>CM076675.1:34375919-34975919 GCA_038501925.1 Xenopus petersii
AGTCTCCTACAAGGGTTCCTTAGAAACCTATTGACATGATATCTTTTTATGGTCTCTTTTTATGATGAAACAAGCAAAAACAAGCCAGACACAAAAAGATCTGCTTGTCTAGTTAGGTCACTGGGGATGCACCGAACACTGCTTTTCTGTGTTCAGACAAATCCTAGAATCCAGAGTTACGGTTTTGACCGAATACTGAACCAAAATCCGAATCCATCAGTGCTGGAAAAGCAGACACTCCAGTGGAAATACCCAAAGCAGTTCAGCCAGCCTCTTGGATTCAGCCAAAAACTCGAATCTTGCTACAAATCTTTCAGATTTTAGTCGAATCCTGAACTGATTCTGTGCATCCCTATTGTGTGCACCAAACAAGCAAATCTTTTTTTTTCGGTTTAAATGTTTCAGTTTAAACGTTGTACTATAAGGCATATCCAAAAAGTTTGTTGCGACTCCAGACATTGAAAAAAAATACAATAGCGATGAAAATTGGTGAGCCACATAATCATTTTACCAGATAAAAATAAACTAATATTAAATCTAGCAACAAGCAGATCTTAGCCCCTTTAGCCTTTTTGGAGGCTTAAAGTATAAGAATTCAAATTATGGAAAGACCTGGAAAACCGTAGGTCTCTGATCATTGTGTATATGTAGGAACTTCTTTAAAAATAAACACTATTTGAAAAGAGTAGCCAACTCACCATAAGGTTCAGTTCAAAAGAAAGTAAAAGGGGTGGTTTATCTTTAGTATGTTATAGAATGGCCAATTTTAACAAACTTTTCAATTGGCCTTCATTTTTGATTTATAGTTTTCGAATTATTTGCCTTTTTCTTCTGACTGTTTCAAGCTGCCTGATGGGGGTCACTGAAGCCATCTAAAAACAAATGCTCTGTAATTCCTACAAATTTATAGTACAGGTATGGGATCCGTTATCCGGAAAACCTATTATGCAGAAAGTTCCGAATTACGGAAAGGCCGTCTCCCATAGACTCCATTATAATCAAATAATCCAAATTTTTTTTCTCTGTAGTAATAAAACAGTAACTTGTACTTGATTCAAACAAATACTGTATATACCGAGTATAAGCCGAGTTTTTCAGCATCCAAAATGTGCTGAAAAAGTCTACCTCGGCTTATACTCGGGTCAGCGGTACCCGACCCGAATAGCTGAGATTGCAGTCACTTTTAATCATTCCTATACCAACAGTTCACTTGGTAAAAGACTGCAATATCCCACAATGCCCTCTGTTGTTTATATGAAAGAATAACAGTACGCGCTCTGTTGGTTATATGAAAGAATAACAGTGACTGCAATATCACACAGCGCCACCTGTTGGTTATATGAAAGAATAACAGTGACTGCAATATCACACAGCGCCATCTGTTGGTTATATGAAAGAATAACAGTGCGCCCTCTGTTGGTTATATGAAAGATTAACAGTGACTGCAATATCACACAGCGCCCTCTGTTGGTTATATTAAAGAATAACAGTGACTGCAATATCACACAGCACCCTCTGTTGGTTATATGAAAGATTAACAGTGACTGCAATATCACACAGCACCCTCTGTTGGTTATATGAAAGAATAACAGTGACTGCAATATCACACAGCGCCATCTGTTGGTTATATGGAAGAATAACAGTGACTGCAATATCACACAGTGCCCTCTGTTGGTTATATTAAAGAATAACAGTGACTGCAATATCACACAGCGCCCTCTGTTGGTTATATGAAAGATTAACAGTGACTGCAATATCACACAGCACCCTCTGTTGGTTATATGAAAGAATAACAGTGACTGCAATATCACACAGCACCCTCTGTTGGTTATATGAAAGAATAACAGTGACTGCAATATCACACAGCGTCCTCTGTTAGTTATACGAAAGATTAACAGTGATGGCAATATCAAACAGCACCGACTGCACATGGTAGTGGGACAGTGGGACAATGCACACAGTAATCCGTTTGGCAATTCTGTCACCATTAACGTTGCAAAGAAGTCCGGTTGATCGCTGGGGGGGGGGTTGCTTTGGCAGAATGTGCGCTGCTGGGAGACAGGGCTGTAGTTGTGTCTAGGCTTATACTAGAGTCAATAAGTTTTCCCAGTTTTCGTAGGTAAAATTAGGTACCTCGGCTTATACTCGGTTGGCTTATACTCAAGTATATACGGTATACAATCAATCCTTATTGGAAGCAAAAACAGCTTATTGGCTTTGTTTAATATTTACATGATTTTAAAGTAGACAATCCATGAAGATCCAAATTACGTAAAAATCGGTTATCCGGAAAACCCCAGGTCCCAAGCATTCTGGATAACAGGTCCCATACCTGTAATTGCTAATTTATTACTCTTTTTTTTTTTTTTTATTCAGGGCCTCTTCTATTCATATTGCAGTCTCTTATCAATGCATGGTTGGTTGCTGAGGTAATTTGAACCCTAGAAACCCTATTGCTGAAATTGCAAACTGGAGAGCTGCTGAATAAAAAGCTACATAAAAAATTGAAATCAATTGCAAATTGTCTCAGACTATCGCTCCCTACATCATACTAAAAGGTAAAAAGGTGAACAACCCCTTTAAATCCACTGGGGCTCATTTGTCAACACTGGGCAAATTTGCCCATGGACAGTTACCTATAGCAATCAAGCAGTGATTAACTTTTTAAAGCCAGCTGCAAGAAGAACAATGAATGCAGCAATTTGATAGGTTGCCATGGGTTACTGCCCATGGGCAAATTTGCCCAATGTTGATAAATTACCCCCACAGAGTTTCGGTATGTGCCTTATATTAAAGGAGAAGGAAAGGTAAAATATAAATACAAATGTGTTGCCCCTCACGTCAACAGCTACTTACAGTAATGCTGCCTAAATACGAGTTCTCTTTCAGCTGTATGCAAAGATTAAAAAATATTGAATAGTACATGAAATATAGTTGACAACCCTCTGCCATTTGAAAACTGCACAATCTGCACTGCACAATGAGTGCTACAACATCCCGAGTGAAAAGCTGCTTAAAAAAAAACAAAATAGCTAGAACAAGTGCCCAAACAGACACAATCTTATCCTGACATTACATAAATCAATCACAGCCTCACAAAACAATATTTAGCCATTGTTCCCTTGCCAAAGACACATCCAACTGAGAACCACCCTTACTTGAGGGTTGCCTGGAAGGAACTGTATTAACTGTAAAAGTGGTTTATGTAGGATAGAAGCAGTCAATTGAAGAAATCAAGTCTTAAGCAATTTGCGCAATACATATTACAACATACCACTGCACAATAGATGTTTCATCTAGCAGAAGGATACGACATGCCTAATGGATAGCTAAGTGTATTATAAACACAAAGGGACAAGTTGGAAGCCTCTTAAGTAGACACATACCAGTACAAACTGCAGCACATGAGTTTTATATAAATGTAATTTGAAATCAATGATCTGGAAGCATTACATTACGCACACAAGGGTAGTGTCCTCCTACATTAGTATTATTATTATTATTATAATACACAAAAGCCGTGAATATCTTGTAAATTATATCCTTATAAACGGTGAGTAGTGATGTCATCAGTTATAAACGGTGAGTAGTGATGTAATTTCTGTCACATGACTCACTAAAATTTGTGTATTATAATTAATAAAGTACCCCCATTTGTAAAATATGAGGATATTATAAGTTACCTCGGAGTTCCATGACCTGTATAAAAACACTAGGCCTTTGGCCTCGTGTTTTTATATGGTCATGAAACTCCTTGGTAACTTATAATATCCTTATATTTTACAAAAGGGGTACTTTATTCACTATATAATACACAAAAGCCATGAATATCCTGTAAATTATATCCTTATAAACGGTGAGTTCTGATGTCATCAGTTATAAACGGTGAGTTCTAATGTCATTTCAGTCACAGGACTCACTGAAACTTGTGTATTATAATAAATAAAGTACCCCCAGTTGTAAAATATGAGGATATTAGAAGGTACCTCGGAGTTCCATGACCTGTATAAAAACACTCGGCCTTCGGCCTCGTGTCTTTACAGTGGTGTGCAAAACTATTTGCCCCCTTCCTGATTTCTTATTCTTTTGCATGTTTGTCACACAAATGTTTCTGCTCATCAAAAACCGTTAACTATTAGTCAAAGATAACATAATTGAACACAAAATGCAGTTTTTAAATTAAGGTTTACGTTATTAAGGGAGAAAAAAAACTCCAAATCTACATGGGCCTGTGTGAAAAAGTGATTGCCCCCCTTGTTAAAAAATAACTTAACTGTGGTTTATCACACCTGAGTTCAATTTCAAAGGTTATAAAGCCATTTCTAAAGCTTTGGGACTCCAGCGAACCACAGTGAGAGCCATTATCCCCAAATGGCAAAAACATGGAACAGTGGTGAACCTTCCCAGGAGTGGCCGGCCGACCAAAATTACCCCAAGAGCGCAGAGACAACTCATCCGAGAGGCCACAAAAGACCCCAGGACAACATCTAAAGAACTGCAGGCCTCACTTGCCTCAATTAAGGTCAGTGTTCACGACTCCACCATAAGAAAGAGACTGGGCAAAAACGGCCTGCATGGCAGATTTCCAAGGTGCAAACCACTTTTAAGCAAAAAGAACATTAAGGCTCGTCTCAATTTTGCTAAAAAACATCTCAATGATTGCAAAGACTTTTGGGAAAATACCTTGTGGACCGACGAGACAAAAGTTGACCTTTTTGAAGGTGCGCGTCCCGTTACATCTGGCGTAAAAGTAACACAGCATTTCAGAAAAAGAACATCATACCAACAGTAAAATATGGTGGTGGTAGTGTGATTGTCTGGGTTTGTTTTGCTGCTTCAGGACCTGGAAGACTTGCTGTGATAGATGGAACCATGAATTCTACTGTCTACCAAAAAATCCTGAAGGAGAATGTCCGGCCATCTGTCAACTCAAGCTGAAGCGATCTTGGGTGCTGCAGCAGGACAATGACCCAAAACACACCAGCAAATCCACCTCTGAATGGCTGAAGAAAAACAAAATGAAGACTTTGGAGTGGCCTAGTCAAAGTCCTGACCTGAATCCTATTGAGATGTTGTGGCATGCCCTTAAAAAGGCGGTTCATGCTAGAAAACCCTCAAATAAAGCTGAATTACAACAATTCTGCAAAGATGAGTGGGCCAAAATTCCTCCAGAGCGCTGTAAAAGACTCGTTGCAAGTTATCGCAAACGCTTGATTGCAGTTATTGCTGCTAAGGGTGGCCCAACCAGTTATTAGGTTCAGGGGGAAATTACTTTTTCACACATTAAAATGTAGATTTGGATTTCTTTTCTCCCTAAATAATAAAAACCCTCATTTAAAAACTGCATTTTGTGTTTACTTGTGTTATCTTTGACTAATAGTTAAATGTGTTTGATGATCAGAAACATTTTGTGTGACAAACATGCAAAAGAATAAGAAATCAGGAAGGGGGCAAATAGTTTTGCACACCACTGTATATGGTCATGAAACTCCTCGGTAACGTATAATATCCTTATATTTTACAAGGATATTAAACATGTATTTATAGAGCACCTACATATTTCATAGAACTGGATGAAATTTTCATTGTACGCAGGAATGTTTAAATACAGTTAAGAGTAGGGATGCACCGAATCCACTATTTTGGATTAGGCTGAATCCCCGAATCCGTCGAGAAAGATTCGGCCGAATACCAAACCGAATCCTAATTTGCATATGCAAATTAGTGATGGGAAGGGGAAAACATATTTTACCTCCTTGTTTTGTCACAAAAAGTCACGAGATTTCCCTCCCTGTCCCTAACTTGCATATGCAAATTAGGATTCGATTCGGCAGAAGGATTCGGCCAAATCCGAATCCTGCTGAAAAAGGCCGAACCGAATCCTGGATTCGATGCATCCCTAGTTAAGAGTAAAGGTGGCCATAGACTAAAAGATCTGCTCGTTTGGCGACATCGCCGATATGCCACTAACGGGCATAGCTATATCGGGGCAATCTGAACGTTCGGCCCTACGGCCGAACGATCAGATTAGGATGTGAGCGCAATGGGCTCCGGCGGGATCGTCGGGACAAAATCAAACCTGTCTGATCGACCAAATGACCGATCACCGCCGGACGAAAAATGACGGGACTCTCCGCACACACTCGATTTGTACGATAGGATCTTTGCCTCTATGACCAGCTTTGTTTCTCTAATGCAAGTGCTTTACACTGGCCCTCATGTAGGAAGGAATGGTTGAGGGCAAGCTCCTAAAAAACAATAATTAATTGGTGTCAGTGGGAAACCGCAACATATATTTTATTTACAATAACAGAGTTGTGATAAAAGTATAATAATAATAATGATAATGGGAGGCTTGGGTTTTGGCTATAATAAGCACGTAAGGTCTTGTAGAACAGTGTCTGAAAACTGCTGGGCTATGGAACTCGTTTTCAGGCTAAATAGATTTTCCTTCCAATGTGCTGTGCATTAAAGGGGTTGTTCGCCGTTAAATGAAATGTAATTTCAGTAATCTGGTTGCTAAATCCACATTACCCTAGCAACCATGTACTGATTTGAATATGAGACTGGAATATGAAGAGGAGAGGCCTGAACAGAAAGATTAACAACAAAAAGTTGCATTTGTAGCCTTACAGAGCATTTGTTTTTGAGATGGGGTCAGCGACCCCCTTTTGACAACTGGAAAAAGTCAGAAAAAGAAGGCAGATAATTAGAAACCTATACAAAATAAATAACGAACATCAGTTCCTTAAAAGGGGTAGTTCGCTTTTAGTATGTTACAGGGTGGCTGTTTTAAACAACTTTTCAATTGGCCTTCAACAATTCTTCTTCTTTTTTTTTTTTATTATAGTTTTTGAATGATTTGTCTTTTTGTGACTATTTCCAACTTTTAAATGCCGGTCACTGACCCCCTCTAGAAACAAGTGGACCCTAGCAACCAGATTGCTAATATTACAAACTGCTACGAACGAGCTGCTGAATAAAAAAAAAAAAAAAAAACACAAATAAAAAAATGAACTGCAGATTGTCTCAAAATATCACTCTCTACATCATAGTAAAAGTTAATTTAAAAGGTGAACAAGCCCTTTAAAGGGATACTGTCATGGGAAAATTTTTTTTTCAAAATGAATCAGTTAATAGTGCTGCTCCAGCAGAATTCTGCACTGAAATACATTTCTCAATAGAGCAAACAGATTTTTTATATTCAATTTTGAAATCTGACATGGGGCTAGACATTTTGTCAATTTCCCAGCTGCCCCTGGTCATGTGACTTGTGCCTGCACTTTAGGAGAGAAATGCTTTCTGGCAGGCTGCTGTTTTTCCTTTTCGATGTAACTGAATGTGCCTCAGTGGGACATGGGTTTTTACTATTGAGTATTGTTCTTAGATCTACCAGGCAGCTGTTATCTTGTGTTAGGGAGCTGTTATCTGGTTACCTTCCCATTGTTCTTTTGTTTGGCTGCTGGGAGGTAAAAGGGAGGGGGTTGATATCACTCCAACTTGCAGTACAGCAGTAAAGAGTGGTTGAAGTTTATCAGAGCACAAGTCACATGACTTGGGGCAGCTGGAAAATTGACAATATGTCTAGCCCCATGTCAGATTTTAAAATTGAATATAAAAAAAAACAGTTAGCTCTTTTGAGAACTGAATTTCAGTGCAGAATTCTGCTGGAGCAGCACTATTAACTGATTCATTTTGAAAAAAAATTTTTTTCCCATGACTGTATCCCTTTAAGGAATAAGGCAGATAGTATGAAATCCCGGAGGTTAAGGGTAAGAATGCATCAGCCAATCCTGTTACCTATGACCACAAAATCAGCTGTGAGCAGCAGTTAAAGCCTGGGGGGAGGACACCAGCACTTCCCAAAGAGGCACTGGGCTAAAACAGTATATCCCTGATCATTTTTTGTAAAAGAAATCATTCTGACAGGCAATTAAACAGGAGAGAGTTTAAGATGGAATTCTTTCCCTAACCTTCTCTTCAGTTAAAAGCGAGTAAAATGTACATGGGTGCAAGTTTGAACTTGAGGAAATCCTTCTGGTAGAGGTCTATAAATGCTTCGGGCCTGGGCTTCTCTATGGATATTTCCATTAGTATGAGGTGTTAGTTTAGTATTTCTGAGAAAACTAAAAATCAGTCAAAAATAAAGAACTGTTCATTTAATTAGGATTGTAAAGCATGCTGCCTGCTATTAGCCATACAGTATTAATCATCTGTAGAATCCAGGCCAAGACTGGCGATCTGTGGGTTCTGGCAAAGACTGCTGAAGGATGCCACAGACAATCATTTTTTATTGGGAGGTGGGGAGCTATTTGGGCCTCTATGCACCTGAAATGACAGGGCCTTTTTTAATTCTCAGTCCAGACCTGTCGGAATTCTATTCAGTACTAAGAGTGGGCATGGGCTGCCATACAGTTCTAAGAGCTGGTAGGGGCTGCCATACTGTTCTAAGAGCTGGTAGGGGCTGCCATACAGTACTAAGAGAGGGCAGGGGCTGCCATACAGTATTAAGAGCTGGTAGGGGCTGCCATACAGTACTAAGAGAGGGCAGGGGCTGCCATACAGTACTAAGAGAGGGCAGGGGCTGCCATACAGTACTAAGAGCTGGTAGGGGCTGCCATACAGTATTAAGAGAGGGCAGGGGCTGCCATACAGTACTAAGAGAGGGCAGGGGCTGCCATACAGTACTAAGAGCTGGTAGGGGCTGCCATACAGTATTAAGAGAGGGCAGGGGCTGCCATACAGTACTAAGAGCTGGTAGGGGCTGCCATACAGTATTAAGAGCAGGCAGGGGCTGCCATACAGTACTAACAGTGGGTAGGGGCTGCCATACAGTACTAAGAGTGGGTAGGGGCTGCCATACAGTACTAAGAGTGGGTAGGGGCTGCCATACAGTACTAAGAGCGGGTAGAGGCTGCCATACAGTACTAAGAGCAGGCAGGGGCTGCCATACAGTATTAAGAGTGGGTATGGGCTGCCATACAGTACAGGTAGAGGCTGCCATACAGTACTAAGAGCGGGCAGGGGCTGCCATACAGTACTAAGAGCTGGTAGGGCTGCCATACAGTATTAAGAGTGGGTATGGGCTGCCATACAGTACTAAGAGTTCTTCTGGGTAGTGGCTGGGGCCTGACAGTATACAGGGCCCTTGGGCTGTACTATAGTTGAATGTTTAAGCTGTACGTAAGGAGTAGCTGAAGGGCCACAAACTGTACATAGTAGGAGCGCGGGTTCTCTTATGACGATAGGGTGCGAATACACTGAGGGCCCCACACACTGTCTGTAGCACAACATAAATAAAGCCCCTAGGTTCCCCATATGGGGACTGTGTCCTCTCCCCCCTACACGCCCGGCCCCACATAACGCAGCACCAGTACAGCCTGTGCTTACAGTCAGACGTACTCACCTTCTTCTCTATCTCTACTACACGTTACAGCCCACATGTAAGTCTGACACTCCGCCGGGAGCTGTAGTAATACTCACAGGCCGATGTGTGTGTGTGTAACAGTATAATTCCACTCGTGCGGAACATACGATCCAACAGGGCTGCTGGGAATCCGATCATCCCCCTCCAGCTCCAGTCCCGGTGCTGCTGATCCAGTGCGTCTGCTGCAGCTGCTGCTCCAGTGTCCTCCTCCCCCGGAAGTGAAGGCTGAGAGCTCTGCCCCGCGCTCTCACTGGGGACATGCGCCGGCCTGAGGCACCAGTCTCCTGTATGTGCTCTCCTTACAAACTGGAAGTCACATGCGCCCGTTGTTTCACTCACACGTCAGGCTGCAGTCACACCTCTGTCCTGGCCACATTATATCATGTTCCAACCTCCCCCCTCTTGTCTCTTTTCTCACTGCTCAGACTTTAGTGTGTAAACCAGGCTGAGAACTGAGGGCTGAGACATGAGGGGGAGATTAGAACATGATATAATGAGAGGTGTGACTGCAGCCTCTTCTTCAGGACTTAATTTCAAAATCAGCCAAAGTCAGCTACAAAACCAGCCCAAAACTACTAGAGGACCAAAAAAAAGTCTTAAAAAAACAAAAAGTAGGTCAAAATAGGCCTTTTTAAAATTTTTACTCTTTCAGTCATTTGCCCATCACCAGTGCGTAACTAGAGGGGGCCCAGGAGGTATAGGGGCTCCATGAAGACCTAATACATAAAATTTCAATACATTTTGGTCAACTTCTAGACATTTTGGTGGCCAGCAGATTTTTGCCCCAAAATTGTCTGTCTCTGTAAATGTGAGAAAGCTTAAAGGGGAAGGAAACCTAGTTGGCACAAAAACCCTTCCCCCCTCCCGTGTGTTGCCCACCCTCCCTCCTCCCCCCTGGCCTACCCGTCCCGCTGGGCAAATGCCCCTAACCTGTTACTTACCCTTCTGCGCAGGTCCAGTCCAGGGAGTTCACAGACGACATCTTCTTCCACGCGATCTTCTTCCTGCTTTGAACGGCGTTTTGGTGCATCACGTAGTACTTTTGTCGCATGAGCAGTAGATCGTACCGGCAAAATGCTCCTACTGCACATGCGCCGGTCAAAGCAGGAAGAAGATCGCGTGGAAGAAGATGTCGTCTGTGAACTCCCTGGACTGGACCTGCGCAGAAGGGTAAGTAACAAGTTAGGGGCATTTGCCCAGCGGGACGGGTAGGCCAGGGGGGAGGAGGGAGGGTGGGCAACACACGGGAGGGGGGTAGGGTTTTTGCGCCAACTAGGTTTCCTTCCCCTTTAAAGGGCATGTAAAGTCTAAAATAGAATAAGGCTAGTAATTCTGTATTTTGTATACTAAATATAAACATGAACTTACTGCACCACAAGCCTAATCAAACAAATGCTTAGGGATCGTCATAAACAAAGCTTCTTGAGTTCTGCATGGCTGGGAAGTAAGGCGGGGGCTCCCCCTGCTGTTCATAAGTATGATTGTTTCCCTGCTCAGCAGTTAGGGACCATCTGACAATTCCTATCCACAGCAGTAAATGAAGGGAGAATTTCAGTGCATACAGTCAGGTTTCTTATAAAAATGGTACATATTTTTGTAATTAAAGTATATTGGAAATAGGTTTCTTTTTCATTAAAGAAAGTAAACATGGGATTTTATTTTTTTACCTTTACATGCCCTTTAAGAGTGATAGGAGGCTGGGGCACAGAGCCCAAAATCTGGTAACTCCCAATTTTTACACAAGTCAGTCCCATTACATTAGGGCAAGAAATTAGGTTTAAGTACAAACTAGCCAAAGACCCAAAAAGTAGCCCAAATCCGTACCTTGTCTAGTTTGTACTTTCAAAACCTTTAAATTAGTAGCAGGGCCGGATTCCTGTTTCGGCTGCCCCTAGGCTGGACGGTGAAACTCCCTCTCCTCTCCAGCACGCACACGCATGCGCAGTCTATTTCCGGGACAGTGGCGGATGGGCTGGCAGGGAGCAGTCGGCGCATCCCCAGCGCATTCCCCAATGTAGCTTGGCGGCATGCTAGAAGATAAGCAAGCAGAGCTGTCCGGCACTCAAACGGATCAACAGGACCAGAGATATTCAATTAAAAGATATTTTTATTAGTAGAAAAAATAATAATATATTTGCATCTCCATCCACCCTACGCGTTTCGCACCTTTTGGGGTTCTTAGTCATGGCGGCATGCTACCCCTAAAGGCCGGAGGGTGAAACTCTCTCCCTTTGGGAGCGCGCCACCTTCCCTTGAGCATGCGCAGTCTACATCTGGGACAGTGGCGGGGAGCATTTGTCACATCCCCAGCGCATTCCTCAATGCGACTGGCCGGCACGCCACCCCTAAAATATTGCCGCCCTAGGCCCAGGCCTTTCTGGTCTCGCCACAAATCTGCATACCTCCCAGTTGTCCCATTTTGAGTGGGACAGTCCCGCTTTTGACGGCTCAACCCGCTGTCCCGGATTTCTACTGATAAGTCCCGGGTTTCTCTTTGATCTGCTGCACTGAACAGCCAGAAACAGATCCAAAGTTTCTAACTTAATTGCTTCTTGGCAGACAGCCCAGAATATATACTTGACATACTTTTGTGAAAGCTTAAAGGGCAATTCACCTTCATTTGCAAAACTGTAATAACATATAAAAACCACAGAAATGTGTTGAAACTTTCATAACCTGCTAAATTATGTAAAATGAACATGGTAAGTAGGGGATGTGGCAAAAAATGTTGGCGCGCTACTTTTTGTCCCTCTTTCTGTTTCCTAAATGTTGGGAGGTATGAATCTGGGCCTGATTAATAGCCCATATTGGCTGGAAAACTCCCAACCTGGCAACCCTGGAGTGAAACAACGGACGCTTCCTTAGGAGAACGCTTACAGGAGACTGATTTCTCCTGAGTATGTCCTAAAATGGTTTCCGTATCCCAGGCAGCTGCAGGGATACACAAGAGGATTTTGCTCAGAGCTCCCTCTCCTACCTGGAAATGCAGCGCCCTCAGCACATACTCAAATTACTATATATTATCTACTGAGTACATTTTCCTGTGCTTGCTGCAAAATTGCCTCAAAAGTACAGGTGGTAATATTTATGAAAATTCAAATGAAATCAAAATTCAAATGAATTCTTCTTCCTTGCCACACACAAGACCATTGGGCATTGCTGGTACCAATAAATTGACCAGCGCAATTTCCCAGTTCAATTTCTTGGGGCTAGAATAGTTACTTAGAAGCAATTTTGATAGCAACATGTTCCTGTAACTCTAAGGAATTTGCCAGTATTGCTAATCATGCAATGCCATTTGTTTCTATGAACAGCGTCGGATTTCAATGAGGGGCGCCCCTAGGCCGCGCGGTCCTACCAGGCGGCCGCACGGTCCAAGCACCCACCCCACCTCCCCTTCCCAGCGCGCCGGCGAAAAAACGCTGTACGCACACGTCCCAATAAAGTGGCTGGGCGGCATGCCGCCCCTATTTTTTTGCCGCCCTAGGCCCGGGCCTAGCTCCATACATTTGAATTGAGTTGAATGGAGTTATTTAAATGGGTGGTTCACCATTCTGATAACTTTTAGTATGATGTAGAGACTGATATTCGGAGACAATTGTTTTTCATTTTTAATTTTTTTTTTTTTGAGTTATTTGGCTTTTTATTCAGCAGCTCCTCAATTTGCATTTTAAGCAGTCTGGTAGCTAGAGTCCCAATTACCCTAGCAACCATCCACTGATTTGAATAAGAGAATAGAATTATGTATAGGACAAGCCTGAATAGAAAGAGGCGTAATAAAAAGTAGTAATAATTAATGTGTAGCCTTACAGAGCATTTTAGAAGGGGTCAGCGTCGCCCATTTGAAAGCTGCAAAGAGAAGAAAAAGGCAAATGACTATAAAACTATAAACAAATAAATAATAAAATAATAAAAACCAATTGAAAAGTTGCTTGAATTGGCCAATCTATAACATACTAAAAGTTACCTTAAAAGTGAACCACTCCTTTAACACATTGAGACAGGGCCTTCATTTAGGGCCAGGTTTCATGTCATACTATGTGACCTGACTGAATGCAGACCCCTGGACTATTTACAACTCACTTTGTTATTTTTTAATTCACAAGGGTTGCCCTGTAACATTTTTACTGGCTAACACGGTACAACAACTTTACCTGCGATTACAACCCGCCCTAATTTATTCTATCTGTACAATTGATCTCTATCTATCTGTAACTTCCTAATTTATTGCCCATGAATACCTTTCACTGATCTAACAGAATATATGCTGTGCCTTTCCAGCTTTCATTTCTATTTTAACTGACGAACGGGCCTTGGTGCTCTGAAAGCTTGCAATGGATTTTTATTGTTAGCCAATATAGGTGTCACTTCTACAATACTTTTTGTATTTGTTTGTTTATTTGTTATTTTTGCTACTTTATGGTTACTAGAGCCTGCTATCCATCTGCACAAGGAAACAATATGATGTTGGCCAGAAAATGGAGGCACCTGAGAGCCTGTGCCTAGAGGGGGCAGCCCTTGGGTGACTATATAATAGGTGGAGGAGTAAGGGGGTCAGCCGGTGATTCCTGGGAGCTGTGACATCACATGAAGCAGAAGTGATGTCACACACAGGCATGTGCAACTTCCGCAAACTAGGGGCGCAGATAGGTCCGATGCCTACACTGGAGTGGTTGGCCATGATTGGTTACCACATGGAAATACTGAGTGGGGGTGGAGCTGACGGATCCTACATCACAAACATGTATAATAAGTGAGCTGGGACACTCTTAAATTGGTGCAGATTTAGGGGCAGATTTATCAAAGGTCAAATTTCAAAGTGGAAAATACTTCGATATTCGACCATCGAATTGAATACTACGAAATTCGAAGTCAAATTCGTAGGATTTTTTGCATCGTGCGATTGTATTCCGATCGTAGTACAGAAGTAGTACGATCGTACGATTTTCCTTCGAATACAAAAAACTTAATATAGAAATATGCTCTGGAAGGTCCCCATAGGCTAACATAGCACTTTGGCAGGTTTAAGCTGGCGAAGTATTGAAGTCAAAGTTTTTTTTAAAGAAACATTACTTTGATTATCGAATGGTCGAATAGTCGAACGATTTTACTTCAAATCAAAGGTCGAAGTCAAAGTCGCAGTATCCAAAAATTACCTTGAATTTCGAATTTTTTAAATTCCCTCGATTTCACTTCGACCCTTGATAAATCTGCCCCTTAAGAGTCCCAACATGGCTGTCCAAACCAAGAGCTTCCATCAGGTGTGGGCAACACAGCACTTGCATGTTCTAGTCAAAACAGTTTTGTTTTTTTAGTCTAGACTTTGTAATTGCCATGTCAACATAAAATGACATTTATACTATGTTCATGGTTATTTAGATTTCTTCTAAGTCCCTTTTTATGGCATATGACTAAACTGACTATTCTATAGAGGCGGATCTCTTCTCAGCTCATGATTGGAAGTTGGTAGGAAGTCACATGATGTGAAGGAAATTGACTTTCTAAAATATTGCAGAAAAGCCGCTGGGTGCCAGCTCCTCACAACTAGAAACTGAATTGAGTATTTCATCTAGCAATAGAAAAGTGTCACTGCAAATGTATTTACTAGTTCCAGATTATGGTTATTGGAGATAGTATTAAATGAATTGCTTATACAGGTATGGGACCTGTTATCCAGAATGCTCAGGATCTGGGGTTTTCCACGTAACGAATCTTTCCGTAATTTGGATCTTCGTACCTTGTCTACTAGAAAATCATGTAAACATTAAATAAATCCAAATAGGCTGCTTTTGCTTCCAATAAGGATTCGTTTTATCTTAGTTTGGATCAAATACAAGCTACTGTTTTATTATTACAGAGAAAAAGGAAATCATTTTTAAAAATCAGGATTATTTGATTTAAATGGAGTTTATGGCAGACGACGTTTCCATAATTCGGAGCATTCTGGATAACGGGTTTCCGGTTTACTAAGATTTTTTTGGGGCAGGGATGAGTTTAGGGTATTAGTGTCTGTGACTGGGCAGCACTGGGTATAATTACTTGCACTAAAGAAAGGAAATACTGTCTGTATATATCAAAGCACAAAAGTAATCAATGTGTCAGTGTGAAGTTCTGCAATGCGGAAGCATGTCACAGCCAGTTCCTAACTACTATTAGCTCTGCTCTAGTCCCACCTACTGGCAGACTGGGGTTGAACAATGCTGAATAAGCTCTTTACACCACATCATTTGTTTTAAAGAACCAGTAAGGGATCATTCATATGCACCTTAAAGGGCATGTAAAGGCAAAAAGATAAAATCCCATTTTTACTTTCTTTAAAGGAGAAGGAAAGCTCCAAGACAGTTTATTGCCAATAGAATAGCCACAATAGTGCAAGCTAGAACGCTATATTTATTCTGCAGAATGCTTTACCATACCTGAGTAAACAGCTCTAGACACTGTCTCTGTTTGTTTAGGATAGAAGCTGCCATATATGCTTGGTGTGACATCACTTCCTGCCTGAGTCTCTCCCTGCTCACTAACAGCTCTGAGCTCAGATTACAGTAGGGATGGGAGGAGGGAGGGGGAGAGGAGCAAACTGAGCATGCTCAAGGCGGTGCCCTGGAGGTTTATGCTGAAAACAGGAAGTCTGATACAGAAGCCCATGTGTATACAATAAAAGCAAAGAAATGTGGTGTTTCTTTTGACAGAGGACTCAGAGCAGCATTACTTTGAGGGTTTACTGGTGTATTTATATAGACCTTTCTGATAAAGCTTACTTAATTTTAGCCTTTCCTTCTCCTTTAATGAAAAAGAAACCTATCTCCAATATACTTTAATTAAAAAAATATGTAGCATTTTTATAAGAAACCTGACTGTATGCAGTGAAACTCTCCCTTCATTTACTGCTGTGGATAGGAATTGTCAGATGGTCCCTAACTGCTGAGCAGGGAAACAATCATACTTATGAACAGCAGGGGGAGCCCCTGCCTTACTTCTCAGACATGCAAGCAGTTTTGTTTATGATGATCCTTAAGCAGCTCAGACCACACTGAGCATGTGCACAGTCTTAGTCTTGCAAAGATGTTTAACAAAGTTACAAGATGGTGACCCCCTGTAGCCAACTTCGAAAGCATAAATTATTTGTCTGATTAGGCTTGTGGTGCAGTTCATGTTTATATTTAGTATACAAAATACAGCATTTCTAGCTTTATTCTATTTTCGACTTTACATGCCCTTTAAACATAATTAAATGTATAAACAATGTGCAATGTTAAAGGAACAGTAACATCAAAAAATTAAAGTAATTAAAAATATTAAGCAGTATTGTCCTGCACTCGTAAAACGAATGTGTTTCTGTCAGAAACACTACTTATCTATATAAATAAGCTGCTGTGTAGCAATGGGGGCAGCCAAAGGAGAAAAGGCTCAGGTTACACGCAGGGGCGCTCTGCAAATAAGGCGAGTTGAGGCACTCGCCTCAGGCAGCAGCACCCCCTGTTTGCCAGGGGTGGCAAAAATGCCGCTCCTGTTAACTAAGAGACGAATTTCCGGTTTTCAACCTGGAAATTCGGCTCTTCTAGTGCAGAGAGCGCAATCGCGCTCTCTGCACTCGCGACATGGACCACCCCCCGAACGAAGGCCGCCTTGGGCGGCAAATTGGGCAGGATCGCCCCTGGTTACACAGCAGATAAGCTCTGTAGAACATAATGGTGTTATCTGTTATCCACTACCTGTGCCATATAGCCTTTTTTCAATTACTGCCATTGCTACACAGCAGCTTGTACAGGGACCATTTTCACAAATCTGGAAGTGACGTTTATGTCTTGCACACCATGAATGTGATATCATTACATCATTACAGACGAGCGTTTTTACCTGCGCTCCCCTGCGTTCCGTTTTTCTGTGTTCAGCCACAGGGGAGTACAGGGATAGACGCATTACATTTCGGGGCTGTACTCACACAGGCGCGTGTAGGCGCCGAACGCAGGAAAAATGCAGCATGTTGCATCTCAACCTGCGTTCAGCGCCTACACGCGCCTGTGTGAGTACAGCCCCATTGGAAAAAATGTAATGCGTCTATCCCTGCTCCGACCAAATCCGCACGGGTTTTTACCTCCTTATCTATCAATACACTTTCCCAAAAAATTTCTTTGCGGAAAAACAACTGAAAAATTGTGAAATGTAAGGGCCAAACGCAGGTTGGGATGCAGCATGTTGCATTTTTCCTGCATTCGGTGGTAACATGCGTCTGTGTGAGTACAGCCCCATTGAAATTAATTCAGTGCATCTACTCCCCTGCGGCTGAACGTATAAACCTATAACGCAGGGCTCTTCCTGATGGGCATTTTTTCCTGTGTTCCCTTGTGTTCTGGTTAAATGAGTTCAACTGCAGGAGAGAACAGGTCCAGATGCAGCCGATTCTTCTTTAATGGTTCGTCCTCACGATGGCGCATGTAAGAGCTGAACACAGGTGGAAGGCAGAAGGAGTGCAGGAAAAAATGCAGGAACAGCTCATAGGCAAAACAATCTTACTGGGTTTATTTAATGTTTAAATTAATTATAAGTAGATAATTGATGGAGATTTCAGGCATTCTGGATAATAGGTCCTATAAATGATAACTGCGGTTGCTGTCAAGCAAAAATTAATGTAGCCTTTGTGTGAATTGATGCCATTTATTAAAGGTACATCCACAAGTGCCCTGTGTGTTTTCACAGCTCCTGATCCAAATTGTGCATGAGTGCATTTATTGATGCAGGGGAGGGAGAGAATGCTTCTTTAGGGCTCTTACAGACGAGCGTTTTTAGCTGCGCTCCCCCTGCGTTCTGGTTTCATGCGTTCAGCCGCAGGAGCAAACACATGGAATTCTTTTCAATGGGGCTGTACACAGACGCATGTAAGCAGGTTGGGATGCTGCATGTTGTGTTTTTCCTGGATTTGATGCTTACATGCGTCTGTCTGAGTACAGCCACATTGAAAAGAATTTAGTGCATCTACTCCTTCACTCCCCTCTGGCTGTACGCATGAAACTGGAATGCAGGGGAGCGCAGCTAAAAACGCTCGTCTGTAAGAGCCCGAATGGATAAAAACAATGCACACAGCATGAAATTGCACACCGCACTTGGAGTTGTAAATGACTCCTCATTTAGGGTTTGGTCGGAACAGCTTGGACGTGTAAGAACATTCTAGAACAGAGATAACAATAAGTTAAAATTCCCAGCCTCACTCTATATGATAAGCAGGTGTAATGATGCTATGAGTTGTAGTTCTGTAGCATGTAAAGCCATAATAAAGCACTGCGTATCTTGACAGCGCTATATAAATAAATGATGATGATGATGATAATGATGGCCAGTAAAGACAAAAAGGGAGGAAATCAAGTCATCAAATTAGTAAACCTCCAGCTGAGTTGTTTGGTTTCCAGCCCTGGGAGTCAGCATTCCCAGTAAATGCCAGTATCTCTTCTGTATAAGAATGTCATTACCAGCTGTGTTTGATAATTAGAGGTTTGATCATCGGATTACTGATGGTCATTGGCTCTATTTTAGCAGAGGATGAGCTGAAATTGAAGAACTGATGAAGTCAATCCAAAGTTGGGTTCTCTCAGCTATTTAGCTGAAATAGCTGCTTTAATAGAAAAGGCTGGGGACTTCCAAGCATCTCTGATGATGCCACAAATTTCAGTTGGTCTTTTTTTTGATCTTCTATAAGTATCTGCCTTTTATTTTGACTCTTTGCAACTTTCAAATAGTAGTCACTGACCCTGACAGCCAAAAAACTATTTTGTATCCAAGGCTACCTGTTACTACTTATTTTTCTACTCAGGCCCTCTCGTATTTATATCACAGTCTCTCATTTACATCACTCCTTGGTTGCTAGGGTGATTTAGACCCTAGCAACCAGAGCTGCTAAAATCTCAGACCGGAGAGCTGCCAAACAAAAAGCTAAATACACAAATTAGGACCATTTGCAAATAGCAATCTCATAAATTTTAATGTTTCTCAAAATATGCAAGTTCAAGTAAATGTCCTGTCTTGTATATTCAAACAAGAAAGTATTTCATGTCCCAAGCTGTCACTTAATTACCTGCATGACATTCTCAGGCTGGGCCCTTTAATTACAGGTATGTCTAGACGCCACTAATGGCTAAACCTGACTTTCAGGCAACATCATGCAATTATTACACTTTAACATTAAACCCTATTGTATTTATAACTTTTCCACACCTGAAGATTAAAGGGGCTTATTTACTATTTATCAATACAGTGCTAAACATGCTGCACATGCTTATATTCTCCTGCTGCTAATGTGTCACGTTCATGTTTTACTGTTATGGAGTCATGGGTCACAAAACAGTAAGACACAATGGAAACCTGCACCAAACACCTTCATTGACTAGGGGGGTAATAAAAGTTAAAAGTTTGCATAGTGAGACCCCACCCGCTTAATGTTACACACAAAATTATACCCAATTAAAGGGTGTGTTCAAAAGTCCTGTTTGGTGCACTGCGCAAGTAGAGGTTTCACCCAGTCACACACCACTTAGTTACAAATGCATATAAGGGAGTAGTTCCCCTTTGCAGTGACAAGAGTGTGTTATAAAATCCTATACTTAGGAATGTTACAGTTGGTCTTCTTGTGCTCTGTCTTGTAATTATTTGCCTTTCTTTTTGCCATTGTCAAGTTTGCAATTAAAAATCTGGTTGCTGGGGGTCAATTATCCTAGCCAAGCACACTATTGCTGTGTGAGGCGACATTTGCCTTGTTATTGTTACTTTTTATGACTTCACCTGCAGGTCGCGTGGTTCAGGCTGACTCCTGCACACATTCTGCTGTTCGGATTGAACTCTTCCTTCCGCTCTCCCCACCCACAACATTCTTGTGCCGGCTTCCTGCTCCATCTATCCAGTCCCCTTTCATGATGTCACAAATGGGTGGGTTGGGAGTGGTTAGGATGCTGATTGGGAGTGGAAGGGTTAGGGTCAGGTGCTGATTGGGATTGGGCGGATTAGGGTCAGGTGCTGATTGGGAAGGGGCGGGTTAGGGTCGGTGCGGATTTGAAGTGGGCAGCTTAGGGTCAGTGTGGTTTGGGAGTGGGCGGGTTAGGGTTGGTGCGTAATTGGAGTCGGTGGGTTAGGGTCAAGCGCTGATTGAGAGTGGACTGGTTATGGTCGGTGCGGATTGGGAGTGGACGGGTTAGGGTTGGTGCGGATTGGGAGTCGGTGGGTTAGGGTCGGGTGCTGATTGAGAGTGGACAGGTTATGGTCAGTGTGGATTTGGAGTGGACAGGTTAAGCTGGCCATAGACGCAAAGATCTCATCGTACGAACCGAGGATTTGTACAATTTTCGGACTGTGTGTGTAGAGTCTCGACATTTTTCGTCCGGCGGAGATCGGTTGTTTGGTCGATCGGACAGGTTAGAAAATTTCTGTCGACTGCAGATATCTCTGCGTGTATTGCCAATCAAACGATTTTCAGTGGGAGACTATCACTAGCTTTAACTATCGTACGATTGCTGTCAGGGGCAGAACATCGGCTGATCTGTTTTTTAACTACTTTATTTGGTCGGAATGGTAAGTCTTTGATCTGAATGGTTAGTGGCAGGTCGGGAGATGGGAAAGACCGATCATACATTGATTTGATCTTTGAGTCTTTGGCCAGCTTTAGGGTCGGTGCGGATTTGGAGTAGGTGGGTTAGGGTTGGGTGCTGATTGAGAGTGGGCAGGTTATGGTCGGTGTGGATTGGAGTAGGCAGGTTAAGGTCGGGCGCTAATTGGGAGTGGGCAGGGTAGGGTCAGTGCGGATTTGGAGTAGGCAGGTTAGGGTTGGGTCCTGATTGACAGTGTATGGGTCAGGGTCGGTGTGGATTGGAAGTGGGGACAGGTTAGGGTCGGTGCTGATTTGGAGTGGGCGAGTTAAGTGTCAGGTGTAAGTCAAATTTTTTATGACGCGCACACCACCATTCTGTAACCCTTGTTTGTTACAAATGTATGTAAAGGGCTGTGCAACTTGCTGGCACTATATAAATAAATGATGAGAATAGTCCCAACTGAAGCCAAAACAATCCCAGTAATACACCCCTGTACGCTTCTAGTTTTCATTTTTGAATACACACATACGACCATATTTAAATAAAGGAACAGGAGACAGATTCGTTTCAAAACAGAAATGTATTTCACTGATCTATACATGCTATACATCACATGCCAATTATGAATCTATAATTTATAATAAAATATCCACATTTGCATTGACTTCTGTATAAGAACAACAAATCACAAACGTACGAACATGAAGTTTTGAAGTTATTTGTAGTGACTGATTATTTGGATGTCACCATGCTAAAGCTTATAGCACAGCCGGCAGGTTTATGTTGCCTTTAACATAGACAAAAGGGAATGTAGGGCCCCCTGAAACATTTTCACGCACACACTCACACAATACTTGGAATCAGATGCTGTTTTTTTTTTTGTTTTTTTAAAGCTGCATGACAGACAGGGCCATACAGGGGTACTCACGATGGCAGTACCACTTATGTTTTCTCCAACATAAACAATTTCATTTACAGAACCTGGAACAGAAATGCATGGTATGCGCTGATTCAATACAGGTATGGGATCCATTATCCGTAAACCCGTTATCCAGAAAGCTGCAAATTACGGGAAGGTTGTCTCCCATAGACTCCATTATAATGAAATAATCCAAATTTTAAGAAAAATATTTTCTTTTTCTCTGTAATAATAAAACAGTAGCTTGTATTTGGTCCAAACCAAGATATAATTAATCCTTATTGGAAGCAAAACCAGCCTATTGGGTTTATTTATTGTTTAAATTACTTACTAGTAGACTTAAGGTATGAAGATCCAAATTACAGAAAGATCCATTATCTGGAAATCCCCAAGTCTCAAGTATTCTGGATAACAGGCCCTATACCTGTATCAGTTATTCCTACTTGGCATTTGTAGACAGCCGTGTTGTAGATGATTGTTGCTTATTTTGCCGTACACAGATGGGAAAACTACTGGTGACACATGACCTCGCTAGAGGGTAAATGATTGGACGGAACGCGAATTGTGAGAGATTTGTGGCCTGCGTCTATTTGTTGTACTGGATACAACTACGGTACAATGCGACTAACAATACCTACCACGGATGTTAAGGGCAAGACTGAAAAACACGGGTTTAGAATCCCGGTTGTGATTCATCTTCGGTCAGAAGGCTGAATTATTTTTATCTATTCAGTTTGACCCACATATAAATGTTGCTGTATATGGTCAATCCTTCTGCTCGCGTCCTAAGGGTGTAATAGAGATAATGAGGCTTTATTCTGTTGAAAAGCTTTGTACTTGCAAGTTTATTGGTTAGTCTGTTAAAATAGGAAAACAAGAGTCAGAATTACATTTTCAGGTGTGAGTTTTCATTTAAAGGCTAAGTAAACTTTTAAAATAAGTAAATGTAAAATGGACGAGGGGCTATTCTAAGCACTTTTATAATTTACATTCATTACTTATTTTCTTTCAATTCAAAGATATTAAGGGATACATGTGCTGTTAATATGAATGAATTTAGATACAACAGCGCCACCTGCTGGTCAGTTTCCGACCATGTAGTCAAGGAGGCTGCGCTGATGTTCTTCTGCTTAGGAAAAAAGTTAGAAACCTTTCTCAAATCTTTCCTTTGGATGCCTTGTAGCTAGGGATGCATCCAATCCAGGATTCGGTTCGGGATTTGGGCAGGATTCTGCCTTTTTCAGCAGGATTTCGCTGGATCCCTCTGCCTGGCTGAACCGAATCTAAATCCTAATATGCAAATTAGGGACAGGGAGGGAAATAGCATGATTTTTTCACAAAACAAGGAAGTAAAAAATGTTTTCTTCTTCCCACCCCTAGGATTCGGTATTCAGCTGAATCTCTGCGGAGGATTCGGTCAAATCCAAAATAGTGAATTTGGTGCATCCCTACTTGTAGCATCATGTGACCCCAGAAAAGTACAACATCCATGTTCTGTATCATGCATAGAATGCTTAAACAAACCAATTTCATCTTTTTTATTCACTTTGGGTAAAATGTTGTTCATATATGTAATGCAACAAAATGTTCCCTTTATTGCTTGTTTTGCCTGGAAATCAATGTTAAAGGCAGGCAAGTGGTATATAACCACGATAACATCCTGATCATAATGCAATGGCTGCCTAAGCTAATGGTCTCTTGTCTTTAGCTTGTTACAGACAATGACAGTTTTGTAAAACTGTGACAAAATAATTACAGAATATATACAGATAAATAACAATGATATAATTCACCAAATAGTCTTGCTAACGTTACAGTGTATGGCACTTCATGTTTACCCACTGAGTACACTCACACTCAGCTATACAGTGCGTCAGTCTACTAGGCAGTGACACTTACTAGCAAGTGGTCAGACTTCAGTACAGCTCCCCAAATCTACTGGAGAACTCACCCCACACTACATACAAGTAAGTGAATGCCATAAATGTAGCATTCAGACAAATATTTCTTCTATACAAAGGTGGCAGACATGTGACCCCCCCCCCCCAAATGTTTTAAAGAAGAAGGAAAGCTGCAGAGGTTATTTCTTGCCAATAGATTAGCCGCAATAGTGCAATCTACAACACTATATTTATTCTGTAGAATGCTTTACTATACCTGAGTAAACAGCTCTAGAAGTTCTGTTTGTTTAGGATAGCAGCTACCATATTAGCTTGCTGTGACATCACTTCCTGCCTAAATCTGTCCCTGTTTATTCATAGCTCTGGGCTCAGATTACAGCAGGGAGGAGGAGAATGGAAGGGGAAAAGGGAGGAGGAGAGGAGCAAACTGAGCATGCTCAAGCCCTAGGCCTGGAGGTTTGAGCTGAAAACAGGAAGTCTGATACAGAAGCCCATGAGTACACAATAGAAGGAAAGAAATGCAGTGTTTCTTTTGAGAGAGGACTCAGAGCAGCATTACTTTGAGGGTTTACTGGTGTATTTATACAGACCTTTCTGATAAAGCTTACTTAATTTCAGCCTTTCCTTCTCCTTTAAGTACATATATGCAATACAAAAATGGAGTGCTGCTTCCAGTGTATACCTGGTTGGTATCAGGTGTCTCTGGGTGCATGGCCTAAAAACTGCCAAGGGCCCAAAATAGTAAACAAAACACCAATGGCATATCCGACGCTCTTGAACAAGTGTAGGTTGTTTATTAGCTCATAAAATGGCAATGTTTCAGGCCTATGCAAGACCCTTTATCAAGCCTTGACAAACAACCTTGCATAGGCCCGAAATATTGCCATTTTATGAACTAATAAACAACCTACACTTGTTCAAGAGCATCGGATGTGCCATTGGTGTTTTGTTTGTGGATAATGTTTTACGTACAAATCCAAGCACCCTGGCTTTACGTGGGAAGCTGGGTGTTGTAGTTGACCATCCTTTATCCAATATCACTATTAATTGTTTTATTTCTGGCAGTGATTTTATCATTTAAAGTCTAATGGGAAGTCTGCATGTATGGAATAAAGCCGATGCCCAGCTGATCTGTCACTAGTGCATGCGACTACAAACCCCATGGTTTTGCTGCACAGGAAGAATTTTAAAAGACCTATAATGTGGACTGGTAAAGTTATAATAAGAATGTGCGTTCCTTCAAGGTGGTCAGCATATGCTGGGAACTTAAGAGTTGGATGGGCACTTTTTATGGTTCAACTGAGCAGCCTCAGCTCCACACTGTGACTCCAGCAGTGACATTTTTCTTGCATACCTATGGGCAGGCTTAAACAAACCTGTTCAGGTGATGGTCACCCAGGGCTGGTTGCAATTAAACCTCAACCGATGGGAAATACTTGCTTCTTCTCATATAAAGTTGCGTTAATTTGTTCTGCAATCTGCCGCCCAGTTTACTGGTGGTCACACAGTTATGCGCTAGGACACAATGCCTCTGCTGCGACTACATAAGGTCAGTGAAAGGGAGACTGACAACATAGGAGAAAGTACCCAAGTACCAAGGAGTATTTTATGCACTAAACAAAACCGAATTTCTTTTTAGAACTCCGAATTCCTCATCAGGATTTGTTTTTCCTTATCTATGGAGCATTGTGCAATTATTCAGCAACAGCCAACAAGGAAGAGCCCTATTTGCATCTTCTAATCCAACTTTACTGATCGTTCCACCTTCTCAACAGAATCTTATTTTTGGTATACCTTGATCAGATTTATCACACACCTGTTCTTCAGCAGCCGGGCACTCTGCGTTTATAAAGCAACACTGCCATTTAGAGAGCTCGTGCCAATGTATTAATTCCTTACACATATAATTTGTAGGTTTTTATGTGATCTTGCAAGGAGCAGGCTAATCTGTACCTGATATGTAAAGTGCTCAGTATACGTTCACTTCTTCCAGTGACCACCTACCTATGTTACAGATCCGATTCGAAGAGCTGAAATGAAAAGCGACTTGTATGGAATCCGATTACTACACTAGTCACTGTGCCAATAAAGACAAGATTGTTTTCTAGTCCAAAGAAATTTCTATGTGAAAATGATATGCGGCCGAGTTGCAGTCTGCGCTGAAACAAACCTCTTTAACAACATTATACAAAGAGATTCGCAAAATATATTCAGCCCTGATATAAATCCAGTGTTCTAGATCCGCCGGAAGCAGCTCATTGTCTCAGCGCCAGCAGCGTAGTTGGCTCAAAGCATCTCGTTTGCCAGGTTACAGCGCCAACCCTGTTAAAGGCAGAGATGGAGTCAGCAGCAATAACACAATAACAGGTATCTGTTATCCAGAAATCTCAAATTACGTAGACCCATAGACCGCATTTTCTTCACATTTTTAAAAATGATTTCCTTTTTCTCTGTAATAATAAAACAGTAGCTTGTAATTTATGCAAATTAAGATAAAATTAATCAATGGATCCGTTATCAGGAAAACCACAGGTCCCGATCATTCTGGATAACCGGTCCATTACATGTATAGACTGTTTTGATGTGATTCCATATAGTAGTTTAAGTTCAATAAGAGATTGGCATTCACTAATAGCAGCATATAAAAGTCAAACTGAGAAGCGACACAATATTACAGATAACATTCAGACATAACTAAATCTTTACCATGAACGTCCATGGTTCAATTCCCTGTGGCAACTCATTGTAACTCTGGACAAGGGGTTGTTCAGGAATGAGTCAGAACCATGCCCAGTCTGTGGGTTCTGGCAAATGCCATAGGGGCTGCTTTAAGGTCCCATAGAAAGTCAGTATTTAGTGGGCTGGTGGGGCTGTTTGGGCCTCTATGTGGGCTGATTGGGCCTCTGTGTACTTGAAATGCCAGGGCCTAATTTAATTCTCAGTCAGGACCTGGTCAGAACAACAACAAAAATTGCTTGGAATTGGCCATTCTATAACATACTAAGGGGTAGATTTATTAAGGTTCGAATTTTCAAGTTGGATTTTTGATCAAAACTCACAAATTCGAGTTGGGAATAATCCAAACTCGGATTCGAGATTTATCATACCTTAACCCTGGTAACAACTAGAATTCAACTATTCACCACCTAAAACCTGCCAAGTTCATGTAGAAGTCAATGGGAGAGGTCCAGCGATCCATTAAAAGATGTAATAGCCTTCCTGACATTCAAGTTTTTTTTTTTTTTTTGGAGAAAAAAAAAACTTGATTCCAGTTTAGTCGAATTCAATTCGAGTTTTTGGGTTGGGAATATTCGTTCGAGTTGTAGATGTTCGAATTTTTTCGTAAATAACCATCCAGTCAAATTCACATGAATTCGAAATGTGACCTTTGATTAAAGGACCAGTAACATGATTAAAAAAAATTTTTTTGTATAGATCAAAAAAAAAACCACCAACACAAATGAAAGTTTAAAATCGCAAAGTCTTTATTAAAGGGATACTGTCATGGGGAAATTTTTTTTTTTCAAAATTAATCAGTTAATAGTGCTGCTCCAGCAGAATTCTGCACTGAAATCCATTTCTCAAAAGAGCAAACAGATTTTTTTCTATATTTAATTTTGAAATCTGACATGGGGCTAGTCATTTTGTCAATTTCCTAGCTGCCCCTGGTCATGTGACTTGTGCCTGCACTTTAGGAGAGAAATGCTTTCTGGCAGGCTGCTGTTTTTCCTTCTCAATGTAACTGAATGTGTCTCAGTGAGACATGGGTTTTTACTATTGAGTGTTGTTCTTAGATCTACCAGGCAGCTGTCATCTGGTTACCTTCCTATTGTTCTTTTATTTGGCTGGGGGGGGGAGGGAGGGGGTGATATCACTCCAACTTGCAATACAGCAATAAAGAGTGATTGAAGTTTAACAGAGCAAAAGTCACATGATCAGTAGGAAGCTGGGAAATCGACGAAATGTCTAGCCCCATGTCAGATTTCAAAATTGAATATAAAAAAATATGTTTGCTCTTTTGAGAAATGGATTTCAGTGCAGAATTGTCTGTTGGAGCAGCACTATTAACTGATTAATTTTGATACAACTTTTTTCCCCCATGACAGTATCCCTTTAAGAAGTAAATTACTGAATCTCCACTTGCGCTCCTCTTCAGAAAGCGATTGGGCGATCCATCGGGTGGCACTCGATTTCTCCTCCCTGCCTTCCTTATAGGAGATAGCCAGGGAGGAGAAATCAAGCGCTGCAAGATGGATCTGAAGAGGAGTGCAAGCGGAGTTTCGACAAGTTATTTCTTAATAAAGACTTTGAGATTTTAAAGTTTAATTTGTGTTGGTGTTTTTTTTTTTCTCGATCTATACAAACAAATTAAAAAAAAAAATGATGTTACTGGTCCTTTAATGTGCCTCTAAAAGTTAACTTGAAGGTGAACCACCCCTTTAATCTCCTGGTGTCCTGCGATACGTAGTTGCTGCCCCATGCCTGAGAAACAGATTTAAGTAATCCCAAATGTCTGCATTTTATAACTGACTAAATTTGCAAATTAAAGGCATCACTAACTCAACAATATCCCTTTAATACACAGCATTTTACACATGCAATTACCTTAATTACATTGACTGTAGTACAGATCAGCAGATTGAATTGAGTTTTGATTCTTGGCCTGGACTGCTAAATCCATCGATTAGATTTCTATTACAGTCATCAATATTGATGCCCTCACTTGATATTTTGGAGTACGTTGCTTGGCCAGTGAAGTCTAGAAGATCCTCCAAGGCTCTAGAATTGCTCGTCCCATTTTGGTCCAGGGGCATACTGGGAATAAGGTCATTCACTGGGGAAAACTCTGGTATAGATATAAGCTCTTCCTTAGAAACTGGACTGTGGAAGGAAAAAATAAATTAGACAATAGCTCCAGCTAGTTGGAAATTCTGGACCTTGAAGGGCCATGTCTTGCTCTTCACTGGTCCAATCCATTTATGTTACCCTATCCCTCATGCACTCAAACCCCATTTAATTTCCAGTACACCATATACACATTTAAGTATCTTAATTGGGACCAAACTGCCTAAACTAGAACAAGTGGTAGGTTTTGTAATGGAAATCGGTGATCCTTCCCAAGATGGCGTCCAAGATGGCGACCTCCTGGATCCTGCTGGTCACAACATTATGACGTCAGCGTCTTCTCGCTCCCAGATTGGTTGCCGGCGTCGGAACGGACGCCGGCGTCAGTGTCATGACGTCAGTGCGTCCAAATTTGGCGCCAAACCCAGGCCTATTTAAAGCAACTTCAGACTCTCCTCAAATGCCCAATTATAGGTTTTCGCTTGCTGATTCCTGGGTGTGCTTCTTGTTGAATATCTCGTGTACCGACCTTGCCTGAACCCTCGTATTTGAACCTCGTCTGCCTGAACTGAATCTACTGCCTGTTTACGACTACTCTATTGCCTACTCCCTTTGTACTGCGAACTCGGACTTTTGTTACCTCCTCCTTGGTCCTTACTACCTCGGGGCCCTCGGGCCTTACAGGTTTGTCTGTTGTCCTGAGTTAGGGATCAGCAACCACATAAGACTCTCACTAAGAACAGGTTACAGGTGTTTTATGCACAATCTTTAAGATCCTGCCTTTTTGGGATATCATTCTGGTGAAATGCATTCATTTCACAAATTTACTATTCTACATTCAATTTGCATCTTAAACTCCTTATAGGAGAAAAACGCCTTTTTTTAAAAAAAAAAACCCTACCCCACATAGACCCCCCACCCCTAGAGTCCTGCAGCGGGTCGGGTACCCGCAAAAACCTGTGGTACCCTGCGGGTAGATGTTCCGGGTGCGGGTATAAACATGGGTCGGCGGTTCGGCGCGTCGCCGGTCAGGCCGTGGGTCTGCTCAATATCGATTTGTACTCCTTTTTTTCTGATCACGTCTACTTCCCATGATGTCACTTCCAGTTTACAATAACCGCACTTCCTGATTCTTTATGGTCAGCGGGTCGCGTGTCCGTGTTGCGGATAAGGTACTTGCGGGTCGGGTAGCGGGTAAGAATGCGGGCTGCAGGATGCGGGGTACGGGTTCCAAAAAATTGACCCACACAGGACTCTACCCCCTCCCTCCTCCCCCAGCCTAGCTGCTACCCTGGGCAAATGCCCCTAACTTTTTACATACCCCTTGGTGCAGATTCAGGGATCGGAGTTTACGGCAGCCATCTTCCGGGTCTTTGTGTCTTCTTCCGGCGCTTCGGCAATTTCGGTGCATGCGTAGTTGTCGCGAACCAGGAAATTGCTCCAACTTTGCATGTGTCGCCACGCTGGTCTCATTCTCAGATTACCGAAGACCTGGAAGATGGCTGCCGCGAACTCCGATCCCTGAATCTGCACCGAGGGGTAAGGTAGAAGTTAGGGGCATTTGCCTGTGGTAGCAGCTAGGCTGGGGGGGGGGGGTTGGCGAGGGTTTTTTAATAAGGGGTTTGTTCAGTGTAAAAATAAAAACTGGATAAACCGATAGGCTGTGCACATAAAAAATGTTTCTAATATTTACCCATTTTTTATACTGAACAATTATTTTAAAAGGAAAAATAAAGCCTATAAGTAAATGTTATTTAAGCATTTTGATCAAACTTCAATAGAATCCTACCTCCATGGTTTAAATACTGTGGTGCTCTATCTGGGAACTTTGCTCCTCTTCAGTTCCATACATGTAGCAATAACAAAGAGAAATCAGATGGCACTCACCAAGCAAAATGTGCTGAATTTTTATGATTTATTCAGATCTCTGCACAACGTTTCAGGGGATCAACCCCCTTTCTCAAGTGCTAAATCATAAAAATTCAGCACATTTTGCTTGGTGAGTGCCATCTGATTTCTCTTTGTTATTGCTACAAGCATTTTGATCAAGCCTACTGACATTTGCTATTTTGCACAGTGAGCCTTGCAAACATGTTTCTCTGTAATGATAAAATAGTAGCTAGTACTTGAAGACAGCTGAGCTGTATGAATCCATATTGATGTAAAACAATCCTATTGGGTTTATTCAATAAATGTAACAGATTTAAGGTATGGTGATACCATACCTTTCCATACGGAAAGACTCAAGTATTCTGGATAATAAATCCCGTACCTGTTTCAGATCTTATACAGAGGCTCTAATGAAACAGAACCATTAGTAGTCCAAACTGATGGACACAGTGCTCAATTTGCTTTATTTAGCATGAAGTATTGGATCTTTTATATACAGGTATGGGATCTGTTATCCAGGCTTGGGACCTGGGGTTTTCTGGATAACGGATGATTCTGTAATTTAGTTCTTCCCTTGTGTCTACTATAAAATCATGTAAACATTAAATAAACCCAATATGCCTTTTTTTTTTCTCCAAAATTATTTTTGTTAAATTTTTACATTTTCACCAACAAAAAGGAAAACACACACAAAAAGATACATAGTGTATCAGTGACATTCCAGCAGTTAATCCAAGTGTCAAATTTCCAGTTAAGGGCGATGAGCCTCTTGACTTGAATAAAAAGCTAGCATTAGAGTGCCCTTTCTGCTGGGTTAGGGGCAGTTTCCTCTACTTGATTCAGTAGGAGTGTTGCCAGATCCAGTGGGATTATCAGTGCCAGGAGTTGGCTTATTTCATTTGATACTCAAAGTTTGCCAACATTTTTGGATATCCCTACATCCCCAGACCATGTGGGTGCAATCAGCTGGTGAGTGGTGGCATTTGGGGCATATTTTGGGTATATTCGGGTTCATGAGATGTAGCCTGTGGAGGGTGAAATCTACGTAGGTACCTACATTGTATCATTCTATCTCTGGAGCTGATTGCATTGTGAGTTTCCAGGATGTCTGACCACATTTCAGGTGTATGGTATATCATGGGTCCAGTTTTGCAAAGAGTTCTGGTAAAATTGGGCTCCCTGGTTTATTTAGGAGAGTAGAATTGGAAAGCTGGCTTTGGTAGCTCCGGGGTAAATATTTCTTCTAGTCTACAAGGAGTTGTGTCTATATTCGAATTGCTAAACTGGTCTTTCATGATGAGTTGAATGTAAAAGAAGAATGTTTGGCATGTTATAGTTAGCTTTCAGGGCATCAAAGGGTAATAATGCCCCGTTTTCGGTTATATGTCCAAGATATTGATGTTATATTATGCCCATATTCTAGGGTAAGGGATAGATAGCAGGTGAGGGAGTTGAAGATTATACCAGAGGGAGGCATGGGAGTCAGTTCTGGAAAATTGTGTTAGAGCTGCTTTTCAAACTGTTGCTTTGGTTAATGGTGATAGGCTATTTTCCCTTTTGTTCCTTGATATAGAATGTTTCTAAGGGCTTCATAGGAGACAACCACCTGAGCTTCAATAGTAGTAGAAGAATTTTGGGGTGTTGGGGTAGCCCACCACCAAGCGGTTACAAGCTTTGTGGACAAGTAGTAGTAGAACATATTAGGGGCTTCAAGACCTCCCATCTCTGCGGGGTAATGTAGAATCGTGAATGATGTCCAGTACAACAGAGAGCATGGATTTCAGTTTACAAAAAAAAATTACTGGGTAGGGGGATGGGAGCTTGACGGAACAGGTATGTAAATTTGGGGAGCAGAATCCTATCCAATTGGCCGGTTTTATTTCCAAGGATTAATTATATCTTAAGTTTGGATCAAGTACAAAGTACTGCTTTATTATTAGATAAAAAGGAATTCCTTATTCAACAGAATTATTTGAATAAAATGGCGTATATGGGGGACGGCCTTTCCGTAATTTAGAGCTTTCTGGATAACTGGTTTCCGATTAATGGATCCCATCCCTATCAAACAAATCATACAAAGACATGTATTGCTTTTAAAGAGAAACGTTCCGAACTATTTTTTCCCCACACCTATTTCACTGTATTTAATGGATTTCCGAGGACAAGTACATTCATTTACTGAGCGGTTAGCATAACTCAGCAGCAATGTAGAGTGAGCAATGTGGAGTTCTAACACCCATGTAAATCATTAATTCCCAAATATGATTTCAATGATTATTTTCAATGCTTGAAGGAATTACAGTGGATTATACAGTATATCATTAAATCTGAAGTGGCTGGATACATTTTCAAGGAAATGACTGATAATTAAATGCCTAATTAATAAATTAACTCCAATATAGCTGGATAATGAAGTGTTGTGGAGAAACTGCTAAATCACATACCTCACATCCATTGATTGGACTTCATCAGTAGAATCATCAATACTGTTGCATTTAGCATCATATCCTTCCAAAGGATAAAGCTCAGCAGTTGGTTTGAGGCCATTAGTTAACATTTCCTGGGACCTGCTCTCTAGCTTTTGGGCTGCTGGAGGTTTAAATTCCTGGAAACTGGACAACCCATTGACTTGTACTAGAAGAGAATTGGTGAGGAAAACACACATAAACAGAGCTGTAACGCAGAATACACAAATAATATTTTTCTGACATTAGCAGCCCAAAGCCAACTCGATTCCCTCAACTGTTTTGCCTTCCAATCCCAATAACATACATATAACAGCAACCAGACACTAGCTTGAATTTCTGTCAGAGCTTTGAAATGTAACGTCCGATTGGCTTTTGGACTATAGTATACTTTTTCATGGTCCTACATAACCCTTGGGTTAAGATGGCTATAGAAGTGGCTAACTGAATCTCTGTCTCATTTAATAGACTTAGAACATTATTTTATCAGCAACGGAACTATGATCGCCAGGGCCCAGGTGTAGGCAGAGCAGTCAGGTCCCCCACCCCAGGGTGGTGCGGGCCTGGTGCAATCATACCCCCCCGCACCCACTGTAGTTTCGCCCCTGTATCCTATCCTATGACTATAAATAAGAGTTTTTTATCCTATATTATACTTAATAAAAACCTTCATAAAGCCTTTCCCTACCTTTAGTTCAATAGGATTGTCAAGTTGCCTGACACTGAATGAAATCTACAGCTCTGGCACACTGGTAATTCTGTGCCAAGGCCATAGATTCTACAATATAGGCATGAAACAGGTTACAAAAAGCCACATATCTAGTACTTGATGGTTACTATTGTTATGTGTAAACATTTTCCCCCTGTATTATTCAGCTCTTCAATGTATACCCTGCCAATGATAAACAGCTGAGTTCAGAATAATAGCAGTCCAACATCACTAACCTGATCAATCACAGATTTTGGTAGAACATGCAAATCATTTGCTAGTAGGTGTAGTAGATTAATAGAAAACCAACATGACATGCATGCTGTTGATTCTGAATCATTAATTGAGGCTTGTTCAAAATAACAGCAGTGTTCAAAAATAATATTTTTTTCCAAAGTGGAGCAGTGGAGTTAAATTAGTGAGGACATTCATTCTGTGAAAAAACAGGTGTCAATTACGGCCCTTATTTAAGGAAGGAAGGCAGCAAATGTTGTGCATGCTGGATATAGTGCATTTCAGACATGAGTACTTTGATTAAAAAGTTCATTGGAGAGGGGAAAACATATAAGTGCAGAAAATGACAGGCTGCTCAACTAAAATGATCGCAAATGTTTTAAAATTGCAACCAAACCCTAAAGACATGGAAGAAAATGGAAAAACTACCATTTGAATGGATAGAAGAATACTCAAAATGGCAAAGACAATGGCCAATGATCAGCTCCAGGAAGATCAAAAAAGATCTAAAGTTACCTGTGAGTACTGCTACAATTAGTAGACGCCTGTGTGACAACAAGCTAATGGCAAGAAGCCCCCGCAAAGTCCCATTGTTGAAAAAAAGACGTGCCGAGGTTACAGTTTGCCAAAGAACACATTGACTGGTATAAATAGAAATGGACTGATGAAAGCAAGAGTGTTCTTTTGGGGTATAGGGGCTTCAAACGCTGAATTCAAGTCACAGTACACTGTGAATACAATGAAAAATGGTGGCACAAGCATCATGATATGGGGATGTTTCTTATACTTTGGTGTTGGGCCTATTTATCACATACCAGGGATCATGGATCAGTTTTAATACACAAAATACTTGAAGAGCTCATGTTGCCTTATGCCGAAGAGGAAATGCCCTTGAAATGGGAGTTTCAACAAGACAACAACCCCAAACACACCAGTAAAAGAGCAACATCTTGGTTCCAGACCAACAAGATTGACGTTATGGAGTGGCCAGCTCTATCCCTGGACTTTAATCCAACAGAAAACTTGTGGGGTGACATCAAAAATGCTGTTTCTGAGGCAAAACCAAGAAATGCAAAATAATCGTGGAATATAACAGGTGCCAGAAGTTGGTGGACTTCATGCAACACAGATGTGCAGCAGTTCTCAGAAACACTGATTATACAACTAAATATTAGTTCAGTGATTCAAAGAAAAACAAAATCTTGAAACATTGTTCAGTTTATACAGTGAGTTTGTCAAGAAGAATTCAGACACTGCTTTTTTTTTTTGAACAACCTAATATTTTTTTTTTACTTGCTGTAAAGGAATAACACAAATTTGATAACCTTTTCTTCATGTTTTGATTTGGACAGAATGTACAGTGTTCCCAATGCATTTGCGTGTATGGAAAGAAAAACTATTATAAGGATTTTGAGCTTTATTCACTTTTTTAAACACACTGCTATTATTCTGAACACAAATGTATACTTAAACGCTTCTAAAGAATATATATTTACCATTTTCCTCTGGTTTTGCAGTATTTTCTAAATTCAAAGATGGTGGAATCTCCGGCTTCAACTGTTCTTTCTGGGGGAAAAAAAAACATCAATTTGCATTGTTTCATGATAATGAAACAAAATAATTGTTCACCCTTATGACAAAAACTAAGATAATAAATGGAAACTATTGCCTCTTGATATTTATTATTTTGTGACACCAATTTTGAATGTTTTTTTCTATTAGTGTGTTCTATTGTGGAGCAGACTATTGCATTTTAAGTGCACATTTTCCCTGTAGAATTTGTGGGTTGTGGAGGAATTATTTAATTATATCTCTTTACTGTGTCAGAGGAAGCTAAAGGGGATTTTGCCCCTAAATCTGTGACTTTGTATAATTCCATCTTCAGCTGTTTTTTCAATGGTGATGCCTTACCACGACCCCCTTGATCACTAGACCATTCCCCTTCCGGCTTCCTGTAATGGGTGGGATATAGAACATGACAAAACTATGCAGTGAATGTTCCTTTATGGAAGTTATGGGATAAAATGGTAAATAGCTATACTTTCACCTTTTGATATGTACAGTAGGGTATAGTAGTGATGGCAGACAATCAGTGTTATTGCATGGTGCCTGAAAACCAAATGCACAATCTTATGCTTGAATATTACTGTTTCTGCCAAGGTGACTTAACACTAACAAAAAAATAAGGATTTGGTTTTCTAGGCTGCTCTAATGGAAACAATATCAGAAACAGAAGATCTATGGACAGTCCTGCAGTGGGCTGGGTACCGCAAAAAAAGTGGGTACCGTGCGGAATGAGGGTAGGCTTAGGCTCAGGCTCAGGTATAGATGCGGGTCTACGTGGTCACGGGTCTGCGGGTCACGGATCGGGTTGCGGGTCTCTTCCTGTTGCAGCACTCTCCCCTTTCCCTCCACTCATCTCCCCTCCCATCTGACTTCCGGCACAGCTCTCTTACATGACACGGCACGCTTCTGTCTCTCTCGACTATCGGCCATGTTTGATGACGTCACTTCCGGTTTGCGGATAAGGCAGTTGCGGGTCAGGGTCGGGTAGTGGTTCAAAGTGGGTAAATATGAGGGTCGCGGTTCGGGTCTTAGAAATTGGTTCCACAAAGGACTCTAATCTATGGCCACCAAGTGGCCATACACTGAGAGATCCGCTATTTTGGCGATGTCGCCAAACGAGCGGATCTCGCTACGATATGCCCACCTTGAGGTGCGCAATATTGGCCTGGTCTGATCGTGGGCCCTAGGGCCCAACGATCGGATCCTAACGAATGGGAACGGGCGGTCGGATCGCGGGGCCGCATCAACGAACAGATGCGGCCGCGTTCCGACGGGATTTTTTGTCCCATCCGATCAAGATCTGGCTGACTTTCAGCCAGATCTCGATCGGGGAAGCCCGCCGGGGGGCCTCATACACGGGCCAATAAGATGCCGACTCGGTCTGTCAGCAGCTTTTATCAGCCGTGTATAGACAGAGATAGGATCTTGGCCATTAAGCACAACAGGACTGTTTTTTTTGGAGAGGAAGAAAATGCAAAGGAAGGCCAGTTACATGAATGAGACATATTTTTGAAATAATGTCTTTTTGCCATGCTGTAACATAAAACAAAATAAAAATTTAGTTGAGACAAGAAATAAATCTAGTTTCAAAATACCTTGATTTCTGGGACCTCACTTTTCCTGGTCCTTTTCATGATCTCGTCAATTCTCTGTAAAAATAAAAATCAGATTAGAATGTCTCTCTCTCAAGAAGTTCACTAGTTCTTGCTAAAGGCATTTTTAATATTGGACACATGTGGGTTCACTTTAGCAATGTCAAGACTTATTAGCCTGTGTGAAAATGAATTGGCTACTATTACAGTACGACTAGTTAATGTACTAAACATCTGACAAATCAGCTTCCAGGCTGCACATGTTGAGAGCCAGAACACACACTGATCCACACTTCCGGTCAACAGGCAGAACACATAGGTTGCACAATAAAAGGGAGGTCCCAGCAACTGGATTTATTTGTTCATACAGACTAACATGTAATCAGAAGGGCTGAGCCTTTGGAGAAGCATCACTAAAGAGAAACTGTAGTGTTACTGACTGAAGAGAGACAGTCTATGAAAAAGGAAAGGCCTTACAGGAAAGTATTTATCTAAAATTCAAACAGTAAAAGTAAGCTTTCCTCTTTAAAGTCTTTACTATTTTGGCCCTGTAATTCGATACAAAGCAGTTTGGGATACAAAATTTCATTCTCAAACCTGGATATGAAATGATTAACAGAAACAAGTGCCCACCTTCTTCCTCTCCAGACGCTCCTGTTCAATCTGCTGAACGATCTGCTCTCTCTCCAATCTCATTGCTTCGGCCACTTCCCGAGCCTTCGCCTCAGCCTCTTCCTTCTACCAATGAAAAATCATGTTATACCATATACAGAGGCGCATCGCCTGCAGACATTTTATAAACAGACACATTTTGGTGCATGGCTGGGGACAGAAGCAAGGAAACTTCAGGAAAAACTGGGTTGCGTCAGGTGATATTATAATATATACTGAAGATAATATATAACTTGTGGAAAATATTCTTATAGATAAAGGGGAACTTTGCATCATTGTATGGGATTTTTTTTTGCTCAGTGAAAGAAGCAAGTTTATTAAAGGGGTGGTACACCTTTAGATTGACTTTTAATATGATTTGGAAATTCTGAGACAGTTTGCAATTGGTCTTCATGTTTTATTTGTTGTGGTCTTTAAGTTATTTTGCTTTCTGTTCAGCAGCTCTCAAGTTTATGATTTTAGCAGGTACCTGGTTGCTAGGGTTTCTCTAGCAACCAGATACTTATTTGAATGAGACTGGAATACAAATAGGTGAAGGACTGAAAAGGTAGATAAGTTGTAAAAAAAAAAAAAAAAAAGGAAAATTGTAGTCTCAGAGTGGGGTCAGTTACCCCCCCTCATCTAAAAGCTAGAAAGAGGCAGAAAAAGAAGGCAAATAATTAAAGTATAAATAATGAAGACAATTGCAAAGTTGCTAGAAATGGGACATTATATAACATACTAAAAGTGAACTTTAAGATGAACCACCACTTTCAAGTTTACAATGCAATTGCTTGTTGTTTCTAACTCCTGAAACAGTGAAGCAGAAGGCATTCAACAGTAATTCTCATAATGATTTACATACTTCTACACAGGTCTGTTACTCATATGGCTTCTGCTACATTGTCTCAAGAGTCAGTACTTGCTCTGCATAGAACAGAAAGATCATCGAATGCTGCTTTCAATAGCAATATCACGAATAACTCTAAAAATTAATGTTATTATTTAAAGGGGACCTGTCACCCAAAAAAATTATTCAAAATCCTATTTTATCACATTAGTCAAGCAAACTGAACTTTAATTACACTATATACATTATTTGAATCTTGTTTCCTTCAGTCTGGGAATTCAAAATGACAGCAAGCAGACAGCAGCCATTTTGTGGACACTGTTTTTAAGGAAAGCTTTGTATCATCTCAGAATCTTGTTTGTGCACCAGAATGGGGGAACCGCTGTCCATTTCCATGCCCTGGCTACACAATTAAATGTTAAAGAGAACGGGGATAGGTGGGGAGAGCAGTGACATCTAGGAAGGTGCTATGCCCATGGCATAGAGGAGGGGCAGACAATATTTGATTGACAGCTGAGATGTTTAAATGAGCTTACAAAAGTTATGAATGCTTTAATAAAAATAGAAATTGGATTTCATGTTTAATTTGAAAAGGACTTTTATTATACCGATTTGTGTGTCTGGGTGTCAGGTCCACTTTAATGTATCCAGGAAAGACATAACAAAACTGTCTGCTTTTCTGACAATTCAGAATCTGTAATTCATTTTATATAGGAGCAATATAATTTGCCACTTGTCTCTAGGACACAATGGAGGTCATTTATCAACACTGGGAAAATTTGCCCATGCACAGTAACCAATGGCAACCAATCAAATTGCTGCATTGATTGCTCTTCTTGCAGCTGGCTTTAAAAAGTTAATCATGGGTTGGTTGCTATAGGTAACTGCCCATGTGCAAATTTGCCCAGATAAATGAGCACTACCGTTTCCTAAATCTGGGGCATCCAAATGGGGCTATAAATGCTATTTTGTTTTTTCACAATAAGGCTTTACAGTTCCTCTTGGACTGATCTTCACTTGTGTCAGTTGTCTATTTTGTACAGTATAAAGTGTTTTCCCCCTGAGAATTGCCGCATTTCACTTAAATGCACAGCTTATCTTATGTACTAGAATTTGGATTTTTTTCCCAGTCTCTGATAATAATATAGATTGTTTTGTACAATTTATAATGCATTTCAATGGGTGTTTTCCCAGATTTTACATTGTCCTAATGTTCCCAAAAATTGCTGTTTGTCCTCTGTGAATGTTATTAATGGAATAAAAAGGTTTAACACACTAACCAGAGGCATATTTTGCCATAGTTCTGCATGTAGTCAATTTCGAATGAGTCTGCCTACCATACAGTCCTGCACCAATCACTTATTGCTTTAGGTTGTGTATGTGACTGACAGAGAGGCCTTGCACATGCCCCCCATAGTGTAACATTAATGCTGCAATTTTTAACCCTTGTTATTAACACAGTAAATATTGTATCTCCTGTGCTTATATCCTCAGTACTTACAGAAGTTGCTTTAAAAAATTTCCCTGATTTTACACTTTCCTGAATTTTACATATTTTTCTCCTGGTCTCCTGAAAAACTTAAAATGGGGGTTCTACTGTACACAAATATCTTTGCAAAGACAAAACACGATTAATTTCAAGAGGAGGAAGGGTTCATGTTCCATTTCCATTGCATCAATATTTTCAATGTACTTTTTGGAAAGCTCATTTGAAGAACCATGTTAAAGGCAACTGTGGGCACAGCAGGCATCAAGGTTAATTGGCTTCTTGCATATATATAATACCTGTTTTTCCAAATAGGCCTGCATTTTCTTTTCCTGCTTTTCCTTCTGTAATCTTTCTTCTTCAGCTCTAAGCTTAGCTTCTTCTTCTGCTTTTCTTTTAGCTTCCTCTTCTTCTTGCTTTCTCTTCTCCGCCAGTTTTCTTGCTTCCTCTTTCAAGCGAATTCTTTTTTCCTCAGCTTTCTGTCTTGTCTCTTCTTCTATTTGCCTGTAAAAAAAAAAAAAAAATTACAGTCAGCCATTTTTATATTAGCACATAAAACTGCATAAACCAAGAATTCTGAAAGCAGGGGTATGGCTCCCTACAGTACAACATTACAGCATTGTTTCACCTCTCCAGTTCCTCTAGCTCACGCCTGTCCTGTTCATCTTGCTCTTTCTGTAGTCGAGCTTTTCGTCTCTTCTCTGCCAAGATTTTTGCAGCTTCCTCTGCATCAGTTGTGCCAGCAGTGATCTTTCCAGTGTTTCCTGTACCTAATGCATTGGGAAGAACGTACAGCACTGATTTAACAGCAACACTTTACAGTAATAGGCAACTATATTATCTTGCAAATAATACTTTCCTTTTGGGAAATGCGAGGGTATAAAACGGTCATTGTTTGACTTTTTCAACTAAAGCCACTGTTGAAGGTCTAACTTTTTGGTTAGGGTCCCACTTGGTTCAAAGCAAGGTTACAGAAAATATTGGTTTATTAACACCCATTGTTTCAAGAATATCTATGACCGCAAATCTTACCCTAGCAGCCTAGCTGATCTTCAATGCTTTCTCAGTAGTATATAGAAGAGCTAAACGTTCAGGCTGAGCCGCTACTGCCATTGGCTTAGAGAGAAAATCACCTGTGGCCATTTAATAATTTGATAGATAGTACATGAAGAAGGTAAAAAAACATTGTTAATCAAATGATGTGTTAATCAAATAATGCTAATCATACAGTAATTAAGATGCAAGGTCAAGTGAGCAAGATCCACTTAACCACACCTTGCTCTCTGTACCTTTGCATATACTAAAATGTAAACCCCACATGATACTGCACATTACTAATTTATAAACACTTGAAAGAACTGCCAAGTCCAAAAGCCACAAACATTTTTAATTGCAGTCACCATTGCAAATTGATCACAATTTTATAATATATTATCTCAGAATTATTTTATAACCTCCACTTCTGCAATACATACTTTCAGTCTCTGTCTTTCCTGCAGAGCTGGCACTTTTTTCAGATTTTATAGCATCAGCTGCTGGTACATTCTCAACCCTAGGGCTGGATACTTCTTTCTCGGTTTTCTTCTTGGGAGTCTCCTGGCCAAAATGAGGGGCCCCTTGGAACCTGACAGGGGAAGCAGGATGCAGCTTTGTTGCCTTCACTGGAGATTGTGAGCATGACTTTGGAAGTGTCCTAGAAACAGAGAATAGTTCATTCTAAGCTGATATTGAAAGGGGCTTTAGTCTAACTGTGGTGATGCAGCAGTTATTTCTGAAATATGCAAAACATCTACAGTGGAACCTACATTTTACATCCCCTGATTTTTTTTCCCCTCATTTTATATTGTTGTTTTGTGGCCCCACCTATATATTATGCATAATACATTTCCCTGATTTTACACCATTTTTTTCTGGTCCCCTGAAAAACAGGTTCTACTGTATATCCCAAACTGTTCTTACTTTGAGGTGGCTGGAGAGGACGATCTCTTGGAGAAAGTGGCTGGTGACTCAGATCTGCGGAGAGTGGAAGCAACTGCACTTGTATGAACCGGAGTGGTGGACCTCTTTTCTTTCTTCAGTTTTTCTGTCTGTAAGTGTAAAAGTCATTAGGAGGGACACCGTTATGTTCTTAACCAAATGGGTACTATGACTGGCTGTGTGGCAAGAATGTACAATACAATATCTTGGTAATAGGACTCTTGTGCAACAATGACACCTGTCTAAAACCCAGGATAAATGCGTTAAACTTATCCATGTCAGTAGTTTTCTTTATTATTTAATATGAAGTTTTTGAGATATAAATGGTTTATTTAATCAACAAAGACGCTAAAATCTGAATATGCAAATTAGGATTCAGCTTTTGTTCAGCCAAATCTTATGCATGTCCTTAAATACAAAAAAATAATAAATGCTACCTGTGAAATATATTAATTAAGCACCTATTTTTGATATAAGCATAAGATAGTCTGTACTAATCTGGGCACCATGCAATGTCCTATCTGAGCAAGATGTCTTTCAGGTGCTCTGTGGCTCCCCTTCTCTTCCTGCTGTTTTGATTTGAATCACCAAGCCAATGATGAAGTACTAGTTGCAGACAAGGCCTATACATTTAGAGTAAGGTACCTCCACTGTACTATAGTGCTATTACCTTTACCTGAATGTGGCAGTTGTGCCAGGTTTGTTATCCTTTCACAAACAATTTATCTTATAAGCAATAAAAAGCTTAATCATATTAAACAGTTATTATATGCAAACACTTCATACGCTTCTGTTTCTTTCTAGTTTTCAAATAGCTACCCTGGCAAACAAATATCTATTGCTCTCTGAAGCTACAATTTTGTTCTTAAAGGTCATGTAAAGTCTAAAATAGAATAAGGCTAGAAATGCTGTATTTTGTATACTTAATATAAACATGAACTTACTGCACCACAAGCCTAATCAAACAAATAATTTATGCTTTCAAAGTTACAGGGCTACAGGGGGTCACCATCTTGTAACTTTGTTAAACATCTTTGCAAGACTAAGACTCTGCACATGCTCAGTGTGGTCTGGGCTGCTTAGGGATCGTCTAAACAAAGCTGCTTGAGTTCTGTATGGCTGGGAAGTAAGGCGGGGGCTCCCCCTGCTGTTCATAAGTATGATTATTACCCTGCTCAGCAGTTAGGGACCGTCTGACAATTCCTATCCACAGCAGTAAATGAAGGGAGAATCTCTTATAAAAACGGTACACGTTTTTTAATTAAAGTATATTGGAGATAGGTTTCTTTTTTATTAAAGAAAGTAAAAATGGGATTTTATTTTTTTGCCTTTACATGCCCTTTAATCTTACATTGTATTATTAAGTCCCTCTCATGTTCATCTATAATCAAACCATAAAGTCTGTAATTCAAACCACTGCCTGGTTGCTAGGCTAAATTGGACTATCAACTGGCTACCAGCTGAATTTATAAACGGGAGAGCTACTGAACAAAAAAGCTAAATAATTCATAAATGACGAAAAATTTAAATATGAAGACCAAAAAATAAAACATCTTTATTCAACAATATGATGAATAATGGCTGCAACATTTAGAGAACTGAATGGAACTGACCTGTACAGAGTCTGGAGATGTGGGGGTTTTAACGCCATCGGACCCATTTCCAGGTGGCACGTTCTTCCGCCGTTCTGCGCTCCGTACAGGAGAGGATTTGAAGGGGGATTTAAGGGGGCTAGCAGGTGCTACACGAGGACAGACATGAAAGACTAGATAGTTATAACATAAAAGCGAGGAATAAAAGAACACACAGGAGGAAATGTTAGTGGAGAGAGAAAGAGGGGGGAACAAAACAAATATATTAAATAAAGGTAATCACTGACACACATTACAATGAGAAAAAAAACAGAAATGCTCACTTTCAAAGTATAATAAATAATACATTATTTTATAGGGTGCTGCCCAGTGATAGGTTTCAATGGCAATTAGGACATTTCAACAGCTATTAGGATTTAATATTAGGGCCAGCGCATATGGGTGAGAGAAGTGTATCTGTTCCATGAACTAACCAACCAAGCTGCTAAGCGACCCATCAACTCCGAATTAAGTTGTTTTGATAAGAAATGAAAAGCGGACCGGTGTAAGAATTTCATTGGGATTCATAGATGACTGGTTGATCAGAGAATGAAAATAAAACTCAAGTGATCGGCATTTTCGCATTTGTATCATAACACAGGATAGTAAACTCTGTTTGTGGCCCACAAAAACAGATCCCATGAGCAAGCCATGGCAAGTTTATATTTTAGAATAATAACCAGCTAACAAGCTCTACTATGTAAGATTGCAATAAATAATGCATTACACAGCTGCTGAGGCATATTAACCACCCCCATATGATTGTAGAAATGTGTATATTTGTACACTGGGGTTTGTTTAGAGGGGTTGAAGATGAAGGATTTTGGTCCTTTTTTTTCAACTCAACATTTATAACTGGTACATTTTAGCCATCTTTTCAATCACACAAACAGTATATTCAGTCAGTGTAATTTCCTACGAATTCTGTTAGCTTGTCTCTTCCCAGTATTATGGATTGATAAAACCAGTTATATTTTTTCCCTTAGACACAGAGCATAATAATAGGTACACCTTCAGATTTATTTCTGCGAAGCCTATTCAAACTTAAGGAAAAGCAAAAGAAAACACAAAACAATGAGCATTTTACCTGTGTATTCAGTGGTTTGGGAATCGACTGTTTTAAATACAGATATCAAACAATTGAGTACACCTTGCACAAATACTGAATAAAGGGGAACCTAGTATCACTGATGACTTATGTAATGCAGATGTTTCATATCATCATTGAATTATGCCAAAGACAAGGCATATTGTACTGCGATGTACAACAGGTATACACTGACCAGAAATAATTATGATGGGCATTGTCTTGTCTAGAGTTCTAGCAAACTAGACTAAAGGTCCCCATATACGGGCCGATATAAGCTATATATTTATGTATTAATGTCAATAGGGCAGGTTTAAAAATCCTATCGAAACGAGGACCACATTGGTTTGTTGATGTGGTCCTCTATATGACTGCCAGTATTCTCCACGCTGTGATCGGATCACTGGGACCTAGGGCCCACAATTGGATCAACACAATATCGTTCAACTCAAGGCTTTAGAGTGTTTGCTAAATGAGCAGATCTCTGTATTGCCAGCTTTAAAGTGGCCAAACACAGGCAGATTTGGTCTCTTTAGACCGATGTGTACTGGGACCTCCGACAGGCCCATCCTGCCAATATCTGGCTGTAAATCTACCAGAAGTCAATCAGGCAGGTTTGATTTACGTCAAATTACATCACATTGGATCAGGGAAAGTAAATGAGGACCTCTCTTTGACGGCTCTTATTCCCACTGTTGAAATCCAATTGTTTGGCCCTATAGGTGCTAATTTAGGTGGGCATATTAGAAAAACATCTGCTCGTCTGGCAACCTCACCAAACAAGAGGATCTTATAGTGTATGCCACCTTAAGACACACATGCCTTTTACACAGGCTCATTCTAAGCTGTAAGGAAGCAAACTTGCACCCAAAGCGGTGGTTGCAATGAAAAGGATCTCCATCTTGGATTAAAAATCTTGTGCAAGCTGCACAACGTAGTGTTTTTTTCACTTTGTGCCTTGCCCCACAATCACAAATGAGGCCCCTGATCCTGAAAGTCATGTTAGCTAAGTGTTTAAGTAGAAGCTTCTATTATTGCCTGTTAAAAAATTAAGTATAAAAAGTGGCCACTTTTAAAACAGACCTGGGGAATATAACTGTTGTATTTATACCTCAGTTGCAAATTGTGAGAATACCAAATTCAGAAGCCGAAATTTTTTTTCTAAATGTGGCCATAGATGTAACAATTACGATTTTTCTTGGAAAAGATCTTTCTAAGAAAGATTGTGTTTCAATACACACATGTAGAGCTGAATCCTCAGATATACAGGTAGAAACAATAGAATTCTAGCTGTATCTGATGATTTAGCACTAACAATGGTCAATGTTTGGGTGCCTTCAAAGGCACCCAATCAAAATTTTCCGTCCAGCCCAATCGACGAGCCGACCAATATCCATGTCTTCTGCCGATATTGGTCGGCTCTTTTCCCACCATACACGCACCGAATATCGTACGAAAATGTGTTCCTTACGATATTATCTGTGTGTCTAAGGTCAACAACATTATTACAAGTATTTTTAAAGCTGTCCCTGAAACTTTATGGATCCCGAGTACCAAAAACATAATAGCACAGCAAAGCTGCCTGTGTTTAGCAAACCTGTCAGCTGCCATATTTTAATTTTAAATGACATATAGCATTGCCTGCTCTCCACTCAATAATTGTATCAGATCTTCACCATTCATTTCCTTTCCATATTACCTGACAGTGAGTGACATGGTTCATTGAGTACAGCCATACTCCTGCTCCTGGCTAAAGAGGAATGTGTTGGAGTCAACAGTCGAGAGACAATGAAATTTTCACTGGGGCTAAGGTGCATGCGATGGGCTGAAGGATGGAAGCAAAGCATGTCAAAATTAAAAGAAAGCAAATGAACAAACATAAATAAATGGAAATGAAGTGAAACAGGTGTTGGCAGATCTACAGAGCACACACAGATAGCTCTGCAATGCACAGGTACCATATTTCCCCATAAACACACAAGACACATGCACATCCTAATAAAAGCACAAAAACAGGCATATCCCCATAAATACACGAGACACAGGCATATCCCCATAAACATACAAGACACAGGTATTTCCCCATAAAGACAGACATTCACCCATTAACAAAAGAGACAGGTGTCTAGACACAGATATATCCCTATAAACGCACAAGACACAGGCATATCCCCATAAACACACTAAATGGCAGTGTCTTGGGAATTTCCTTAACTGAGAAGGATCTAGGAGTTTGTGTAGATAACAAGTTGTCTGATTCTGGGCAGTGTCATTCTGTGGCCAGGAAAGCAAATAAAGTTCTGTTTTGCATAAGAAAGGGCATTAACTCAAGGGATGAAAACATAATTATGCCTCTTTATATGTCCCTGGTGAGGCCTCATCTGGAGTATGCAGTGCAGTTTTGGACTCCAGTCCTTAAGAGGGATATAAATGAGCTGGAGAGAGTGCAGAGACTAAGTGCAACTAAACTGTTTAGAGGGACGGAAGACAAATTATGAGGGTAGACTGTCAAGGTTGAGGTGGTTTTCCCTGAAAAAAAAAAAGGTGCTTGCGAGGGGACATGATTACACTTTACAAGTACATTAGAGGACATTATAGACAAATAGCAGGGGACCTTTTTACCCATAAAGAGGATCACCGTACCAGAGGCCTCCCCTTCAGACTAGAAGAAAAGAACTTTCATTTGAAGCAACGTAGGTGGTTCTTCATAGTCAGGACAGTAATGTTGTGGAATGCACTGCCGGGTGATGTTGTGATGGCTGATTCAGTTAATGCCTTTAAGAATGGCTTGGATGATTTCTTGGACAGACATAATATCAAAGGCTATTGTGATACTAAAAGCTACAGTTTGCGTATGAGTATATATAGTTTATGTGTATGGAGGGGTCAGTGAGTGTCTGTATGGACGCTAACATCCCCTCATTAAAAAAAAAAAAAAAAAAAAAAAAAAAAACACAACACAGGCATATCTCCATAAAACAAAAGAAACAGACATATCCCCATAAACACACAAGACACGTGTAATTCACAAGACACAGGAATATACACGCTACAGAAAAGACAGGCATCTTTCCATATCACACAGGGAACCAGTGTAACGCACAGCAGCTATGCTATATATGAAAGGCACGTGTATATGCCTAACACACATGGGAAATATGTAGTTATACTAGATCTCTCAGAATCCTCCAAAAGAACTTTAATAAATTAAAAACATCTATTTCTGTAGTTCCCCGATTGTGGGGCGCTATAATACAATCACAACAGGACGACTGACAATTATGTTTTCATTCTGTATCCATGTTAAGGGGACCCGTGTGTGTGTGTGTGTGTGTGTGTATATATATATATGGTGTATATATATATATATATATATATATATATATATATATATATATATATATATATATATATATATATATATATATATATATATATATATATATATATATATATATATATATATATATATATATATGCTGTACAACAACCAGAGGCCAGTCAGATAACAAGAATCACACACATTAGGCAGTACTGCACACCACAATATACTGATATACTACCATACACTCGCATGCACTGAGATACACACGCTGGCAAATGACATTTATGACATAAAACCTGTAAAGTAGATGGAATGAAGAAGTAAGATCTGAGAAATGGGATGAAAAAAACATCTGAATGATCATGGAAGATTTTAAAGAGTGAAGTGTTTCTAGAAGCTTAATGTGCATCCAGGTGCCCAATGCATGTAACATTCCTATGTGCTTCTCTAACTGATATCAGTGCAGATAGTTCCTTAGCCAAACTTTTTCCAGAGAGTCTTCTTTGAACCGAGTTTGACTGCACTTGCTGTGTGTAAGGCATGCATGGTGACCATCTTACTATTGGATTTCAGTCTGTCTGTTCAAACAAAAAATCTTATTGATGGCCCTTCTTAGCAAGTAAATAGGGCAGAAGTCACTGTTAACTTGCATTCATTTGCTTCATCAGCAATGCTATTTAGCCTCCCAAAACAGCTGAATACGATATCCAAACCTTGGCCCACAAACTCATCAGTTGGATCAGCAATAGGCTAGCCTCTGCAAAGCCACACATGTACATTTCTGATCTTTGAGTAGAGAGAAGACAGTAGTGGTGAAGGTATAAGTCTGACAACTTTGCAGAGACAGTGAATGTGTTATAAGGCAAATCTCCAGTACTTTGCACCTGCTCTAGGGGTTTTTGGAGCTCAGTAAGTACTATAACTCAAACCATAGGAAGAGTCTTTAGGCCCAGGTCCTCAATTTGCATCCTGAGTCTTTAGGCCCAGGTCCTCAATTTGATCCCTGACATACAATCCAATTGTGGGACATCTACTGACTTTTGTATGTAAATAATGGCAAACACATGATTTGCTTTCCCAGAGCAGGTTTCAGTCCTAGAATGTGGCATTCTGAATATCATCTGGTATTCCTCAGAAATCTATGAAGTTTCTCTTCCAATATTTTCCATTAGAGAAAAAGAATGTTTAGCATTATGGTGGTTCTGGAGCTATAAAACTCCAAAATAGAAACAAGAGAAAATGCATTACTAATGTATCATTTAACCGAACATCAACTGCATAAACTATTGTTAATAATGAAGCGTGTGCTGCCTTCTCCACTAAGAATCACAATGGAGTGGCAAATAAACGAGGTACTGATTAGAAGGCTCACACAGCAATAAGATTCCTTTAGAGATCTGCTTTCATACCAGTAATCTCTTAGCATAAAACTATTGGCAGGGCAATTTATCACAGTAGACATACAAAATAAACAGCCTGCATTTCCTAGCAGAGAGAAGCATTCAATTTCTTAATATTAATCAATAATACCATATTAATGCTCTACTGTTTTTATAACACTGCTGGGGAAAAATAATAGACGTTGTAAACAGGAAAAACTTTGCAAACTGGTACAAAATATATATTTGCAAATTTTTTTTCTGCAGACCACAAAATGCTTTACAAGAAAAAAAATGCACGCTCTTTCACATGCAGCATATTTAATTTCCAGTAATAACTTTGATTTCCCTTAGAGTCTTACAGGGCAACATTTTACACAATTGATTTTCGTTTTTCATTATGTGTATTCAACATGATATAAACCAACATGAAAAAGCCACGTGTAAGAAATGTAAGTACACACTTTGTGATTTTAAGGCAATTAAGGAGATAATTAAAGCATGGTAATCCCCAGGCTACCGCCTCCTCAGAAAAGCACAATCTTTTAAAGGCATTAGGGTTGGCGTTGAAATCATACCAAAGAGATGCCATGTGCAATGTCATAAAAGCAACTGCTGCTGCTCATCAGTCCCGAAAGGGTTATTAGGCCACATCCAAACAGTCAGAGGTATATTATTTATCAAAGATAATTGTCAATTGAATTTACTGAAGACAGCTCCCTGTCTTCCTAAGAGAAGTTAATACAATTTTAGAGTATTGATTTTACTAGTTTGGGAAAAATTGAGAATGTACTGTATGAGGAACCGAGTCCTCTGGACAGATGAGACGACAGTGGAGCCGTTTGGTGCACACTGGTCATGAAGAGACACTTTGGGCTTGTTTTGCAGCCACATCAAGTCCACCATTAACTCCCATTTTATTCTGAGGAAGATGTTAGGCCATCTGCCCAACAGCTAAAGCTTAATGGACACTGCATTGTGCACAATAATCATAAGCACACCAGCAAATCTACATTTAAATAATAGTTGAAAAAACTATTTTGAACCAAAGCCTCGACCCCGGTCCCACAGAGATACTGTGGTGGGATCTAAATAAACTGGTGCACCAAGGACTGCCCTCAATGAACCAAGTAATGCAGTTTTGCAACTGGAGTGGGTCCAATAGGATGTAAGAAAACGGGTATTCAAGTTGCTACTTCTAAAGGCGTCTCTGACAGTTACCAAATCACATGGAGGTACTCACTACTCATAAATTGTTTCTTTTAGGGATACACCCGAATTCGGTGAACCAAATCCTAATTTGCATAAGTAAATTAGGGATGGGAAAGGAAAAAGTGGGGGGAAAATATTTTACTTCCTTGTTTTCTGACAAAAAGACACATGATTTCCATTCCTGCCCCTAATATACATATGCAAATTAGGATTCAGATTCAGTTTGGCCAGGCATAAGGATTTGGTCTAATCCTGCTAAAAAAGGCCGAATCCTGGCCAAATCCTGAACCTAATCCTGATTTGGTGCATCCCTACTTTCTTTGTATGTTGGCTTATGCTTTGTTAAATACAATTTTACATACACCAGAGCACTGATATATATATATATATATATATGACCCAACGCACAAAACACAAAAACACATTACCAATGATTTGCAGCACTGCTGAAAAGAAGAAGTCAAATAAAAACTGTAGTCAAACAATTGTTTTTTTCAGTAGGGCGTCTGAGGTTATTTCTGCTTCATATTTTCCTGATCTTCAAGCTTGCACGGTGCAGATGAATTTATAACAGACTCTAGAAACTCTCCTACTTGAATACCTAGTATATAGCTTCACTTATATTTTACATACCACAAACCAAAATAAAAGTAGGGATGCACTGAAACAAACCTTTTTGAATTTGACAGAATACCGAATCCGTGACCAAAATTCCCCGCAGTACAAAACTGAATTCAGCCTCTCAGAATTGGGTCAAGCCTGAATCCGCAAAAAATGCTGGATTTGGCCAAAACCTACACTGAATGCTGGATTCAGTGCATCCCTATGTGAAAGATGAGGCTTCCAGCAATGGAGTTAAAGAGAGAGAGAGTATGATAGCTAGGAAGGAGGATAAGCACAGGGACAGGAATACACAGGACAGGTAGACAGGGAACAGCCAGGTCACTTGCCTCTGTCAAGGGAATGTGTGATTGCCGCTGTAGAAGCGGAGAGCCTCTTACTGATTGGCGACTCCACTGGCCTTTGTAGACTCATTGTAGAGGATGAAAGTTTGTCACAGGCTGCAGAGAGATGCATTTGAAATATTTATATAATGATGGCCAATGTCTACCTTAATAAAATACGACGATTACAAAACAATATTTTAAAGAGGATGATTTGAGTTATGAAAGGGATGATTGACATTTAGGTGGAAGGGGTTTTATTTTAGGCTTATCCAACAGGCCAGTGTGATTTTTCATCCAGCTACCAGTAGGAGGCACTCAAACTATTCTGTAAGCCTGATGCATGATCATTCCTTCCAAGTCATACATTAATAATGATGGCTGCTAAGCAAGTCTACAAAGCAAAGCATGACTTTTGCATCAGAAAGGAGATGATAAAAGCATTTTTTATATTTTTAAGAAAATATATTTTTAAGAAAACAAAAAACTCAAACTTTAGAACATTACAGAATCATGTAAATAAAACATCAGTCGAGATTAGAAAACTTCCACTGATAAAATTTGAAGTGGACTAGTGGGCATGTAGAATCTATACAATTTGGAAAAGCGTCAGCAGATTCTCAATAGATGTTGAAGGGCAACAAGACTCAGCCCCTCCCCCTACATACATAACATTTTCAAACAGACACAGGCTACTACAATTTTCATTAATCTCTGTCTGGCAGATTTATCAAGAGTCGGGTGAATAGGATTGACCCACAAACTCAATTCGAATTCAAATCGATTTCGAATTTGAGTTTTTTCTCATTTGATTTTCTGGAGTCCACCAAACTACTCCAAATTGATTGTAGGACGTCCCCCATAGGCTAAAACACCAATTCGGCAGGTTTTAGATGGCGAATAGTGGAATTCAAATTCATAAAGGGACAGTTCATGATAAATTTCGGTATCCAAATTTCGTTTTTTTTTTTTTTTTCAAAATCTAAAATCAAATTTGGACTATTCCCTAGTTGAATTACATTAAAATAAACTCGAAATTTTTAATTTTTAAATTCGAATTTTCAATTTCACCCTTGATGAATCCGCCCATAAATGTCAGCCCCAAAAATAATTTTTTGCCTAATAAAAGGAAAACACAATTCAATACAACTTTGCAATATGCATTAATTACAATTTGCCTATGGTTTCTAAATTATTTGTTTATGTATTGCTATTGAAAGCAATGTTTGCCCCTTTCTATTATCTGATGGCTCAGACTGTTGAAACAATATAAGTAAAGGCGACTGATTAACAGACCTGACTTTGCTGGGGAACTAAGACCTTTGCAACATTGTTTAAAAAGTAACAACCAGAAGTTAAGCAAGTGCTGCTTTCAATAGCAATTGTTTTTACAAATAACTTTAAAAGCACTGAATGTATATTAGGAAGATGTTTTTTTTCTTTTATTAGGCATATGTATACTTGCCTAATATTTTTTTATTGGCATTGACTTGCCCTTTAAAATAACTTTTAGTATGACGCGGACAGTGATATCCTGACAATATTTGCAATTGGTCTTCATTTTAAATTTTTTTGTGGTTTTCTCAAATATTAAGCCTTTTTGGTTCAACAGCTGTTTGCTTGGATTTAATTTATCCTAGCAACCAGGCAGCTGACTGATAGAAAGACAATATGGAGAGGGTCTGAACAGAGAAATAAAAACAAAACAAAACAATAACAATAAAAGTGAAGCATTAAAGAGCAACACTTTTTGGCTACTGGGATCAGTGACCTCCCCCCACCTGAAAGCTTGAAAGAGGTGGGGAAGAAAGGAAAATTATTCATTAAGAATAATAAATAAAAGTGAAGATCAACTGAAAGTTGCTAAAATAGGGTATATTAAAATTTAAAATACTAAAAGTTAAATTAAAGGTGAAATACACACAAAATGTTTCAATGTTATATTGATAATGGGTTAAGTGCAGAGGACTTCTTGTATGTATGTATGTGTGTGTGTGTATACACACACACACACACACACAATGCGTTTAATTCTTCAAAAGTAAGGGCTATCAATTTATGTATGAAACATATTTTATTCTAAAAGCAGGAGTTGAATAACTTTTTCTTGTTAGGCGGACAAATTTCTATTGGTTTTAAACATGCTGCATTGTTCTGCTGCAAAAGTCTTGTTGGGTGGGAATGACGGTGACTAGTCTCGGGGAATGATTAAAATGTGCAAGTAATACCCAAAACTTCTCTTGGGATAAAGAAATCCTAGGTTTGCATTAAATTCCCAGAGACTGCACCAATTTGCAATTCAAATTGAAAGAGCCAATATTGGATTTCTTCTGGGCAGCACATACACTTTAGTTACATAATTGCCACGGTTTCTTGCACTGATGCTATTTTACAATTCATTGGGTTACATTGCTGTGGACATTCAATTAAGGCTAATCTTCTATGTATCTCTCCTTGAGGACAGAAGGAAACAGTTTGCTTTATTTCCAAAACATTATTTTTATACCATTAAAAAAAATCCTGTGTGTGTCAGAGTTGCCATACTGTTTTCACTCATATGTTGGAAAGAAATCTATCTCTGACAATTAAGATGGCATAGATTTTCTGGGTAATAGAATGATCATTTAATCAATAACAATATATAGTAAATAGTATATACGTCCTAGATTATGTTGTCACTGTCTCTACAGTACAGTTACTAGATCATGTGAAAAACCAGGGATACATTAGAGCTACATGTTCTAGACATGTTTCTGATTTTTTTTAATATAACCTGGTAACTCGACCCTACAGTTCTAGGTAAGTACAGCCCCCAGCAGCCTCAGTCAGTCAACGGGATGCTGGGAGCTCTATATGCTCTATATATATATATATATATATATATATATATATATATATATATATATATATATATATATATATATATATATATATATATATTTGGATAAAATGGAGTCTATGGGAGCCGTAATTTGGAGCTTTCTGGATAACAGATCCTACACACACACATTATAATATATATATATATATATATATATATATATATATATATATATATATATATATATATATATTTGGATAAAATGGAGTCTATGGGAGCCGTAATTTGGAGCTTTCTGGATAACAGATCCTACACACACACACATTATAATATATATATATATATATATATATATATATATATATATATATATATATATACATACATATACACACATACATATACACACACACACACACACACATTAGATATAGATATAGATAGATAGATAGATAGATAGATAGATAATACACAAAAGCCATGAATATCTTGTAAATTATACCCTTATAAACGGTGAGTAGTGATGTCATTTCTGTCACACAACTCACTGAATCTTGTGTTTTATAATAAATAAAGTATCCTCTGTTGCAAAATATGAAGATATTAGAAGATACCTCGGAGTTCCATGACCTGTATAAAAACACGAGGCCGAAGTGAAACTCCTCGGTAACTTATAATATTCTTATAATTTACAAGAGGGGGTACTTTATTCATTCTCTCTCTATCTATCTATATATAGGATCCGTTATCCAGAAAGCTCCATATTACGGAAAGGCTGTCTTCCATAGACTCCATTTTATCCAAATAATCCAAATATTTAAAAATGATTTCCTTTTTATCTGTAATACTAAAACAGTACCTTGTACTTAATCCAAACTAAGATATAATAAATCCTTATTGAAAGCAAAACCAGCCTATTTGGTTTATTTAATGTTTAAATGATTTTCTAGTAGAAATTATGGAAAGATCCGTCATCCTGCAAAAACCCCAGGTCCCGGGCATTCTGGATAACAAGTCCCGGGCATTCTGGATAACAGGTCCCATGCCTGTATATATATTAAATAATGCCTGCACTATGGGCAGTGGAAGCAAAGAGATAATTAATTAATGGCAAATGCAGAGTTAACATTAACGCACACATAGTAAAGCCATAGTTCTTGATCATAAGCATCATTGCTTGAAAGGTTCCAAGACAACAAGTGAAAGAGGACAGAGTTTCCAGGACTGGCAATAGTTAAATAGAAAATGGAATGAGGATGAGGCTCCCATGGGAGACATGCACAGTGACACTGGGATTGTGTATTGGTGATGCAGATGAACAAACAGCATGGTACTAATCGGTTATCTGAACACACTGTACAGTAACTCAGACTCCAGACAAAAGGGCTCAGCGAATGAGTGAAACAAGGTGACGGAACACTGAAGACACAATGGCACTGTGGTTGTGAAATACCATTGGAGGATTCGGCAGCTGCAGAGGTCACAGAGTCTGGAAGAAGGGTGTTGGCAGCTAAAGCTAGTTCAGGGGCAAGGGGACACTCTGAATCACCTGCACAGCATAAAACCAGAGGGGACACATTATAGGAGCCTGGGAAGAGAACACACACAAACTGCAACAGAAATAGTATCAATGGTTAAAGTACAATTCACGGAATTCAAAGAAATAGTCATCTGATACACAAAAAGTCCACCATTGCGCCATGTCACTTGCCTTTGCTCTGCCGTCCGCTCTAATAATTAAACTACGCCGGCCCTTTTGCATTAACCCTTGCGGTGCTGACAGTCTGCCCAAGAATGAGACTTTTTAAAAAAAATAAAAATAAAGTCTATGCCAGTGGGGTGATGCTGCACATAATGATTGGCACACGCACTCTCCAGCGGGCAGGTACAGACACTATTTATTGCCTGAAGGTGGAGCCGCTCTCAGAGCAACGCTGAAGGTCCTGCAGGCAGGGAAGTAGTAGGAAGTGGGTCAATGCAGAACGGCAAGTGGAGAATAACAGAACACACTAGGTGCCCCTCGTACATGTGGCAAACGCAGCAATTGTACTTCATTCTTTCTCCTACACAATATTTATCTTCAAGCAGCCCTGCAATGCAGGTATAGGCTACTTACCATCTCTGCCGGCTCCTGCCACAAGGGCCCCACCCCAGGACCATCTCTTCTGTTTCTGCTCCAACTGCTCACTGCGTTCCTGGGCGCGACGCATCATGGATTCTAAGCGCTCCTAAAAATCCACCAAATAAATAAATAAATAAACGAGCTGCTTAACACTCCCGGGAAGAGATGCAGAAGGCAGTGAATCTATGCTACTACTGCTGCTGCTCTAGGTAACAAGTGCTGGTGCTGCTAGATGAGATCTCGAAGTCAGGGGAGGATGGGAAGTGCTGACTGAGCAAGGGGGAGGAGTCTGTATTTGCTCACTGTCATTGGGTTGCACTGGTGGGGTTCTGGTAGGTAAATAACACAAGTTGCATCATTGGATTCAGCATCAGCTCCCTTGTGGCACAACAGCCAATCAGATCAGCCACAATATCAGGACAAACTCATGTTTTATTAATCTACTCCTACACACAGGCAACCTGCAAAGTCATCCACTGTCCTGGATGACAGAAGCACAGTGACGCCCAATAACAGCCACTGCTTCTTCGCATGTGACCAGGAGCCAAGGTGCCTTCCAGTATTCGGCAGAGACACCAGGAGCTGTAGTTACAGGAATTGTTCAGTGTAAAAATAAAAACTGGGTAAATAGATAGGCTGTGCAAAATAAAAAATGTTTCTAATATAGTTATATAGTTTCTAATATATACATTACCAAAAATGTAATGTATAAAGGCTGAAGTGACTGGGTGTGCAACATAATAGCCGGAACACTACTTCCTGCTTTTCAAGCTCTCTTGGTTTACACTGATTGGTTACCCTGGCTACCAGGCAGTAACCAATCAGAGACTTGAGGGGGGCCACATGGGTCATATCTGTTGCTTTTGAATCTGAGCTGAATGCTGAGGATCAATTACAAACTCACTGAACAGATATGTACCATGTGGCCCCCCTTCAAGTCACTGACTAACTCAGAGTTAGAGAGCTGAAAAGCAGGAAGTAGTGTTCTTTCTATTATATTACACATCCAGTCACTCCAGCCTTTATACATTACATTTTTGCCTAACTATATTAGAAACATTTTTTATTTTACACGGCCTATCTATTTACCCAGTTTTTATTTTCACACTGAACTGTTCCTTTAAACTGTGCAAGCCTGCTAAAGCGTGACGTGATTTACCATGTAACTTGCAAGCTTATTTGTATAGATTTAATATTTCATATTACAGGTAAGGGTAGGGAAGCCACCTGCCCAGTTTTGACTCGAACAGTCCAGTTTTTTTAAGGGCTGCCTGGGTAAAAACTGCCTGCCTGGTTTTCCAAACTCCAGCCTGTGTGTTTCTTTCATGTCATATATAGGTATAGATAGTAGAAATTATGTAAATGATGCTGAATGTTCAGAGAAATGAAACATACCCATGCTATGGATTTGTATGGATGTAGCCAGCGTGTAAGTGTCCTTAAATGAGAACTAAACCCTAAAAAAACCTACCCTACATAGACACCCCCCCCCCAGCCTAAGTGTTACCCCAGGCAAATGCCCCGAACGTTTTACTTACCTCTCGGTGCAGATTCAGGCATCGGAATTCACGGGCACCATCTTCTTCTCTTCAGAAATCTTCGGAACGAGACCAGCATGTCAGCGCTTGCGCAGTTGGAGCAATTTTCTGTTTTCGCGACAGCTGTGCATGCGGCGAAACTCACGAAAATTGCCGAAGCGACGGTCTCATTCCGAAGATTACCGAATCGGCTGAAGATGGCGCCTGTGAACTCCGATGCCTGAATCTGCACGAGGGGTACCGTAAGTAAATCGTTAGGGGCATTTGCCCGGGGGAACACTTAGGCTGGGGGGTCTATGTAGGGTAGGGTTTTTTTTTTCAACTTTAGGGTTTAGTTCTGGCTACATCCATAGAAATCCATAGCATGGGTATGTTCCATTCCTATGAACATTCAGCGACATTTACATAATTTCTATTATCTATACCTATATATAACATGAAAGAGACCCACAGGCTTTAATATCAAAAAAGATTTGTACTTGAGTTTTGAATCTCTTCTCAAAACTTGCAACACAACTGTGGAGAACCTGACACCTGCTTACCAACTTCTATTTCCATCTTGCTTTCTCCTTTTCCACAATTTCCCTCCCCCACGTGAATATAGATCTTCTGGGTATTTGCTAGATATAAGGTTTAATTCCATTTCATCCATCCTCGTGTTCACAAGAACCCCCATCTTACAGGGGTCAACCCGCTACATGTACAAAGGTGCACTTGTGATAAGTCAATACAATAGCTCTGTGTCGTTTATTTTTCTTTAGCATATTTCCTGATTAAATATAATCACAAATATTGACTGGTGGATTATGGACACACAAGGCATCAATATCCAATGGAATATATGGTTACGCATGCGTCCCCTGGGTACTCTAGTCATTCCAGCAGCAAAGTATTTACATTCTATACTCCACAGTGTAACACAAAAGAGGATTGTTGATTATGGCAGCAATTTATAAACACAAGGTAATAACATAGCCAATACCAAAAACTCCAGTAATTACTACTGCTTGCCTATTAAAAATTATTTTTAGCAGTGCCAATATTGCAGCAGGAGATATTGAGGTCTACAGATGCACCCCATCCTGAGGTTACAGTCAGCAGCAGAGAAATGATGCACGTGCAAGTCAGCCTAGTTGGCAGCTACTGAGCTATTGCTACAAATTCAGTTACAGACTGCAGCTCTACAGCATTAACATAAAGGCATCAGTGTATAGAACTCTCTTCTCAACAACTAATTGATGTATTCCTCGCATCCACTGACAGATTTGCTGTATGACAAATACTAGCTTGCATGTGTATATGACAAATAATATACTATATAGCTCATTTAAATTAGATTATGTGGGTACTAACCATTAGGATGCACAGCACCGAACAAATTGATAGTGAAATTAAAGGGAAACCATTACGGAAATGAAGATTTAATATTAGCTTCAGCATACTTAAAGTTTTCTAAATACAATCAATTACAATTTCTGTACAGTTTCTGAAAAAATCAAGTTTATCTTCACTATTCCTCTCTGTCTGCATGCAGCAGTTGGGGGTCAGATATTCATTGACAGTTAGATCCAATATATCAGGGTTCCCCAACCTTTTTTTATCCGTTATCCACATTTAAATGTACAAAAAGTTGGGGAGCAACATAAGCATGAAAAAGTGGCGATGCCAAATAAGGACTGTGATTTGCTGTAGCTTCTATATGGACTGCAAACCAATAGGAGGCTCTGTTTGGCAGTACACCTGTTTTTTATGCAACTAAAACTTTCCTCTAAGACTGGTATTTAAAAATAAGCACCTGCTTTGAGGCCACTGAGACTAAAGTCCAAGGGGTTGATAAGCAACATGGTACTGGTTGGGGACCACTGCAATATATCTTATGGGGAGGGGGGCCCTGTTGCCTAGAAGATGTATTAGAGCTCAATCTATTAAAATCAGACATCATGTCTCTCTACATGCAAGAATTGTGGAAAACGCAGCGATTGTGTTAGATTTTGTTTGTACAGGAATCAGTTATTTGAGTGAGCTCTACTTCATCTGCTAGGAAAGGAGCCCCCTATAAGATATATTGCATCTGTCAATGATTATCTGACACTGCTGCACGAAGACAGAATGCAGAGAAACCTATCCTGAGAGAGGGATAGTGAACATAAACTTGATTCATTCCGAAACAATGCAGAATATTTAATTGATTCAATTTAGAAAATTTCTTATTTCGGTATGATGAAGCTTATATTTAATTTTCATTTTTGTAATAGTCCCCCTTTAAGATAGTTGATGACAGAGCGACAGCTAATGAATTGATATAAAGTAACTAGGAATGCACCGAATCCAGGATTTGGTTCGGGATTCAACCGAATCCTTGTGCCTGGCCAAACTGAACCCAAATTTGCATATGTAAATTAGGTGCGGGTAGGGAAATCACGTGACTTTTCGGCCACAAAAGATTTTTTTTCGACTTTTTCCTTTCCTGTCCGGATTCGGTCGAATATTTCACCAAGGATTCGGGGATTCGTCCGAATCCCAAATAGTGGATTCGGTGTATCCCTAATGGTAATCCCTAATCATTGGCCTGTGTAAGCCAATAAAATTCATTCTGTACCAGTCAGTATCTTATTCAGTTTCTCAGGTGTCAACCTCGGACTAAAATGGTCCACATATGCTGCTGACTGCTCCCTGAATTTTATGTAATTATGAAACCAAAGGCTGACCGATGTTCATATTTGTTCCCTGCCATTTAAACAGGCGAGGTAGGGAAGTCATAACAGTAGTGACACAGCTATGTACAAGGGGCTTAAATATAGAAAGACAAGATGAAGGCAGCCCTGCACTCAATTTATATAATTACAGTATAGCAATCATTTGACACTGGCAACTAAATGTAGAGTAAGTACAGTGGACAGATTGTGACCGTATTCCATGCTGAGAAATACTGGAACTCAGTAGAGCTTAGTACTAATTGATGGCAGCCCTCCAATCTGTCTCAGCATGGAACCACTGGCTCCTGATGGTCATGAGAAGATGGAATGGTGAGCAATTATGGTTACAAGATCCTCCAGCAATTGTTGGTGGTTGTAAAGCCATCATTTGGCCCTGTGTCAATTGACAACAGCAAATTTTTGAGGGTAGTTAATACATTCACCCCACTCCAGTAACCTAGAACAGCCAATATTTACTAAACTAAGAGCAGAGAATGAGAACAAAAAGCAGTATTGTATTAGTTTGTATTAAGGTCTTCTGCCCTATGTCTGCCCCTGGCAACGCCAACAACTAGCACTAACTGAAGTCTCCCTTGCAGCACTTGTGCCTTCTGTTAATGGTAGTTTTTTTTGGCTCTGAATGCTGTAGATCTGTAAAAGATAAAAAAAAAAATAAAAAAATACCTGAAAGCAGAAGGCTACACAAGCTAGAGACCTGCGCGGAACCAATTTGTAAGACCCGGACCTGACCCCGCATATTTAGCCATTTTGATCCTCTACCTGACCCGAACCCGCAACTGCCTTATCCGCAACCCGACCACCATCAAACAGGAAGTGATAGTGCTGCAAATAGGAAGTGACAGTGGGCAGGGACAGAAACAAGTTTTGTAAAACTTTAAAAGGAGTAAAATATAGACAATATTACATAAGATAAGAAATTTAGATGAGACCCGCAACCTAACCCGGTATACCCAAACCTGAAAATACTCCCCTCATTCTGTAGGGTGCACGCTTTTTTTGCAGGTAACCCGACCCGCTGCAGGTCTCTAACACAAGCTACCATAGGACAAGAGGTGGCTGCCATATCTTGTGTGAGATATATTGTCTTCAGCATGGGAAGGTCCTCAGTTTAATATTTAAGCACTTTAGCATTCAGAAAATAAATAGCGAGCCACCATCACATATACCTGTACAAAGAGCACATCAGGTACACACAAGGCAAAACAAGGGGAACAATTACTACTGCGCCACTGAAAGACTGAGGAATAATGTAATTCATAGGGAAGGGCTACATGTCATGGGAGTAGAACAGAAGCTGAGCGACCTCTATTGATTCCCAAAGGTCAAACAGATCTTGCAAACGCAACAAAAGCAAAGACTGATGGAATTATCTTTAATAGAAGATTTTATTCTCCTATTCACATATACTGTATTCCTGCACCTCTGTCGTTACTTTGCTACCATCATGGCGTTGAGGAATATAAAAGCAGAAGCCACGTGGCAGCTCTCAAACATATTTCTAAATAAATACATTTAGAGCAATATGGCTTAATCTTTCTAAACAGTATGTGACGTTCCATTTTAATGTTAATCACAAGCCTAATTCCCTTGGGAGGGGTGGTGATCAGCAAAAATAATCAACTTAATTTTCTTTGGATTGCCATTACACGCGTGGGACCCATTATCTAATTATTAAGGAAAGGCCCTTTACCATAGACTCCATTTAACAGCCAAATTAAGGAAAGATTCCTTATACGGAATACCCCGGTCTCAAGCATTCTGGATAAAAGGTCCTATACCTGTATTCCATTTATACTGTACATCTTATATTACCATGGGCAGGATTTCATTTGTACAGGGATGTACCCAGGCAGCATTGCATAAAGCTGCCCATTGACAGAATCTTGTGTAAATAAAACCATCTCATAGAAAAATTAAACTTCAATTTCCAATAGCTAATAAGTTCTGGGGCACCATACATATAATTTAGTGTCCACATTCTTAGTTTTAAGCCTAGTCAAAGACCTGCATTCATTCATATAATAGGGAGTTGACCTATTGCAAGAGGGTATTAAATGTATAGAGCTATAAACATATATCGTCCAAAATATTAAGAGTCTAGAGACGCTTATTAGGTTAGTTACAGAACACTGCCCTGTTTCACCCATACCTTTATATGTATTGTATTTTACTAATCAATAGAAAATAAATAGCGCTCAAAATGCTGTTTGCCTACTAGAATTCTCCAGGAGTTCTTTATTCCACATAAAAGGAATACAACATATTTTATAATTAATAATATAATAATATTTAATTAATAAAACTCACATTTGGATAATATACCAATAAATTAATCTGGCAATAAAACTGCAAATACAGTATAGTATAAAAAAAAAAAAAGGAGTAAATTGTGCTCCTGACCTACCCTGCTGTATGTAACTAAAGACTTTTCCCAGAGGATTTTTTTAAATACATTGAGAACGGTTTGTGCCAGTTGCTGGGGAGGGGAGTGGTACCTTCAAGCCAGCATATATTACAAAACATGCCCAGAGTGTTATTGTTTAGTACAAATGCAGTCCTCAGCCACCAGAATTTTCATTTAGGGACAGACATTGGTAAGACAGGCCCCATACATGGGCCAAGAAGTTTCTAAAACCAAGAGGGGCTGAATTGGCAGCTTATACAGGTATGGGACCTGTCATCCAGAATGCTCGGGACCTGGGGTTTTCCGGATAAGGGATCTTTCCGTAAATTGGATCTTCATAACTAAAACCTACTAGAAAATCATGTAAACATTAAATAAAACCAATAGGCTGGGTTTGCTTTCAATATAGATTAATTATATCTTAGTTTGGATCAAGTACACGGTACTGTTTCATTATTATAGAGAAAAAGGAAGTCATTTTTCAAAATTTGGAGTATTGGGATAAAATGTAGTCTATGGGAGATAGTCTCTCCATAATTCGGATCTTTCTGGATAATGGATACCATACCTGTATCAGCTTCAGGCAGACTGGATTGTCTTAAAGGAAAACTATTCCCCCAAACAATGTAGGTTTCTATAAAAATATATCACATAAAACAACTCATTTGTAAAACCCTGCTTCATGTAAATAAACCATTTTCATAATAATAAACTTTTCTAGTAGTATGTGCCATTGAGTAATTATAAATAGAAAATTGCCTTTTTAAAAAATAAGGGCCGCCCCCTGAGATCATACAATTCACTGTGCACACAAACACACCAACAAACCATACTTGTTAGGGTAGGACTACATGGACGTTTTCGGTGCAGAAATAAGGTAAGAGATAGAAACGACGGATGAAGTTGCAGCGTTGATCCGACGCGACACGACTGTCGGATGCAGACTCTTACCTTACTTTGGTTGCATGCGACTTGTCACAGGCGTTTTGTCGCATTGCGCCGAAAAGTCCATGTAGTCCTACCCTAAATTTACATGAGCCAATTAACAGACTGAGTTCAGTCTTTTGCTTCAACACGTCTTCCTGTTACAGTTAGAGTTGAAGTATTTCTGGTCAGGTGATTTCTTAGGCAGCACAAAGACCAACACCAAATGGTGGTTCAAGGCAAGAGATGTAAAAAGGTAAGATATACTTAAATATATAGACCAGTTTGGTAAGATTCTTTAATATGCCACTTAATATGATGTAAAATCTGTTGCTTAAGTGTTCAATTTGGGGGTATAGTTTTCCTTTAAGTGGTTAAATTGTCACCAAAGCAAGTGATATGTTTAAATCACAATACAATGATAAAAAATACATTCTAATAACAAAAGCATTTTCTTTTGGTAAAACAAGAGCTGATATGATGTGTCCAACAGCCATAGCCTATAAAAGTTTAGCAACAATGCCACACTGCACTACAATAAAATCTGCCCACTGGAAGCAACTGCTTTAGTTCAGCGGTCCCCAACCTTTTTTGCCCCAGTAACCGGTGTAAAGCTCTAATTTTTTTCAAGGACCGGGTGGGCAGCAACCGGAGCGAGGCTTTAAATTTCAGATGCGCCGCATCAAATTCGGTTGTGCAGCGTCAAATTCAACGGCACTGAATCACATTCATGTCAAATTTGTACGCGAATAGTATGGCAGGTCCTTGTCAAAAGAATATGCATAAAACATAGTTCAAAGAGTTTAAAAAGAAAAACTAATATAAACATTAAATTGTTCAATTAATTAAAAAAGTAAATCCCTATATAACATGTAATACCGTTTTATTTGACTCTAAACTAAGCGATGTGTGTGCTTTAGAGCAGGCGACTTTTCATTATAGCAGACAGGAAGGCACGCGAAGACACGAGAAGGCAGTTTGGGGATATTGTCGCCCAGAAGAAGAGGCGATTAGTCTGCTTGTGTGGACTGACCCTAAATGTAACTGCTATTGAAAGCACTATGCCCTGCTCTGATGGTGCTGATTGCATGTTCCATTGAAACAATGTAGAAGCAGTCGGCTCCCCTCCAGCCAAAACTCCCAATTTCCAAAATGCCTTGCACATATCTAATCATGTCTGATCTTGTCTTTTCTTCAAGTAGCATGTAATGCATTATGGGAACTGGAGCCCTGGTTGGAGGGGGGAGATGAATATTGTTTCATTGATTTTAACTAAACCCTTTATATATGCATGGAGGATGTATTGACAATGTGACATAAAATAGACAGGACCCATGTGTGTCCCATCCCATAAAGGTTGACTTACTAATGTACTGTTTGTTTAGCAAGAGACAGACTGATATAGTGCCTAATACAAATTACATTTACAAATAATTAATGTCTGATATGTTAAATGGAGGTATTTATAGCAACTTTTCAATTGGTCTTCCATTTTTTTAAGTTGCCTTCTTCTTAGGACTCTTTCCAACTTTGAAATGGGGGTCACGGACTCAATCTAAAAAACAGTGATTGCTACTTGATATTACACGTCTTTTTATTCAGGTCCTCGCCTATTCATATTCCAGGCTCTTATTCAAAATAGTGCATGGTTGCTAGGGAAATTTGAACCCTAGCAAACAGATTGCTGCTGAATAAAAAGCTAAATAACTTAAAAACTTAAAAAAAAATGACAGTGGATTTTCTATGTATAGTCGCTCTGGCAGCCAAATTCTCCAGACCGGCATGTCATTACTGTACACAAGGTTGGCCCTGTGATTCATGTGCCTATTGCACTCTCAACCAGCCTTACTTCTTCCTCCTTGATCTTCTGCTTCCTCTTCTCTTCCACTGCTGCTCTCTTCTGATCTTCTTTGATTCGCTGCTCCACTAACCTCTTCCCACGCTCTTCCACCTGCTTTTCATACTGTAGTTTGGCCCTTTTTTCTTTTTCCAGGATCTGTTGCTCTCTGGCAGCTGGAATAAAATAACAGATGCAACCTATATTAGTCTGTGTTTTGTATTAGAATGTACTATTCTTACAATATAAATATACTTTATAAATGATACCATATATATAATATAAATAGGAAGACCTTGAATATACAGATATGGAACCTGTTATCTGGAAACCACCAGGCCCTGAGCATTATGGATATGTCTTCTGTTATTTTGAACTCCATACCTTAAGTCAACACAGTAAACATGAATATAAACCTTGAAGCAACTCACAGCACACAATATGGATCTGAATGGCTCAGCAGGAACTGTATTGTTTTTTTTTTGTTCTCAGAGCTTCAATTAAAGGGATTGAGGTTGAAAAATTATGCAGAATCCTGTGTTATTCCTTATTCCTATTCTGAAATGGAACGAAAGATTTCACAGAGTGCTGATGGATGACTCAAAGAGGTTCTGCTAATTACTCCCCACCCTGAAATACATACGTTTTTCTAATAAAAATACTTTATCTGACCTTGATTGTTCTCTGTATCCTTTCATAGGGATTCTCACAGCCTGATATGCCCACATCTAAATGTAAGGATCAGTTGAAAATCATCAGTTCAAACAAATGAGTTGATATTGATTATGTCACCGTGTTGATGATGGGAGGGGACTGGGACTTTGTGCTGTTTAGATGGGAGACCAATGGATATTATCACTTGAAACAGTTGCCCCAAGGGTTTTAAAGTGCATTTATCAATATACCATTTTCTGGTCTGTCTCTCTCGATATATAGATCTATATAGATCTCTATATAGATCTCTATATAGATCTCTATATAGATCTCTATATAGATCTCTATATAGATCTCTATATAGATCTCTAATCTCTATATAGATCTCTATATCTCTAATCTCTATATAGATCTCTATATCTCTAATCTCTATATAGATCTCTATATCTCTAATCTCTATATAGATCTCTATATCTCTAATCTCTATATAGATCTCTATATCTCTAATCTCTATATAGATCTCTATATCTCTAATCTCTAAATAGATCTCTATATCTCTAATCTCTATATAGATCTCTATATAGATCTCTATATAGATCTCTATATCTCTATATATATATTAATATTGGGTGGAAGCGCATGTGCAGTAACTCTTTATGGAGGGTTGTGTGTCCTATCAGGAGCCGTTAGGCTGTCTTCTCCCTCCTCCATGTGAGCGATCCTACCTCCGCTCTATCAGGGTTGCAGGTTGGCGGGTTTTATCGAATTGGGCCACAGTTTTAAAGTGGTGAATCAAGGTAGAAACCAACCAGGGAATGGAGTTGGGCTCGTTTTTGGAGCTTCTGCAGGTTTGTACTTTGTCTTAATATAAAAACTCCATAAATACTTTGCTGAGGACCCTTGGCCACCTCTTGCTTTTCACTAAATACTCAATTTGGTAGTACCCTAATTGCACGCAGCAGCTCCACCCTCTCAGCCCTAACTTGTAAGCACTACAAACAGTTTCCAGCTATATTTGGCAAGTGATTCTACTACAACTTTTTGGTGGGGGGAGTGTGCCCCCTTTAATGTCCCAATTTGATGCCATCTTGGCCAAATTCTTGCAAGATGAGACTGTGACTTCAGTACTCAGACAGGGAGCACAGTTGGTTTGGGGAGTCAGTCTGTCATGAAACACGTTTGTGTTTGTCATGCAATGCGTGGAGGCAACAGAATGTCATGAAATGCTTAGTAGCTTAGCTAAGCTTAGCTTAGAAGAGTGGCCACACTCTGCCACCACACTGGGCAGGGTGGACGGGGAAATGGGCATGAAATAGGGCGTCCCTTCAATATAAAGGGTTTCTGTCAAAGGAGAGGGGTCAGGGAAGTTTATTAGTTGTTACAAATATATCGACAATTACACTGCTAGTGAATTTATTATTAATGTGGGCTCAAGCCTAGCTGGGCAGGTCAAATAACATCTGGGAAGCAACCATGTTTCTTATCTGCAGGAAAGTTTTTACTCTGTGCTGCAAGCATTAAAGGTGAGAACTTTACTGCAGAAGAAAGAAGCTGCGCCTAACGGCCATGGGGCAACTTCAAATGCACCGCAGGTCACCTGCTGTTTCAGCCAGGGGGGTCCCCGTTGTAAACATTTTGTAGGGAGTGCTTGCACAGGTGGTATTATACCATAGAGAGTATGGTACCTGCTCTTCATTGCCACTTTATTGTAAACCCCTGAAATCACCATTGGGATTGCAACATAAATGACCAGATGTCCAATGAAATCCAGTTATCCTGTATCCACTCATTTGCAGACGATCCATAAAGCGGTAACTCTTTACAACACACACACACACACACACACACACGCTTGCAGGATCTGACTGGCCTACCAGCTAAAAGAGGATCTCCCAGTGGGCCCTGTCCCAACAATATCCATGAGCCCATGCTTATTTTTTATTTTGGGCCTATGGGACTACCTATACCATTCCTCACTTTTTATGTCGTTGCTTAGAGTGGGCCCAGTTGTCTACGAGAGCCAGTCTGGTAACACTTGTGATTAGTCTGGTAATACTTGTGATTTTGCTTCCAAATCTGTTAACCGCCTTAGTAAATATTGAGTACTTCATTGGAAACATTGTTGGGCTTTGATGTTAATGGTGGTAAAATTTTAGTTGCTAGATGTACTGTAAACTTGCCTAATCCATGTTGAGTTTAATATTTTGCAAAGTGGACAATATACATGAGTTTGGGTGGAGAATAAAGGATTTGTGGTTCACGGAGGTGGAACTGTTGTCACACATGAAGCTGCACTGCCTTGTAAATAATGTCTGATTTAGGAAAACACAATGGCTGTACTTCCATAGTATGTAGATTACAGGGCATTGCACAGAACCAGGGAGAAAGAACTGTAAGTCTCACTGGTTTTTAGCCTGGGTGCATTATTGGTGTCGGCTCAATGTTTCTCTTTGCATTCTCTAGGTACTAGCTCCAAATTATGGAAAGACCGTGTCCCATAGACTTCATTTTATTAAAATAGTAAAAATTTTAATAAAACATTTCCTTTTTCACTGTAGTAGTAAAACAGTACCTTGTACTTGATCCAAACTAAAATATAATTAATCCTTATTGGAAGTAATAAAAGCCTATTGGGTTTATTTAATGTTTACATGATTTTCTAGTAGACTTCTGAAGATCCAAATTACAGAAAGATTCATTATCCGGAAAACCCCAGGTCCCAAGCATTCTGGATAACGGGTCCCATACCTGTATAAATATTTATATAGGTTTCAGTTCCCCCAAGGATTCTGTGGCACCTCGCCATATGAATATTATCTATAAAAAGTTGTTGTATAATCACAAACTAACACGTTTATTCACATCTCCAGTGAATTATAAAGGACTGAACATGCAATAACTCTAATAAACAAATCAAATATCATGAAACTAGACACTGAGCCAGATTCAGTTCAGAGAGAAAAAGTTCTTATGGTTTATCACATGAAAACTCGTGGATGACATTCATTAAAACTTTTCTCCCAGTTTTTCCCTATAGACTTCAATAGAATTTTCTCATGATAAACAGCGATATAAGGTTTTTGAATTGCATCTCAAACTGAATCTCCTCCATTGGTTTTCATGTGATAACCCTTTTTCCTCACTGATCTGAATCTGGCCCTGTGTGTGTGAGCCAATTAGGACAGTTCATCAGTGCTGCTAACCATAAGCAAAAGTTACCCTTTATTAACTCTACATACTTACATGTTGTAATTAAGATGGTGTATTCCCCTTGTATTCCGATACAAGGGGCCACCAGCTTGCAACTCACCCTCCTGCTATCTTAAGCTATCCTACTGATAATTTGAAAGGATTAGTTTGACCATTTCATGTCATATGGTTCTATGTTTGCAGAATGCCTCTCCACAGCACCCAAACTGCTCAGCTAGCTGGCCTATTCCAGATTCTCTAACAAACAAGGGAAAGTTGTGCTCACCACTAATTTTTAAAAGGCTGTGACCACAAAATACATATAGACAAGGTTGAGACAAGGTATAGACCCAAGGTTGGGTGCAGAGGACCTCTTGTATTTGCCTGAATTGGGGAGAATCTAGAATAGACAAGCTCCATATCTGCCCTGTCACTAGGGAGAAAATTTAATAAAATGTGGGATATGGCTCTCATGAAGGCACTTCCTTTGAGGTACGTATGTTCAGGTCCCTGGCATTAGCCAAAGGCCAAGGGCAATGCCTTCCTAACTGTTATTGCCTTGCCTGGGCAAACCCCTCCATCAGACTGATTCTGGGTGACCTCCTCTAGCGATAGGGAATGCCTGTCATACACTGCCATCTAGTGACTAGAATCAGTTAATTCAAGCAACTATTTTTACCCTATAACAATAATATACTCCAGTGTTTAAACCAGGCATGTCCAAAGTCCAGGCCACAGGCCAATTGCATCCTGTTTTCAAATTTACACTGGCCCACAGCCTTAAACAAGGAATTGCCCATTCATGGGCAGGCCCGGATTTGGGGAGAGGCTGCTGAGGCCTGGGTCTAGGGCGGCCTTACAGTATAAGGCAAAACATACCACTTTCTCAGCTCTGACCAACTAGCCACCCTGACCCATGATCCGGTACTGTTTTTCGCTCCCGAAAATGGGAGTAGAGACAGTTGCCTTCTATCTTCTGCCACTGGCGGCTGTGCACACATTAGTGTGTGCACGTGACGTCACTGGATTAGGCACTATTTCTCGCCGGAGGCTGCGACAGAGCCAAATCTGGCCCTCGTTGCAAAAAGTTTAGACACCACTGGTTTAGATAAATGCATTTGAAGTACCTTTATTGGCAGTGCAATCAAACTAACATGCCAAATGAAATCCTGCTTTTTAGACCTACGTAATATGGCAATATCCATCGATCCCTATCCATCGATCCCTATCCATCGATCCCTATCCATCCAGCTGGATGTCAGCACAACTCGTATTAGAGTGAACAGTGTCTGGGTGCATGTAGCCTGAAACAATAAATGCAGGACCAAAAAAGGCTCGCACTCACAGGTCTTATGAAAAAACAAAAGTGTTTATTTAGCAATAGGGAATATATCTCCTATTGATATATAAATATATATATATATTGCAAACAAACAAAAAGAAACTTGCACTCAATGTCCTATTTGGCACACGTATGTAAGCTAGTGCCTCAATAAAGGCATGATAAAATAAAACTTAACATCTATTTAGAAACAGACTGCATTGTCAGTTTGGCAGAATAACAGCCCCTTTAAGAAACCCTTTGAGCAGGGACACTTACCAAGGCACTTTTCTCTTTCCTCCCGTCTTTCTTTTGCCAGTCTTAGCCTTTCGTCAGTCTTGAAAAAGCTGTCCATCACTAGAAAAACATGAAAATGGTTACAAAATATTCCACTGAAATAGAACGTATATACATATATATATATACACACACATATATATATATATATATATATATATATATATATATATATATATATATATATATATATATATATATATATATATATATATATATATATAGATTGGCAGTCATGAAAGCACTCACAGCAGTTTTCTTCAATACTTAGTTAAAAGTTCTTTATTCCATGTTCTTATCTACGCGTTTCAACCCACACAGGGCCGTCATCAGGATATGTATATATATATACATATACATATATATATATATATATATATATATATATATATATATATATATATATATATCCTGAAGACGACCCGGGTGATGGAGCCGAAAAGTCAATCTTCATTTTTAACTTAAATCCTTGGCATTGCGGTTCTTTTGTTAAAGTATATGTAAGCCACACCATTATTACCATGAGATGCAAATTAACTGTCTCATATCATCTAGCCCTACTTGTATACACAGTGCTGTACATGTCACACATTACCAGCACAGACCAATTTGTACAATAAATAGAGAGTAAACAATAAATTAATTAAAATATATTCATTAAATAATATTGTTTATGAATTGCCAAGGTTATATCGGAAGCTTCGCTAGAGCTGAAGAAGGATGGCTAGGATGATGCATGGGTGCAGTTGGCAGGTCAGAGGTGTGGCTTCAGTAAATACTGGTGTATGTTCACATCAAGCATAATGTGCCCAGGGGCAGGGCATGGCACCAGCACAGCGTCATGGATTTGCAAGAGGATGACGGTGCTGAGGGATTACAAAAGGCCTCTAATTTCAGTGGTTTAGGGCTGTGATCTAAGGGAAGTGGCACAGCAGACCTATGCCTATTAAAATATTTGTATCCAGTGCTTTAGTAAGCCTTTAATTTAGAAATATTTGTGGGTTACTGGGGATACAAGACTTATCAAAATAAATAAAATTCCAATAAATAGAAGTTTACAGAGGTATACTAATGCCACTAAACTAAACTGCTAATACACCTGCCATGGCCCTATAAACTTTGTGGGGGATTTGCCGATATTCTTATTAATGCAACAGCACGAAATATGTTTTTTTCATTCCTACATTTTTTCATTATCGTTTTTGTTAGTAGATGGAGGCATAAAACAGCTTCCATACATAGTAATCAACATAAATATATAGATCGGCTCTGTGCAGAATGGCCTATGTCAGACCTGTACATCAAGTGGCCCCTCCAAGTGCTTATGAACTGCTGTCTGTGACAATGCTCCATGTGACAGCTCAGTAACTACAGGTGTAGCTACAGGCAGGTGTAAGATAAACACATGTTACTAATACCACACATCCTTTCATTTCCTTTAGAGGGTTCAGGACTTCTAAAGAAGTAGTGATGAAATGTAGTCTGTCCGGATCATTCCCATAAACCATACAGATGATAATACGTCCTCCAGCCTCTGTGCCCCGAGGCAACCAAAGCATGAAATTAAATAGGACTGTGTGACCAATAACCAAGTAAAAATTCAGACCGGTGTAACCTGTTTCCAAGTATTAAAAAGAAGGAACTATAGTTATGGGACTATTAGTTAAAAGGACAAGTGACATCACAAACAAAAACAATGCCAATTAAAATAGCTGTGTGTGGGATCTATGAACTAGGCTGATGGGACCTGGGGTTTTCCAGATAAGGTGCATTTTCCATAATTTGGAAAGCAAGGCCAATAACCATGATACGACATAGCACTGTTAAAGGGGAACTAGAGTGAAAATGAAAATTTAATATAAGATTTAGCATGGTGAAAGTTTTCTAAATACAATCAATTAAAAATTCTATTCTGTTTCTGAAATAATCAAGTTTATCTTTACTATTCCTCTCTCAGCATCTGTTTCTCCTCATTCTGTCTTCATTCAGGAGTTGGGTGTCAGCTGGTGCTGTAGAAATTATATTGTTACTGAAATCCTTGTATTACTGCAATGAGCTTTGTGTGTTAAGCCATGTTTACTACATAACCTACAGCAGTGGCAACAAAGCACTCCAGGGGGCCCAAAAAATGTTGCTGTACGGGGCCCCGTGATTCCTGATGGCGGCCCTGGAGGTGGGGAACAGTAACTATGCACCAAAAAATGAGGCTAGATATCTAGAGCCCAGCCGCAGAGCACAAATGAAAAGATTGAATAATGACAATTCAACCTGAACCCACCCTACCATGGTTTTTGGGCACTACTATTATAGAGTGGCTTATTCTTAATAACATTACATTTGGTATACGCGTTTTTTTATATATTTTGCTCTATTAGCCACAAACAGCGCTGTGAAATATGTTGGCGCTATATAAAGACGTTAATAAATTGCACTGTTGCTTCTTGTTACTTTCCTTTTTACTTGTATGCAGGCCCTCTCCTATTCATCTTCCAGTCTCATTCCAAATACTGCCTGGTTGCTATGGTTAATTGGATCCTAGCAACCACATGCCAAAAAAATGTATCAGTGTCTACATAACCGCTCATAAGCTCATTCCAAACTATTGCAAAATGATGTGTTATTAGCTTATATGCTCCATTAGACTACATCATAGTCACACGTCCCTTTTATCTGTGCCGCTTATTTTCAGTATTCTGAACACCTCTGTATTTGCTTTATTTATCTTTTCCAGTGCTGTGTAATTTTCTCTGACTTTTATGATACCAGCGTAACAGGTGTTTGCAGAGCAAATCTCCTCCATCCACCTCTCTGTTACTTTACAGCAGTCTAATTACAGGGACAGCAAGACAACACACATATTATTTCATATGTAATAACAGGATTTCTGCTTTCAAACTCTCTCCTTGGCAAACATATAACAAGTAATATTGATGCGGTACGGATACTCAAACGTTACTACATATGTTCCCTCTTGCCCAGAAGTACAGTACAGGACTTTCAGAAAAGGGGGACGTTATTGTTGCAATATTCTCTGTACATGCATTGCTGCATTCTTCCCTTTTTTGTACATAATTATTCCGTGTCCTGAGACCCCACAAATCAAGTACTCCTGCCTCTTTTGTTGTGTCCCATGGGTGTGAAGCCCCTGGCCTGTCTCTTAGTGAGCTCATTCTTCTTCTCTTGCTCAGACTGCATTTTCAGCCTTGTGTAAGCAGCCATTGTGCCACTCACTGTTAGACTTCCCACAAGTTCCTTATCCCTTCCTACCAAACCAAAAAAAATGGGTTTGGACCAATTACAAGCCAGCATAGCAGAATCCTGCAGCGGGTCTGGTACCCGCGGGTTACCCAAAAAACCTCCCTGCGGGAGAAAGGTAGGATTTTCGGATGCGGGTATAGATGCGGTCTGAGGGTCTGGTTGCGGGTCTCATCTAAATTTCTTATGTTATATTGTCTATATTTTACAAAACTTTTTTCTGTCACGCCCACTTTTGATGATGTCACTTCCGGTTTGCAGCAACAGCACCCCCTGTTTAATGGTGGTCGGCTGGTTGCAGATAAGGCAGTTGCCTGTCTGGTAGAGGATCAAGTGGGTAAATATGCAGGTTGCGGTTTGGGTCAAAAGCTATGGGTTGGGGTCTTATAAATTGGTTCTGTGCAGGACTCTACTGCATAGCAGTTCAAGGGGCTCAGGCTCAGCATGACATGATCAGGGGCAGAGCCAGCAAAATTGGGCCATAATAATATAATTAGTAATAAATCAGCACTGTGTCTGCCCTTTATTAATGAGTTTATCATGACTTTATTTTTATTTATTATGTGGCTTTTGTTCTTTAGCCCTCTGTGTATATGCTGGTGCATGGTCATTTGAGGAAAGTGCTTCAGAGTCACCGTAAGTAAGGCGTGTATGGGCAGATCTTACCCATAAACATATATATAAGTACCAGTTATTAGCTGCCCTTGATGATGTGATTGACCAGAAATGACAATATAGCTGTCACGTGTGAAACCATTAGGGGCCTTCTTCTGGCAGTGTCAGAGTTCCTTTAACCCAGGACTGCCCATGGTCTGCGTGGTCTACTTTTACTGATGTTGTCCCATTGTGATCTAAATCCATAAAATAATTGTTTTCATTCTGTTCCATGGAAAATATTACATTGATTTATGAGAAAATGTATATTGCTATATTTTAACAAACCATTATTTCTTATATAACCTTAATATAAAAAAATGAATAAATGAAAAGAATAATATAGGAGGGTGATTTAGTCAAGTGTCAAGTTGACAGTGTCTTGAGATCTACTGATCACCAGTTAAAGGTCTACTGGTAGATCCGATCTACCTTTTGGGCTCCCCTGCTTTAACCAGACTCCCCAAACGCAGTTGTATGGGACCAAACAATGACCCCTTATGTATATCCGACTGGACTCTCAGACCTTGTTGAGAGCAAACAAGTAGTCCAGGAGAAACCCACATATAAGGTCACTTTGTGATGAGATCATTGCTCCAGGGGGCAAACACTGGCTTCATGCCAACAGGGCCTACCTCATCTTTTTATTACTTTAGCACTAACATACTGAAAGGAGAAGGAAAGTCTGTTTGCACTTGGGGGTGCCAAATGTTAGGCACCCCCAAATGATTGTATTAACTTACCCGAAACCCAGCCCCGGGTTTCTCTAGCGAGCACAATGGAGCGATCCTCTTCCGGCGCTTCTTTCTTCAAATTTCCCAGGGAAGTCAAATGTGCAGTAGAACGAAATAGACAAATTTTTAGTTAAAGTCGGCTTTTCGTTTTACTGTGAATGAGCAACCGCATGTAGAAAGAGGAAGATCTCTCAGTGGTGCTCACTGGTATAACCCCAGGCTGGTGCAGTTTTTTTGCTGATAGGAGCACCGGCCCAGGGTTTCAGGTTAGTCAATACAGTCCCTAACATTTGGCACCCCAAGTGCAAACAGACTCTCCTTCTCCTTGAAACGGATATATGAAAACAGACACTAATCCAACAGTTCAGTTTAATACAGATCAATAATTAGTTTTAAACAATCTACTACCATTTTAAAAACAAAATCAAGGACATGAGAGTGCTAAAGGCCCTGGTACAATTTAGCCTATGTTAGCAATTCAGCTGCCCATGTGGTTTGTTGAAGAGTGCTAGGAGTTGTATATCAACAAAAATCAAAGGAAAGCAATTTGGGCAACAATAGATAAAAAGTGCTGTTTTTGCCATTGACCTACTGCAACTACAACAAGGGTTGTCACTCTTGCTGGAAACATTTCTGGCCGACCTTATTCATTATACATATAATTTTTGAGGATGGCAGTCCTTCTTACAGTGGCAGTTCTGTCGGGCTCTGGTTATTGGCCCTTGGCTGGCTAAAGAGGTTCTGTACTGGAAACCTAGTGTCTGTGTGCATTAAGAAACATGTACCCACACACCCTCTACTCCTTTGTAATTATCATTTAGCTGTTATTGCACCAACTAGGCCTAACACTGATAATAACTAAGGAATTTCCTTGAGTAGCTCATTTATTGTCTCCCCAAACGTCTCCCTTCACCACACAGCATGTGCCGACAGGGGCCCCATACAAACCAACAGGTTTGCACTCGCTTGTCATCTCTCACACACAAACCAAAACAGCGTGTTTAGATCGCAATGAGTGTGCAGACACATTGCCCTGTCCACGGCATTATCTGAAAACCCAGTATCTAAAAAGCTCTGAATTACGGAAACCCATAAGTCTTCATTTTATCCAAATTTTTACAAAATGATCCCTATTTCTCTGTAATAATAATAATAATAATAATAATAATAATAAAACGGTAGCTTGTACTTGATCCAAACTAAGATATAATTAATCCTTATTGAAAGCAAAACCAGCCATGTTTACCTGATTTTCTAGTAAACAAGATATGAAGATCCAAATTATGGAAAGATCAGTTATCTAGAAAACCCCAGGTCTAATACTTGGGCTGGAGTCAAAATAACCAGTTTAGGGTGAGAGCAAATAATCTCTTCGTCTAGCGACTAATCTCACCGAAAAGCCTTCCACTGGCAAGAATGTGAATCGCTGGCGGGAGCTTCGGGTGACTTTGGAAAACCGAAGTGATCCAAATGCCATCCTGCCGGCGATTCACATTCTTGCCAGCAGAAAGGCTTATCGGGGAGATTAGTCGAACGAAGAAGAGGAGATTTGTCGCTGGCCGACGAATCTCCCCCGAATCTGCACGTCTACCACCACCCAGAATGGTAAATCCATAAAGACACAGAGCATTCTAATGACATGGAAGTGTGTGTATAGTAAAGCAGTTGGCTGTCACTGTGATATAATGTGTATGGTAAGGGGGAGTAGTGTGTAAAGTATAAGTGTTCTGCAATTACAGAACATAGTATACAAGGAATGACTGTGTTCAAAATGCGGTTAAAGAAAGACAAGATGTAACTACTAATAATAATGTATATGAGCTGTAGCATCACATATATTGCAGCACTGTGACTCCCAGCATTGCTACAGCAGATTATTAGAGTTTACCTATCCCCAAGCTGTGCAGTCACAATCACCAAATGGCCATGCTGAAAAAGCCATAGACACTGGCACTCCATCCAACAGAGGGTTAAAACAGCATTTTAAGAGAGCAGGAGGAGGTCCTCTGACACATCCCTATAGTCATCGGACTCCTGATCAAGGGCTGCAAGACAGAGAAAAAAAGAGGGCTACTACTCACCCCAGACACGGTGTTTCCCTGCTTCCAGAACAAATGGAATTAAAAAGACAAAAAAGGAGCAAGCTTAGCAAATGTTGCTCCTCTCTATGACTGTGCTGCGTGCCCTAACCCATCTGCTTCAGTCACCCTGGAAACAAACTCAGTAAATGCTTGCTGCAACACAGGGGCCCGCCAGCTTGTTAAAGGAGCAGTATATCTCCTTTTTATTATGAGAGCAATGAATAGGGCTTGTGCTAATCATTTTTAGCCTATTCTGTTAATCATGTTTATGCGATTCATTGTGCTAAACAGAGAAACTGAAGCTACGCCATGTTTTCTTCTTGTGAGGAAGATAATTAGATTACTGTGCACAGATAATGCCTCTGCATCATTAACTCCTGCTACCAAAACAGTCCCAACAAAGGGGGATGGGAGGTTGATGGATGGTAATATACGTGTTACAGATCTTGTCCTTGGTAGATAGTAGATTGCTTTATGAATTTTAAGATAATTAGTGATGGGACATACGCCATACACATGGTTTTACACCATATGATAAAATACCTCTTAGTATGAAGAAGGCAAGAACATCAAATTCATGGGTTACTGACCATAGAAACCAGGTGGCATGTTTTACTCCTTTTTTTCTTATCATGCCTACTTCCGATGATGTCACTTCCGGTTTACAATGACAGCACTTACTGATTCTTGATGGTCAGCGGGTCGCGGATAGGGTACTTGCGGGTCGGGTAGCGTGTCCAAGCGGGTAAGAATGTGGGTTGCTGGTCCGGGTTTGCGAATTGCAGGTACGGGTTCCAAAAAAATGGACTCGTGCAGGACTCTACCCAGGAGTAAGTAAAAAGTTAGGGGCATGTTCCCCGGGGGAGGGATTTTTTGGTAAAGGGTTTGTTTCTCCTTTAAGTTTCACTTTTTTCTATATTTTAACATTAGAAAAAAGGTGTAAAATAGGTGTAGAATACAAAATGAATGTGTCAAGGTGCGTTTTAATTTATATCGCCTGAACACTCAATATGATGCTATTATTTTACACCACTTCAGACCTTGCACAATCCATTAAAAGCAACGGAAAGAGTTTCAGCGCGAGCAAAACACAGAAAAAAGGGCACGGACGAATACCAAAGCACTGGCATACAAAGAGAGTGCGCAGGTCGGCCATGTTTGGGGCGACTTCTTCACAATGTTTGCAGGCCACAGACCAGTGCAGGCATCCCCCTGAAACCTTCTAGTGCACCACTTCCATCTGGATGTGCGCCTGTTTATATACTCGCATTGGCATGCCCCACCCTCTTCCATGACATCACAGTGGGGCAGGCACGGGTACATAAGTAGAAGAGCACACCAGGTTAGGGTTGGATTCTCCAGAGCTGCGTTAGGGTCAGTCAACTTTTAGTTGACCTTCACACATGAAGCCATGTGATGCTGGCATTAGCCTGAGCTAGCGAACAATTGTGTACTCTGCAGGGTGAAAATGTTCTATCCACTATTATCTTGTAATGTCCCTGTAGGGAGTCAACATGCAATATGAGCCCACTAGGAGAAAATATATTTAAGCAACAGATAGTTTAGATCATATTATTGGCATATTAAAGAATCTTACCAAACTGGAATATATATTCAAGTAAATATTGCCCTTTTACACCATTTTCTGATGGTCAGTGTGCTGCCTCAGAGATCACCTGACCAGAAATACAAAACTAACTGGAACAGGAAGAAGTGTGAAAGCAAAAGACACAACGCTGTCTGTTAATTGGCTCATGTGACCTAACAAGTATAGTTTGTTTGGTATGTTTATGTGCACCGTGAATCCTACGATATTTTTAAATGGCAATTTTCTATTTAGGATTACCACGTGGCACAAACTACTAAAAGTATAATATTATGAAAATGGTTTATTTACATGAAGCAGGGTTTTACATATGAGCTGCTTTATGTAATATCTTTTTAGAGACCTACATTGTCTGGGGGTATAGTTTTCCTTTAACTATAAAGAGTTGCAGGACTACAGTCTCAAAGATCTGTGGGGAGTTGGGTGGCGCTTTAAAATCATTGCTTGTTGGCACTGCTTCTATTTCTGGTGTTGAAATCTTTGCTAAGCACTATATACTGTAGCAATGTCAGCAGGGGAGTAACCACAGACAGCAAACCCAGAGGCTGCTGGGAGGGCCCAGCTTGGGTATGCAATGACAATACTAACATAGGTTTTCCACATTGACAGAGCAGTCACTGCAGAAAATTTCTATGATGATGATCAATAAGCCCATGCTTTTCTTCAACCAGCACTTCCCTTTATTTATTCTGCCCTGGGAGATAAAGCTGGCACTGTATTATTCCTACAATGTGCTCTGCAGCTATTATAAATGAAACAACTGGTCCTGCATTTATCTTGCCATGTGTTCTCAGATATTTACAGGTGTGTTAGCCCTGGGAAACTACAGGGAACCTGTGCAGAAAATGCCTTAAGGGCCATTACTCACGGGTGTTTGAAGCTGCGCTCCCCTGCATTCCGGTTTTAGGCATTCAGCCGAAGGGGAGTGCAGCAGTAAACGCAATGAATTCTTTTCAATGCGGCTGTACTCACACAGACGCATGTAAGCGTCGAACGCAGGATAAATGCAACATGCTAAGTCCCAACCTGCGTTCGACGCTCCCCTGCAGCTGAACGCATAAAACCGGAACGCAGGGGAGCATGTGTAAGGGCCCTTAAGTCTTCCCAAATACATAAATTGCCCTCTCTTAAGGATGATTTGGAATGCCCTATTTTAACAACTTTTCGACTGGCGTTATTTTTTTCAGTCTCTTGGACCATAGCTACCAGAGAACTACTAAAATTCGAAATCGGAGAGCAACAGCATAAAAAGCTAAATCATTAAAAAAAAAAAATATATATATATATATATATATATATATATATATATATATATTGCTTTTTAAAGGTGAACTACTCGTTTAAAAAAAAAAAAAAAAAAGGAAGCAGCAGCAAAATATGCAGTTTGCACAAGTTTTCTGCCCACCTCCCGACTTAAATAAATTGTTGCAGCAATACACCTTTAATCCTTTTGGGGGGTAAGCATGTAGCAACTTTGCACACTGTTCGATGTGATGTGTACGGAACAGATTTTAGAACATCGTCAGGGGAAATTGTTGTCCTGCATGCGCTGTCCTAAGCAAGAGGAATGTGACATGGCATGCTTTTTTACTCACCCATCCTCCTAGGCAGATGTTACACCTCGCCATCAGCTCTTGCTCTTCACTCCTCAGCTATCAGTCCTGGGCCCTGGCTCCTCAGACATCCGTCCTAGGTCCTAGCTTTTTCCTCCTCAGTCGTCAGCTCTTGCTCCTCACTCCTCAGGGTGTGCATATTCAGCCCTGTTCCCCCGATTATAGTTACTTGTTCTTGCCATTTCTTTTAGCCAATAGGCGGTTTAGGTTTTTTAATTGCAGCAATCAAATTTGGGCTACAGCTGACGACTGAGGAGAAGCTAGGATGCAGGACGGATGGCTGAGGATGGAGGACCCAGGACTGATGGCTGAGGAGGGAGGAGTGAGGAGCGAGAACCCAGGTCGGATGGCTGAGGAGGGAGGAGTGAGGAGCTGGACCTGACAGCTGAGAAGGGAGGAGTGAGGTGTGATGTCTGCTTTGAGGAGGGGTGAGTGAAAAAGCAGGAGATCGCATACAGGAGATAGATTTCCCCTGACGATGTCCTAATATGTGTTCCGTAGATGTGGGCCAATTCTTCCATGTATATTGCTCCAGATTCTTCAGGTCAGTCAAATAAATCTTGGATCCATATGTGCCAACATGGGGCAAAGCAAATAAAGATTTAATAATATTTCTTAGCCACTTACACAGTTGTGCCGGCAAATCAGGATATGAACCTGTATAGCCCTTACTACTTGGGTTTGGATTTAGGGTACAGGATTCACCCATATACAGTGCAATGTAAAGTAGGGATGCACCGAATCCACTATTTTGGATTCGGCCGAACTCCCGAATCCTTCGCAAAAGATTCGGCCGAATACCGAACCGAATCCTAATTTGCATATGCTATCTAGGGGTGGTAAGGGGAAACATTTTTTACTTGTGTAACACCTATTTGGGCCGCATAGCACACAAATAGTTAAACTGTCCAGCTAGCAGTAGAAACATGGGTTACATGCGACTTCACACAACAGGGTCAGGGCCTTCGCCATGTGGAAGTGTTCCCTCTATGGTGTAGTGCAACTACATCCCCCAGGCTACTGTGCATACAACAAACAAATTGGGCGCCAGGAGGTTCTTGCAGTAAAACAGAAACGGTTTATTAACTATGCACGAGGCAAGTGACCACAGGTTTAGTACTCACGCAGGAGCTTGAGGAAAACAGCACATTTCGAGAGTTCACACAGAACAAGGCATTAGGCATTTCTCACAGAGGAAAGATCTCCATTAGGCATTTGCAGTATTACACACATTCCCTCCTGGAAGTTGTCAGGCAAGCAGCTTCTACCCTACAGTCCCTCTTCACTGAGGTCCCTGACTGGAGGCAACACACAAAGCCTCTGGGAAGCTACTCCCTTACTGCAAATCCTCGTTGGAGCTTCAGCTGCTCTTTCTCTCTCACCTCTCTGCCTTTCTCTCCTAGAGAGACTATGACAAGTCTGCCCTAGTGTAACTATTCCTCATTCACGGGGTTACCTGGTCCCCGACTTCTTCTTCCAAAGCACATGGTCCTTTCTGGGCCTAGCTGTACCCAGGCTCTCCTGAGCACACCCAGCTGGATCACCATCCACAGGCCAAAGAGGAAGTGGCCACTCCCTACACACACTATATAGCAGTGTAGCAGGGGAGTGTCATTCTCTCCTGGCAGATCACTCCAAGAAAAAGGTGGGGGCCTTAAAGCTGCAGGGCAGATTAACCCATAGCCATAGGGGCCCCTACACTTGTTTTGTGACAAAAAGTCATGTGATTTCCCTCCCTGCCCCTAATTTGCAAATGCAAATCAGGATTCGGCCAAATCCTGCTGAAAAAGGCAGAATCCTGGCCGAAATTCGGTGCATCCCTAATGTAAAGTAATACACAAGGCAGAATAGGATTCATCTGCCCCCCCCACCTTCACTGCATGAGGGAGGGTGCTATATGAAGGATGTAGCCAAACAAGTAAAACACAAGGCGTGGGAGGGTGTTCCCTTCTCCCTGCTCCTAATACAGAAATCTTCTCACACCCAATATTTGTCTGATATATATAGATATAGGGTAACAAGCAGCACTGCTGAATCTTTGAATACATTGTCCTGCAGTGTTCAGCTTGTCTGCACCATCGCCTTAAATGAGGAAACTGGGTTATCAGGTTTTGCTTTCCTTTTGTTAGGAAAATTAATATGCAACGTTCTTCTGCTTGTCTGCGCCATCCGTTTAAAGGGGTTGTTCGCCTTTAAAAGGGGTGGTTCATCTTCAAACAACTAATTGGTTTCAGATAGATCACCAGAATTAACGTCTTTTTCCAATGACTTTCTACTTTCTATGTGTGACCGTTTTTCTAATATTGAAGTGTAAAGTGTCATTTTTCACCTTCTGAAGCAGCCCAGGGAAGGGGTCGCCGACCCTGTAAACTGTTCTAAACGGATACATTTAGTTGATACATTTGTTATCTTTGTCCCTGCTGAGCAGAATATCTGGGTTTCATTACAGGCAGCTGTTAGAATTGATACAATAGTTGCTAATACTCCAGAGATGCTGCTGAGAAATGTATCAACTAAATGTTGCAAAACTGGAACAGTTTAGAGTCTGCACCTGAATTACTGAGCTGCCAAACAAACTCCAGAGACACCAACATTCAACTTTAAACTTTAGATTTTGGAAAAACAGAAAAAAAAAATAATGGAAGGTAATCGAAAAAAAAAAAAAAGTCTATTTCTGGGGAACAGAAAAACAACTGAATTGAAAAAAAGTGTTGGGAAGGTGAACAACCCCTTTACGTTAACTTGTAGTATACGTATTATAGAATGGCCAATTCAAAGCAGCTTAATTGGTCTTCATTATTTATTTTTCATCGTTTTTTTAATTATTTGCCTTCTTCTTCTGACTCAACTCTGACACAGGGGGTCACTGACCCCATCTAAAAAGCAAATACTCTGTAAGGGTAAGATCACACGAGGAGATTTGGGGAGGTTTGTCGCCTGGCGACTAATCGCCTCGTCTTTTGAGCAACTATCTGCCCAAACTGCCTCAGCGTTTTTCCCATAGGCTACAATGAAAAGTCGCCTGCGCTAATGCACACGCGGCGATGCGTTTTCTATAGTCGCCTGAAGTTGCCTCACTGACTTTTCATTGTAGCCTATGGGGGAAAACGCTGAAGCAGTTTGGGGAGATAGTCGCTCAAAAGACGAGGCGATTAGTCGCCAGGCGACAAAATCTCCTCGTGTGGACAAGCCCTAAGGCTACAAAGTTATAGTTATTGCTAATTTTATTATTACTCATCTTCTTTCTTTTCAGGCCTCTCCTATTCATATCCCAGTCGCTTATTCAAATCAATGCATGGTTGCTAGGGTAATTTGAACCCTAGCTATCAAGACTGCTGAAACTCCAAACGGGAGAGTTGCTTAATAAAAAGCTAAATAACTCAAAAAACACATATAATAAAAACCAACTGCAAATATACCTCTCTACATCATACTAACAGATTATTTAAAGGTGTACAACACCTTTAAGTGAGGAAACTGGGTTATAGGGTTTTGCTTCCCTTTGTTAAGAAAAGCTAAGAAAATTTGAGAAATGTATACCATAATTACACTGGAAAACATATCCTCTGTTGTGTGCATGATATGGCAGCTCCCACTCATACGCGCAATGCACAGAATAAGGCACACCCTTATGCTTCTGTGTCTTTGAAATGAAAATCCTTCCCTCCTGGCAGCCCAAGGTGAAGAATGCCTGGTGTAAAGTGATCAGTTCCAACACTCCAAAAAATAAAAGGACACAAGGTGCGAATATGACAAACCTGTGTTAGGGCAGATGGCAAAATCCTGTTTCCTATGTTTATTGGTCAGTGGAGTCTCATCTGCTTAGTGTCCCGTATATATACTCAAGGTGATGGGAAGGGGAAAGCCACAGTTCTAATTATACAGCTCACGTGTAAAAGAATCCAGGGATTAAATGACTGCCTGCTTAAGCAGCGGGTACAGGGAACGGATAGGTCAGGTACGGTACAAAGAAACTATTATAGAAATCACATTTACAGCTTCCAATGTGAAGCATATTATTCCTGTGATTATGACACTCAATACAACGCAATGCAATGAGGGTGGCATTTGAAAGTCTGAACAGTTACCAAGCTGCCATCCAAACTCTCACCAAACTTCTCTCCTCCGAGGTAAAGTACAGTATTTACTGCGGATTTATGGCAGAGCACTAACATGCAGAGCATTCACTAAAGATCTAATCTGAATTCATGTAACGGCACGCAGCACTGTGGTTCCACACACATGGGGTGAGTTCTAAGTAGGCTTTATGGGGCCGAGTTATCAAAAAGTTTTTCTTGAGAAACCACTAAACATGATTAGTCGAGATTTATTAAAGAAAAACAAAATTTACAAAAAGTTGCCAGAAAGAAAACATCAGGTATTCACAGGTGTATGTTTGGTGGCTGGGGCTTAAAAGCTCCTTGCTTTCTCACTCAAGCTTCTGAGTTAAGGGTAAGTGCACTGTTGGTCTTACTACTCAGCCACACTGTTTGCTGGGGGACTTTATTTTAAATGCACTACTACATCTAAGTACTACTACTTCCGTACAATGAGGGGCCTTGACATGTCACGTGAGCTTACATATTTTGGCCAAAGTATGGTACGAACACCTCATTTTTTGTAATTCTTTTTAAAGGCAAACCGTGTGCTGGCAATCTTTCTCTTTCTTTTTGTGTACAAATAGTAATGTAATTAGGGATGCACCGAATCCAGGATTCGGTTTGGGTTTCGGCCTTTTTCAACAGGATCGGCCAAATCCTTGTGCATGGCCGAACCGAATCCTAATTTGCATATGTAAATTAGGTGTGGGAAGGGAATTCACAGGACATTTTGCCACAAAACAAGGAAGTACAAAACAATTTTCCCACCTTTTCCTTTCCCTCTCTTAATTTGCATATGCAAATTAGGATTCTGATTGGTATTCAGCCGAATCTTTCATGAAGGATCCCAAAAAGTGGATTCAATGCATCCCTTAATGTTATTTGTGTCACTCACTGAAACATGTATTGTAACATATAATGTCCCCCCTGTTGTAAAATATGAGGATATTAGAAGCCCATGCCCTGTATCAAAGCACTGCAAACTCCTTGGAGACTAATAATATTCTTATATTTTACATCAGTGTACATTATGCCTTACATTAACACACACACACAGGTATGGGAGCCGTTTTCCAAAAAACTCCATTATGGGAAGGCCATCTCCCAGAGAGTCAATTTTAATCAAATAATTCTAGCTTTTGAAAACAATTTCCTTTTTTTCTGTAATAATAAAACAGTACCTCGTACAGGTATGGGACCTATTATCCAGAATGTTCGGGACCTGGGGTTTTCCGGATAACGGATGTTTTCATAATTTGGATCTTCATACCTCAAGTCTACTAGAAAATCACATAAACATTAAATAAACCCAATAGGCTGGTTTTGCTTCCAATAAGGATTAATTATATCTTAGTTTGGATAAAGTAGGAGGCACGGTTTTATTATTACAGAGAAAAAGGAATACATTTTTAAAAACTAGGATTGTTTTGATAATATCAAGTACATGGGAGATGGCCTTTTTTGTAATTCGGAGCTTTTTGGATCCCATACCTGAACTTGATCCCAACTGAGCTGCATAATTCATACTGGTGGCAAAACAATCCTATTTGTATTTGATGTTTATATGATGGTTAGGAAACCTAGATGAAAAAAGGCAATAATCACGATGGGGTACCAAAAGGCACCCCTAGTGATTGTATTCACTTACTCAATACCCTGGGCCAGTGCCCCAACCAGCAGAAAACTGTGCCTGAGCAATGGAGTAAAAAGCTGAATTACTGCCCACTAGTGTTGTGCGGGCCGGCCCGATACCCGCGGGTCAGGCCGACCTCGCACTCTTCTTTGCAGGTGTCAAATGCCGGCTTCCGGGTTCGTCTTTTATAGACGCTGCACCTGCTCGCCCCGCCCCTTTTGTGATGTCATCGGAGGGGCGGGTCTATAAAAAAGCAACAAGGAAGTTGGATGCATGCGGACGCGGGCCAAGGGAGGACAGGTTAGTGTCGTGGAAATCCCGACCCGCACATCACTACTGCCCACGAGTTGGGCTTGGGGTAGCAGAAAGAGGGGGAGAAGAGGATCGATCCATCGTGCTCGCTGAGAAGAACCCAGGACTGGTGCATTTTTCGGTTAATGGCCAGGGGTATCTTGTAAATGAATACAGTGCTGGGGGGGAGCAACTTTTGGCACCCCTCTACTGATTGCAACTTTCCCTCTCCTTTAAGATATGGTGATCGGTGATCCTAATTATGGAAGGATAACTTTTCTGGAAAAAGACAGTTCCCAAGTATTGCTATTTAAAAAAAGCTCATATAAAGCAGTTATATTTTCCTAGTAGATTATTATGTCTACTATGTCTTGTTTGAAAATCTATTCTGCATATTTTAGGCCGATTAGTTTTTTCTCTGTAATAATACAGAACCTATGCCAGACCTAGGCAGGGCAAATTCTAACACCCATGCTGCCCTGGGGTGGCCATTCCAATGCAGTATATCGCAACCAAAGAGCGGTTAGCTCTGAAGGTCACCTGCATTAAGTCAAATGAAATAAATTTTCTGTGAAAGGGTCAGAAGTCACATTGAAATCTATTTTATAAATTCCCCCCTAGAGGTCAAAATTTACTCATATGGAAAGTGATGCGTTAGGTTTGCAGAGATCATCAATCAACCACCATAATTGGAATATTAATTTGGGAGTTTCTCTGAGAGCAATACTCTCTTGTGCATAATTGCTCTGCCTAATGACAGCCCTGGAAAGACAAACAACATTTAACATTATGAATCAGCTGCCTCGTGCAGGGTGCCACGCCGTAAGGGTGCCAGACTGACTGTCCCTTAAATAAAATTTCATTAACCATATACTGCACTCTTCATTTAATGGGCATTATCTTACTATACAAGCCATGCTTGCCATCTCATACATTTATTGGGGATCTCCACCTAAAAATGCTTTTTGCACTTTTTGAGAACTCAGCTCTCCATCAGGTTTGTTACGTTGTCAGAATGCTTAGCATTATATTAACTATTTATGGGGGGGGCAGAGGAGTCTTTTAAAACAATCCTCCTATATTTCCACTTGCCAATGGCTAATTAGCTTTTAGTAAGGATGCAGCCATGCAGTATACATATAACTTCAACACTACCCATAAAAGCCATATATCCCAAAAGAAAGAGCTTACCCAATTAAATACAGGTATGGGACCTGTTATCCAGAATGCTCGGGACCTGGGGTTTTCCGGATAACGGATCTTTCCGTAATTTGGGTCTTCATGCCTTAAGTTTACTAGAAATTAATTTAAACATCAAATAAACCCAATAGGCTGGTTTCGCTTCCAATAAGGATTAATTATATCTTAGTTGGGATCAAGTACAAGCTACTGTTTTATTATTACAGAGAAAAGGAAGTCATTTTTAAAAAATACGGATTATTTGGATAAAATGGAGTCTATGGGAGACATTCCATTCCGTAATTCGGAGCTTTCTGGATATCGGGTTTCCGGATAAGGGATCCTGTACCTGTATAAACAGATTACTAACTATGATTATTACATCTGTAAAAGTTTAACACCCTTTTATATAACACCAGGGATCGACAACCGGAATGGCCTTCCATAAAATATGAAAAATATATATAGAAAACTGTTTAAAAATATCAGAAAGCTATTATACAAAACCACAAGATATATGGTTGTTAAGTGATATGGTTGTTAAGCGGTAAGTAAAGTAGCAGGGCCCCCAACTAAGTTATTGCAATTAATAAGCTCATTTGACATGTGCAGTAAGATCCTTAGCATTAGGGGTAGAACTACACAATGCGTCTTCTTGAGATACAACGCGATGAGAGGAAACGGATGCAAGGATTTCTAATTAATAGAAATGACGAACCTTGTTGCTGCGTGCATCCGTCGCAACTGTCAGATGCTTCATCCGACAGTCGTGTTGTGTCAGATGCACGCAGCGAAAAGGTCCGACATTTCTATTACTTACCTTATTTTCGTCACATCCGCCTTGCCGCATTCGCGTTAGGATCTGATGAAAAACGCTTGTGTAGTTCTACCCTTAGGATAAAACTCCATCAGATTTTGTGGGTCAGATTTGATCTAATCCTCCATGCAACACCCCAAAACATCAAAACATGCGGCTGCAGTTCGTAATCCCCTGTATCATAATACTACTGTGTGCCATAAAGCAGCCTGTGATTCACCTGAATATGAATTAGCTGCCAACAGTGACTGTCTGCTTGTCCTATATAGATAGAAGAAAATAATTTTTGTTAGTTGAATATTGATTTTCTGTGCATCATTTTTAGTGTTTGATCTGCACACATGTCCAGCTTCTTTTGCAGTGCTGTGCATTCCATACACTAGTGCTGTGTGCATATGCAGAGTGTTCTCTCCCTGGACTGTAGTCTGGTCTTAGTAACATGCTGCGTTACATCGGTAATGTGTCCGTGTGAGTACAGCCCGGTTTAAATTGAGTTTTGTCCTGAATTCCCCCACTGCTGAATGCTTTAAAACTGAACGCAGGGAACAGCAGGCAAAACCACTTGTCTGTACGAGCCCTTACACAGTATAATAAATAATCCCCTTAAAGGGCATGTAAAGTCTAAAATAATAAGGCTAGAAATGCTGTATTTAGTATACTAAACAATCATGAACTTACTGCACCACAAGCCTAATCAAACAAATAATTTAAGCTTTCAAAGTTGGCCACAGGGGTCACCATCTTGTAACTTTGTTAAACATCTTTGCAAGACTAAGACTGTGCACATGCTCAGTGTGGTCTGGGCTGCTTAGGGATCGTCATAAACAAAGCTGCTTGAGTTCTGCATGGCTGGGAAGTAAGGCGGGGGCTCCCCCTGCTGTTCATAAGTATGATTGTTTCCCTGCTCCGCAGTTAGGGACCATCTGACAATTCTTATCCACAGCAGTAAATGAAGGGAGAATTTCACTGCATACAGTCAGGTTTCTTATAAAAACGGTACACATTTTTTAATCAAAGTATATTGGAGATAGGTTTCTTTTTTATTAAAGAAAGTAAAAATTGGATTTTAGTTTTTTGCCTTTACATGCCCTTGGCAGAGAAAACAGTAAGTTCATGTTTATATTTAGTATACAAAATACAGCATTTCTAGCCTTATTCTATTTTAGACTTTACATGCCCTTTATTGACATACCTAGCTAACTGATGGAGCTCTTTTCAGCAGACTGATGGAGTTCTGAAGAACCGATATGGTAAGTGTCAATTGTGAAGTGTTAATCACTAGAGAGGTTAGGTAACCTCAGTGATTAAAATTAACCCCTGATCCCCAGCTGGCACTCCTCTTTTCAGAAAAATGAACTGACCCAGGGTACTATTCTAGTGAGTGCTGCACTGCTTTGCCATGCCCTAACCCAGGAATACCAAATCTGCCCCTTAGGGTATATACTCCTAAAGGCACTTGATCGACTGTAGTTTGGTTGAATTCAAGTGTAACCCAAACAAGAAAGTCTGTGTGTGGTTCTCTTTCTTTCTCATTTACATATGCAAATTAGAGTTCCGATTCGGTTTTTTTATTTGGCAAAATCTTTCAAAAAGGATTCGCCCAAATCCTAAAAGTGAATTTGGTGCATCCATAATAACCTGGCACAGATAAACCGTTGTAGATGCTGGCACACATAGAAACCAATTACAGAAGCTGGTGAAACTTGAGTTAGTAAATTAATTTAATTTCTAATTCCATACGTTTCTATTTAAGGTATGAACATTTCTAATCCCATATGTTTCTATGCAAGTTCTCCAAGTCTGCTGTTTGTGCCCAGTGATTCCAAAGGACTTTAAAATAATTAATTCTGAAAAAACTCTAGCGTATGTGTTTTAATAAACGGCTATTTATATGAGAAGAAAAACTCTGTTGTTGCAGCTTTATATAAAGTATGTGCTTTAATGTACTCCAAATATTGCCCTCTTTTATATAAAACTACACGTGCCTGTTTACAAACATGTCAATGGAGTCAGAAATATCGTTAGTTAAGGAATTCTCCATAGCCAGCGGCATAACCGGTTTATGACCAATATTGTTGCTGTAAAAACCAACCATGGCAGCCAAGGGAAACCTCTGGTGGTTCTCCGACATGTATACATAACAGCATGCCAAAAATAAATTTTTGTTGACACAATAACATCAACATTTAAATTTCACAGGCTATGTATGAGAAAACAAAGGTAAAGTAAGCCCTACATTTAAATGAGATATAGAAAAATAAAAATCATTCAGTGAAAAGGCATCTAGGTTATCTCTCGTGACTAGTGTAGCTCGTATAGTAACTTAAATTTATAATGACTGATGCATAAGGAGATTAACTATAAATACATCTAAATTAAAGAAATGATTCAGATGTACTACCTGGATAATTGCTACCCATGTAGTTGGAGTCAGAAGTAGGCCAAAGTGTCATCACAGGCTCTCACTGAAACAATTTCTGGCCAGAACCAACAGGAATAGATATCGAACCACAAGTTCTCATTTGGAGCACTTCTTGCAACATTCCATGCCGTCTCTCCAAGTGATAACTCAAGGCCTACGATTCCTGGTTTGGTCATGGACAAACTGCTGCACATTACTGTCTGCAATGCCAAACACTGGGTAAAGTGGTGTACAAAACATGACAATTTGACTCCAAAGCAGTGAAAACAAAAATCTTTGGGATTATAAATTGTGCTCCACCACCTAGAAAGTCTGAAGGAAGAATCAGCATGACCTTTTAGTAACTTTTAATGTACATTCATATTTTAAAACGTAGTTTTTTAGTGTCAGTATCACTTTAACTCAGGAGTCTCCAACTTTTTTTTTTCATTTTTAAAGGGAAACTGTCATGGGAAAAAAAATTTCTTTTCAAAATGAATCAGTTAATAGTGCTGCTCCAGCAGAATGCTGCACTGAAATCCATTTCTCAAAAGAGCAAACTGTTTTATATTCAATTTTGAAATCTGACATGGGGCTAGACATATTGTCAATTTCCCAGCTGCCCCAAGTCATGTGACTTGTGCTCTGATAAACTTCAATCACTCTTTACTGCAAGTTGGAGTGATATCACCTCCCTCCCTTTCCCCCCCAGCAGCCAAACAAAAGAACAATGGGAAGGTAACCAGATAGCAGCTCCCTAACACAAGATAGCAGCTGCCTGGCAGATCTAAGAACAACACTCAATAGTAAAAACCCATGTCCCACTGAGACACATTCAGTTACAGAAAAACAGCAGCCTGACAGAAAGCATTTCTCGCCTAAAGTGCAGGCACAAGTCACATGACCAGGGGCAGCTGGGAAATGCCTAGCCCCCATGTCAGATTTCAAAATTGAATATAAAAAAACCTGTTTGCTCTTTTGAGAAATGGATTTCAGTGCAGAATTCTGCTGGAGTAGCACTATTAACTGATGAGTTTTGAAAAAAACATGTTTTCTGGTGACAGGATCCCTTTAAATTTTTTTTTAACCCCGAGTTCGGGAGCATGAAAAATTATCCTGGTTGGTGCAAATGATGTGCTCCGATTGGCCATTTGGTAGTCTCTATGTGGACTTTTGGAAGTAAAACTTTTTATGCAGCCAAAACTTGCGTCCAAGCCAGAAATTCAAAAACAAGCACCTAAGGGTTGGAAGAACAACATGTTGCTAACGAGTCACTGTTTGGGGACCATTGCCTTAAACCATACAGCGTACAATGAGAGACCAGTTTTAAAACAGCTTGGGGAAGGCTCTTTTCTGTTTCAGCACAATAATACCCCAGGGCCCATAGTTAGGTCTGTACAGAATTGTTTTCCCCAGATAGTTGGGTAAGAGCTTGACTGGCCTACACAGATCCTGATCTCAAACCAAGTGAACACCAGTAGGAGGCTATGGACAATTAACTGTGAGCCAGGTTTGACATCAAAGATCAGTCCCCATTAACAATCTTAAAGGAGAATTCAACAGTTTAAAAAAAAAAAAAAACCCGTACCCCCCACCCCACGTAGATCACCGTCCCTCCTCTTCCCAGCATAGCTGCCCATATTTCAGCGCATATGCAGTTGTCGCAAACCTGCAAATTGCTCCAACTGAGCATGCGCCGGTCTCCCACTCAGTTTACCGAAGACCCAGAAGATGGCTGCGTGGAACTCTGGGGGCCAATGTGGGGTGGGGAGGGGGTTAGGGTTTTTTGTTTTTAAAACGGTTGAACTGTCCTTTAAGGATAGGTGGAAGCAAACGCAATCAACTCAGGGTTTTTTTTCCACTGCTTGAACAATAAAATTTGAAGAATTATAGTTTTTTGTTGTCTTATTTGGATCATTCTGCATTTTTTGTGTTCATGCTTTCTAGATTCTTATCTTTTAATAAATGATATGGCATTCATGGTTTTAGATTCGAAAAAAAATTGTTTTTTTCATGGTTTCAAAAATTTCTAAAAACAATTAAATGAGAATGTGTAATATAGCTTCAATCACTGGTGTATTTAGAGGGATACAGTATAGCTCATATCAATGTAATTGAAATGTATCCAGCTTTAGGGGCACAAATCCACAATATCAATTGTGTTAAACTGGCAACACAAAATGACGTAAACTAATAAAGTGTCTATTTACTTTCAGAGTGAAATCCTGCTAAAGTAGGGTAATTCTCTGTTAATTCTTCTACAATAAAATAACAGCAGCTCCAAAAAACGGTCATAAAGTTAATGAGGTCAACGTGCTCTGCTCTAATACTTGGTCTATGAATGGAAAAAGAAAGGGCCTGCTACACCTGATTTTATTTTTGCAAAGCCTGTTAGAGTCATAAAGACAGCCCAACAGCAGTACTATAAGCCAGTTCTAAGGCTTTTAGATTTTTTTTCTGCGACTGTGATTTGTGGGAAACTAAAGAGACAAAATGCAGAAGGCTTGTTTCACCTCTTAATGAGCTACTTTTCTCCAGCCAACAAAAGGTAGCTTGTCAGATACATGACTTGGCCTGATTCAAACTGGGTCTTCAACCTCCTTACTATAAAAAAAAAAAAAATTCCATCCCTATCCAAAGTGCTTGATTTATTGTACTTTACAATCCACCACTGTGCAGCAGAATCTCTAAGAACTGCCTCGCTTGTGCAAATCAAACATCTTTATATCTCTCCCTAAAACACTTATTTTGGTGGACTTGCAACACTAGTTCTGTACAGGTCTTAGGGCAATATTATTTCAATTGAAAAGTGATGGTATGTAAGTTCTGTTGACACCTACACTCAAGTATAACAGAACGAGGCCAGATGAAGACCTTGAGCAGTGATCACCAACCAGCAGCTTGCAATCAACATGCTGCTCCCTGACCCCTTGAATGTTGTTCCCAGTGGTTCTTATATTTAAAATTACTGGCTTGGAGGCAAGTACTGTTTGCACAAAACCCAGGTGTACTCCCAAAGGCTCCTGTAGGTTGCTAGTCCATAAAGGGGTGACCAATAGCCAATCACAGTCCATAATTGCCACCCCAGGATTTTTTTGCATGCTTGTGTTGCTCTCCAACTTAAATGGGGCTCACGGGGAAAAAAGGCTTGGGATCCTTCATCCAGAGGAATCAGTAATTTCAATATTTGGCATCTTCTCAATTGGAGACACACTATGACCAAGAAATCAGTAGTGGCTGGTGAATCATGGGTAGTGATCCAGGGGAATTCATGTTATGCATGGTTTGAAATCTATAAAGCCTCAGTGCTGCCAAATGAAATTAGAAGACCTTACAATGATTCAAACAGCTTAAAAGTGGACTTAATCGGGCAGCACTGAACTGATTAGATTTCAACTGGCTTTTAATGCCCTCAAATGCAGTATGTAAATCACATCACTATTTTTATTCTGCGGTCATCATAAATTACACATCATTACACGGTTTCTTATAAAATACAGGAGTCCCGTGACACTACTGACATCCCAAGGCTTTATTTATAAGGCATCGGGTTAAGGATTTATTTTACAGGTAAAAGCTTTTATGTATTATAACAACATTAATGAGCAGTGGTTTCTATATAGGGATGATTTTAGACATGCAAATACATTTTGTATCTATTGATTATGACTACCTAGTTGCCAGTAGAAAAGTAGATAACCCTAAATGTAATTTAAAAAAAACCTAATGGAATAAGGTGCAGTTCAAATCTTTTTTTCATCTCAGCTTTCCCAACAGACAAAAAATGTTATCTAGCAACATCTTGTAGCATAAAAGAGAATTGCACAAGCTGTAGTTTGCAGCAATGAGCAGTGTATGTTCTACTACGTTTAATTGGAGAAGTTATTTTTACCAAAAGACACTGTCAAACAGTGCAGCATACACTGCAGCAGAAATACTCAGTGCTGAGGAGCCAGCAATGGGAAACATGGTCCTAAAAATGCAGTATTAAAACTTGGATCGCAAACAAATATCAAACTACCTCCCTAGATACAGTATTGCATTCAACAGAGTATAATCAATCCCTACTTCCCATTTGTGCACATTAGGTGGTATTGTGGGTTCTGTACATTTAATAAAGACATATCAAATATTTCAATTATTATGGGACCCTATGTCCTTCACAGGCCATCCACGAGAGGCTCAACATAATGCAAGTTTGTAAATGCTGCAGTATTTCTGATGAGGACATTCTAAAGTGCTCCTCATGAATTGGATGCCTACGGTGGTTGCTTAGGGGCCCAATAAAAAGAAAGAAAACTGAAGCAAATACTGTATAAAACAACTAGTCAACAATGTTTTTGCCAGGCAACATTTAAGGCCTATCCCTGTATTAGGTAAAAAAAAACAAAAACATAATTTTGGGTCTACTCCTTCCAGTGCTGGAACTAGGAGTAGGAAGAAAAAGCACATGCAGAAGAGTCCCTTGCACTGGGCTATCTCACCTGTAGGCATTGCACTAGAGTCCTGTGCGGAACCAATTTGTTGAACCCGAACCCCGACCTGCAAGTACCTTATCCGTAACCAGATCCGCTGACCATCAAGGAAGTGCTGTCATATGTAAACCGGAAGTGACATCATTAGAAGTTGGTGTGATCAGAAAAAAAAAAAAGTAAAACTCGCTATTGAGAAGACCTGCAAACCCGGGGAACCGCCGCCCCGTCTATATCCGCTCCCGAAACATCTATCTGCAACCAGACCCGCTGCAGGACTCTCCTGCCCTTTCCTAAAGTTTGAGAAAGGGCATGAGTATTCCGGATATGTCGACTCAAAATAATGCAGTTTTCAACAAGGTACTGCAGTAATGTTATTCTTATATTCTGATGACTTGACCCTGGCAAGAGTTTTGCAGGCACCCAAAAAGATGAATTAAGGTGCTTGATGCACACCCACCCTGTAAGACAAAAGCTAGAATCCAATACAAGATGGTGAAACATTCAAAGGAAGCCTTAAAGGAACAGTAACATAAAAAAATGTAAGTGTTTTAAAGTAATGAAAATATCATGTAGTGTTGCCCTGCACTGGTAAAACTGATGTGTTTGCTTCAGAAACACTACTATAGTTCATATAAACAAGCTGCTGTGGAGCAATGGCGGAAATTGAAAAACGGCTATATGGCACAGGTTAACTAGTGGATAACAGATAACACCATTAGACAGACAGAGCTTATTTGCTATCTGCTGTATAACCGGAGCCTTTTCTCCTTTGAATGGCTGCCCCCATTACTAATCAGCAACTTATTTATATAAACAATAGTAGTATTTCTGAAGAAAACACAGCAGTTTCACCAGTGCAGGGCAACACTGCATTATATTTTCATTACTTTAAAACACTTATTTTTTGACGTTTAAATATAAACCTTGTCAACTAAATCTAAAACATGCACAGGATTGTACTTATCAAAGACCTTAGCGGTTATATAGCAGTCAAGTATACCTTCAACGAACCCACAGGGAGGAGGCCCCTGAGAGGTAACTTATAAAAAAAGTATTCAGAACTATTCCTGAACTGTCCCTCTGGCTAAAATAGTAAAAAAGCATTTGTCAAATGCTTGACAAAGGGGCGGAGCCCCGAAACGTTGCACCACCGCAGTAAAACTTTTGCAAGGGCTTGCCCTGCAGACACAAGTCTTGTGTGCCAGTGTGGTTCTTTTCTATACAATAGTGAAGGAGCAGCTTCCGAGACTGCTCCGGTAGTTTTTATAGCACCTTTTTAATATGCAACAGGATACAATGGTTATAAGCAGGTGGGGGATGTACTGCAGCACAAAGCTGTAGCCAATGTAAATATTGAGAATCAGGGAGCATGAAATGTACATTACCTTCTCTGGCAAATAAAACCCTGGGAATAGATACAACAGTGTTAAAAGTGACCTCCACCCAAAAATGATCTTACTGCATTTAATAGCAATTAGTTATAAATAACTTTATTTGTTTTCACCTTTCCGTTCTCCGATTCTAGTGCAGAGTCATTTCTACTCCAGTTCTGTTAATCAGCTGGCTTCTGCTATATTGTTTCAGGTGTCAAAAACCAGTAGCGCAGCGAATATAAACATCCAGAGACTGAATTCAATAGCACTTACAAAAAACAAAAGATACTGCTTGTGGTAGAGACCTGCATGGGTAAAACCTGCACCCAAACGGTGCCCACTTTCCCCAAGCCTGACACGGTTAACCGATTTGGCAACTCTGCGAATTTTCACCCGACCCCCGCAGTGTTTGCCGCACCAACTGGAAGTGACATCGCAGTTTCCCCTGCATTGGCCACCTGTAGTCCCCCTACTGCAGAGGATCAGGTACCGGCCGGGCACCCGCACACTGGGCAAATGAAGAATAATCCGCCTGAGTCCCAATCATATTGCGGGTATTCCACGGGTACCCATCCCAATGCATGACTCTAGCTTGTGGTGCTGTCACCTGCTGCTACTTTCTGTTTCCAGAAGTGTTACTGACGAGCTAGAATATGCCACTCACCTCACTTTTTTTTCATATGCAGCAAATATTTTTTTTTCCTATTTAAGTTGCCAAATGCAAGAAAATCTAGAGGCAGGAAGAGAGTTTAATAATGCCTAGCATGCATGGCCTACAGAAAGGGGTATGGCAAAGCTATAATTCTGCAGAACAAACTGAAGGACATATTACTGGCCAGGATCATGCCTGAAAGCTGTGCAGTGAAGTTTACATGCTCCTATCATACAGCTCTTGATGCTAAAGTAAGCATGATGTTTACCTTTCTTAGTCCTTTAACGAATGTACATTGGAAAGGTGCATAGAATAGATTTTCTTTCATTATGCAGAAACCGCTTATTCAAAGGAGAGCTAACTTAACTTATAACAAGAGACACAGTTGTCCTTTTCATATAAATCAGTGTATGGGGAGATATAGTGGGTATGAAGTTCTTCCAGAAGATAAGGTACAGACCATTTATAAGGGTTGATTTATGTATAACTACTTGCTGTAGAAAAGTCATTGCATTAGGGCTATTTGCCTGTTTTGTCCCAACACAGACTTTCCCCTAAGCTCTTACACAACCACAGATAGAAATATCCATTCAAAGACTACCATTAATGGTGCTAAAAGATAGTACAGGTATGGGACCTATTATCCAGAATGCTCGGGACCTGGGGATTCCGGATAAGGAAGCTTTCCTTAATTTTGATCTTCATACTTTAGGTCTACTAGAAAATCATGTAAACATTAAATAAACCCAATAGGCTGGTTTTGCTTCTAATAAGGATACATTATATCTTAGGTGGGATCAAGTACAAGTTACTGGTTTATTTTTACAAAGAAAAGGGAAATTCTTTTTTAGAATTTGTATTATTTGTATAAAATGAAGCCTATGGGAGATGGCTCTTCCATAATTCTGAGCTTTCTGGATAACAGCTTTCTGGATAACGAACCCCATACTGTACTAGTGAACTTCCTCTTTATTATCAGAAATAATTAATTTTCTATGACTTCCTTTTTTTTCTGTTACAGGTATAATAAAATAGTACCTTGTACATGAAAGTAACTAGCAGCATGAATATTATTGGTTGCAAAACAATCCTGTTGGGTTTAATTACTGTTTAAATGCTTTTGTTTTGTTTTTTTATAGCAGACTTAAAAGTATAGTGATCCAAAATAAGGAAAAAGCCTTCATCCGGAAAGCCCCAGGTTCCAAACATTCTCCATGTTACATCTTCTCAAACATTTAATACATTAATTTGTAGTAGAAATGTTCATATATATAAAAAAAAAAAAAGTTTGTGATAGGAGTTTGATATTGGTACAAAAAATCCCCGATATCTGCTCCATGTGACTGCACACAGGCCAGCTCTGGTCTGTTAATGCTGAGACACGGTAGAGTAGATGGGATCACACCGGCTTCTCACGGTTAGCAGAGAAAACTCAGTAGCCGAGACTGCTTCTAGTGTTCCATTCGCAAAGCTTAGGGGCATATTTACTAAAACTCAAAATGTTCTCATTTTATTAAAACAAATTGGACCAAATACCCATCCACAATTTTACCTTATTAATGAATAAAATAATTTGGAAAAAATGGTGTTTGAAAAAGACTCAATAAAAAAGTAAAAACATTTGAAAGTACAAATTTCTCTGATTTGATGCCCGAAAAATCAGACTTTTTTCGAGTTATCGCCCAAACACAACGAATTATTCAGATTATCATACTAAACCCAGCGCATATCATGATATCTTCCAATTGTATTTGGGACATCTGCCATTGACTCCTTCATGACCTCAGCAGGTTTGATGGAGTACTTTCGGATTGGGCAAGCCTCTGGGTATAATAAATCTTGAAAAATTCATGTTTTTTTCCCCCACGATAAATGTGTTTTCCCCGACCAGAAAAATGTGGGTTTTAGTAAATAACCCCCTTAATGTAAACTGAAGTTTCATTACCTCTTATTAGCTTTCACAATGCCAAACACAATTTGCTTGCACAATTGCCAACTGAGTGGATCTGGGCCAGATTTAATCAGCCACAATTGGCTCTATCACCCCATTGACTGCTCTGGTGTATGGGGAAGAGTCCAATTTGTTTTGTGTGCTGTGCATACTATTTACAAGTTTGTTCAGCGAGGGCAAGCTGAAGCTCTGAATGACAACTGAGATTAAAGGATAACTATTCTTGTTTATTTAGGTGTATCCAAAGCATTGTAAAAACATCAACAAGCAAGTACGTGCCTGTAGCTTTTACATATATTCAGTAAATGGAAAACATAGAATCATTAACTAACCCAGAGTAACTGTATTTTTAATTGTATAAACCTCATTGAATGTTTTCCACTATTGGAAGTTTATGGTGCCATCACACCCTGTCTCATATAACATACCGGATGTGCACAAAGAAAGCACCCTGTGCAGCAGCCAGAGATAGAATATCCATGTCTCAAATGGTAGTGTGAAAGTGATAGCGTAGGTATTGCATTATTAAAGAAAATAAAGTGTAATCACTGCAATAATGACTTTTCCACCAAGGCTATGAAATCCAAAGCTTACAGGTGTTCCAAGCAATATGACAACCAGATTATTCTGCAACAAATTCTTTTTTTTTTTTTTTTTAGGAGTCCTGGGGCAGGTTTAACCAGAAGAACAAATAGCACCGGTGCCTTAAAGGGATGCTGTCATGGGAAAAAAATTTTTTTTCAAAATGAATCAGTTAATAGTGCTGTTCCAGCAGAATTCTGCACTGAAATCCATTTCTCAAAAGAGTAAACAGATTTTTTTATATTCAATTTTGAAATCTGACATGAGGTTAGACATATTGTCAATTTCCCAGCTGCCCCAAGTCATGTGACTTGTGCTCTGATAAACTTCAATCACTCTTTACTGCTGTACGTCAAGTTAGAGTGATTCACCCCCCTCCCTTTCCCCCGCCCCCAGCCAAACAAAAGAACAATGGGAAGGTAACCAGATAGCAGATCCCTAAAATAAGATAACAGCTGCCTCTTAGATCTGAGAACAGCACTCAATACTAAAAACCCATGTCCCACTGAGACACATTCAGTTACATTGAGAAGGAAAAACAGCAGCCTGCCAGAAAGCATCTCTCATAAAGTGCAGGCACAAGTCACATGACTGGGGGCAGCTGGGAAATTCACAAAATGTCTAGCCCCATGTCAGATTTCAAAACTGAATATTAAAAAATCTGTTTGCTCTTTTGAGAAATGGATTTCAGTGCAGAATTCTGCTGGAGTAGCACTATTAACTGATGCGTTTTGAAAAAAAAACATGTTTTCCGATGACAGGATCCCTTTAAGCAGACAAGGTGGTGGGCTAAGAAGACCATTGCTGCCAAATAGCCAGCGCCGGATTTCAATGTGCGGCGCCCCTAGGCCGCGCGGTCCGACCAGGCGGCCGCGCGGTCCTAGCGCCCACCTCACCTCCCCTTCCCAGCGCGCCGGCGTTTTTTCGCCGGCGCAGCTGCTGTAATTGAATGGGGACGCACGCGTCTCCATAGTGCGGCTGGGCGGCATGCCGCCCCTATTTTTTTGCCGCCCTAGGCCCGGGCCTATGCGGCCTTGCCGCAAATCCGGGCCTGCAAATAGCTTGAAGCTGAGCACAGGCAAAACATACATGGAATCTGATACCCACTTAAAACAGATGTAGGGGCTGTCACATTGGTTCATGCAAAAAAACAAAACCTTAAAATCAAGAGCAATAGGACTCTGTAACTCAGTAATGAACCATTTGATATATGCTATAAAGTTGCTTTACATTACAAATGTCACTAGAGACAACACGTCCATTGTGATTAGCTGTATGTATCGAAGTCTATACAAATCGACAGCTATCGTCACTGGGTCTCCTGATTGCTGTGCTGGCCTGTATATATTGCAGCTGTAGGCTGAATATTCTTGCTCTGGTAAATGATAAACACACAACACAGACGTGGTTGATTTCCCTGCTTGAGGCAGAGAGCATGAACCACCCCTTGTGCACTTTGGTCACTGTGCCCTTGCACTGTAATTGCAGCAGAAATTCTCTAAAAGCTGCTCTTGTGTATTCCATGCAAGTTCTCACTATACTTTGCTCCTGTGCATTCCATGCAAGCTCATTCTATACTTTCCTGCTTTTTCTCTTACTATTTCTGCATTTTATACTATTTTCCTTTCCTTCCACCTCGCCTGCACAATTCTTCTACATAATGGGTGTTCTCCAGTAAATCCCTTATTACATAAATCCCTTGTTTTCCTTGCACACTACAGGCCAATTCCTTTGAGTTCCACATCTTCTTTATTCTATGCATTGTGACTGCTCTGATAAATATATGTGTATATATTGCCTGGCTGTTCATTTCTTGTTCCCTGCCTCTTGTACAATCTCTGGTGACTACATATAAGAATCGTTGGCCTCCCTGTGTTATTCCTGCCTACTCTGCATAACCACTGATGGTGTTGTTTATCCACATTACCTGCCTTCTCTATATAGCCACCTGAAGGCTGCACATGTCCTTTACTAGCCTTATCTATATAATCCCCTTTGGCTTCTCCTGTATATCCCGTCTGGCCTCCCACATTCTCGGTCTCCTTCTGAACAGTATCCCAGTCTCCCTACCAACCTGTTTCTGTACATTCCCTTGCCCTTCCCTATAGCCTTTCCCTGTGCTCATTCTTATACATCCCCTAGCCTTTCCCTATGCTCATTCCTATATATCTCCTAGCCTTTCACTATGCTCATCCCTATATATCCCCTAGCCCAGGGATCCCCAACCTTTTGAATCCGTGAGCAACATTCAGAAGTAAAAGGAGATGGGGAGCAACACATGCATGAAAAATATTCTTGGGCTGCCATATAAGTGATGTGATTGGCCATTTGGTAGCCCCTATGTGGATTGTCAACCTACATTGAGGCTCAGTTTGGCAGTGCAGCTGGTTTTTATGAAACCAAAACTTGCCTCCAAGCCTGAAATTCAAAAATAATCACCTGCTTTGAGGTCACTGAGAGCAACATCCAAGGGGTTGGAGAGCAACATGTTGCTCAGGGGCTACTGGTTGGGGATCACTGCCCTAGCCCTTCCCTGTGCTCAGGCCTGGATTTGTGGAAAGGCCACCTAGGCCCGGGCCTAGGGCGGCAGGATTTTAGGGGGGCGGCATGCTGCCCAACCACACCCACATTGGTTCAAAAACACTGGGCATGTGCAGAAGATACAATAATTTTGTAAATTTCCCATACCCAATCCACATTACACAGGTCCCGATTATGAAAATTTGAATGAATAAAGGGGGGCATGGGTGACGAACGGCAATGGGCCTATGGGCACCCACTATGCAAATCCGGCCCTGCCTGTGCTCATCCCTATATATCCCCTAGCCTTTCCCTATGCTCATTCCTATATATCTCCTAGTCTTTCCCTATGCTCATCTCTATATATCCCCTATGCTCATCTCTATATATTCCCTAGCCTTCCCTGTGCTCATTCCTGTAGATTCCCAGGTCCTTCCCTGTGCTCACCCCTATATATCTCCTAGCCTTTCCGTATGGTCATGTCATCCCTATATATCCCCTAGCCTTTCCCTGTGCTCATTCCTACATATCCCCTAGCCTTTCCGTATGGTCATTCCTATATATGCCCATGCCTTTCCCTGTGCTCATTCCTGTAGATGCCCAGGTATTTCCCCGTGTCCATCCCTACACATCCCCTAATCTTTCCCTGTGCCCATTGCCAGGCCTTCCCCTGCTCGTGTACATTCGCCTGCAGCCGGTCTCCATTCGCTTCCCCAGGATTAGCCGTGTCCCTGTTGATGCAGAGCTAGATCCATACAAGCCGCAGATCAGAATACTCGGACGAGACCATCTGAACTAAACCCCCAGGCTATAGCCAAGCCGAGCCCGTTCTCAGCAGCAGCTGAGGAGACCACTGTCAGCAGCGCCTTACCTGGAGTCACGGGTGAAACACTGGGACTCTGCGGGGAAGTCTTTGCAGTCCCTTCCGCCATGTTTCAATATCCAATAAATGTCTATTCCAATTAGTAGTGGCGCTCTGCTCTCGGTATTATACCCAGGCGCACCGGCTGTTCCCTCCCACCTGTCACGTCTGTCGGGTGCTGGGAACAAGCGCTCTTATCAGCAGCAGCAGCAGAGTCGGGCGGGTGTATAGGTGTTGGGTAGGTAGCGCAGTCCAGTGAGAGCGAGCAGTGCGTGCCGGGAAGGAGCTGTGAGTGTAGGAAGCGCAGGAGGCGGGTCTTTCTCTAGCCACACGCAGATTTGCCTCTTGACACCTCATGATCCGCTTTACCTGTAATTAGCCGAGTTCTGGCTGCCGAGTAGGGTCTGGGAGGAGCCAATCAGCTTTCCTTCTACAACATTCACAGTTTGGCGCCTGTCCCTCTCCTGAGTGTTAGTGTCCGGGGCAGCAGCGATATGCTATGATAGCGTCATGTGGCGCCCGTTGTTTTACCTTGGGCCAGGCACGCGGGGTTCTCATTAATAATCACTTTCTATTGGAAGAATAATCGTTTTGGGGGCGGGTGCCAGGGGCAGAATTTTCAGCAGTGTGGCCAGTGGCTCCCTCTTCCCGGCGAGTCTCCTTACTTTCCTAAAGTACACCTTGTGCCGCTTACACAGTGTATCATTGTAATATAATATACAAAAGCCATGAATATCTTGTCAATTATATCCCTTATAAACGGTGAGTTCTGATGTCATCAGTTATAAACGGTGAGTTCTGATGTCAATTGAAAGTATAGTTGGTGGAACAGACCAAGGTAGACGCAGAGTTTTGCTGCAAAAAATCCTTTTATTGGCAAAACTGCCCTTTGTCAAGTGTACCAGTTACCATTAACACACTATCTTTATAGGAAATAGGTGGGAGGGGAAAGGAGTGGTGGGCTTAAGAGTAACGTCTTTACTTAGGGAATTAACCCATTATTCACCCCCAGGGTCTAGTGCAACTATATTAGTGCATTATTACATCATATTCAAATATCCAAACAAGTCTGTATATTAAGAACAATTAATAACAATTATTAAAACACCTCCAAGTGTAAAAAGATCAATAGTGCTTGTGTCTTCTTATAGATTATTGTCCAATAATCACCATAAAGTGCTGGTTGGGCAACCACTGTTGTAGGTTTCAAAACAACCTGGTTAATAAAAACATATATACAATAAAAAGCCTAGGACTGCAATAAAGTTTGCCTACTGGAGTATTCGCTTGACACATTTGTAACATACTTTTTCCGCAAACAATGTTTCAATTCGAGTCACCTATTTGCAACACTATCAATCACAGCCCTCCTGGGAAGTGGACTTTTTGAAATTTACAAGGAACATTAAGTTAAAAATGCAATTTATTGATAAAAAACAATGTCTTAATGAAAGAAAGGAAACCCAGCAAACCCAGGGAATATGATGTAATAATGCACTAATATAGTTGCACTAGACCCTGGGGGTGAATAATGGGATACTTGTCACTGCTACAGAATAGAAAATAGAGATAATTGGCATTGCTAAGACACAGACAAATATTGTGAGTTTTTCTCCAAAAAGTAACATAGTAAGTAAGGTTGAAAAAAGACACACGTCCATCAAGTTCAACCCTTTTACTTTTTTTAACCTGCCTAACTGCCAGTTGATCCAGAGGAAGGCAAAAAAAAACAAAAACATCTGAAGCCTCTCCAATTTGCCTCAGAGGGGGAAAAAATCCTTCCTGACTCCAAAATCTGACTAGTCCCTGGATCAACTTGTACTATGAGTTATCTTCCATAACCCTGTATTCCCTCACTTGCTAAACACCATCAAACCCCTTCTTAAAGCTATCCAATGTATCAGCCTGTACCACTGATTCAGGGAGAGAATTCCACATCTTCACAGCTCTCACTGTAAAAAACCCCTTCCGAATATTTAGGCGGAACCTCTTTTCTTCTAATCAGAATGGGTGACCTTGTGTCAGCTGGAAAGACCTACTGGTAAATAAAGCATTAGAGAGATTATTATATGATCCCCTTATATATTTATACATAGTCATCATATCACCCCTTAAGTGCCTCTTCTCCAGTGTGAACATCCCCAATTTGGCCAGTCTTTCCTCATAGCTAAGATTTTCAATACCTTTTACCAGCTTAGTTGCCCTTCTCTGTACCCTCTCTAATACAATAATGTCCTGTTTGAGTGATGGAGACCAAAACTGTACGGCATATTCTAGATGGGGCCTTACAAGTGCTCTATACAGTGGAAGAATGACCCCCTCCTCCCTTGACTCTATGCCCCTTTTAATACAGCTCAGGACCTTATTTGCCCTTGGTGCTGCTGACTGGCATTGCTTGCTACAGCCAAGTTTATCATCTACAAGGACTCCAAGGTCCTTTTCCATTATGAATTTGCCTAGTGCAGTTCAAGCTGTTATACAGGTGTATACGTGTTTCATGCCTGTTGGGGGCCTAAGAGTAAATGCCCCAACAGGCACGAAACGCATCAGGCTTCCACCTGTATGTCCTAATAAATATCTTAAACTTTTAATTACATTTTTTGTTACTTTTTGGAGAAAACTCACAATTTCTGTCTGTTGCTACTTGCTTATGCATCCGTGCTTATGCAACTTTCATTGCCCCTGTTATTAGATACTAATTTACAGTACTGTTGGTATTGGTAATTTGCATCAATTCTGCTATATTGCTAAGACACTTCTTGCTTTAGCAGAGGCAATTCTCAGTATTATCTATGGCTGCTACTAGTAGCTCTGTGTGTTTTCTCCCATGTGCCATTACCCTTAATGTAATAAGTAATATGACAGAAGAACGATGGTAATAGATATAAGAAGACAGGGCCACCATAAAGGGGTACGTGGTCAGAGGCCCCCAGAGCAGAGGGTTCCTGAGAGCCCTAAAAATGGGATCTGCCACCACAATGAGGGCAGAGTTTGAGTGAATCATTGACAGGGTATTGGTATCATTTCAGTCATAACTTATGAGGGGAACCCATAGGCATCAGAACTAGTGGGGCCAAGGCACTCCCAGAATTTTCCAGGCCAGCTCTAATTATTGATCTGGATACACAGTCGAGAGACAAGAAAATTTGCTCCTGGGCCCCATTGGCTTGTTTGCAGGGCCCACCACTACTGGGGGCTTAGTTAATAAGTGGGGCCCTTCTAGGTTAATAATATGGGGACCATCTAAATCAATAATATATATGTCTATAATTAGCCATACATTAATCAATCTGCTTGGTAGGGGAGCTCACCAAACAATGAGATTTTTGCCCACCCATGTGCAGGGCCAATTCAGGCTCATCTGAGCACTTGGACCCCTGCTTTTGAGTCAGTGTTGCCATTCTGCTTAAAGGAGAATTCAACACCTAGGTGCAAAAATCCCTCCCCTGCGTAGGCCCCCCTCCCCCCCCCCCGGGCAAATGCCCCTAACTTGTTACTTACCCCTCCTTCTAGGTCCTCTCCAGCGGACTTCACGGCAGCCGTCTTCTCCCGAGCACTCGGGGAGGAGGGAGGGAGGGGGGTCTACGCAGGGGAGGGGGTTGAAATCTCCTTTATGAGACTGGTAGCTCAATCTCACGTGAGCCCAGGGCCGCCATCAGGGGGGGACAGGGGGGACAAGCGTACCGGGCCCGGGCATGAAGGGGGGCCCGGCAGCGCTGCATTTTTTGAAGATCCGGGCCCCCCTTACGAGCGCCCGAGCCGTACGTCTTGCCTCTTGCGTGCCGAATGCGGAAGTGCCGAAAAGCCGAAGCCGATGCGCCGAAAAGACCCGAAGTCACGGAAAAAGCCGAAGTCACGAAAACAGCCGAAGCCGAAGTCCTGAAGCAGCGCAAAGACCCGAAGTCACGAAAACAGCCGAAGCCGAAGTCCTGAAGCGGTGAAAAGACCCGAAGTCACGAAAGGAGGTGAAGTTGAAGCCGTGAGTTCAATTCTACTGAACACCAGTTTGTGTATTTTTTTTTTTTTAATCTCCTGGCCACCAATGTATTATTTTAATATTCTATAGGCCCCTGCAACCAATCTTTTTTTTTAAAACATGTTTTTTTGGGGCCCCGATTTTTTTTTTAACTCGTAAGGGGCCCCTGACGCCAATGTTTTTTTTTTTTTTCAAAAAAATTTTTTTTTTTTTTTAAATTTTTTTTTGGGGCCCCAATTTGTTTTTAACTTATAAGGGGGCCCCTGCCGCCAATGTTTTTTTTTTTTTTTTCAAAAAAATTTTTTTTTTTTTTTCAAATTTTTTTTTGGGGCCCCAATTTGTTTTTAACTTATAAGGGGGCCCCTGCCGCCAATGTTTTTTTTTTTTTCAAAAAATTTTTTTTTTTTTTTAAATTTTTTTTTGGGGCCCCAATTTGTTTTTAACTTATAAGGGGGCCCCTGACGCCAATGTTTTTTTTTTTTTTTTTCAAAAAATTTTTTTTTTTTTTTAAATTTTTTTTTGGGGCCCCAATTTGTTTTTAACTTATAAGGGGGCCCCTGCCACCAATGTTTGTTTATTTTTTTTTACATTTTTTTTGTTGGGGCCCCAAGTTTTTTTTAACTTATAAGGGGGCCCCTGCCACCAATGTTTTTTTTTTTTTAAAAAAAAAAATTTAATTTTTTTTTTTGGGGCCCCAATTTTTTATAAGGGGGCCCTGACCATCAATAGCTTTTTACAACTTGTGTGGGGGGGTTACTTTTTTAGCGCTGATGTCTGTGTGGTCTTTTAACTGCGATGTGGAGTGGGCGGGGAATGGGGTGGAGCTTGGTCATCAGTGTGGGCGGGGCCCAGGGGGCCCCAAAAATTTTGTTGTACGGGGCCCCGTGATTTCTAATGGCGGCCCTGCGTGAGCCTGCACCTTTCTTTTAGGGCTTTAGCACACGGCAGATTCGGAAAGATTTAGTCGCGATGCGAGTGCATTGCCGCAATCGATTTTTCATTTTAGCAGGGGGAAGGCAGTTCAGGGAGATTGTCGCCCTGAAGAAGAGGCGATTAGTCGCCAGGTGACTAAATCTCCCTGAATCTGCCCGTGTGCTAATGACACTGTATCAGATCAGTGTGGGATATATATGAGAGCACAGCCATTAATACATATCTTAACAGTTTGTCTTACTATTCAGTGTCATGTCCTTTATACTTTTCTGATTCAGTCCGTCTGAATATGCTAAGCTCTGTCCTTCTTCCCTGAATTTTCTGTAAATTTTCCTCCCTTATCTATCAATATCTGGCTGATCTGTCAATATCTGTCAATATCTGGCTGAGTTTTGGCCAGATATACTGTATGTTGGGTAGGCTGCCCAAAGAGACCAATGTAAAGAGGAATATTTTGGAACATTTCCTGACTTTGGGAGCTATGTGGGTGTTTCATTTAAGTCAGGGTTGCCCAGTTGGAGGCCCCTGGGCCATATGTAACTCACCATTGCATTTAAGTGGTCCCAAGTCTACCCAAGGGATTCAAGCTTTGCCACCATCCTACCAATAAAGTTCAGTCCAGTGTTGGACTGGCCCACCGGGATACCAGGAAAACTCCCAGTGGCACCTCATGCTGCTAAACATTTGGCCTATTTCATGGCCATTCCCTATTTCTATGAGAACAAAGAGGCAAAATAGATGGAATAATAGATTATAGTATGTAAAGAAAACAAACTAGGAGAATAGAGGTTGATTGAGGAGATGAAGAATATTAGTACTGAGATTGGGCCCCTGGTCTAAGGTTTTATGGTGGGTCCCTGGTGTTCCAGTCTGACACTGGTCCAGTCAGTGGATATGTTATATACCAACAGGCTACTACATGGAAACAGTTGTAGAGCTACTATGGTGCCTCGAGTTGATGGGTGCAGAGAGACATAAATACAATATTAAAGGAGATGTGTAAAAAACACAAATATACCAGTGCATTAAACTTATTTAGATATTGAAGGAATATTCTTTAAAAAGCTGTGTTTTTGGTTACTTTATTGAAGATTTCTGCAAAAACCCTACTAGTCCCGCACATTATTGTCTGGCTGAGCAGGGGAGCTGGTGGCACTCAGCACGGTAGGATAGGAACCAGCTAGGCTGACCTGATAGGGAACTGAAGCCTGTCTTTGCTTGTGTGACTACAGGACTGTGATTGGCTATCCCCCTCCTACTGTTCTTGCAGGGATGGTTAGGACAAGCCCACCCCTCATTTGAAACATGGACAGGGACCAGAGAAAATCTATGGGCAGCTGAAATAAGGGGAGTGTTTTGTTTTTTAAAAATAGGGGGTTTTCATTTATCCTATATGTCTCCTTAATATGTAAACATGATCTCAACCTATGTCTGTATTCTAGCTTTCTTCCACTGTAAGAAATATATACACAAAACTGTTAAAAATTGTATTTTTGCGTGTTTTGCTTGAGAGGTATGGGCTTGTTGTTTCCATCATCTGTGTTCTGCCTCCAGCAATTCTCAGCAGGCACACCTCCTAGTGGCAGAATGTAAACATCTCACATATTGTATAAATACAAGAATCAGCTAGAGAATTATACTCTTCTAAATATAGGAGTTATGTGCTTATTTGTGTTTCAGACTGATTTGTTAAAAAATTCCCCCAAAACCCTTCTAGACCCTCCCACTTGTTCCACTTCCTGCTGCTTCCTGTCCACACCAGTGCAGGGGTGCTAGTAGCGCTCAGCACACCGAAGCTAGGTGGATCTAGGGTTGCCACCTTTTCTTGAAAAAAATACCGGCCTTCCTATATATTTATCTATTTTCCCTATTAATAACATTGGGATCAGCCATCATTTTTACCGACCAGGCCGGTAAATTACCGGCCAGGTGGCAACCCTAGGTGGACCTGATAGGAACCTAATGAGTTCCTCTACTTGTGTGACTGCAGGGCTGTTATTAAGGCCTGGCAATCTGTGCGTTCTGGCAAATGCCAGGGGCTGCTGTAAGATGCCATAGACAGTCACTATTTAGTGGGCTGGTTGAGGGCTATTTGGGCCTCTATGTACTTGAAATGGCAGGGTCTATTTTGACTCCCAGTCCAGACCTGCTGTTTTTGGCTTTGTTCCTCCTACTGTGTTTCTGGCAGGGACCTTTAGAACATTTCCACCCCACAAAGGCCCAACTTAGGACGGCAAGAATTTATGGGCAACATGCTGTCCAGCCGCATCCTAAAAATTTTGGAAGCACTAGGGACTGATAAGAGATTTGACAGCTCTTTATATGTCCTGTGTGCCTAATCCCCTGTGCTCTGGCAGAAACTGTGCATGCGCATGAGGACCGCCTGGCCTATGGTGCACCCAAATCATAAATCTAGGGCTAGGTAACTTCTGTCAAGTCTAAGATACTCAGACACAGACAATAGTGATGTGCTGGTTGAACCGAAATCAGCAATGACGAGTGGGTTGAACACCGGTTGGGCAGGTTTGGTTTGAAATTTGACTAACCATTGCAGGATAGGTTTGGGTGCGGGTCAGACTGCGTACACTCCACTGCTCCTGAAGATTCCCTGACTTGGAATCAGAGGCACAGAAGCAGCATACAACTTGAGAAAAAATGGGATATATCAATGGCAATATCTTGCAGGCTAGGGTCAGGTTTTGTGGGTTGAGTTTTTCCTGACCTGCATATCACCAGGCATGACAACTTGAGGAAAGTACCAATGGGAGAATTTGTGTTTTGGGCTTTTGCTGTCCATAAATATGGTTTTGCAGCAATGCATTGAGGACATGTCCTTCTGTGGGGACTAAATTCAAGGAATATCTTCCATAGGGCAGTGCTGTCCAACTTCTATGGTACCAAGGGCTGGAATTTTTCTTCCCTACGTGGTGGAGGGCCAGTAATGGAAGTCTTGACCATGCCCTGTTTTACCACACCCACTTTAAACCACACCCATATTACCAAAAGAACATTGAAGACTATGTCCACATTAACGGTGGTAGCACACAAAAAACCAAAACAGTTTGTGCTCACTGCAGGAATATCACTCATATGTGAAAAATTTAAGGCAGATTAAATTATACTTTTAAATCGTATGCCTCCTGCTCCCCCTGTGGATAACACAGCACCCCCCAAAAAAAACATGATTAAACACATTAGGCCCCCCTAACAGAAATTTCCAAATGCTAACAGACCCCCAGAACAACCCCCTACCAGGCTTTTGTCCCACAGGTAGTGTAGGGCACACACAGGGAGAGTATGGCACACACACAAGGAGCATAGGGCAGGCACAGTATGGCACACACACAAGGAACATAGGGCAGGCAGAGTATGGCACACACACACACACACACACACACACACAAGGAGCATAGGGCAAGCAGAGTATGGCACACACACACAGGGAGCATAGGGAAGGCAGAGTATGGCACACACAGGGAGTATGGGGAAGGCAGAGTATGGCTCAGAGTATGGCTCACACTGGTAGCATGGGGCAGGCAGATTATAGCATACACAAGGAGCATAGGGCAGGCAGAGTATGGCACACACAGGAAGCATAGGGAAGGCAGAGTATGGCTCACACAGGGAGCATGGGGCAGGCAGAGTATGGCATACACAAGGAGCATGGGGCAGGCAGACTATGTCACACCCACCCACAGGGAGCATAGGGCAGGCAGAGTATGGCACACACAGGGAGCATAGGGAAGGCAGAATAGAGCAGGAGACAGGGAAACATATGAGGACTGTACCACCAACAGTTTGTCTGTTGAAGTGTGAACAATGTGGGCCCTTTTAGTCTGGGTCTGAGGTGTGAACAGTACAGGGCTTTAGGGGTGTGAGTAATAGAGGTGTTACAGGTGTGAACAATGTAGGTGGGATTACATGTGTGAAAAATGCAGGATTCTACAGTCTGAATTTGAGTTTAAACAATGCAGGGGCTAATTAATCTCAGGATTGATACCTTTTAAAACTTTAACGAGGAAAGCCGTCACAGCAGACAGCCTTTCATGCGGGGGCCACACAAGGGGGGTTCACAGGTGGTCAGTTGGACAGCACTGCCGTAGGGGAATTAAAGCCCTGTTCTCCATATATAATAATTGCGACTTGTACCTGTGTGATCTGATGAATTAGATGAAATAACATGTACAAAAGAGAAATAGTTGCAGGGACCATTCAGGTAACTAAACAGATACAGTGGTGTATTTGTTTTAGGGCTTCATTATCAAGTTAAACATTGACTGGGATTCTTTGCAAACAATGAAGGAATCATGCAAATTGGTAATTACAAGGGTTGCAGAAAAGGATATCTCTTGGTGAGGGTTTAGCAGTGACATGAAACACTTGTTTAAAGTTGGCCATACATGGGCAGATCTTCTCATAGGCAAAGGTTGGCAAATTAAGCCATATTTTCGGCCACATATGTCCATTGGAGGGCCCCATACACTGGCCAATAAGCTGCCGACTTTACCTGTTTCCAGCTTTTCTCAGCACGAGTATGGCCACCTAAATACAAGAGATGTGCAACTATATTTGACTGACATTTTGTATTCATTTTTGTTTTTCTTACAGCAATGGCTGTTGCAAACAGCAATCCAGTTACTGAGTAAAGGAAAAGCTGACTTGTCCTATTTGCCTGGATCACTTTATTGAACCTGTTTCTCAGTGGTGTAACTAGCAATCTATGGGCTCAAGTGCAGGATGTGCACCCAGGCCGCACCTTTAAAGAACTGCGCAGCAGAGCTTCCGGTGCATGCACTGAGAAATTCCCCCCGAGCCTGCCCCCCACAACAACACTAAGGGCTCTTACTCATGAGCGTTTTTACCTGCGCTCCCCTGTGTTCCGTTTTTCGGCGTTCAGCCGCAGGGGAGCGCAGGAATAGACGCATTTCATTTTTTCAAATGGGGCTGTACTCACACAGGCGCATGTAGGCGCCGAACGCAGGAAAAATGCAGCATGTTGCGTCTCAACCTGCGTTCGGCGCCTACATGCGCCTGTGTGAGTACAGCCCCATTTGAAAAAATGAAATGCGTCTATTCCTGCGCTCCCCTGCGGCTGAACACCAAAAAACGGAACGCAGGGGAGCGCAGGTAAAAACGCTCATGAGGGTGGCCCAAGCATGATCCCCAGTAATTAAGCTAGTGCTGTTTCTATTGAATGTGGGCATAATTTTTGCTGAGTTGTTGTTAGAGAGGAATTCACAGCTTCCTGGAATGTTCCCAGTGCCGATATTCCAACTTTTTACAGCCTTGTGGAGAATATGGTACAAATAGAGTACCTGGATGACTTGCTGCTGCTAAAATTTCTCAGGTTAGTAAGAGGCAATGAGAAAAACACCAGGAAATAATGAAACTCTTTGGTCAAATGCAAGCCAGATTTAAACCTGGTATGCCCCAAGCCCCTAACACCAACGCCCCCCACACTAAAACCCTGTTCACATACCCGATCTGCTCACACCCCCACCATGTGCACATCCGACCTGCTTGCACCCTCCCACACACTTACCCTGTCCTTGCACTGCCCTTACCTGTTCCCTGCTACTGCAGTTCCACCAGCCAGAGTTCCCAGTAAAATGTCACCACTGGAAGAATTTGGCCACCCCCCAGATCCTTGACACCCTAGGCCCGGGCCTTTGTGGGCCTGGTCAAGTGGGTGCGCCGAGAGTCCGTGGAACATCGGACTGTGATACCAGTGGAGGAATCAACTAGAGAGTTTAAGGTGACAAAAACAATAAAATCTACTGTAGTTGTGTGAGCGAGATCCTATGTGTTCTACAGCCAAAAATGTGCTGCTGAGATTGTGGTACAGTTATAACTCGTTCTGATAGGTGACTTTATTATAATGATTTATTATACAATCACATTTATTGTAAACTATGCGTAGTCATCAAAATGCGCGGAAGTTTCTTTGCCAATTTTCTCAAACGTTACTTTTAGTGATGCGCCGAATCCACTATTTAGGATTCGGCCGAATCCTTGGTGAAATACATATGCAAATTAGGGTCAGCAAAGGAAAAAGTGGAAAAAATTATTCTTTTGTGGCGAAAAGTCATGTGATTTCCCTACCCGCACCTAATTTAGATATTCAGATTCGGTTCGGCCAGGCACAACGATGCGGCTGAATATGAATCCTGGATTAGGTGCATCCCTAGTTACTTTCTTCTTAAAGAAACTTATTTACATCAATTTAAATATGGCGGCTACAGGGAAGGAGGGACTAAAACACTGATGTTATAAATTGTAAAAACTTCCCCACAGCTTACAGGAACTACATAACCCACAATGAATTGCACTGTGATGTTCCTTGCCTCATTGAAATCACGTGTGCAGGGAATTGTGGGGTTTGGAGGATGCTGGCTGTTGATACAAAGTAACAGTAGTCAGCCAGCTCATTAAAGTAGTCAGAAAGATCAGCAGGGGGCTATGCTTAGGGAACTGTCAGAAACTATTAAAAATTATGAAAAGTCGCATATTTTTTAATTGATGTAAATTGCAAAGTTGCTTGGAATTATGTTTACTTTTCAAAAAGCTTAAGTTATGTTTTTGTGAAGTTCCCCTTTAAAATATGATAAAACGCCAGTGTTTTTTCTTTTTTTTGAATACAAGATATGATGTGACTGACATAGTAATGTTGATTATGTTGCTTCATCTTAACAATTTGGCAGGTAGAACCAAGCGAAGTAGACTCTGGCAAAAAGGGTAACGTATTAGAATGTTTACACTTTGAAACATTTGCTTATTAACGATTGTTCGCCTGAGCGGAAATTCACCTGGTTGAAACAACACAGAAGTTCTCTAGCGCTGAGCTTTTTCACTAGTGCATTGTCTTCTTCGCCTTTTAATAAATAGGCAATGTCGTTTTGAATTGTCACATTGGCAAATTTTTCGCCACACAAACATAATTCGCCCTTTAATAAATGTGCCCCACTGTGTTTTATTTTCCACCCCCCCAGTGATTAAGCTGGACTAACATCTCCTATACAAGAGCATCGTCTTTAGTAAGAGCAAATTTTTGCGTTTTCTACAGCAGTTATCTTCCACAGTGATCTTCATTGCTTGCTAAATATAATACATTTCTATTCTATATATACAGGTATGGGATCCGTTATCCAGAAACCCGTTATCCAGAAAGATCCGAATTACAGAAAGCCCATCTCCCATAGACTCCATTTTATCCAATTTTTTTAAAATTATTTACTTTTTCTCAATAAAACTAAAACAGTACCTTGTACTTGATTCAAACCAATATTTAATTAATCCTTGTTGGAAGCAAAACCAGCCTATTGAGTTTATGTATTGTTTATATAATTTTCTACTACACTTAAGTTATGAAGTTCCAAATTACGGAAAGATCCGTTAACCAGAAAGCCCCAGGTCCCGAGCATTCTGGATAACAGGTCCCATACCTGTATATACTGTACATAACTATATACTGTTCTTCAGATGTAAATACTGCTATTAAACTTTATCTGAAATACACTCAATTGATGTGCTCATCTGAAGAACAGTATATAGTTATGTATATACAGATATGGGACCTGAATAGCTTTCTTGTGCTAATGCCTTGATACGGATAGGTGATCCATTATCGGTCTCCTCAATACATTTTATCCAAATAATCCAAATGATTAAAATTTACTTTAATTTAATTATTTTTTGTAACAAAGAATACCTTGTACTTGCTCCCAACTAAGATATAATTAATGCTTATTGAAAGCTAAACCAGCCTATTGGATTTATTTAATGTTTACATGATTTTCTAGTAGACAAGGTATGAAGATACTAATTACAGCAGCATCAATTATCCGTAAAACCCCAGGTCCTGAGCATTCTGTATAACAAAATCCATACCTGTATAGCACTAACCGATGAAAATATATGTTTGTGTTCGGCTCAAAAATTGCCTTCAAACATTAATTCAAAGTCTGAGAAGCAAAAAAAAAAAAAAAAGTCAGGTAAGTTTGTGAGCAGTATGTGAGTGTTGTAAGTGGACTTAGGGGGTTATTTATTAAAGTCGCTACTGTATGTCATATCACCACAAGGTAAGACTACTAATAGGCAGAACACATTGGGAAAGAGACCTTGGGGATTTAATTAATACACAGTGGTCTGCTACTCTTAAGGCTCCTTGTCAGGTATCCATAAACCCAAGGCACAGAATATTACAGCTCTACCTACTCCATAGGGCCTACTACACCAGGAGCAGACTACATAAAATGATTCCCAACCTTTCACCAATGGAACAATGCATTTGCAGGAGGGGTTATCCTGACTCGTGACTCAAACTGTGTATACTATACTGTATTTTCAAACGGATACCTTTATAAACCCGCTGGCTGCTAAGTGTCTCAACATAGCTCTATTTCAAGTACGTAGGCTCTTAACCCTCACCTGGAAATTGAAGGTTCCACCAGACAGAGGTTCCGGGTATTGACGCGGGTCATTGTTTCTGCGGGTCTTCTCAATAGTGATTTTTACTCCTTTTTTCTGAGCACACCTACTTCCGATGATGTCACTTCCGGTTTACAATGACAGCACTTCCTGATTCTTGATGGTCAGCCGGTGCAGGTCAGGTAGTGGGTCCAAGCGGGTAAGAATGCGAGATGCAGGTACGGGTTCCAAAAAATGGACCCACACAAGACTCTAGCACCTCACACACATTATTCAATAAAGAAAGTGCGTCTGGACACCCCATAAGGGGCAGTTATAGCTTAGCATTGAAAGCCAATACAGGCGAAGAAAGCTTAGGATCATTATAAATAATATGTCAGTATCTATATGACTTTCGCCTATGTGGCCTTAACTTTTCTCTCCCCATTGGCCGTTTTCTCATCCCCTTTCAGCTGTTTCTGCCTTCTTTGTGACTGCCCAGGCAGGAGCACATGCATTAGAGTGAAAGCTGAAATTAGACACAAAAAAAGCCAGCTTCCTCACATCTGCAGACACCCTCACACATAGTATCTAGGGAAATTTGTACCCTTAAACCTATAGAATTCATAAAGCAAAAAAAAAAAACACTAATTGCAAGTTGACTCAGAACTTCACTATCTGCTTCACACTTAAAAGTCGAAACAAGCCCTTTAATTCTAGTGAACTTTGAAAATAGTTATTAAAATAGTTTGTACATATATTGAAAGGCGAATCTCTCTGGCTCTTTACATTAGTGGCCCTTTTGTTTCAGATTCCATAATAATGCAGAGAGCAAGCAAAATAACAGGCCTGGAGGGGAACTGGCTTCTGCTACATGGTTTCAAGAGCCAGAATGAGAAACAAAGAGGCAGACATATTCCAAAGATGTTTCTCAAAATCTATTAGACAAAATTATTTTTCCCATTTAGAAATGGGAGATCTTTCAATTCATACTTCTCCAGACGACACCATTTTGAAATTTGCCTTTAAATGTCCCCTCTGTACATAATTTGAATTCACATTGTCACTTCATTCAAAAAGAAAGGACATACTATATACCCTCCAAGTCATTCGCTGTAGTATCAGGTACAAGGAGTGCTGTACTGACACCAATGCTAATCCAGGAGGTTTCAGTATTTTATAAGTGGCATTTGTCATTTGAATTATGGAATACATATGGGACCGTTCTCCAGAATGCTTGGGACCTGTTTTCTGGATAACTGATCTTTCAGTATCTTTATACCATAAAGGAGAATTCGGGAAATGCCCCTAACTTTTTACTTACCCCAGATTCAGGCATCGGAGTTCACCGCAGCCATCTTCTGGGTCTTCGGTAAGTCGAGATGAAAGACGGACGACGCAGCACATGCGCCGAAATGGACAGAAATTGCCCAAGTGCCAGAAGACACAAAGACCCAGAAGATGGCTGCTGTGAACTCCGATGCCTGAATCTGGGGTAAGTAAAAAGTTAGGGGCATTTCCCGGGGGGGGGGGAGCTAGGCTGAGGGGTCGGGTGGGGGTAAGTTAAAAGTTAGGGGCATTTCCCCGGGGGGGGTCTACATGGGGTGGGGAGTAGGGTTTTTTTGGTAAAGGGTTGAATTCTACTTTAAATTGATTATTCAGCTTCCAAACACTTTTTTAGTTGAGATTTTTTCAGATTATTCACCAGAAATAAAAAAAAAAAATTCAGTTGCTTTCTTTATTTTATTTACAATTTTTTCCAAAATTGAAGTTGAAAGTGTACAGTAATGCTCTGGTCTCTGGTGTTTCAGTCTAGCAGATGAGTGATCCAGGAGCAGATTCTGAATGGTTACAATTTGCTCCATTAGTTAATACATTTCTCAGTAGCATCTGTGGAATATTAGAGTAGGGGCACATGGGCAGATTTAGTCGCCTGGCGACTAATCGCCTCTTTTTCGGGGCAACAATCTCCCCGAACTGCCTTCCATCTTATAAAATGAAAAATCGCCTACGGCAATGCACTCACGGCGCTCCGACTTCTGAAGTCGCATGAAGTTTCCTCGTGAGGCAACTACAGAAATTGAAGCGCTGCAAGTGCCATTGCGCTGGCGTTTTCTCTTAATAGCAGGCGGAAGGCAGTTCAGGGAGGTTGTCGGCCCGAAGAAGAGATAAGTCGCCAGGCGACTAAATCTCCCCATGTGCCCCTGCGATTTGCAACTTTTTTTTTATCAATCCTAACAGCTGCTTTTAATGAAACTTTGCATTCTGCTCAGCAGGGCCAGAGATAAGAAATGGATCAAATCAAATGTATCAATTTAGTCTGCCCCCCCTCAAAGCTGCTTCAGAAAGAAATGAGTGTAGAAAACTTTAAACTTAAATATTAGAAAAATGGTCACAAACAGAAAAGTGTTGGAAGGTGAACAGCCCCTTTAAATCTACTAGAAAATCATGTAAACATTAATTAAAACCATTAGGCTGTTCTGCTTCCAATAAGGATTGTTTGAATCGAGTACAAGATACTGTTTTATTATTACAGAGAAAAAGGAAATCATTTCTAAAAATGTGGATTATTTGATTATAATCTACAGTCTGGTCATTTCCCTATGGGACCAGACTGTAAATTATATCCTTATAAACAGTGCGTTCTGATGATGATAATGGTCCCTGGCCGCCGAATTTGACGCCGCCGCGTTCAAAGTGAAAGCTGACGAGCCCAATTTGTACACCGGCGCACCTGATTTGGGCATCAGCGACCAGAATTGGACTGTGACCCCCCTCCCAACATTTCACACAAAATGAAGATTATAATGCATAATGTACCCCTACTGAAATCTATAAAGATATTAGAAGTCACCTCAGAGTGACTCCTCGTGACATAATAGCTTTATAAATTACTGTAGGGGGTACATTATCCACTATATAATTGAGCCTATGTGACACCATCCCATAAGTCGGAGCTTTCTGGATAGTGGGTTTCCGGATAACTGATCCCATACCTGTATTACCAAATAATGAGCTCCTGGGTTGATGGCATTATAGATTTGATAAACTTGATGAATGGAGGTTAAACCCATCCCCCTAAATACGGTGTTAACTGTATTTGTAAGATTAAAAGGTGGCTGTAACCGGTTACCATATTAGCATTGCTGCAGCATATTCATGTGTCTTTACACACACTTTATAGCAAAAGAAAAATGATCTACAGCAAATATATATAATTTATACGGGCTGAATAAAATTACTATTATATTTGAAGCCCTTTCATGTAGACATTCCTGCTTATTTAGGTTATATTGAAGTTTGTATGAATCTGGCCTCGCTTACACCATGAAATGCTCTGAATGTGCTCCATAGCAACATGTGACATTTCAGCTAACACAAACCTACTGACAAATTCAATTAGCCAAGGGGCATAAAAAGGAGGAAATAAAAAGGCAGTTAAAGGTATTGAGTAAAGATTTATTCAGTTCTTAAGCCTCATGTATATATTTCACAATTGAATAGTTCCTTCCCAGAACAATATGAAAACTGAATTATCAGAAGTAAAACCATAATGAAGATGGGGATGCAATAACTCGAGCATAAGAACTCGTATAAAATGGAGATCATGGATGCAACAGTTTCAGACACAGCAGAATATCATGAACAATGCCTGTGCAGTTGGGAGATCCTGCATCTCCTTAATCTAACAAGTGTCCAATCAAATTAAATCATGATCGAGAGACTTTAAAACCACGGTGTAGTAGTGGATTCCTCAGGTAGAGAAATGAACTCAAAGGCAGCATGTCCCCATCGTTTTATACTGGGCAGAGCACAATAGTGTAGCGCAAGTTAGGAAATTAATTTTACCGCTCAGATTTTCCAGATCAAGCATTTTTGACCTCTGCTCAATGAATATAAATACGTTAAAACTGTGAAAATAAATTTTATTCAGTGGAGAATCTCTTTAGAAGGGCTGCACTCAAAATCCCAAACAAAACATAGCGGAACAATCCTTGGAACTTGGAATGGAATAATGGTCTTGCGTTAGATCTGCAGGGAACAAGAAAATACAAACACATTAAAAAAGTGTTCACTGTGACAGACACCACCCTGATATACTTCTACTTGCTCAATATTTTACATATCAGTGCGTTTTGTTGCATGAAAGAATGCTGGAGCCTGGAGTAGTCCAACATTTGTACTCTAGCCTACTCGAGGCATCAATAGCACGACAAATTTTAAGCCATTAACCCAAGACAAAATTTTACTTTTAGTATCAGAGTAGAGAAAATTTCCTGTTTGAAGTTTGATACTACACCCAAAATGCAGCTCTTTCACATGAACCCCATGTTTAAAGGAGAAAAAGGCTAAAATTAAATAAGCTTTATCAGAAAGGCCTATATAAACACACCAAAGTAATGTTGCTCTGAGTCCTCTGTCAAAAGAAATAGCACATTTATTTCCTTCTATTGTGTACATATGGGCTTTTGTATCAGACTTCCTGTTTTCAGCTTAAACCTCCTTGCCTTGGGCGTGAGCATGCTCAGTTTGCTCTGCTTCCCCTTCCTCCCCTCCCTGCTGTAATATGAGCTCAGAGCTATAAGTGAGCAGGGAAAGACTCAGACAGGAAGTGAAGTCACACCAAGCTAATATGGCAGCTGCTATCCTAAACAAAACAGAGCATTCTGCAGAATAAATATAGTGTTATAGCTTGCACTATTGTGGCTAATATACTAACAATAAAATGCTTTGGTAGGTTTCCTTCTTTAAGACATAAAATGAAGATCTCTTTTTATCTATGCTGTAAATTAGCAGTTCAATTGGCAGGGTATCATTTTTTTTTTATAACTATGACTTGTTAAACTCTGAATACTTACATCATCAATATCTTCATCGTCATCTCCAATGTCATCAAACTGAATTTCATCATCATCACCAGGGCCAAAGGTGTCTGTTTCATTAATTTTAGCTATAACGAGCAGAAAAAAAAGTTAAAAAGTAGCAATCCTTCAACTTGAATGCACTCAATTAAAAAACATTCCATTTACCGTGCTCTGGAAGCTCCCCATAGGCTTTCAGACTTCTGGCTTCATCTGCATTGTATTTTAGAATAACGTCTGCTTTGTTGTCCTAGTATGGAGAAAAAGTCAATTGTTTTTTGTTTGTTTTTTGAGATTGCATTCACAGACAATGAAGTGGAAACTACTACAGATTTTAAGTATCCAAGATGAATAAAGGACACATTTTAAACCCTACACAATAGCTCTCTAATAACTATTATATAAACTAGGTTAGCAAAGTTATTATACAATGGTATGGAATACACATACCATTAAACATTTTAGTGTAATTTAATAGTTTTATAAATTCTCATAAGTGACTATGCTGACAAGAAATATATCGGTTTCAAATAATCAAAAAACAGTAACCCTATACAAAAGACCTAGACAGCCATGTCATAGGGTAAGTTATCTAAACCTACCAACAAATAACGTAGGTTAGCATTTTAGAGAATTCAAAGGGCTTGCAATTATCCATATCCATCTGTCAGCCACTGAGACACAGTATACATTACTGCAACAATTAAATGAACGACTCAGTGTAAAAAATAAAAACTGGATAAACACTGTAAATTCGCTGTGCAAAATAAAAAATGTTTCTAATATAGTTAGTTAGGCAAAAATGTAATGTATAAAGGCTGGAGTGACTGGATGTCTGACATAATAGCCAGAACACTACTTCCTACTTTTCAGCTCTCTTGGTTTTCACGGATAACTGATCAGTGACTTTAAGGGGGGCAACATGTGGATAACCGTTCAGTGAGTTTGCAACTGATCCTCAGTAGTGATGGGCGAATAAATTCCCCAGACACAAATTTGCGGTGAATTTCAAAGTTTCACCAAAAGTGACAATTCGCTGACGAAAAATCGGCTGCTTCAGAAAAAAAAAAAAAAAAAAAATAGTTGCCCGTCAAAATTATTCAGATGTCCATTGACTTTAATACATTAGGATCAAATATTATGGTTACTGCCTGGTAACCAATTAGTGTAAACGAAGAGAGCTGAAAAGCAGGAAGTAGTGTTCTGGCTATTATGTTACACATCCAGTCACTCCAGCCTTTATACTAGGGATGCACTGAATCCACTATTTTGGATTCGGCCGAATCCCCGGGGAAAGATTCTGACGAATAACGAACCGAATCCCAATTTGCATATGCAAATTAGGGGCAGAAAAGGAAATTGGAAAAAATTCTTTTGTGACAAAAAGTCACGCGATTTCCCTACCCACCCCTAATTTACATATGCAAATTAAGATTCGGTTCAGCCAGGCAGAAGGATTCGGCCGAATCCTGGATTCGGTGCATTCCTAATTTATACATTACATTTTTGGCTAACTAATCATATTGAAAATATTTTTTTTTTATTTTCCACAGCCTAATTACCCAGTTTTTCTCTTTATACTGAACAATTTCTTTTAACTACTTTCATTAAACATTACAAATATAGAAGTACCAGCTTTGGGCACTAATGGCTTTGGCATGAATATAGTACTACCATTTTAAGTTTCTTAATGTGGACCAGATATTTGTCCAAGGTTTTTTTTTTTTGCATTCAAACTAATCAATCTGTGTGCACCTTAAAAGTGAAAACACTTACTTGATAGTCTCGTAAGCCAACCAATATGATGTCTGATGTGTTTATCCAAACCTTAACAAGTGGAAAGACAAAGCGTATATTCGTTATCTGCAACTATTTGAGTCATTGATGCCACTGAAAGTTATTCAGCATTCAGTTCATGGTTTTTAACATTTTATGACTAGAATATGGTTGTCATGGAAATGCAAATACTGCTGGTTACTGGTATTATTTATAAACTCTTATTTATAAAGCATATATAAGATGTTGATTAAAGTGGACCTGTCATCCAGACACAAAAAGCTGTATAATAAAAGCCATTTTCAAATTAAACATGAAATCCAATTTCTATTTTTTATTAAAGCATTCATAGCTGTTATAAGCGAATTTAAAAATCTCAACTGTCAATCAAATACTATCTGCCCCTCCTTTATGCCTTAGAGGCGGGGCAGACAATTACTTTCACTTGCCATTCAGCACTTCCTAGATGTCATTGCTCTCCCCACATTTCTCTGTTCTCTTCACCATTTAATTGTGTAGCCAGGGCATGGGGACGGACATCGGGTCCCCCATTCTGATGCACAGAACAAGATTCTGCGATAAAATACTTGCCTTAATAACAGTGTCCACAAAATGGCTCCTGCCTGTTTGCTATAATTATGAATTCCCAGACTGAAGGAAAGAATGATTCAAATAATTTATATAGTGTAATTAAAGTTAATTTTGCTTGACTAATGTGATAAAATAGGATTTTGAATATTTTTTTGGGTGACGGGTCCCCTTTAACAACGCTTCCAACCAAAGGGAAGACAGTGCATGTGAATAGCACAGAAGATCTTCATAGAGCCTATTCACAAAAGCTCCCTAAAAAAAATTCAAATTGAGGAACTACAGAGCACTCTACACTTTTCTTTGTGATACAATGCCGCATCATTCTGTAACAGCTATTCATTGCATTACCAAGACAATACTAGGAACAAAGAAAAATAGTGGTCTATTGCCAAGCGATGTGGTTTTGTTGAGAATCAAACTGCAAGAAAATCCTACATTAACACTTCCCTATGCAGTCATTCAAATTTAATTCATCTTTCCCAAACATGTTTTTGTTTTTGAAACAAATAAAAAACGAAAGGACTACATCCTAAAAATGAATATGGCTAGAAATGCCATATGTTTTATACTGAACCAGCTTAAAGGTTCAGCATCTCTATATATAGTAAATGATCCAGGCCTTTGAAATTGTCACAGGAGTTTCTCATCTTGGATTGTCTGTGACACGCACATGCTCAGTGGGCTCTGAACAGCTGATGAGAAGCTAAGCTTAGGGCAAATCATTAAGTAATAAATGGGATATGCCATAAGATGTCATAAGATGATGCTACAGGGCTGATTACTACATTTTGATGTTAATTGTGCTTGTTTTGGAGCTGCCAGGTACCAATAATCTGATTAACTAATCAGCCTTATATTGTGACATTTATATTCTATGTGTGCTGTATATTTTGAGTCAGTCCCTAAGCTCAGTAAGTGACAGCTGCAGAGCATGTGCAGTGAATCAACAGAAAAGAAGATGGGGAGCTACTGGGGCATCTTTGGAGACACAGATCTTTACTGCTGAAGGGCTGTGATTGCCTTGGGCTGCAAAAGAAACCCAATACATAATGGGCAATATTTCTGCCCTACTTCAGTTAAGCTTTAGTTCTTTAAAAATAAAAAGACCACTTACCTTTTTTCGTAGTTTTCCTCTTATGTGACATAACCTTTTCACTCCATCAAAACACATGGCTTCTAGCCTGCCATTTCCCAACATCTTGATTACTTGGGCATATTCTGAAAGGAAAATAAATTTTATTCTTGCATTTCTTTGCCAAAATCCACCACGTGCTTTTGCGCCAGAGCAGACACAAGGATTTCGGATGTGAACAGAGAAGATTCGGCTAACGGTCAGGGGCTGATTTCAGGCTGCGGGTTTCAGCCCTAGACAAAAACTGCTATTTAAAAATGTAAAGGGTAGGGATGCACCAAATCCAGGATTCGGTTCATGTTTAGGCCTTTAAACAGGATTAGGATTTGGCCGAATCCTTCTGCCTGGCCGAAACAAATCCAAATTTGCATATGCAAATTAGGGGTGGGGAAGGAAATTCTGTGACTATCACAAAACAAGGAAGTAAAAATGGTTTCCCCTTCCCACCCCTAATTTGCATATGCAAATTTTGATTCAGCCGAATCTTTCAAGAAGGATTCGGGGGTTCATCCGAATCCAAAAAGGTGGATTCGCTGCATCCCTAGCAAAGGGTGTTTCTATTAAGGGGGCACGGGGGGGGGGGGGGGGGGGGTTTAGCTGCACATAAAATTCCACTCACCTTGTCCATCTTCTTTGAAGACCAGCTCTCGCTTTTCCGATTCATTCTCATTCTTACCTCGCCTTCTGTTTTTGCCTCCCTTACCTTGAAATAAATAGAAAACCCATTAAAGCAGTATGTAAAAGTGCAAGTGGTACAATGTGATAATGTGCCCCCAGCCCCACAAAGGGCAATCAATACAGCTACAGGAAGGGATACATTACAACAGATCCACTTTCTTCTGCCTGCATTCAAAACAGAGATGGAGCAAAGTGGAGGATCCGCTGTGTGTATACACTAAACTCTCCTTAACCAACATAGCAAGTTAGAATATGCAAAGAGGACTGAAGGCATTGCAGATATCTCCCATGTCAAATATAAAGTAATTAAGCAGTCTAAAATGGGGAAATGTTCCCTGGAGGTTTAAATGAGAACTAAATAAGTAGGTAGAAATGTTGTACATGATGTTTTGTGCTTCTGTACCAGCCCAAGGCAGTAAAGATCCATGTCTCCAAAGATGCCCCAGTAGCTCCCCCCGTCTTCTTTTCTACTGATTCACTGCACATGCTCTGTGCTGCTGTCACTTACTGAGCTTAGAGACCCACTCACAATATACAGTACACATAGAATAGAAATGTCACAGTATAAGGCTGATTAGTAATTAATATAAATAATTACCACATGGCAGCACAGAAACCAGTGCATATAGCATCAGAATTTAATAATTAGCCCTGTAGCATCAGCTTATATTATAGTTAATATAATATATAATATTAGTTATATTAGTAATATAGTTAATATAAAACTTCATTTTCAGCTTGATAATTAGTGACGACCCCTAAGCTTAGCTTCTCAACAGCTGCTCAGAGTCCACTGAGCATGTGAGTGTCACAGACACTTTCCAAGATGGTGACCCCCTGTGACAAGTTTGAAGTCCTGGATCATTGCTGCTATTGACAAGCTGAAACTTTAGGCTGGTGCAATAAGTTCAGTATATAAAATATGGCACATTCATCTCAATTTCCAAAAACGTGAAAAATATATGGCTCAGAGCAGATACTGGTATGGGACCTGTTATCCAGAATGCTTGGGCCCTGATGTTTTCCAGGTAACTGATCTTTCCATAATTTGGCTCTTCATACCTTAAGTCTACTTGAAAATCATGTAAACTTTAAATAAACCCAATAGACTGGTTTTGCTTCCAATAAGGATTAATTATATCTCAGTTGGGATCAAGTACAAGCTATTGTTTTATTATTACAGAGAAAAGGGAAATTTTTAAAAATTTGGATTATTTCATTATAATGGAGTCTATGCAGGGGCGTAACTACAGAGGAAGCAGACCCTGCGGCTGCAGGGGGGCCCAGGAGGTGCAGGGGGCCCCATGAGGCTCTCATTGATGAGCAATTTGAACATATATTGGTAAAACAGGACAAACACTGGATATGTTGGGGGCCCTAAAATTAATTTGCTGTGGGGCCCAGCAACATCTAGTTACGCCACTGAGTCTATGGTAGACATATGACTATTTTCATTCATCCAGGTCATGGTATAACTAATATAGGTAAATCTAAAACAACTGGACTGGCTGAGTACTCATTGAAGACGTTTCACTACTCGTCCGAGCAGCTTCTTCAGTTCAACCCACTGAAGTAGAAGCTGCTCGGATGAGTAGTGAAACGTCTTCAATGAGTACTCAGCCAGTCCAGTTGTTTTAGATTTACCTATACTAGATCTATGGTAGGCAGGCATTACGTAATTTGGAGCGTTCTGGATAACGTGTTTCCGGATAACGGATCCCATACCTGTACAAGGAAGTGGCTAATGCTATTCATATGATCTTAGTGCGGCATAAAATAAAAAGTGCAGAGGAGCCACATAATTAAGAAAAAGGACTATAAATAAGTGCTATAATTTGCAGTTTTTCTGATCCAAGTGGATTGCCAGCTTGCACTAAAAGGGGTTCACCTTTGAGTTACATTTTAGTATGATGTACAGAGTGATATTCTGAGACACTTTGCAATTGGATTTCATTTTTTACTGTTTGTAGTTTTGAGTTTAGTTTTTTATTCAGCTTCACTCCAGATTGCAATTTCAGCAGTCGGGTCGCTAAGGTGCCAATTACCCTAGCAACCACACACTGATTTGAATAAGAGACTGGAATATGAATAGGAGATGCCTGAATAGAAAATGGAGTAATAAAAAGTAGCAATAGCAATACATTTATAGCTTTAGAGAGCATTTATTTTTAGATGGGTCAGTGACCCAGAGCTGGGAAGAGTCAGAAGAAAAAGGCAAATAATTCAAAAACTATAAATAAGAAAAAATTAAGACGAATTGAAAAGTTGCTTAGAATTGACCATTCTAAAACATACACAAAGTTAATGGAAAGGTAAACCACTCCTTTAACTCTTTGGCTATACAGTTTTTGCCTCAAAGCAATGAAACCAAAATATTGCACCTTCTTTAAAGGGATACTATCATGGGAAACCATGTATTTTAGTTAATAGTGCTACTCCAGCAGACTTCTGCACTGAAATCCAATTCTCTGCCTGAAAGCAGTTGCATCCTGAAAATCCTGAAGTGCTGGCTCTTTCTGAAAGCACATGACCAGGCACAATGATCAGAGATGGCTGCCTACACACCAATATTACAACTAAAAAATTACACTTGTTGGGTTAAGAATGAAATTTTACAAGGTAGAGTGAATTATTTACAGAGTAAACAGTGTAATTTAGAAATAAAAACAATAAAAATAATGACCGAATCCCTTAAAGGACGCTCATGCAGTGGTTGCTCAGCAGGCTCATCATGTGCATATGTGCGAGGTCAAACGCATGGACATTGTACATTAATCATATAAAATCTGTGGCACTGAGAATAATAGCCACACAATGGGAGCTCCCTCTTCATGCGAACACTAGTGCAAGCACGGAGCTTTTATTGTTTTAAAAAACAAACCCACTATTGTTTCCCCTCCCCAAAAGCAGTGCAGACCCACACCTCCATTAGAGAAACATTTTTTTTTGGGACAGGTGCGTTTTAACAAGCCATCTTTTGAGCACCCGAGCCACAGCAGATTCAAAGTCTAAACAGTAGCAGGTGATGCAACAGGGTCAGTTTTGCAGCAGAATGTATTAAAGGGGTAGTTCATATTTAAGTTAACTTTAAGTATGTTATAGAATGGCCAATTCAAACTAACTTTTCAATTGGTCTTCGTTATTATTGTTAAAGGTGATCAACCCCTTTAATCTGAACCACGAATTCAACACTGTCATGTGCAGGGCCGGCCTTAGGCCAATTGGGCCCCGCACCTCTGGGGGCCCCGCACTGCCCCTTTCCTTTCTATTTTGTGCCTGTATGCCCTTATTTTCCTAAATACTTGCTGTGTCAGTAGCCAGCAACACTTTGTCTAGGGGCCCCGCCAACATGGTCCCAATTGGGCCCCACATTTGATAGGACTAGCCCTGGTCATGTGATTTATTATATAGTATTATCTTATAATACACAAAAGCCATGAATATCTTGTAAATTATATCCTTATAAACACTGAGTTCTGATGTCATCAGTTATAAACGGTGCATTCTGATGTCATTTCTATCACATGACTCACTGAAACGTGTATTATAACAAATAAAGTACCCCCAGTTGCAAAATGAGGATATTAGAAGTTACCTCGGAGTTCCATGACCTGTTTAAAAACACTTGGCCTACGGCCTCGTGTTTTTATATGGTCATGAAACTCCTCGGTAACTTATAATATCCTTATATTTTACAAGAGGGGGTACTTTATTCACTATATGTACGCAGTATATGGCGAGTCGGTCAGACAAAAAAAAAAATGGCAGCCTGTGCAGTGAACCAGCAGAAAACAAGACAGATACTAGGAGCCCTGTTAGGGTAAGGTCACACTGTGAGATTCGGGGAGATTTAGCCGCCCATTCGGGGAGTCAGGGAGACTTATCGCCTCATTTTTGGGGCGACTAATCTCCCTAAACTGCTTCCCCCGTCTTTCGACGGCTACAGTAAAAAAAACGCGCAAGGCATGGCACTCGCGATACTTCGTTTTTCGAAGTTTCCTCGTGAGGCGAAGCACCGCGAGTGCCAGCGGCAGGCAATTTTGCAATGTAGCAGGCGGAAGCAGTTCGGGGAGATCAGTCACAACAAAAATGAGCTGATTAGTGGCTGGGCGACTAAATTTCGCCGAATCTCAGTGTGACCATACCCTTAAAGGGCTGTGGTCCAATTGGGCAAAAACAGAATCCCACAATACATGCTGGAAGGTTTCTAGCAGAATTCCTTGCCAAGGTTTAGATATCCGTAGAGTTTCAAGCTCATTTAGGTTGTTCTAAACACACAGTTCAAGGGAGCGAAAAGCCACAGGGCCGGTCATTAGAAACAGATTGGGCTCAGCTGAAATTAATTCAAATTCAGTCTTCAATCGTATGAATTGCGCCGCCCAGGCCTACGTAGCACTAGCGCTTATCACTACTAATAGACAGCAGCGCACTGGAGGCTTTTATCCACTGCCAAGCCCTGTCAACCAGGCCTATTGGCGCCGGTACGGTCTGTCCCCTACCTTTATTCTTTGGCATAGCGCAGTGTGAGAGCGAGCTCCGCCGGTACGAGTTGGATAATTCTGTCGCGTAGGAAGCGTTACTCTTCTGATGTCAGCTACCTCAGTGCTTCAAGTCGGTAAAGCGGCAGCCAGAGAGAAAACGCAGTCTGTACAGCCGCGTGCGTAGGGAACCGGTGCGTGATGTATGTGCGTAACACACTGACGCCGGAAGTAACGATGAAACGTCACATAGACGTCACTGCACCTTTAACAGGAAGGCTTTTTTTTCAATCAACTTTATTGGATGCAGGAAATAGATTACGGAAGTAGATGGATTCCGTTCATTTAAATAAGCACCAGCTAATTTCTATCCTAGCTGGCCATACACAGAGAGATCTGCTCGTTTGGCGATGTCGCCAAAGGAGCGGATCGCTCCATGACATGCCCACTTTGAGGTGGGCCATATTGCTCTGATCCGATCGTGGGGCTAGCGATCGGATCATAGTGCTGCCAAGACGGGCAGTCGGATCGCAGGAGCGCACCTATGAACATATTGGGCCGCGATCTGATGGGAATTTTAAACCTGCTCGATGGACCTGTCTTTCAAAGCTGTATTACAAAGTTACAAGCTGGTGACCCCCTGCTGCCAACCTTGAAAACATAAATCATTTGTTTAATTAGGCTTCTGGTGCAGTAAGTTCATGTTTATGTTTAGTATACAAAATACAGCATTTTTTAGCATTATTCTATTTTAGACTTCAGTTCCCCTTTAATGCACCTAGCTATACAGGTGGATCCCAGATTAATGAAAAGGCATCAGGAGAAGATTTTACAGCCTGGTTATTTTCCTTCTGAATCTTTTACTCTTCAATCCCCTGAGGATCCCATACAGTTTGGGAACACTGAGCTGTCACTTGCCTAACGATTTTGCAGACGTTCCCAGGGCATGTGCATGTACTGTGGTACTAAAGACCATTTTGTCTGTACCTGCCCAGTAAAATTGGGAAAACTCCTGAGCCTGTATGAGGTTGGGGAGATTCATTTGGGCTGTATATCAGCTCCCTGTAACACTAGTTCTAGGATTTGTGTTCCTGTTACTCTGTCCTGGAATAACACATCTGTTTCTGTTAAGGCTTTCATTGATTCAGGGGCTGCTGGGAATTTTGTTGACGCAACTTTTGCTGGTAAAATGTCTGTCCCTCCCATTCCTCTCCTGTCAATAGAAGAAAATCCCCTTGGCAATGGCTTATACTATACAAGAAGATATTTCAGCAGCACTCCGATTATGGTGATAAAGGGCTGGATAAGCTCAAAACATCGCTTAGCTTGAGGCACAAATAAAACGACACTTTTTTCACCATAATCGGAGTACTACTGAAATATCTTCTTGTATATGAATCAGACCTGGGCAGACAGAGTCACAGACGGCACCTGACGCTACAAAAAGCGGTGAGAGTGTTTGTGTAGCACTACTTTGTCCTTGGCAATGGCTTAGTTACACCAGAAACCCCTAAACTTGAGGTGTGTGTCGGAGGCACATGTTCTGAATACATTGATTTCCACCTTATCCACCGTGCATCCACTCCTGTGCTGTAAGGCCTGCCCTGGTTAAGGCAACATTACCGACACATTAATTGGAGTACTGGGGAGATTTTGCAATGGGATCTTGGCTGCGTCAGTCTGCATTAAATGCCCATTACAGCTTGATGCCACAGTCATTGAGAGTCTACTTGAATGTGTTGGGAATTTTTAGTTACACCAACATCCCAGGACAGGGAATTATCCCCTCTTATAAAATTGAAATCCACTTATCCAATATATTAGGAGCCCACTGGGAGAGATGATTGAGTCCAATGGAAAGGACATGGAGACGTAATTATTAACTATTTTATTTGTTCAGTTCTATAAAGGTCTTGCTCATATCTAAATCTGCGCAACTTGCAGCGAAGCGAAGTATACATTTCCTGCAGTTGGTCTGTGTGATTAAAGGTGAAAATTATACATTTTACCTTTTTTGTAACCCCAATTTCCCAGTGACTCAGTCAGACGTGCTCTCCAATGGTGCGTGGACTTTACCTCTCGGTAGGACAGAGGTACAAGAAGGATGGGAACCTTTGGTAGAGGTGGGACATCACTGGAGACCTTCAATCAGTGTCGGACTGGGACACCAGGGGCCCACCCAAAATCCTTAGACCAGGGGCCCACTGTAAAAGCTTAGACCAGGGGCCCACTCTCAGTACCAATATTTTTTATCTCCTCAATTAATCTCTATTCTGCTAGTTTGTTTTCTTTACATACTATAATCTTTTATTACATCTATTTAGCCTCTTTGTTCTCATAGAATAGGGAAAGGCCATGAAATAGGTTTAGCAGCATGATGGACCCACTGACACCTTGGCCCACCGGGAGTTTTCCTGGTATCCCGGTGGGCCAATCCGACACTACCTTCAATCAGAAAGGGAGATCTATGACAGAGCAGCATAATGGCTACCGTGGGGCCGTCACTGGCAAACGAACACTGGGAGAGAATATTGATGCCAGTATTAAAGATGGCAGAATAGGGCTCCCTCAGCAGCTGGTGCAACATCCCACGGCAGGTAATTAACTTCTGTGTAAGCTTCATATCCATAGAGGCTCATGGGAGGTTTCAATAGGGCTCACTCATTGAGACTTCTTTCATTGGCCATTAGAATTAATATTCCTTATCAAAGATTCATGAGCTGAACCCCCACATCTCCTTACTGAGGTCCCACTTATCAAAGCAGCATGTAAACTGGTGCTGAACTTGCAGCCATTCACTATCAGGATATAAACATAAAATGTGATTGGCTGAAAACTAACTTTTTTATTTCTGGGATCAGAGGTGAGTGGAGCATTGATACACAGGGGCATTAAGGGAAATAATGGCAGAAATGAAGGAAATCACTATTTGAGTGTGACACTGGCTAGTGCCTGGGATATTAGCCTTGGTTTTGTGTATATTCTAATAGAAAATAACATTATGGGAGGAATGGGGAAACAGGCAGACTACAGACAACTCAGGATAAATACACAGAAGTACATCCTGGCATTTGGCTGCACAGACAACTGACAGTTAAATAACGGATTTCTCACTTTCATTTCTGGGATCAGAGGTGAGTGGATGCACAGCACACACTGGGGGGACAATTTATGGAAAATAATGATATAAATGAAGAAAATCACTACTAAATTGAGTCACTAGGTAGCGCCTGGGATATTAGCCTTGGTTTTGTCATTTTAATAGATTATAGGAGAGTTGGGGTCGGGGGAAGTAACAGGGATGCAGGGAGACTACACACCTGTCAGGCTAAATACAGAAAATATAAACTAACATTTGGGATTCCAATTGCTTTATATTTAAAATAAGTGCAAGTTAAGAAATAATAAAAAGTCTGAAATCTCCAATGTTCCCATATAACAGGGGTCACTGACAGTGTTTGGAGTAACAGTTGGCCACGTTCATGTTTCTCCTCTAATGCTATTAATATTCATATTTCTCTCTGTATCTCACTTTGTATATAACATTTCCTTCTTAAAAAAGCTTTTAAGGGAAAGTTAAAAAATTATTATGGGGATAAGTCTAAAATCTGCCATGTTCCCATATAACAGGGGTCACTGACAGTGTTTGGAGTGACAGTTGGCCACTTGCTGTTCAGGTTTCTCCTCTAATGCTATTAATATTCATATTTCTCTCTGTATCTCACTTTGTATATAACATTTACTTATTAAAAAAGCTTTTCAGTAAGAGTTAAGCAATTATTAAGGGCAAAAGTCTGAAATCCCCCATGTTCCCATATAACAGGGATCATCAACTGTTTGGAGTGACAGTTGGCCACTTGGTGTTTCTCCTCAAATACTGTTAATATCCATATTTCTCTTTGCTTCTTACTTTGTAAATAAAACTGACTTCTTAAAAAGCTTTAAACGAAAAATTTTGGAGCCACAACTTCCCTTGTCAGACCTGCAGCCTATAGTACAAATCCCAGCATCCCTTATCAGACCTGCAGCCTATAGTACAAATCCCAGCATCCCTTGTCAGACCTACAGCCTGTAGTATTCTAACTGTTACTGAACTACAAATCCCAGAATCCCTTGTCAGAACTGCAGCTTGTGGTCATCTAACTGTTACTGAACTACAAATCCCAGCATCCCTTGTCAGACCTACAGCCTGTAGTCTTCTAACTGTTACTGACCTGCAAATCCCAGCATCCCTTGTCAGACCTGTAGCCTATATTACAAATCCCAGCATCCCTTGTCAGACCTGCAGCCTATAGTACAAATCCCAGCATCCCTTGTCAGATCTACAGCCTGTAGTCTTCTAACTGTTATTGAACTACAAATCCCAGCATCCCTTGTCAGGCCTGCAGCTTGTGGTCTTCTAACTGTTACTGAACTACAAATCCCAGCATCCCTTGTCAGACCTGTAGCCTATAGTACAAATCCCAGCATCCCTTGTCAGACCTGTAGCCTATGGTACAAATCCCAGCATCCCTTGTCAGACCTGTAGCCTGTAGTCTTCTAACTGTTACTGACCTACAAATCCCAGCGTCCCTTGTCAGACCTGCAGCGTGTGGTCTTCTAACTGTTACTGAACTACAACTCCCAGCATCCCTTGTCAGGCCTGCAGCTTGTGGTCTTCTAATTGTTACTGAACTACAAATCCCAGCAACCCTTGTCAGACCTGTAGCCTATAGTACAAATCCCAGCATCCCTTGTCAGACCTGTAGCCTATAGTACAAATCCCAGCATCCCTTGTCAGACCTGTAGCCTATAGTACAAATCCCAGCATTCCTTGTCAGACCTGTAGCCTATAGTACAAATCCCAGCATTCCTTGTCAGACTTGCAGCCTGTAGTCTTCTAACTGTTACTGAACTACAAATCCCAGCATCCCTTGTCAGACCTGCAGCCTATAGTACAAATCCCAGCATCCCTTGTCAGACCTGTAGCCTATAGTACAAATCCCAGCATCCCTTGTCAGACCTGTAGCCTATAGTACAAATCCCAGCATCCCTTGTCAGACCTACAGCCTATAGTACAAATCCCAGCATCCCTTGTCAGACCTACAGCCTGTAGTCTTCTAGCTGCTACTGACCTACAAATCCCAGCATCCCTTGTCAGACCTGTAGCCTATAGTACAAATCCCAGCATCCCTTGTCAGACCTGCAGCCTATAGTACAAATCCCAGCATCCCTTGTCAGACCTGCAGCCTATAGTACAAATCCCAGCATTCCTTGTCAGACCGGCAGCCTATAGTACAAATCCCAGCATCCCTTGTCAGACTTGCAGCTAGTCGTCTTCTAACTGTTACTGAACTACAAATCCCAGCATGCCTTGTCAGACCTGCAGCTAGTCATCTTCTAACTGTTACTGAACTACAAATCCCAGCATCCCTTGTCAGACCTACAGCCTGTAGTCTTCTAGCTGCTACTGACCTACAAATCCCAGCATCCCTTGTCAGACCTGTAGCCTATAGTACAAATCCCAGCATCCCTTGTCAGACCTGTAGCCTATAGTAAAAATCCCAGCATCCCTTGTCAGACCGGCAGCCTATAGTACAAATCCCAGCATCCCTTGTCAGACCTGTAGCCTATAGTACAAATCCCAGCATCCCTTGTCAGACCTGCAGCTTGTGGTCTTCTAACTGTTACTGAACTACAAATCCCAGCATCCCTTGTCAGACCTACAGCCTGTAGTCTTCTAGCTGTTACTGAACTACAAATCCCAGCATTCCTTGTCAGACCTGCAGCCTGTAGTCTTCTAACTGTTACTGACCTGCAAATCCCAGCATCCCTTGTCAGACCTGTAGCCTATATTACAAATCCCAGCATCCCTTGTCAGACCTGCAGCCTATAGTACAAATCCCAGCATTCCTTGTCAGATCTACAGCCTGTAGTCTTCTAACTGTTACTGAACTACAAATCCCAGAATCCCTTGTCAGAACTGCAGCTTGTGGTCTTCTAACTGTTACTGACCTACAAATCCCAGCATGACTTGTCAGACCAGCAGCCTGTAGTCTTCTAGCTGTTACTGAACTACAAATCCCAGCATCCCTTGTCAGACCTACAGCCTGTAGTCTTCTAGCTGCTACTGACCTACAAATCCCAGCATCCCTTGTCAGACCTGTAGCCTATAGTACAAATCCCAGCATTCCTTGTTAGACCGGCAGCCTATAGTACAAATCCCAGCATCCCTTGTCAGACCTGCAGCTTGTGGTCTTCTAACTGTTACTGAACTACAAATCCCAGCATCCCTTGTCAGACCTACAGCCTGTAGTCTTCTAGCTGTTACTGAACTACAAATCCCAGCATCCCTTGTCAGACCTGCAGCCTGTAGTCTTCTAACTGTTACTGACCTGCAAATCCCAGCATCCCTTGTCAGACCTGTAGCCTATATTACAAATCCCAGCATCCCTTGTCAGACCTGCAGCCTATAGTACAAATCCCAGCATCCCTTGTCAGATCTACAGCCTGTAGTCTTCTAACTGTTACTGAACTACAAATCCCAGAATCCCTTGTCAGAACTGCAGCTTGTGGTCTTCTAATTGTTACTGACCTACAAATCCCAGCATCACTTGTCAGACCAGCAGCCTGTAGTCTTCTAGCTGTTACTGAACTACAAATCCCAGCATCCCTTGTCAGACCTACAGCCTGTAGTCTTCTAGCTGCTACTGACCTACAAATCCCAGCATCCCTTGTCAGACCTGTAGCCTATAGTACAAATCCCAGCATTCCTTGTCAGACCGGCAGCCTATAGTACAAATCCCAGCATCCCTTGTCAGACTTGCAGCTAGTCGTCTTCTAACTGTTATTGAACTACAAATCCCAGCATCCCTTGTCAGACCTGCAGCTAGTCGTCTTCTAGCTGTAACTGAACTACAAATCCCAGCATCCCTTGTCAGACCTACAGCCTGTAGTCTTCTAGCTGTTACTGACCTACAAATCCCAGCATCCCTTGTCAGACCTACAGCCTGTGGTCTTCTAGCTGCTACTGACCTACAAATCCCAGCATCCCTTGTCCGACCTGTAGCCTATAGTACAAATCCCAGCATCCCTTGTCAGACCTGTAGCCTATAGTACAAATCCCAGCATCCCTTGTCAGACCTGCAGCCTATAGTACTAATCCCAGCATCCCTTGTCAGACCTGCAGCCTATAGTACAAATCCCAGCATCCTTTGTCGGACCTGTAGCCTATAGTACAAATCCCAGCATTCCTTGTCAGACCGGCAGCCTATAGTACAAATCCCAGCATCCCTTGTCAGACTTGCAGCTAGTCGTCTGCTAACTATTATTGAACTACAAATCCCAGCATCTCTTGTCAGACCTGCAGCTAGTCGTCTTCTAACTGTTACTGAACTACAAATCCCAGCATCCCTTGTCAGACCTACAGCCTGTAGTCTTCTAACTGTTACTGACCTACAAATCCCAGCATCCCTTGTCAGACCTGCAGCCTATAGTACAAATCCCAGCATCCCTTGTCAGACCTGCAGCCTATAGTACAAATCCCAGCATCCCTTGTCAGACCTGCAGCCTATAGTACAAATCCCAGCATCCTTTGTCGGACCTGTAGCCTATAGTACAAATCCCAGCATCCCTTGTCAGACCTGCAGCCTATAGTACAAATCCCAGCATCCCTTGTCAGACCTGCAGCCTATAGTACAAATCCCAGCATCTCTTGTCAGACCTGCAGCCTATAGTACAAATCCCAGCATCCTTTGTCGGACCTGTAGCCTATAGTACAAATCCCAGCATCCCTTGTCAGACCTGTAGCCTATAATTATTATACAAATCCCAGCATCCCTTGTCAGACCTGTAGCCTATAGTACAAATCCCAGCATCCCTTGTCAGACCTGTAGCCTATAGTACAAATCCCAGTATCCCTTGTCAGGCCTGCAGCCTATAGTACAAATCCCAGCATTCCTTGTCAGACCGGCAGCTTGTGGTCTTCTAACTGTTACTGACCTACAAATCCCAGCATCCCTTGTCAGACCTACAGCCTGTAGTCTTCTAACAGTTACTGACCTATAAATCCCAGCATCCCTTGTCAGACCTGTAGCCTATAGTACAAATCCCAGCATCCCTTGTCAGACCGGCAGCCTGTAGTCTTCTAACTGTTACTGAACTACAAATCCCAGCATCACTTGTCAGACCTGCAGCCTATAGTACAAATCCCAGCATCCCTTGTCAGACTTGCATCTTGAGGTCTTCTAACTGTTACTGAACTACAAATCCCAGCATCCCTTGTCAGACCTACAGCCTGTAGTCTTCTAGCTGCTACTGACCTACAAATCCAAGCATCCCTTGTCAGACCTGTAGCCTATAGTACAAATCCCAGCATCCCTTGTCAGACTGGCAGCCTGTAGTATTCTGTTACTGAACTACAAATCCCAGCATCCCTTGTCAGACCTGCAGCTAGTCATCTTCTAACTGTTACTGTACTACAAATCCCAGCATCCCTTGTCAGACCTGCAGCTAGTCATCTTCTAACTGTTACTGAACTACAAATCCCAGCATCCCTTGTCAGACCTACAGCCTGTAGTCTTCTAGCTGCTACTGACCTACAAATCCCAGCATCCCTTGTCAGACCTGTAGCCTATAGTACAAATCCCAGCATCCCTTGTCAGACCGGCAGCCTGTAGTCTTCTAACTGTTACTGACCTACAAATCCCAGCATCCCTTGTCAGACCTGTAGCCTATAGTACAAATCCCAGCATCCCTTGTCAGACCAGCATCTTGTGGTCTTCTAACTGTTACTGAACTACAAATCCCAGCATCCCTTTTCAGACCTACAGCCTGTAGTCTTCTAACTGTTACTGACCTACAAATCCCAGCATCCCTTGTCAGACCTACAGCCTGTAGTCTTCTAGCTGCTACTGACCTACGAATCCCAGCATCCCTTGTCAGATCTGCAGCCTATAGTACAAATCCCAGCATCCCTTGTCAGACCTGTAGCCTATAGTACAAATCCCAGCATCCCTTGTCAGACCTGTAGCCTATAGTACAAATCCCAGCATCCCTTGTCAGACCAGCAGCTTGTGGTCTTCTAACTGTTATTGAACTACAAATCCCAGCATCCCTTGTCAGACCTACAGCCTGTAGTCTTCTAGCTGCTACTGACCTACAAATCCCAGCATCCCTTGTCAGACCTGTAGCCTATAGTACAAATCCCAGCATCCCTTGTCAGACCTGTAGCCTATGGTACAAATCCCAGCATCCCTTGTCAGACCTACAGCCTGTGGTCTTCTAGCTGCTACTGACCTACAAATCCCAGCATCCCTTGTCAGACCTACAGCCTGTGGTCTTCTAGCTGTTACTGACCTACAAAGCCCAGCATCCCTTGTCAGACCTACAGCCTGTGGTCTTCTAGCTGCTACTGACCTACAAATCCCAGCATCCCTTGTCAGACCTGTAGCCTATAGTACAAATCCCAGCATCCCTTGTCAGACCTGTAGCCTATAGTACAAATCCCAGCATCCCTTGTCAGACCTGTACCCTATAGTACAAATCCCAGCATCCCTTGTCAGACCTGTAGCCTATAGTACAAATCCCAGCATTCCTTGTCAGACCGGCAGCCTATAGTACAAATCCCAGCATCCCTTGTCAGACTTGCAGCTAGTCGTCTTCTAACTGTTATTGAACTACAAATCCCAGCATCCCATGTCAGACCTGCAGCTAGTCGTCTTCTAGCTATTACTGAACTACAAATCCCAGCATCCCTTGTCAGACCTACAGCCTGTAGTCTTCTAGCTGTTACTGACCTACAAATCCCAGCATCCATTGTCAGACCTACAGCCTGTGGTCTTCTAGCTGCTACTGACCTACAAATCCCAGCATCCCTTGTCCGACCTGTAGCCTATAGTACAAATCCCAGCATCCCTTGTCAGACCTGTAGCCTATAGTACAAATCCCAGCATCCCTTGTCAGACCTGTAGCCTATAGTACAAATCCCAGCATCCCTTGTCAGACCTGTAGCCTATAGTACAAATCCCAGCATCCCTTGTCAGACCTGCAGCCTATAGTACAAATCCCAGCATCCCTTGTCAGACCTGCAGCCTATAGTACAAATCCCAGCATCCTTTGTCGGACCTGTAGCCTATAGTACAAATCCCAGCATTCCTTGTCAGACCGGCAGCCTATAGTACAAATCCCAGCATCCCTTGTCAGACTTGCAGCTAGTCGTCTGCTAACTGTTATTGAACTACAAATCCCAGCATCCCTTGTCAGACCTGCAGCTAGTCATCTTCTAACTGTTACTGAACTACAAATCCCAGCATCCCTTGTCAGACCTACAGCCTGTAGTCTTCTAGCTGCTACTGACCTACAAATCCCAGCATCCCTTGTCAGACCTGTAGCCTATAGTACAAATCCCAGCATCCCTTGTCAGACCTGCAGCCTATAGTACAAATCCCAGCATCCCTTGTCAGACCTGCAGCCTATAGTACAAATCCCAGCATCCCTTGTCAGACCGGCAGCCTGTAGTCTTCTAACTGTTACTGAACTACAAATCCCAGCATCCCTTGTCAGACTTGCATCTTGAGGTCTTCTAACTGTTACTGAACTACAAATCCCAGCATCCCTTGTCAGACCTACAGCCTGTAGTCTTCTAGCTGCTACTGACCTACAAATCCAAGCATCCCTTGTCAGACCAGCAGCTTGTGGTCTTCTAACTGTTACTGAACTACAAATCCCAGCATCCCTTGTCAGACCAGCATCTTGTGGTCTTATAACTGTTACTGACCTACAAATTCCAGCATCCCTTGTCAGACCTGTAGCCTATAGTACAAATCCCAGCATCCCTTGTCAGACTGGCAGCCTGTAGTATTCTGTTACTGAACTACAAATCCCAGCATCCCTTGTCAGACCTGCAGCTAGTCATCTTCTAACTGTTACTGTACTACAAATCCCAACATCCCTTTTCAGACCAGCATCTTGTGGTCTTCTAACTGTTACTGAACTACAAATCCAGCATCCCTTGTCAGACCTGTAGCCTATAGTACAAATCCCAGCATCCCTTGTCAGACCGGCAGCCTGAAGTCTTCTGTTACTGAACTACAAATCCCAGCATCCCTTGTCAGACCTGCAGCTAGTCATCTTCTAACTGTTACTGTACTACAAATCCCAGCATCCCTTGTCAGACCAGCATGTTGTGGTCTTCTAACTGTTACTGAACTACAAATCCCAGCATCCCTTGTCAGACCGGCAGCCTGTAGTCTTCTAACTGTTACTGACCTACAAATCCCAGCATCCCTTGTCAGACCAGCATCTTGTGGTCTTCTAACTGTTACTGAACTACAAATCCCAGCATCCCTTGTCAGACCTACAGCCTGTGGTCTTCTAGCTGCTACTGACCTACAAATCCCAGCATCCCTTGTCAGACCTGTAGCCTATAGTACAAATCCCAGCATCCCTTGTCAGACCTGTAGCCTATAGTACAAATCCCAGCATCCCTTGTCAGACCGGCAGCCTGTAGTCTTCTAACTGTTACTGACCTACAAATCCCAGCATCCCTTGTCAGACCTGTAGCCTATAGTACAAATCCCAGCATCCCTTGTCAGACCTGTAGCCTATGATACAAATCCCAGCATCCCTTGTCAGACCTACAGCCTGTAGTCTTCTAGCTGCTACTGACCTACGAATCCCAGCATCCCTTGTCAGACCTGTAGCCTATAGTACAAATCCCAGCATCACTTGTCAGACCTGTAGCCTATAATACAAATCCCAGCATCCCTTGTCAGACCTGCAGCCTATAGTACAAATCCCAGCATCCCTTGTCAGACCTGCAGCCTATAGTACAAATCCCAGCATCACTTGTCAGACCTGTAGCCTATAGTACAAATCCCAGCATCCCTTGTCAGACCTGCAGCCTATAGTACAAATCCCAGCATCCCTTGTCAGACCTGCAGCCTATAGTACAAATCCCAGCATCCCTTGTCAGACTGGCAGCTAGTCATCTTCTAACTGTTACTGTACTACAAATCCCAGCATCCCTTGTCAGACCAGCATCTTGTGGTCTTCTAACTGTTACTGAACTACAAATCCAGCATCCTTTATCAGTCCTGTAGCCTATAGTACAAATCCCAGCATCCCTTGTCAGACCTGTAGCCTGTAGTACAAATCCCAGCATCCCTTGTCAGACCGGCAGCCTGAAGTCTTCTGTTACTGAACTACAAATCCCAGCGTCCCTTGTCAGACCAGCATCTTGTGGTCTTCTAACTGTTACTGAACTACAAATCCCAGCATCCCTTGTCAGACCTACAGCCTGTAGTCTTCTAGCTGCTACTGACCTACAAATCCCAGCATCCCTTGTCAGACCTGCAGCCTATAGTAAAAATCCCAGCATCCCTTGTCAGACCGGCAGCCTATAGTCTTCTAACTGTTACTGACCTACAAATCCCAGCATCCCTTGTCAGACCTGTAGCCTATAGTACAAATCCCAGCATCCCTTGTCAGACCTACAGCCTGTAGTCTTCTAGCTGCTACTGACCTACGAATCCCAGCATCCCTTGTCAGATCTGCAGCCTATAGTACAAATCCCAGCATCACTTGTCAGACCTGTAGCCTATAATACAAATCCCAGCATCCCTTGTCAGACCTGCAGCCTATAGTACAAATCCCAGCATCCCTTGTCAGACCGGCAGCCTGTAATCTTCTAACTGTTACTGACCTACAAATCCCAGCATCACTTGTCAGACCTGCAGCCTATAGTACAAATCCCAGCATCCCTTGTCAGACCTGTAGCCTATAGTACAAATCCCAGCATCTCTTGTCAGACCTGCAGCCTGAAGTCTTCTAACTGTTACTGACCTACAAATCCCAGCATCACTTGTCAGACCTGCAGCCTATAGTACAAATCCCAGCATCCCTTGTCAGATCTGCAGCCTATAGTACAAATCCCAGCATCCCTTGTCAGACCTGCAGCCTATAGTACAAATCCCAGCATCCCTTGTCAGACCTGCAGCCTGCACTAGTCCTTTTATTGTGATATGATTTTGAGAGGCTGCATTTCAGCAGGGACTGGGCCTCATGTTATAATAGAGGGAAGAATGGATGGTGCCAATACATGCTGCAACCTGTTTAATTTCATTTCATTTAAAGGGGAACTTTGCTATAATGCTGTTGATGCAAAAGGAAAAGCTGATGCTGAATTTAGTTTTTTGCCAATGGATATCAGATGTCAGAATTTATGGTCAGAATAATAATAACAAATAAAACAGATAAACAATATATTTAAGTTCAGGGTTTGTTTTTGGTACAAAGGGAGAATCGGTTAAGGGTGTGAATACTTATATAAGGTAGTGAATCCTGATATGTATAGTCTGGTGCATGTGAGCTCACAATCTCCTCTTTCTTTCTGTGTCCCCACACAGTGAAATTTCCGAGCGACGAAGCGTTTTCATAGCGTTTTCGAAGCGATTTGCAGAGTGATTTTCCGAGTGATTTCACAGCGATTGTTTTATAGAGATATTCAGCGATATTCCATCTGATTTTTGGCGTTTGGAAAAAAACATCTTCCTTTGACGTCAGCTGAAATCTCCTTTATAACCCAACAGCTCTTTTAAGAGCTCAAAAACTTGGACGCAATGCCTTTCTGCGCCCCCTGGAGGAAGGTAAGGCAACTGCTACTGCTTTAGCTGAATTTAGGGGTTTGCTGTATAGAGAACAGATACAGATAAAGTATAGAAAGTAATAGAATCTTTCTCTTCTCCTTCAGCCACAGGCCGAATCCAGTACCCTCTCCGAGATTTATAAGGTGAGTAGAAAGGAGGGTAAAACACTTGCCGCTACTGCCGGAAGTGAGACATGTTTTGTACCCTGGGGAATATTATGTTATCAATAAAATCATTCTTTTTTCTATTTTATTTTCCAGCCTCCTGATGGTCGGCTGATCAAGGATGTGCTTCTTGGAGGAGGAGGCACCGGAGACGTCTACAAGGTAAGGGACCAACCAATTCCTAGAGAGTAGGGGAACTGAACAAGATTGTGATCACTACACACAATCACACAATGATTTAGGCAGATATATCAAGCTTCTGGTTTGGGGGCTGCATTAGACCCTCTCTTTCCTACTTGTATATAAGTCAACCTTTCTCTCTGTATTACAGGGACGACACCATCGTAGAGGAGTGGTAGCGGTGAAGATCGCCAACATCAGCCGAGTACTGTATCTTTATAATTCCTATGACTATATATCAATCCTATTTGTGTAGTGGCCTATGTGAGCTAAAGGGATTTCTATTATTCCACTCCAGGATGAAGAGTCAGTCTGCAGGGAGCTGAAGTTTCTCCAGCAGTTCGGCGGCCACAAGAACATCGCCTCTTACTATGGAGCCTACTACAGGGCTCCACTCACGGAGTGCTCATCGGAGCTTTTGGAAGTAAGAAATGATTTACTGTATCCTGTTCATTCCTCTCAATCTCCACTGGAAGTGATAGAATACATGACCTTAAATAATTTCTATATATTGCAGATTGTTCTTGAATACTGTGGTGGAGGCTCTCTCAACAACCTCATCAGCAAGACCAATGGCCAATCCCTGAAGGAGACCTGGATTGGCTATGTCTGCCAGGAGGTTTTAAAGGTAAGGCCAGATTTACCCTTCTTTAATTGTATAAATTATATATCCAATCTCTTTGTTGGGAATGTTTAGTCTTGTGTGTGTTATAGTCTTATAACCTACATCTCAATCTCCCCAGGGGCTGCACCACATCCACAAGAACCGGGCCATTCACAGAGACATCAAGAGCCTGAACATCATGCTCACAGAGACGGCCAAAGTCAAGATCAGTGAGTAAAACTTACACTTATAAGAGTAATGGATGGTGGGGAGCTTCTGTGAATATGGAGTCAGGGGGTTTCATAATTCGGGTTTCTATCTTAGGGCTCTTACAGGTTCCGACCTGCGCTCCCCTGCGTTCCGTTTTTTGGCGTTCAGCTGAACGCCAAAAAACGGAACGCAGGGGAGCGCAGGGGAGCGCAGGTCAGAACGGCCGTGTGTAAGAGCCCTTATTGTGGTTAAACAAGTTATTTTCCATTAATAGATTCTATCTGTCATTTCAGTCGACTTTGGAAACAGCTGGGACCTGGACCCGCAGACTGGGTTGTGCCACGAAGCAGATGGGACTGCACATTGGATGGCACCCGAGGCCATAAGGCAGAAGGGCCAGCGCCTGGCGTACGACGCCAAAGTATGTTGTACTTATAATACTTGTAACAACACAGAGCATTTACTTATCAGTGTTAATGGAACATAGAAGCTGTTATTTTCTCATGGAGAGAAAAGAGTTTTTCCTGAAACGTTGGGTTTCTTAACTTTTTGCACAATGTGTCTGCTTTAATATATTTGCTCATTTGCATTGTGACCCTGGTGTTATGTACAGTAACTGTTATTGTTTGTAATGGAGATGTATTGCTGTATACACGTTTATATATATAATAAAGCATTTTTTTCACTTTTACATATACCATGATGTGTTCATTTTCTAGGGGTGCATTGGGCTATTTTAAGTTGTATTCTGTTCTGTTTTGGCCGTAATTGAGCTAAGGAGAATGGCGTGTACTTTTGTATATCCAGGCAATGTAGTGTGGATTAGCACACCCACCTTGTAGATAAGTGAAGATGTGCCTGGTGCACGTGGGTGGAGGCTCGGCAACCCCCCAAAACAGTAATGTAGAAAGAATCTCACTGCACATAGGTCTGCATGAAGTTTTCAGTGATTTATTGAAGCGGAGTGCACTGCAACGTTTCGGGGTCACCCCCTTTGTCAAGCATACGGATTACAAGTCGCATATGCATATAAATAGGTGATAAATAATTACATACAGCTGACATGATTAATTAACCAATCAGTAGTGATCTAAAATCTCAGCAGTGATTAAAAATGCAAGTAAAACCAAACTCCTTGTACTAAACCAATATGTGCAAAAACCAGTGAACATATTCCAATAAAAGTCCTTAATAGGTTAATGAAAACAGGGCTGGTCCAGCCGAAATCCACATAGCCTTTGATAAAGAAAAAAAATTAATAGATAACTGTGAATAAAACACATTACCCATCATTGAAAAGTTACTATTAAAAACTAAAAAACGCTTACCCTGTGTGCAGAAAACAGGAGTCTAGGATAGCTGACCCTGATAATAAATTACGTAGAAAAGTAGAAAATTTATTTGCAAATCAATAGAACATAATAACACTGTTCCATTTAATCCTTGTTTATAAAAAACATGATAAATTGTATTCCTCATTCAACCCTTAAGGGCTCTTACACATGAGCGTTCCGACCTGCGCTCCCCTGCGTTCCGTTTTTTGGCGTTCAGCCGCAGGGGAGCGCAGGAATAGACGCCTGAGTGAGTACAGCCCCATTTCAAATAATGACTTGCATCTTTTCCTGTGCTCCCCTGCGGCTGAACGCCAAAAAACGGAACGCAGTTGAGCGCAGGTCGGAACGCTCATGTGTAAGAGCCCTTAGAATGCCGAGTCTGCAAAAGCCAAATCCAAATCCAATGGCATTCCCTTTGATTTAATAACCTTTTGATGTCTTGCCCTTGTCTCACAGTTACTTTTTCAACAATTTGCCATCTTATTTGCGACACCTGGTGGCCATTGGCATGAAAGTGTTTAGCTAACAAAGTTTCTTTCTTAGTTTTCTGTTCCCTTTTGTTACTCTGTTCCCTCATAGCAATATTACATTTATGGGGTCCTTCAGATTTATCCGGTTTAAAATGACGTATTACGAATTTATGCTCATTCAACCTAATTTTTATAGGTCTCGTGGTTTGTCCTACATGGGCCGTACCACACGGGCACACAAAAAATTGGAAAATACTCCAAATGGATCCTAAATTGGGCCATTTATTTCAGCTTTCCCGAATATTTGCCTACCAGAGGGGCAAAAATATTGGCGATTTAATTAAACCAAGAGCAGTGCATAAATGTGATTTACATCAGGGGCCTAAGATCAAGGGAACTTTTCCTTGTGGTCAATGTGGCCATTGCAATGGCATAATACCCGGTGAGGTTGTGATGCATCCAACATTGGGCACTAAACACTCTATTAAGTGTACTTTTGCACCCATGATAATATATGTATATGTTTCTAAAAGAGAATTGTATAAGTGTAGCCTTTTTACTTAGGTTTTATTAAACACCCACTAACCCAATTCTCTCCTTCTAATGCTCTTTGGTGTGTCTTTTGCAGTGTGACATCTGGTCGCTGGGGATAACCGCCATCGAAATGGCCGAGGGAAAACCACGTAAGTGAATCACAACAATTGTGGCTACTTTATATGGAATTTGGGGGGATTTGCCATTTCCAGCAAAAAAGAACTATAGATTCTATAGAGTAAATAAATAACTTCTAGCAGGCCTGGACTGGGAGTTAACATAGGACCTGCCATTCCAAGTACACAGAGGCCCAAACAGCCCCCTACCAGCCCACTATATGGTAACTTTCTATGGGACCATACAGCAGCCCCTCTGGCATTTGCCAGAACCCACAGATTGCCAGTCCGGGCCTGACTTCTAGACATGTTTGATGGGCCTGATATATATGTTTTTCACTTTTAGCATACTCAGATCAATACCCGGTGGAGCACCTGATAAGAGAAGCCCAACCACCGAAGCTTCAATCAAGTAGATGGTGAGTCGGTCCCAGCTCATATCACTGTACATTGTACCTGTGCTTGCAGACATGGAACTCCCCACATTTTCTTATTAACACTTGGGATATTTGGCAATTCCTATATCCACTTAGCTGCTTCCACAATCTGCCCTCACCATGCCCCTAATCTGTACAAATTTGGGATAATGGGGAGATTTCAGTCTCAGCTCAGCTCAGTATTTTGTTTAAATACCTCCTTAATATAAATAGAGGTTTTTCTACTGCAGACTTTAAATGTGGCCCTTGAGATGCAGGCAGGGATATGTGTGTTTTCAGGGAAATATAGGTGGATGCAGAGCAGATATGATATATTTTATACATAACAGTATAACTATGGGTCCCACTTCTGTGAGATTTTTATACCCTTCTTGACCAGTTTGGGATAGTGGTGTGGAATCTTGGGTTGGGGAACACTTGTATGTATGTATGTATAACTTTATTTAAGTGCTGTTAAGGAGCCACAGCACTGTACAGTGCATAAAAGTACAATATATATAAAAGTATCCATGGGGAGACAAATCACATAATAAATATATACAGAATCATAGGACAAAGAGCTTAAGTGCTATGTGGTAAGAGACATAGTGGGAAGGAGGCCCCTGTCCCGTAGAGCTCACAGTCTAAGTGGTTGGGAAGTACACAAGGTAAAGTTTAGTCAGTAGGGACAAGACTTTGGGAGAAGATTTCTATAATGTGTAATGCTGTAATACTATGGGTCTCACTTTTCCCCTAAAGAGATCAAATCAAAATAGATAGATAGATAAAAAGAGGGATAGATAGATGATAGACTGAGGGATAGCTAGATAGTTAAATACATTGATAGATACAGGGATAGATAGATAGATAGATAGATAGATAGATAGATAGATACAGGGATAGATAGATAGATAGATAGATAGATAGATAGATAGATAGATAGATAGATAGATCAGTAGAGGGACAGATAGATAGATGATCGATAGATAGATAGATGATAGATTGAGGGATAGCTAGATAGTTAGATATATTGATAGATACAGGGATAGATAGATAGACAGACAGACAGACAGACAGATAGATAGATAGATAGATAGATAGATAGATAGAGGGAGAGAGAGTGAGAGAGGGGGATAGATAATAGATAGATGATAGATATAGTAGATAGACAATAGATATATAGAGGGACAGATAGATAGAGAGAGAGAGAAAGAGAGGGAGAGAGAGAGAGAGAGAGAGAGAGCGATAGATAGAGGGATAGATAATATATAGCTAGATACATTGATATACTATAGATAGATAATAGATAGATAGACAGATAGATGATAAATAGACGATAGATAGAGGGATAGATAGATGATAGATAGATAGATAGATAGAGGGGATAGACAGATAGATACATAGACTGACAGATACATAGATGATAGATAGATAGAGGGATCAATAGATAAATAGATAGATAGACAATAGATAGCTAGATAGATAGATAGATAGATAGATAGATAGATAGATAGATAGATAGATAGATAGAGAGTGAGAGAGAGAGGGGTATAGATAATAGATGATAGATATAGTAGATGGACAATAGATATATAGAAGGACAGATAGAGAGAGAGAGAGAGAGAGGGAGAGAGAGAGAGAGGGATAGATAATAGATAGCTAGATAGATAGATATACTATAGATAGATAGATATACTATAGATAGATAGATGATAGACGACAGATAGAGGGATGGATAGATGATAGATAGAGAGATAGATAGATAATTAGATAGAGGGATATATATACTGTATATAGATAGATGATAGATAGATAGATAGATAGATAGATAGATAGATAGATAGATGATGGATAGACAGATAGATAGATATACTGTAGATAGATGATAGATAGATGATATATGATAGATGGACAGATAGATAGATATACTGCAAAATATATGTATATTCTGGGGTATAGCTAATGGTTACTGGGTAAAAGCTAAAGCTAAAATCTCTTTTTTTCCAGGTCCCAACATTTTGTATTTTTCTTGGAGTGCTGCCTGAAGAAAGATCCTTCAGAGAGAGGGAGTGCTGAAGAACTCCTGCAGCACCCATTCATCACCCAACTGCCACCTAAGAAGATCGTCAGGGCTGAGATTGAAGAACATCTCCGGACTCTGCAGAACCTGCCGGCCAAGAAAAGTGAGGGAATCCATTATATTTGATACGACTGCACCATCACACAGTGTAACAACAGCTGCAAGAGTTGGTTTTATTATAATGGCACTGGGAATAATAAACATATTTTAAGGGGTACTTTAGCTTAATATTAAATTTTAGTATAATGGTGACAATGGCATTCCAAGACAATTTGGTCTTCGGTCTTTATTTTTTTGTTTATAAATCATATACAAGCTCTAATTAGTATTCATGACTCACAAATATGATTTTTCCCTATCCAGCTCTCTGGACCCTGAAACAGCTGCAGCGTGCTTGTGACTTCTGCACACAGACATCGGCAGAACAAGAAGCAGCTCTGCAAATGGCCCTGGAGGGCTTCTCCTATTATTAATCTTGTGGCCCATAACATCAACAGCCCAGAATGAGTTTCCTGAATCATAGCCGAGCAAAAAGAAACATCCACAAAGTAAGGTCCCATCTCCATTCAGTATCCCTGTACAACGGTTCTCAGATGTAGACAAATAGCAATTTGATCCCCTGCTGCCTGGTGTGTATCTACATTGGTAGGACCCGAATCCTCACTGTGCACAAGAGGTGGGTTTTCGGCTACAAGATGCTCAAGTTTAGATTTCTTGGTCACAATCCTCCCCATGTGTGAAGCAAATAAACACACCGGGCAGTAGGGGCTGAATCAAGGTTTTCTGTGCTGATGGACATTAGCCTCACTGCAGCAGCCGCACAATAACACAACAGGGTAGAATGCGATTGAGAAGGCTCAGGCATTATTTCCTATTCCCATAGCCAGTGCATTTATTTCTAAAAGGAGCATCAGCCTGGGAGAAAAACTCCCCAACATGTTGGAACCCCTAAAGAATAAGGCGTGTGCACAAATGCCTCTGAATCAGAATTGATCTATTTACTGACTGATATTTTTTTCTCATACAGATCCAGTGGTGTCTGCAGCTCCACCAGTAACATCTCCTTTCAAGCTGATGCAGTTCAGCAAGTGGTAACTTCAAGATTCCTGCAACTACACCAGCAGGGACTTTATCTCCTTCTGTAGGTCCATGATCATATTCTTTCAAGACTATCACATCTCCACCGGTGGTGTCTTTGCTTTGCTCCACCCACACACATCACAACCTCATTTTCCAACTGCCATAGTTCCATCCATCTTCCTTTTTTTGCAGATTACTACAACTTCAACATCTTGCCTTAAGCATCTACATTTCACATAACCATATCTCCAACATTCATATTGACCTCTACAGCTCCACTAGCAGCATTCACATTTTCAAACACCATAGCTCCACTATTAGGACCTTAGTTTTCTTTAGTATTCAATTACCACATCTCCACCCAAGGACTTTTCATTATATTTTAGCTCCACCACCAGCCCTTATCCCATATTTTACCTCTACCCGAAACCTCTGTCCTTGTGCTAACACACCTCCACCAATATCTTCTTTTATTTACATATCAAGAGTTTCTCCTCTTTAAAATATATTCTAATCCTTGCCCTTCTTCCTGCACCCCCATTGGTTCTTCAATTCCACCAATACCAAGACATTTAGTCACCACCACACACTAAAATTATGCCCCCTACACAGAGGCTTCTCTTCCCCACTTTTTCTTTTGCCTCCCCCTCTGCAATCTCCTAACACCAATTCCTCAGTGGTTTCTCCTGTTCAAATTCTTTCCTTTCTAAATTGTTTTCTTTCAAGCCTTCTACTCAACAACCACTCACATCTCCTACTCTACACCCTGACATAAACTCTTAGTACTGATACTGACATAAACTCTTAGTACACGTTGATCCAGGGACTTTTCCGATTGCCCTTTGGGAGTCAGGAAGGAATTTTTCCCCCTCTGAGGCAAATTGGCTCTGGCTTCAGATGGGGTTTTTGCCTTCCTCTGGATCAACTACTAAATAGGAAGATCCCTTTTACACTAAAACTTGAACCTACTGGATGTGATTCCTTCCCAACTTAAATTAGTATGAATTAATCTAAAATGCAAAAATATAACATCCCATTTATAAATAAATATGTTAATACACATTTCATTGGTGTTCTTGCATTTTTTATAGTTCTATAGTATTGCGAGGGAACATTACAGAGGAGGGAGACCTCTAGTGCAAGGGAAAAGGGTCACTGAAAAATGAAGGAGGAATCAAGAGGCAAGGGTGGGAGAAATTGGTGAAAGGAGATGCTAAGGATGAAGAAATATAAGAAGGGAATAAGCCGTGTCTGGACCCAGTCCTACTGATCTGCACTGATGTCAGAGGTTTGGTCAATCAATCCCATACAAATGATATATAGTGTATATAAACATATCATTGGGATTAGTACATTATTTGACTTGGTTCAGAAGGTGCTGACTTATTAATATGTTATTTTGGGCCTAGCAGGGACTTGGATATACATGTCACTGCCATTAGTATACTTTGGGCCAAGGAGAAACTGACTCATTGGGTCTAGAAAGAGCTGACCCATAAACATGCCACTGTCATTAGATGACATTTGTACCATGATAAAGTTGCCTTTGGTATTATTTGGGCAGAGGAAGGGCAGGTCTGTGTGATGTTTCATTGGGCATCAGTCCATCTGGTGATTGGTCTACTGATAACAGGTGGGATATTAATGACCACTGGAAATTCAAGAAGCCCTGGGCCAAAGTAAGACGTATATAATTTACTCTATATTTTGATTCATAGTGAATATTTTACCATAGTACCCTGATCCCAGAGGTTCACTGCACATATCACTCCCTTTGGGAAAATGGGAAGAGGTCCATCCAAAGTCACCAGGAAGGTTTGTTCTGCTGAATTGGGGGGATGTAACTTTACCAATGACACGGCTGAGAGGCAGTACAGCCTGCCCTGATATTAATTCATTCAGTTTATGTTTAGTCCTAGATTTATTTGCCCTAGTAGACAGAGCAAGGGTTAAGTTTATGTAAGGGTACAGCCGTATCAAGCTTCTCAGTTCTGTTGGGCCCAGGCATAACACATGTTGATCATGCTGCCTCCCTGCTGCATGGTGTTGCCCCCATGCTTTAAAATGAAGTAGTAGAATACCCATGCCCACTGACATACATGAGATGGGGAAATAGGAGACGCTGCTCGTGGGAGTAGGTGCCACCAACAGGTTTTCACAGTCCATTACACTGATTTAGGCTGAGTGCCAGCACAGTCCAGTCAGCTCGGAAGAGGCAGTATACTGGGCTTGTGCTGTGCCAGGGACATTAACATACATGGGCCCTCAGAAGGTCCTGCCTGACCAATATCTAGGGTTGTCACCATTTTGGAAAAAAAAATCTGGCTGTACAGAAAGGGGAGGGACAATGAGGGGGTGGTTCGGGAGAAAATATGGTTGATATGGGAGCGAGGGATTATAGGAAGAAGGGAAAGAAGAGGAGCCGGAGGCAGGGTTTGGGGAGGGACAGGGCTGGTACGTCAGGGAATTATATATTTATGAGCAAATACATTGCTGGTTTAATTGTGTAACGCTGGTCCCAGTCTTGGCTGCTATATTACTAGTTAGACTGGTGATATGCCAACCCCATTCATATCTGATTGAAACTCAGTCATATGTATCTGGGCAGGTTTGAAATGGACCCTTGACTGAAGAAGCCACTGATCAGCTCCCTGCTCTTGTACAGTCCATTGGCCACACTAGTCCACCTCTCAAAGAATGAGCCAGGGAGCATATTTTGGGTATCAGATCTAAGCAGGAAAAAGAATCAAACAGCAAATCCAAACACAGGGTATAAGACCTATGTATTCAGTAGGACATGTGGCAGGGGGTTGGGATCTGATAATAAAACATCCCACAAATGGACACACATATAAACATCATACAAAATAGCTTATTTTTATTTATTTTTGTACAAAACAGAAAACTAATGACATTATTATGAATTCTACGCTGAATTATAAACACGGGGGCCTGGTTTCCATCTGTATATAACTGAGCAGATTTACGCCCGTAGCGGCTTCTGCACTAACTTTTTGTAGTCATCGGTGGCTTTCTTCAGCTTCTCAAAATATTCATCCAACTTCCCCTGGAGTTTGCCCAGAATCTGCAGAAATGAACGAGAGAGAACGGTTTAGTATCAGTCAATAAAACCCTTTTACTCACACCCGTGTGCAGAATAAATACCTAGATAAATGTTCTATTAGAGGCAATTCATTGTATCTGGTGGAAATGGATATAAGAGGGATGACTCTACAGGGGATCAGTGATTGGAACAACTGGGGGCCCCAACAACTTGGCACTACCCAGTGACTTTACATTTTCTCCTCTTTAAAGAAAAGTTGAATATAAAAATGCTAGAGCTGTTTGAAGCCTGAACAGAAGTTATTAACAGAATTGGATTAACAGAAAATATGCAATATGCATCATAACAAAATTAGACAGGTGCATAAATTTGGGCACCCCAACAGAGATATTACATCAATACTTAGTTGAGCCTCCTTTTGAAAATGTAACAACCTCTAGACGCCTCCTATAGCCTTTGATGAGTGTCTGGATTCTGGATGGCGGTAATTTTTGACCATTCATCCATATAAAATCTCTCCAGTTCAGTTAAATTTGATGGCTGCCCAGCATGGACAGTCTCAGTGGCGGAACTACCGGGGGAGCAGGGGGTGCGAGCGGGCCAGGGCCCGCACCCCTTCAGGGCCCCCCGGCAGCGCCGCACGCCACTGAAATCAACCCGGCAGCGCGCTGTACGCACCAGGGCCCGCCCCCCTCTAGGAACGCTGCTGGACAGTCTGCTTCAAAATCCATAGATTTTCCATGATATTCAAGTTGGGGAACAGTGATGACCATTCCACAATATTGTACTTCTCCCTCTGCATAAATGTCTTTGTAGATTTCTGTGTGTTTAGGGTCATTGTCTTGTTGGAATATCCAACCCCTGCGTAACTTCAACTTTGTGACTGATGCAAATTAGGATTCGGATTCGGTTCGGCCGGGCAGACAGATTCGGCCAAATCCGAATCCTGATAAAAAAGGCCGAATCCTGGATTTGGTGCATCCCTACTTGGAATGCTGTGTTTTTCTTCCACCATGCAAAGAGCTTTCTGTTATGACCAAATAAATAGAGATGTCGCGAACTGTTCGCCGGCGAACTTGTTCGCGCGAACATCGGGTGTTCGCGCTCGCCGGAAGTTCGCGAACGTCGCGCGACGTTCGCCATTTTGGGTTCGCCATTGTTGGCGCTTTTTTTTGCCCTCTCACCCCAGACCAGCAGGTACATGGCAGCCAATCAGGAAGCTCTCCCTTGGACCACTCCCCTTCCCTATAAAAACCGAAGCCCTGCAGCGTTTTTTCACTCTGCCTGTGTGTGCTGAAGAGATAGTGTAGGGAGAGAGCTGCTGCCTGTTAGTGATTTCAGGGACAGTTGAAAGTTTGCTGGCTAGTAATCGTTTTGATACTGCTCTGTTATTGGAGGGACAGAAGTCTGCAGGGGTTTGAGGGACATTTAAGCTTAGGTAGCTTTGCTGGCTAGTAATCTACCTTCTACTGCAGTGCTCTGTATGTAGCTGCAGTGGGCAGCTGTCCTGCTTCTGATCTCATCTGCTGACTGCTGCAATAACAGTAGTCCTTGTAAGGACTGCTTTTATTTATTTTTTTGTTCCAATACAGAGCAGTATCAAGCAGATTACTAGCCAGCAAACTTACTATCATCTGTCCCTGAAATCACTAACAGCTCTCCCCCTACACTATCTCTTCCAAGCACACACAGGCAGATTTTTCAGATACATTTTTGCCCTTGATCCCCCTCTGGCATGCCACTGTCCAGGTCGTTGCACCCTTTAAACAACTTTAAAATCATTTTTCTGGCCAGAAATGTCTTTTGTAGATGTTAAAGTTCGCCTTCCCATTGAAGTCTATGGGGTTCGCGAACCGTTCGCGAACCGCTCGCAATTTTGCGCAAGTTCGCGAATATGTTCGCGAACTTTTTTTCCGACGTTCGCTACATCCCTACAAATAAATTGTTTGTCTCATCAGTCCAAAGCAAGTCTAAAATGACTTGTCTAAATGAGCTTTTGCATACAAGTGACTCCGTGACGTGAGAGCAGAAAGGGCTTCTTTCTCATTACCCTGCCATACAGATGTTTTTGTGCAAATTGCGCTGAGTTGTATAACGATGTACAGATACACCATCTGCAGCAAGATGTTCTTGCAGGTCTTTGGAGGTGATCTTTGGGTTGTCTGTAACCATTCTCACAATGCTCTGCATATGCCGCTCCTGTATTTTTCTTGGCCTGCCAGACCTGGGTTTTACAGCAACTGTGCGTGTGGCCTTTCATTTTTTGATTACATTCCTTACAGTTGAAACTGACAGTTTAAACCTCTGAGGTTTTTGTAGCCTTCCCCTAAACAATGATACTGAACAAACTTTGTTTTCAGATCTTTTGAGAGTTGCTTTGAGGATCCCATGCTGTCACTCTTCAGAGGAGAGTCAAATAGAAGCACAACTTGCAATTGGCCACCTTAAATACCTTTTCCCATGGACACACCTGCCTATGAAGTTCAAGGCTTAACGAGCTAATCAAACCAAGTTGGTGTTGCCAGTAGTCAGTATTGAGCAGTTACATACATTCAAATTAGCAAAATAACAAGTATACCCAAATTTTTGCCCAGCCAGTTTTTCACATTTGATTTAATCTCATACAACTGAATACTGCTTCACTAAAAATCTTTGTTCAGAAAACACCCCAGTACTGGGAAAGGAAAGACATACCACTGTTATCTTTTTTGCTAAAAGTGGAGTAAATTATTATGCAGGCGGGGAGGGGTTCCCAAACTTTTTCATATGACTGTAAATCTGGGGTAGTACAGAGATAATATATAATAGTGTGGAAATTCAACTTCAGATGGTTACAGAGTTCAAAATTAAATTGCTGAGGTTTTTCTCCAGGAGGTGGAAGTGGTAGATGCATTCTCCCTAATTTGGGCAGAGCCGGCCAAGCCGGAGGGGTTTCCTAGGGTGCCAGCCACCTCAACCCCTTCTTATGCGCCTGCTCCTTCACTAGCTGATGTCACATGTTTACACACTCTTTTGCACACTGATGTCACATGTGTACACACTCTTTTGCACACTGATGTCACATGTGTACACACTCTTTTGCACACTGATGTCAGAAGGGGGCACCAGAGAACACACATTGTGTGCGGAAGAAGGCCTGGACTAGTGGTAAGTGGAAGGTTGAGGTATGTGACGGCACCCCCTTCACCTTTGCATCCTAGGCACATTCCTCTTCTGCCTACACCTTGGGAAATCTATTTACATATATTTTTCCTCCATTTCCCATAATTATGAAAGTTTTACATACGACCTGTTCAGCCAGGATGAAAGTTATTGCTGTTCTGCCCAGCTGTCCCAGGAGGCCTTGGTATCCACTTTTGAGATCAGCTGTGTGACCCTTAATTCTTCTGCAATGTATTGATGATCTTCTTCAGAACAAATATTTACATATGAACCCCAAGTGCTTTAGACTAATGGCTTAGAAGCTGAAAGGAGAGTCCTATGGAATATTTGCTACTCTGACTTTTTGACCTGAAGACCTTCTTTCTTGTGGATCTCACGTCGAGCTTTATCCATTGTGCCTCCTCGTACTACGTTTCCTAAAAGTAAAGTCATCCTCAGACCAGTTCCTGAGTTTTCTAAACTTTGTTTGTCTTTTTTTATTAGTTTAAAACATTGTATATAATGATAAATAAATACAATGTTTATGTCGTGATGTAAAACGGGTGTTTTTTTGACACTGGCAACCTAAATGATGAAATTCATGGACACACTTACTGGAGCCCTAAATGTCACATGCATAGGGGCACTTCCACTTCCCAGAAGCCCCTGTAGTACATTTAAGATGTACAGCCAGTGGCACAATTGATTGCCACACAGCATACTAAGTCTGTAGGTGCCCAGTAATCATTGAAATGTCTGTTCCCCTTTTTGTAAATAGAGTGCGCTTATTTCCCTGTGGTTAGGGGAGGTAAGTGGAACCCTTCCCCTGGGTATACGGAAATCATCTTAGGACATCCTCCGTCACGTTACTCAGCCTTCACGTCTCAGCTTTTCTACTTTAACAATCTCCACTGTACCCCTTCACCTCTTATAACCAACTCCTTCCTCAGTCTTGACCCCTCATTCTTCAGCCTTGCACCCTCATTCCTCAGCCTTGCACCCTCATTCCTCAGTCCTCGTCTTTCCTATACTTCTATTATATCAAAGCTCGATGAAACACAGAAAGTAATCGCCAGAACTCAGTCTAACCCAGTCTGTGGCGCTGACCAGCTGCAATGTGCCAGCGCTCAGTCCAACCCAATCCAATCTGGAGTTGAGCAGCTGCTATAAACAATAAAATCCAATATTTGTACACAAAGATAAAGAGAAAAGTTGTCAGCGCATGGTTTGCCTAATACAAAAAATTAGATGTTAGTACCACAATTTGCCCAAAATATGTAAGCTCACGTGCCACGACAAGGCCCCTCATTAAACGTTTGTAGTAGTATGTGGTGCATTTAAAATCAAGTCCCCCAGCAATCAGTGTGACTGAGTAGTAAGACCAAACAGTGCGCAAACCCTGTGCTGGCAATTTTTCTCTTTATGGAAAGTAGATGCATGGATATAGTAAAGTGGATGTGGACGAACTAGTGGGAGATCACAGGTGCAACGACAGAGGGTGGAGTGATGAGGGGCCAGCACGGAGGTGCGAGATGGGATTATTAGATTAAATTAGATAAATCTGCCCCTTTATGTTCACCCCTTCTAAGTGTGAATTTAGAACTCAATAAAACTCAGTTTCTATTCATTCCTATGGGATTTTTAAAAGCATATTTATGTATCAAGAGGTGAACCCATTAATAAATAAGATTCTAAAAATCCCATAGGAATGAATAAAAGATGGGTGATTTTTCTGTGGTGGGTTGTAACCTCACATTTTTATAAATCTGCCCAAAATGTGGGCAGGACGGAGGTTTGATGACACTTGTAGTGAGGAACATAGGAGGCAAAGCTCAATTCCATGTGCTTAGGGGTCAGCTCCTTTAGCTCAGATAGACTTTGGCTGAGAATGTCCTAAAATGATTTATGCAGTAGGGCGGGGGAGGGGGGAGAGGGGAAACCCCTGCCCATGCCAAGCTTTATATTTACCTCACTGACACATCCCACAAACAGTGTGTTGTTGCCGCTGGGAGCCAAGAACTATTTGCCCGTGGGACATCTGAAGTGTAACAACTGACTCTACTTCTTGTGTCCCAGCTGCTGCTGCTGCTCTTCCCGGACTAGATCTCAGCCTCTCTAGCACCACTGGGAGTTGGACTTGTCACAAGAGTTACTTCTCCATTTCCCCTCACAGCTCCAGCAAATTCCATTAAACCCTTGTTCTTACACAGCAGTAAACTGACTGCTTCATGCAACTGTGGTGCCCAGTCTGGGTGATGTTTGCCTCTTAAAGGCATAGGCACGTGATGCACTCACTCGCCTCATATCAACTTCCCAGTCACCATTTTGCATAGAGGGTTTGTATATAAAGAGGGACCCATCTCATAACGACGCCAATCAGCATGGAGGCCACCAACCCCTATGTGACCGTGCAAGCACCCAGTGAGAGGGAGCAGGTAGGAGCGGCTGAGCTCCCAGTCCCCACTTGCCCTATTTCAGAGCCCTCTGCGGGGTTGATATGTGAAGGCACCCAGTGGTTGAGCAAGCAGAGGTCGCTGCGTGTGGTCTATGTACTGAATGACAGCCCAAAGTCAGCCATGGGGGGCAGCCCGGAGTCTGGGGCGCTGCATTGCCTGCGTCGAGCCTGTGAGGGAGAAGGGGCGCATCTCAGTATCGTCAACTTTGGGGAGCTGGACTTTGGGGAAACTGCTGTTCTGGACACCTTCTATGATGCAGGTAAGTGAGGTACTGAGTTAACCAAATAACCTAGTCGTTCAGCTGTCAGGGAGTGGTAGGAATTGTAATTCCTCACATGCACATGGTCCTGTGATTTGATCCTGACCCAATGGTAATGATATTAATTAGGGATGCACTGAATCCACTATTTTGTATTTGGCCGAACCCCTGAATCCTTCGCGAAAGATTCAGCTGTATACTGAACCGAATCGGAATCCTAATTAGCATATGCAAATTAGGGGATGGGAAGGGGAAAACATTTTTTACTTCCTTGTTTTGTGACAAAAAGTAATGCGATTTCCCTACCCTTTGCATATGCAAAGGGTATACCAATATGGTTGCATTCTCAGTAGCTTCTTCTACTGGCTACATCTAGGCCCGGCCCTGTTTTCCAGGCACACCATGTAAAGCTGAAAGATACTGTTCTTTCCCAGTAAATCAATATAGGCCCCTGCATGATCCAGTTGTTGGCCCAGGGGCCAATTTGTCAGATCAGTCCAATTTGCGGGTGGTCAAATTGGCCAAAGGTCTGCTCATTTAAAGACCTTGCAGATCTGTTGGTGTATGGCTATCTATACTCCTTTAGTTACACATATTGATGATCTTGGTCTACCAATCATGAATTAAAGATGTGATATACCCACCTAATAACTTGAGCTGAGAAATGTTAGGCTAAGGAAACAGAGGAAGACGACTAAATATATAGATATATATCTGTAAGACAAGATGCATCAAACATGTTTATTAACTCTTTAATTTCCAGGCCAAATACTTTTTATTTGAACATTAAATCAACATCACAGGCACCAAAGACCTGTATGGATCTAATGATTGAGACCTGTACACCGCACAAGACCACAATCACTTTCTCTATCCGGTGACCCAATCCATCCCATAACCGAATTATCTGCATCTGGAACTGTTACCCACTGGCAATAAAGCAGAAGTGGCCTTGTAGGTTGCAAGTGGTGTTATCCGAGAGAAGTGAAAAAGAGTCATTGAAGCTTGTGCCTGTAAATCCTAAAATGTTAAATCCTTGCATTTGTGTAGGCAGCCATCCTTCTGCCAGACTTGGCCATGATATTTTTCTTTGTACTATTCACAATTCATGAACTTGCCTCACAGATGTGTTTGATAACTCACACAGCAATGGGTAATGTGACCTCTGTTCAATAGTCACATGATATTAATGCAGTTGTGTGATTCATCCACTAGATGGTGCAAGGTTATTAGTTTGGTTGCTAAAAGAATTAAAGTGGTCAAAATAGTCCTTGCATCTATTCCCCGGTTTATTACACATAATTAAGACATTTCACAAGTTAATTTTGGATTAATATCATCAATGTCCAGCACCAGTGAGGTTGTCATTCAGCAGTAAGACTGTCCCATGGAATAGATTTGCTTCTCTCTTCAGAAAGGCAGTATGTAGCTTTGTACGAAGGGCAGGACACATTAAGGGTCATTTATAGATCTATGGGGAGTTGTGCTAGAAATCTAGGAGGGGGTGCAAGAGTGCGTCATTAAGGGTTGGACTCCACAAGCGTACTTGTCGCGATCCGACACTCTACGACAAATCGCATGCGACAAAAATAAGGTAATAGAATTGTCACATGGTGTCACAGCGTTGATCTATTACTTATGTCACGTCGGATCAACGCTGCAACAATTCTATTACTTACCTTATTTTTGTCGCATACGACAAGCTGCATGAGTTTTGTTGCAGCGTGTCAGGTCGTGACAAAATCGCTCGTGAAGTCCTACCCTTAGAGGCACATTTATCAAAGGTCAAATTTTGAATTCACGTGAGTTTTTTTTAAACTCCCATAGATTGGACTAGTCAAAATGTATTAATGAAATCTAATTAATAAAACTTGAACGAATTTAACAAATTGAATTAGATCAGACTCGATTTGAGTTTTTCTCCGAAAGGAAGGCTGCGGACATCTCCAAATTGATCCCTGGACCTCTCCTATTGACTTAAACCGCAATTCAGCAGGTTTTAGGTGGCAAATAGTCTTAAAGGGCCAGTACGATAAATATTCGAAAATCAAATTAAAATGTAAACAAAAAATGAATCGAATTTGGATAACTCCCTAGTTAAATCTGAGAGTTTTGACCATAAAAAAATTTGACCTTTGTTAAATCTGACCCTTAGTGTTAATCAAACAAGCACTTGCGCCCCAGGGAAGGCTGAACTGTGTTTGTTGTGCAAGACTGAAGATTGGGCACAAAGAGTGTGTTGTCACATAAAGGCGCACAGGCCCAGATTAACGGCAAGGCCGCATAGGCCCGGGCCTAGGGCGGCAAAAAAATAGGGGCGGCATGCCGCCCAGCCGCATTATGGGGACGCGTGCGTCCCCATTCAACTACAGCAGCTGCGCCGGCATTTTTTTGCCGGCGCGCTGGGAAGGGGAGGTGAGCGCTAGGACCGTGCGGCCGCCTGGTCGGACCGCACGGCCTAGGGGCGCCCCTTATTGAAATCCGGCGCTGAAGGCGCACACACACAAGTTAGTGGACAGGGGGTTGATAACGTCTTCGATAGAGCACTGCCTAACACAGACAGAGAGGAGCCCGGACTGGAGGAAACCAGCACTTTTTTTTTGATGCGCGACAATTCACAATTTCACCCACTGGAGTCTATAGGCAAAAAATGTTGCTCATCGCTAGTGGGAATTTCACCACAGCAATTTGGCTTCACATGAGCTGGGGAGATTGGGGACCTACTGTAGAAAGCAGAAAAACCAGATCTAGTTGTAGCCGATACCCACAAAGTATTCTGTTCTGGAGAACAAACAAACACAAAGGATGTAGAAAGGCACCAGGCAACACTATGTCGTGTACGTATTTGGAAGTTTATTATATAAAGGACTGCGTTTTCCTTAGAGGATTACAAAACAGTTGACGTGAAATGTACAAGCCGCGATCACCGTTTATCGGTTTATCAGATCAGACAAAGTACACGTTGGGATTCATTCGAGATTGTTCATAGATAGGAGAGTTGGGCTATTCATCTTTATTCTTGTAGCATTGGAACGTTTCATCTCTGTAAAAGCATCAGTTATCCACTTTCCAAATGTCGACCACAAACTCCTGGAATAGGATTATAAACGTACAGACATGCCAAGCTAAAGAGTCTAATAGAAAGAATGATTGTACATAAGTGTAGAAAAATATTCTCTATATTTTTTTTTTTAAAAAAACAAATGTCCCTCCCACCAAAGATAGCTGCAAAATAATTACATCCCTTTGTGTACAACTTCCCTTTATCTTGAGAATTACATGATAATCTTGGCATACATCATTTTCCCTAATCTTACCCAGAAACAGATTAACAAGAAACTGTACAGGTATGGGATCCGTTATCCGGAAACCCATTATGCAGAAAGCTCCGAATTACGGAATGGCCGTCTCGCATAGACTCAATTATAGTCAAATAATCCAGATTTTTAAAAATGATTTCCTTTTTCTCTGTAATAATAAAAATTACCCTTGTACTTGATCCCAACTAAGATATAATTAATCCTTGTTGTAAGCAAAACCAGCCTATTGGATTTATTTAATGTTTACATGATTTTCTAGTAGATTTAAGGTATGAAGTTCCAAAATTAAAGAAAGACCTGTTATCCGGAAAACCCCAGGTCCCAAGCATTCTGGATAACAGGTCCCATACCTGTAAACCCTTCTGAAATGATCAAGTCACGCAATGTTCTATCCAACTGGTGCCGGCACTTCCGTTCTGCGAACACTAGTATGCCATTGGTCGACAGGAGTAGCATAAGTCATAAACGATTAAGTGCTGGTAAAGGTTAATACAATGTGAGTGGACATAGCATTCTGCTTGTATACAGGAGAGAATATAAAGGGGTTAGAAGGCCCACACCGAAATTTGACCCGAGGTGCTGATCAACCATTTCTCCAATATAAGTACAGACAAAAAAAAATGAAGAAGCGGATTGCACACTCTATATGAAAAAGGTTTAACAGAAAAAACAAAAGGCTGCAAAATAAAAGAACATTTGCCCTACGCGTTTCGAGCGTTCATCAGGGGCACAAAGATAGAAAAATAAGTGAAAAAGCTGCCTTTTTCCCTTTTCTATCTTTTTTTCCTTAACGGTCGAAACGCGTAAGGCAAATGTTTTCATTTTGTAACCTTTTGTTTTTTCTGTTAATATATCTTTTTCGTATACAGTGTGCGACCCCGTTCTTCATTTTTTGGCGTATACAGGAGAGAAGCAGCACAATTAAAGGTGAAATGGCTTATTCTGGTTTATGGAGGGAAGTTGTATAATTGTACAGAGAAGCCCTATACTGTTACAGGAGCAAGTGTACATGAGATGTTGACCGTACCCTCCTATAACAGCAGCAGCTTTCTACATCAAGTTTATGATACGAGTTGCTTGTGTTTTACAAAACTTATAAAGTAACATTTTAGTTCTGTTCCAGATAATTTGCAATAGCAGTGCCGCATTACTGGTTGTCAGAGTGTTAAGTGACTGATGCATGAAGCACCTCCAAAAAGGCAGTTTTCCTACTTGCAGCCATATGCTTAACCCTTTGGAAACGTGTTGAAGACAACACTCTGATCAATCTCACATTTGTTTTCCAAGGCTTCCGTAGTAGTGATGTGCGGGTCGAGAATTACTCGACCCGCACCCGCCCCCTCCTGAACCGCATCTGACCCGGTCCTGCCTCTTTTTATAGACCCACCCGCAGTGACATCACAAAAGGGGCAGCCGGAAGTCTATAAACTCCGGCGCCAGAAGCCGTCAGTACTAGGTCGCGGGTGGAGAGAGCAGGAGAAGAGCTCGCACCGAAGATTTTGTGCAGGAGTCGGCCCGAACCTGCGGGTTTCAGGTGGGTCCGCATATCACTTTTCGGTAGCAGATTCACTTTCAGCTGTAGAATCCTGGAATTCATGACGCTTAAAGGAGGGAAGCTCTTAGTGACAAATTCATTTCATTTACCCCCTGTGGTTTGTAAGAGTAGAAAAAAAAACCCCTCCTCCACCGTTCATTTATGGACATAAAAGCAAAACACTAATGGCACATGGATCATTTTTTCCACCGGTTCTTCAGTACTTCTGCCAAAAGAGAGACACCAGTAAGCCTGTGCCTTTCCTTGTGACTTTCATGCACCCAACAACATTTCAGCAGATAACTGTCTGTACTAGCAGTGTCATGAGATTTCCATTAAAGAGGAAAGATAGTGAAAATGAAATATTAGCTTTAATTAAAAATTCTGTATTGTTTCTGAAATAATCAAGTTTATCTCCACTATTCCTCTCTCAGCATCTGTTTCTCTTTCTCTCTTCATTCAGGAGTTGGGTGTCAGATGAATGATCCAATAGAGAGTCCTGCAGAGGGTCGGGTTCCCGCATAAAACCTGCTGTACCCTGCGGGTTGAGGGTAGAAGTTACGGGTATAGATGCAGGTCGGCGGTTCTACGGGTTTGCGGGTCGCTGGTCTTCTCAATAGGGCTTTTTACTTCTTTTTTTCTGACCACACCTACTTCCGATAATGTCACTTCTTGTTTACAATGACAGCACTCCCTGTTTTACGGATTTTATTTCTGACCACGCCTACTCCCGATGATGTCACTGCCGGTTTACAATGACAGCACTTCCTGATTCTTGATGGTCAGCGGATTGCGGATAAGGAACTTGCGGGTCAGGTAGCGGGTCCAAGTGGGTAAGAATGTGGGTTGCGGGTCCAGGTTGCGGATTGCAGGTATGGGTTCCAAAAAAATGGACCCGTGCAGGTCTCTAATCCAATATATCATATAGGGGGGATCCTTTTGCCTAGAAGATGTATTAGAACTCACTCTTCCACCTTCCAAACACTTTTTTCAATTCAGTTGTTTTCATATTGTTCCCCAGAAATAAAGACTTTTTTCAAATACTTTCCATTATTTATTTTTACTGTTTTTCCAAAATCTAAGTTTAAAGTTGAATGTTCGTGTCTCTGGTGTTTCAGTCTGGCAGCTCAGTAATTCAGGTGCAGATTCTGAACTGTTACAGTTTTGCAACATTTAGTTGATACATTTCTCATCAGTATCTCTGGTGTATTAGCAACTATTGTATCAAGTCTAACAGCTGCCTGTAATGAAACCCAGAGATTCTGCTCAGCAGGGACAAAGATAACAAATGTATCAACTAAATGTATCCATTTAGAACAGTTTACAGGGTCCGCGACCCCCCTCCCAGAGCTGCTTCAGAAGGTGAAAAATGACACTTTAAACTTCAATATTAGAAAAATTGTCAGACAGAGAAAAAAGAAAGTCATTGGAAAAAGTAGTTATTTCTGGTGATCTATTTGAAAACAACTATTTGTTTGAAGGTGAATCACCCCTTTAAAATCACCAGAAATTCCGTCTCTCTATATGCAGAATTTGTTTGTACTGGAATCAGTTATTTGAATGAGCTCTAATACATCTGCTAGGAAAGGGAGCACCCCCTGTAAGATATATTGTATCTAAGTGTCAATGAATATCTGACACCCAACTGCTGCATGAAGACAGAATGAAGAGAAACAGATGCTGAGAGAGGGACAGTGAATATAAACTTGATTATTTCAGAAACAATGCAGAATATTTTATTTATTGTATTTAGAAAGTTTCTTACTTCAGTATGATGAAGCGTATATCAATTTTCGCGATAGTTCCCCTTTAGAGTCAAAAGGTAGCAGAACAAAGGAGTGGAGTGTTTATTAGTCAGATGAATCACACCAGCAGAGATTCTGCCCCGTGTGCCATTAGCCACAGAACTTAAAAGATCCAGAAAAGGGCTGCTAGTCTTATAAACAGTTCATCTTGTAGTTATTGGGAAAGCTTGCAAAGTTTTGACAAAGTCCCTTTTTCTGAGAACAAGTAATTATCATAGTACAAGTGCTGACAATCTTCTTCTCCAGTCATCAGGCACTGACAAACGGGTTCTGTTTTTAAAGGTTGTCCGTTAATGCACAAAGCAGAATAGGTCAGACTGCGGGAAGTGCTCCAGTGGAGTGTCATGCAAGGACAGCATTAAAGCTTGCACCGTGAAGGGAACTAAAGTGCTCTGAAACCCTTGTAATGCATGGCTGATTTAAAAGTGGATTACTGAACCATATCTATATAAGGTGTGTGCATCATTTTAAATCCAAAAAAGTAAAAAATAAAATAAAAGCAAATCGTCAAATTGAAAGGTCACCCACCGAACTATAATCCCACCCAAAAAAAAGATAGATTAAAGTCAGATATACACCTGTTACTGCTTGCTGGAGGCATAATGCTTGAACTTATTGCAGTTTGAAAGCTATTCCGGCGGTCGTCCCACAGTTACATGCGGGGGGTCCGTTCTTGTTGCTGATCTTGGTTGTGATACATTCATGAGAAATTCCACAGTTGTAGTTTTTTTTTCTTTTGTCCACATCATTTCAGGACTAGATCATTTTCTCTATTAAGACAAGGCAAAAGATGATCGATCTAATAAGAATAAAAAAAAAAAAAAGGCAGATGTAGAAATTTCACTTGAATGTGTTGTGCGAAAGTGCAGAAGGCGGAGTGGCATGTTGTATACATCATTTTTAAGAACAAAGAGCTGAGAGTATGCAAGTGCTCAAATAAAAAGTGAACCTAGAACCCGTTATGTTGGAGGACTATGAATACTTCTGTTCAGCGTTGAGATTTGTTTTCCTTTTGTTTCATTTTCAGTGTCTTCTTCAGTTGCAGAGGTGAAAAGCCTAAATCAAAGTCCCCGGCATTGTAAGATGTGTTTTTTTTTTCCATCACTGAACTACTGAGAACAGACAAAAGCAGCAGCATTGATTACGAGAGCCGGCAGGGACCGGGAGCATGTGTTGCCCGAGTGTCTTTATGATATGTGCTATCACTGATGGCTTTTTGTTGTGCTGCGAATCTTCAGCTTCAGGTTGCTCCTACTAGATGACTTGACTTTCACAGGGCCGTGGAGGTAATCTTCTTTATTCCTCTCCTCTGAGCCAGAGTAGAACGACCAACAGGTTCCAGTACGGGTGACAGTGGATTAAGGTTCAAAGCAGAATAAGTTGCTGCCATGGCTCCCTGCATTAAACAAGAATGGAGACAAAACACAAAAGTGTGAGGACAGGTGAAGAAATATAATCATGTTAAAGTGTAGAACTCAGAACTTAGCTGTGATCCACTGCATATCATGTGCTTGAATGGCTGCCTAGAGACGAAAAATTCACCAGACACTCAACAGCAAGTGAAGCGGGGTCTGACGAAGGGGCCCGCCCCCGAAATGTTACATCACAAGACTTGAATAAACACGCAGGGGTCCGCCCCGCTTCACTTGCTGTTGAGTGTCTGGTGAATTTTTCTTCTCTATGTATATTGGAGAGGTGCCAACCTCTTTTCCGGACACCACGCTATTTGACTGGAGAGGCTGGGGAATCAGGAATCCTTTTTGTGACTTAAATGGCTGCCCCCATAACTGCACAGCAGTTTGTTTATATAAACTATAATAGTTTTTCTGAAGCAAACACACCAGTTTTACCAGTTCATGGCAACATTACATTATAGTCACTCTTTTAAAACACGCATTTTTTGGCGTTACTGTTTCTTTAATGAATTCATTCTATGTACTTGTGCAGCTGCCGTTGGATTAAAAATGGAACTAAAGGAAACAACCGCAAACAAATGTAAGCATTTCGGTGCATGAAACATAATATTAATTAGCCTGTGAATCAGAAGGCTTGTCTAGCATAAGGAAAAAAGGCGACATTACCTTTACTAGGTGTGGAGCATCTTGTCTGTTCAGCTGGAACTGAGGCAGCTGGTCACAGTGTACTATCCAGGGGTGCTTCAGTACTTGGGCTGCAGTTAATCTTTGTTGTGGATCCACGTGAAGCATCTTTGAAACCAGGTCCTGTGGATAGGATATAAAAAATATATTCAGCCGTCTTTCTAGGAATCTACAAAAATGAACAACAATAGCACCGCTATCCTTCATCATGGAATCTCCAGGGTATTAGGAACACTTCACACACATCCATGGTCTTCTCAGGGGACCCACTGTGTTTAACACACTGTTAAACAATTCTACCGGGAGGACCCATAGATTTAGAAGGAGAAAAAGCAGTCACACTGTAAGATCATTAACAACAGAATTCCAATTGAATAATTCCTAGGTTAGACCAGCAGGGTTTTTATTAACTGTAAGCTTAAAGGGCATGTAAAGGCAAAAAAAATAAAGTCCCATTTTTACTTTCTTGAATAAAAAAGAAATCTATCTCCAATATACTTTAATTAAAAAATATGTACCGTTTTTATAAGAAACCTGACTGTATGCAGTGAAATTCTCCCTTCATTTACTTCTGTGGATAGGAATTGTCAGACGGTCCCTAACTGATGAGCAGGGAAACAATCATACTTATGAACAGCAGTTGGAGACCCCGCCTTACTTCCCAGCCATGCAGAACTCAAGCAGCTTTGTTTATGACGATCCCTAAGCAGCCCAGACCACACTGAGCATGTGCACAGTCTTAGTCTTGCAAATATGTTTAACAAAGTTACAAGATGGTGACCCCCTGTAGCCAACTTTGAAAGCATAAATTATTTGTTTAATTAGGCTTGTGGTGCAGTAAGTTCATGTTTATATTTAGTATACAAAATACAGCATTTCTAGCCTTATTCTATTTTAGACTTTACATGCCCTTTAAAGGGATTTGGTCATGATTTGTATGGTGTAGTTTTTATTTCTAACTTACACTGTTTACACTGCAAAAAATTCACTCTACAATATAAAATGTAATTCCTGAACCAGCAAGTGTATTTTTTTTAGTTGTAATATTGGTGTGTAGGTGCATCTCAGGTCATTTTGCCTGGTCATGTGCTTTCAGAAAGAGCCAGCAGGATGGAACTGCTTTCTGGCAGCCTGTTGTTTCTCCTACTCAATGTAACTGAATGTGTCGCAGTGGGACCTGGATTTTACTATAGAGTGCTGTTCTTAGATCTACCAGGCAGTTGTTATCTTGTGTTAGGGAGCGGTTATCTGGTTACCCTCCCATTGTTCTGTTGTTAGGCTGCTGGGGGAAGGGAGGGGTGATATCACTCCAACTTGCAGTACAGCAGTAAAGAGTGACTGAAGTTTATCAGAGCACAGGTCACATGACTGGGAGCAGCTGGGAAACTGTCAATATGTCTAGACCCATGTCAGATTTCAAAATTAAATCTAAAAAAAAATCTTTTTTCCATCACAGTATCCCTTTAAACAAAATCAATGCTGAATGTTTAAGGGGGTATCTGCAGAACAGTATAGACAATTTAGTGGTCCGGTGAGGCTGGCTGTGGGTTAAATTAAGATCAGCATTGCTAAATGCCAACTAAAATTATGTTATAAAATCGGAGTGCCCCTACATTAACATAACACCAAGTTGTGGCTGTCCAGCTATAGTTCGCATTCATTTAAATAAAACAATCCCTATTTAGCTGTATCCCATGAGGATGCAGAAAAAAATCTGTCCCCATTTACTATTAGGGGCAGATTTATTAAGGGTCGAATAGTAAATTACAATTTTAACATTTTTTTTGTTGGTTTTAAAATTCACACATTAGAATTTTAATCCCCCAATTTGAATGTAAATTTGAATATGAGATTTATCACACCCAGACCATGGAAACAGTTCTAATTCGAATATTAGCTACCTAAAACCTTCCAAGTCAAGTCAATGGCAGAGGCCCGTTAAACCATTTCAATATGTTCATTGCCTAACATTCAAGTTTTTTTCAGGGGGGAAACTCGATTTGAATTTGATTTTCGGGTCAGGACTATTCAAGGAAATATAATACTTAAGATTTTTTTTCTAAAATAACCTCCCATTCGAGTTGTGAGTATATTCAACTTTGAGTAAACAAAAAATTCACATAAATTCGACCTTTGATAAATCTGCCCATTAATGTTGCTCGGGTGAATGGCACTGCAATGAAACCACTTTTATAACATGGAAGAGATTATCCTAAAGGCACTAGATATCACTGCGTACCTCATTATTCTTAGTGGCAATGGCACTTTCTTAAAGGGGAAGGAAACCTAGTCGGCACAAACCCCCACCCCCCCTCCCGTTTGTTGCCCACCCTCCCTCCTCCCCCCTGGCCTACCCGTTCCACTGGGCAAATGCCCCTAACTTGTTACCCTTCTGCGCAGGTCCAGTCCAGGGAGTTCACAGACGACATCTTCTTCCACGCGATCTTCTTCCTGCTTTGAACGGCGCATGCGCAGTAGGATCATTTCGCCGGTACGATCTACTGCGCATGCGCGTGACTTTTGGCGCATGCGCAGTAGATCCGTACTAGGAAAATGATCCTACTGCACATGCGCCAAAACACCATTCACAGCAGGAAGAAGATTGCGTGGAAGAAGATGTCGTCGGTGAACTCCCTGGACTGGACCTGCGCAGAAGGGTAACAAGTTAGGGGCATTTGCCCAGTGGGACGGGTAGGCCAGGGGGGAGGAGGGAGGGTGGGCAACAAACGGGAGGGGGGGTGGATGGTTTGCGCCGACTAGGTTTCCTTCCCCTTTAAAGCAGTGACTTAAGGTGGTCATAGACGCACAGATAATATCGTATGAAACTATTTTTCGTACGATATACGGTGCACGTAAGGTGTATCGGCAGAAGAATTGGATATTGGTCGGCTCGTCGATCGGGCTAGATGGAAAATTTTGATTGGGTGCCTTTGAAGTAGAGTTCTGCACTGAACCAATTTCTAAGACCCGGACCCAAATCCGCAGTCTGCAACCCGAACCGCGACCCACATATTTAGCCACTTTGAACTGATACCCGACCCGGGCCCGCAACTGTCTTATCCGCAATCTGCCGACCACCATCAAACCGGAACTGATGTTGCTGCAAACTGGAAGTGAGATCATCAAACATGGCCAATAGTCGAGAGGGACAGAAGTGCGCCCTGTGATGTAAGAGAGCTGTGCCGGAAGTCAGATGGGAGGGGGAGATGAGTGGAGAGAAAGCTGCAGGAAGAGACCTGCAACCCAACCCGCATCTGAAAAGTTTACCCTTGTTCCACAGGGTACCCACTTTTTTTGTAGGTAATCTGCGTGTACCCGACCCACTGCAGGACTCTACTTTGAAGGCACTCAAACATTGGCCATTGTTAGTGCTGAATCATCAGATACAGGTAGAATTCTATTGTTTCTACCTGTATATCTGACGATTCAGCTCTACACGTGTGTATTGAAACAAACAATGTTTCTTGGAAAGATCTTTTCCAAGAAAGATCATAATTGTTGTGTCTATGGCCACCTTTAGTCTGGGACATTGTTGTGTATGTTGCAACAGACTGCAGCAGCTAAGGAATGTTGAGTAAACTGATCTGTACACAAACTGACCTTGGCAATATCTGAAACAGAATTCCAATAACCACCACTTAGAGAGAACTTTCCGCTTCCTATTCTTGCTAGGATTTCTTCTGGTGTGTCATCTGGTCCATTTGCAAAAGGAGTGTATCTGAAATATGAAGAAAATATACAATATGACAAATAGCAGTAATCACAAAAAAGTGCTTTTACCGGGCCCAAGAGCAAGTAACTGAACTGGGAAGTTCCTGCACTTGTTTTATAACCTATTTACATATATTCCCCTGATTTAAAAGGTTTTAGCATCATGTTCACTTACCCCGTCAGCATTGTATAAAGCAGCACACCCAGACTCCATATATCACATGCCGCATCGTAGCCTTGGCGCTTTAAAACCTATAAAGGACAAAAAAAATAGAGACAAATATAAAATCAAGCCTAGCTCAGCATTATTCTAGGTATTTATTTGCAATTCAATGGGGGGAATTCGCAAAGTGTAGAGAGCCCATTTTTGGAATAAAAGTGGTGGTAAATTGGTGTAAAATACTTTCTCCATATTCACAAACAGAAATCCGCCTAAATTCTGACTCAGACACTTTTCATATTTTAGTGAAAGAAAGAATTTACAGACACTTATGAATTTGCCTTTCAAATGACATAAAAATGGCACAAAAACGTCATTTTAAACGACATTTTCAAAATGGAGTGAAGTTCAGTATAACTCTTCACAATGTGTCAGATCAATTCTAAAGGTGGCCATACACAGGGAGATCCTCTCTTTTGGCGATGTTGCCAAAACAGCGGATCTCTCCCTGATATGCCCACATTGAAGCCATAGGGCCCAACGATCGGATCAGAAAGAAAGCCAAATGGACGTTCAGATCGAGGGGAGAATCAACTAATAGATGCGGCCACGATTTCTAACCCTGCCTGATCGACATTACTGATATGTAAAAAGTTTTTAACTCACACTTGTGTTAATTTACTAGTTTTAGCTCAATAAATGAGGCAATATTAGCACTTTGAGTGAACATATTATCTAAAGGAAAAGTAAAGCCTCCCAGGCAATTTTTTAGTTTTAGCAGCAATTAGATACTTGGCCTAAGATAATAAAACAAAATTCTGACACAAATCCCTATATTATGAAAAATAGCATTTCTTGTATTTAGTATCGTTACAGAATTGAAATTACACAAACATGTAGGCAGATTTAAAAAGCCCAGGTTATCCTGAAAACCATTATGTATCATTTTTCTAGGTGAAATAAACCTCTCTCCCCACTAAAGAAAAATTCAGAAAAAATGTTGTTAAAATGTTGTGCAAAAGACAAAATCTGAAAACTGTCTGTTTAAAAGACAAACTCACAAAGTGGAGATTTGTGAATTTGGTGGGGAATCAGACACTTTCATCTTCACTTTTATTTTGTCTCAATATCACCACTTTCGTGAATTTCCCCCATTGTGTTCAGCAAACAACCAGATTTCATGGATAAGGTGTAAATTATGTAGGCATTTTATGATGGTGAGATTAAAAATCAGCTCCAATGAAGGCTCTAAGCGCCTGTTCATTACTTGCCCCAAAAGGGGGAGCTCTCTGTGAACATATTTGAAGCAATGAAAGATTTTATAAAGCAATCCATGGAATACAACTTGGCCTGTTTAGTGACAGATTTTGTGATAAGATGCTTTTCAATTCTCTCTTCCTGCAGACAAGATGCTAGACATGAACATTGAGGCTCTCATGTAGTTACATAGTCGGATCAGGTGAAAAAAGACCAAAGTCCATAAGGTTCAACCCCTCCAAATGAAACCCAGCATCCATCCATACACACTGATCCCTCCATACACTCACATAAACTATATACATTTGTTACTCCTGTTGTCAGACACATGCAGACTTAACTGAGAAAATAGATCATCTCTATCCCTTTTTTTCTCTACGACTTGTTGGGCATATGTGCAGAACGCAGTGCAGTGGAAATTACAACAATTCAAGCGACTCAGATTAGAGAACTTCTTCCTAGTTACACTAACTGTGAGGACAAGATGACTTACCTCAGGAGCCACAAAATTTGCAGTATAGCATGGAGTCATAAGCAAACCATTTTCTGCCCTGAGTTGCTTTGCAAAGCCGAAGTCACAAATTCGAATAGACTCAGGGTTCCCAGACTCATCCACATAAAGAATATTGCTTGGCTTGAGATCCCGGTGGACGACCTAAAATGTATGAAGATGAAAAGAATTGTGAAGAATATTTAATACGTTAAACAATGTACAGTGCCCTAAATCTTTCATAAAGCCTATCGTCGTTCAGTATAGTCATACATAGATCCTGCATTTAAAGCATAGAGAGTCCAGTGAAGAAACAGCCCAATGCTGCTCACAAAAGTATCAACAACTATCCTGTATATGCAGTAACCCTAGGGGGCAGATTGAGTAAAGGTGGCCATAGACGTAACAATTATGATCTTTCTTGGAAAAGATGTTTCCAAGAAAGATCGTTCGTTTCAATACACACGTGTACAGCTGAATCGTCCGATATACATATAGAAACAATAGAATTCTACCTGTATCTGACGATTCAGCACTAACAATGGCCGAAGTTTGGGTCCCTTCAAAGGCACCCGATTAAAATTTTCCGTCCAGCCTGATCGACGAGCCAACCTATATCCAAGTCTTCTGCCGGCTCTTTTCCCACTATTCACGCACCAAATATCGTACGCAAATTTGTTTTGTACGATATTATCTGTGAGTTTATGGCCACCTTAAGGGTCGAATTGAAAATTTTAATTTTCACTTTTTTTTTTAAGGTCAAAATAGTCAAATTAGAATAGGGAATTTTCCAAACTTGATTAGTTTCAAATTTGATTTCCGAGATCTTATCATACTGTGGCCCTTCGAATTTGACTATTCTCCACCTAAAACCTGCTGAATTACTGTATAAGTGACCAATTTGGAGTTGTTTGTAGCCTTCCTGATATGAGAGTTCTTTTTGGAAAAAAAAACTCGAATCAAATTTGGTCGAATTTGATTCGAGTTTTTGAGTCTGTGAAATTCGTCTGAGTTTTACATATTGGATTTTTTTTAATAAATAGTTAAATAATTGAATTTCGAGTAAAATCTAATGTGAGTCATGTGAGTTTAAAAAAAAACTCGCATGAATTCGAAATTCAACCCTTAGATAAAGACACACGACAGATTCGGGGAGATTAGTCGCCACGGCGACAAATCGCCTCTTCTTCGGCACACACTCTCGCCGAACTGTCTTTACCTACCTTCCCACCGGCTATAATGAAAAATCGCCAGCGGGATGGCACTCGCGGCACTTCGTTTTCCGAAGTTGCCTCATGAGGAAACTCCGGGCGTCTTCGGAAAACCAAGCTAGTGCCATCCTGCTGGCGATTTTTCATTCTAGCCAGCAGTTCAGGGATATTGTCGCCTGAAGAAGAGGCGATTTGTCGCCGACACGACTAATCTCCCCGAATCTGCCCGTGTGTTCTTACCCTTAATAAATGTGCCTCTAGAAGTCTGCAATCTGATCATCATGCAGGATAAATTGTAAAGTAAATTGGGACTGTCCACTATAAACAGCTTTTTTTCTAACCCAGATATTGTGTAACTGCATTGTATTTACTATTGGTAAAGACTAATAATTGACCTGCTGGAAAACACAGGCTGAGAATCGGCCCCTACACTGGCATTAGCATCCTCTCCTGTCTGCTCCCGGAACAACTGTGTGAGCCTGGGTCCAGGCACATGCAGCCGATTTCCGCAGTCTTCTTTATCTTTGCCAAAATCAGCTGCATATCGGTACAGGTGGCTAATGCCAGAGTAGTGGCTTATTCCCGTCCTGCGTATTTCATTTTCAGCCTTCTCTTGCATTAACCCAATGCTGGATGCAGGATGGTAGTTTGTAAACAGTATGTCAGTTCCAATTAATCTATTCACCAACTGTTTGATACTTATTTAATATGTATATTTATCATTTAATCTGCATATCAGAACTACTCTTAAACTGCTATCTTTGTAAAGTGTTCTTAATCCTGATGGCTTGATGTTTAAGTGGAAACACAAAATATATTGGAATGCATATTTCATGATAAACTGAAAGAGAAAACTTACCCACTGGGAGTGGAGGTATTCTACGGTTTTGGTTATCGTGTGTAGCACTGCACTTGCCTCTCGCTCAGAGAAGAACTTTTGCCGCAGTATTTTATCTAAAAGTTCCCCTCCCTTCATTAGTTCCGTTACTAAATACACATATTTTCCATCATCATACACCTGCAACATAAAAATAAGTCGATCATTACATTACGCTAGTAGTCAATTTAAACCCCTATTTAAAAAGAGTACAACAGACAAAACAGTGTTGCTGCCCAGCGAATGATGAAATCACAAGTGTTTTATTTAATGAAATACATGCATTATGATTTTTAAATGTATTTTGCTAGCTTTAAGGCATGATGCTCCAAATGACATTTTCCATTTGCAGGTTCAACTGCACAACTGGGATGGTAGAGTTCCGTACATAAACTACAGCAATTATTATGCTTTTTTAAGGATATAGTTCTCCTTTAAAATTAAAAACTCTGCTGTTTTTGCTTCCATTAAGGATTAATTATATCTTAGTTGGGATCAAGTACAGGCTACTGTTTTATTATCACAAAGAAAATAAATTCCGTAATTTGGAGCTTTCTGAATAATGGGTTTCTGGATAACGGATCCCATACCTGTATCTATTTTTACATTTGATTGAACTGGAGCTCAAACCCAAAAAGAAATAAAACAGGCAAGTCAAGTAGTATAGTCCAATCATACTTACATCTTTTAATGTAATGATATTGGGATGCTGCCCATATCGCAACAGTATTTCTATTTCCTCATTGGGGTCTCTCTTGCTCTTGTCAATAATCTAAATAATGAAAAGAAATGTTTGCGAAGACAATTAAAACAGTTTCCAAAACCTCTCTAATAGTTTTATAAAAATAACAATATAGTTGAACTTCTCGGATTCAGACATAATATAAGTTATAGCAGGGACACAGTTATAATTCAATGATTTGGTTTATGTTTGTGCAATAAAGTGAAATTACAGTTCAAAATAGTAAACAAGGGTTTGATTACAAAGACAAAACAAGAGTCCAGAAATCACGTGTAACTCAGAAGTGGATGGTCTAACTAGACCTGTAGTAATGATCATGCAACGCACAGATAAACTGCCATGCATTAAAGGGGTTATTCACCTTTGAGTTAACTTTAAGTATGACGCAGAGAGTGATGTTCTGAGACAATTTGCAGTTGGTTTTTTTTTTTATCATTTGTGGTTTTTGAATTATTTAGCTTTTTGTTCAGGTGCTAACCTAGTTGGTAGGGTAATTGGAATAAGAGACTGGAATATGAATAGGAGATTGTCCGAATAGAAAGATGAATAATAAAAAGTAGCAGTAACAATAAAAAAAAAAAAAAAGCCTTGGCATGTTAATTGCCCTCAAAGGAAATGGCAACTTGACCTACCTCACTTGGTGGTTGTCCCCTTAACCTAGAACACCGTCATTTTGGTGGAGGCTTCCAGCACATTGTTAATCACTTTCCGAGGCAAAAAAATCTCAGAAAGATAAGCTCATTGAAGTACTATTTTTATTGTATTTGTATATTTGATACCCTAAAAACAGATTTACAGTTTAACAAAAACTCAAAATGCTGCCACCGGTCCCCCAGACTGGAGATGATTAAACTTGAGGTGACACTATGCTACACAGACATGCTTCTTTGGAAGACATCATACCTAATTACCAAAAACCTTTCTATAAGACTGCATATGCTGTAAAAGTGGTGTTAGCAAGGTAGTATTGTAGCAACTATTGTGATATAATACCTACCTTTACTGCATACTCCATGTTGGAAACCTTGTGAATACACCTTTTGCAAATAGAATACGAACCCACGCCAATATCTTCCTTTAGCTCATAGCCATCTGTGAACTGGATGCTGTTCCTATGAAGCTAGAAATAAGTTTACATTAGTTCACATTCATGTTAGGCAGCATTCATCGAAAGTTAAAGATTTTAAACCTTAAATGCAAATTAAGACTAAAGATGAATGGAAAGAACAAAAGAGAATTGCGGCAAGGTACTTTCAGGTACTTTCTCGTCTGTGGGAGAGACATAATATATAAAATACAGGTATGGGACCGGTTATCCATAATGCTTGGGACCTAGGGGTTTTCTAGATAACGGATCATTCATGCCTTAGATGAATGGTTCTTGGATCTTCATGCCTTAAGTCTAATAGAATATCATGGAAACGTTAAATAAACACAATAGGCTGGTTTTGCCTTAGTACTTTGATCCAAACTAAGATATTATTAATCCTGTTTTATTATTACAGAGAAAAAGGGACTCATCTTTGAAAATTTGGATTATTTGATTAAAATGGAGTCTCTAGAGACTCCATTATCAGTAATTTTGATAATAATGGGTTTCCAGATAATGGATCTCATATCTGTATTTATATATATATACAATCCCAAGGTGCACACCATTTACTTAGGGAAATACCAGGGTGCACGCCAGTCTGAGATAGATGCAAAAGTAGCGACACACACAGGTTTTTTTTGGAAATTTCACATAAAAAAGTTGTTTATTAAGACTCAACGTTTCGATCCCCCACAGGGATCTTCGTCAGGAGTATACAAACAAACATTTTTTATTTTGAATTTCTAAAAAAAACCTGAGAGAGAGAGAGAGAGAGAGAGAGAGAGAGAGAGAGAGAGAGAGAGAGAGAGAGAGAGAGAGAGAGAGAGAGTGTGTATATTTAAATATTTATTTATTTGAAAGCAAAAGTTGCCAAATTACATATTCGTTTATTTTGTGACATTTCACTTGATTCACTGGAATTTAAAAAACAAGATAGATAGAGGGATAGATAGATGATAGATAGATAGATAGATAGATAGATAGATAGATAGATAGATAGAGGGGATAGACAGATAGATACATAGACTGACAGATACATAGATGATAGATAGATAGAGGGATCAATAGATAAATAGATAGATAGACAATAGATAGCCAGCTAGATAGATAGATAGAGGGAGAGAGAGAGAGGGGGATAGATAATAGATAGATGATAGATATAGTAGATAGACAATAGATATATAGAGGGACAGATAGATAGATAGATAGATAGATAGATAGATAGATAGATAGATAGATAGATAGATAGATAGATAGATAGAGAGAGAGAGAGAGAGAGAGAGCGTGTGTATATTTAAATATTTATTTATTTGAAAGCAAAAGTTGCCAAATTACATATTTGTTTATTTTGTGACATTTCACTTGATTCACTAGAATTTAAAAAACAACGAAAATAGTATGAAGAATGGCTGAAGAAGAACGATTCAGTCTACACTGAGCTTTTTTTTATTGGCACCTTTACCTCATTCTGCACATAGAAATGCAAAAACAAAGCATGCTTGTGTTGGTTCTGGTGAATTGTGTTTCACTATAGTTAGTAATAATAAATGTACATATCACATATAATGTGTGTGCTGTTCCTATATACCTATAAAAAACTGAATGTGTAACTGCATTAGTGAAAAGCTACAAATGTATGTACACTCATAAGTAAGTACTTACTGGAACAATAGCATGTACCCCAACTGCTTGCATAGCTTGGCTTTCGTCCTCAGATGAAATGGCAACAAAGCTAAACCCACGGAAGAGCTGGTGTGCATTGGCACTTGCTGGGATACCAGGAGAATCTAGGTGTTAAAATACATGTATTATATATTTGTCAAAAATCATAGTAATTATACACAATGGCACCTGACTGGGCTCAGATAAAGAAGTGATTTGGTATGTTAAAAGTAGGGATTCGCCGAATCCAGGATTCGGATCGGGATTCGGCCGAATCCTTCTGCATGGCTGAACCAAATCCTAATTTGCATATGCAAATTAGGGGCAGGGAGGGAAATTGTGCGACTTTTTGTCACAAAACAAGGAAGTAAAAAATGTTTCCCCCTTCCCTAATATGCAAATTAGGATTTGGTTCAGTATTCGGTCGTATCTTTCGCAAAGGATTTGGGGGTTCAGCCGAATCCAAAATAGTGGATTCGGTGCATCCCTAGTTAAAAGACAGCTAAATAAACCCAGGGGAAGAAGAACAACAAACTAAAGGGGATTGTAGGATTACACAGTGTAGCAATCAGAGAGCAGCAATAGTTTTTACACTTTTTCCATGAGAGACCAGTAATTATAATTTTAAGCATTGTGTAAAACTTAACACCTCCCTATGTTCTCTATATGTTTTCTTTGAATGAGTATAAATCATTTTCTGTATAAGGGAGGATGTGCAAAAAGCAAAGAAAAGTTCGGAAGAGCACAAATTAACGGATTCATTGATTTGACAGGTTTCTGTCAATAGCAACACTGATGTTATACAGAGAGGAGGTGACAAGGGAAAAAAGAGAAACACTATTTTGCAGATGGAAGAAGAGCTGACATTTACAGAGGGGAAATAGCAAAGCAGAAAGAACTGACACTATTTAAGAGTATGAGAGAGAGTGCGGATTTAAAGAGGAGAGGAAGAGCATGGTAAAAGTGTGGATTTGTGAATGAAAAAGAACTGCAAATTCTTTGTATGTGAGAAGTTGGAATTTTATTTGTGAATTTTAATACAGGCAAATATGTGTAAAATGCATTAAAATCAGTGTGTCATATTTTCAGGCACGCGCTTTCCTGCCACTGGATTACAGTAAAACCTGCCTCGGGCAGAAGACTATGCAGATTGTAAAACCAAGTAATACTAACATTAAAAAAAATCCCTTCAATAATAAATCTTTACTGCAGAAAGGTAACTCTTTTAAATACTTTATTCAATATACCATGATAAATAACTGCTTCTGGTTGTTCAGTGTCTTCTGAAATAGGTTGATATGACAATATGCCCTCAGCTAGAGTCCTGCAGCGGGTCGGGTAACCGATAGTTACAAGCAAAAACCTGCGGTACCCTGCGGGTTGCAGGTAGAAATTTCGGAAGCTGGTATAGATATGGGTCGGTGGTTCTCCGGGTTTCCAGGTCTTCACAAAAATTTTTTTTTTCTGATCACGCCTACTTCTAATGATGTCACTTCCAGTTTACAATGACAGAACTTCCTGTTTCTTGATGGTCAGCGGGTCGCGGATCAGGTTGCTGGTCGAGCTGGTAAGTATGCGGGTCAGGTTTAACAAATTGGTTCCACACAGGACTCTAACCTCAGCTACATCCTGCGTGCCTGCTCCAAATCCCTTATCCAACTTCTTCTACGACCGGAAGTCACTTGCTGCACCAGTTTCAGCCTGTTTTATAATTGTTCTTCTTCTATGTTCATGCTCCTCGCATACAAGTTGGGAAGAGGGGGTTTGCGATTTATTACTGTAAGCACTGTGAGTAGTGAAGACAAGTGCAAGATAATAGGGGTCTTCTGTGATTCTTAGAAGATTTATGGCTGACCTGGGTGCTTTTCGCAAAATTTACAGAAACAAACCAGACTGAGGAATAACAGGTCGGCTGAAAATCATTGTTAGCACCACAGCAAGCGACTTCCGGTCCAGTGACAGGTGGTGCACGCACGTAGGATGTAGCTGACGGCACAACCGTAAGCAGATATTTATCAAGGTATTTTTGACTAAGCAAATAATTAACATTGTGCAGTATGGAGGTATTGCTGAAGGGGGCTTCAATGGCTTTTAAAAATAATTAGTGTTACTTGTCCTTTAAAATGTAAATTTTTCTGCTCTTCAGACAAAGTTGGCACGGACTGCCAAGTATGCCTTAAAGGCATAGTTCACATTTAAGTTTACTTTAATATGTTATAGAATGGCCAATTCTTATTAACTTTTGAATTAGTCATTAATGTTTTATGGTTTATTTATTTGCCTTCTTTTTCTGCTTCTTTCTAGCTTTCACATGGGGGCCCACAGATCCCATTAGCCAAAAGCCTATTTCTCTGTGATAGAGTATTGCGTGGGTCCATTTTTTGGAACCGGTACCCGAAATCCGCAACGCGCATTCTTAAACGCAAGTACCTTATCCGCAACCCGGACGCGCTGACCATCACGAATCAGGAAGTGCTGTCATTGTAAACCAGAAGTGATCATCAGAAGTAGGCGTGATTAGAAAAAAAAAAATCGCTATTGAGAAGACCCGCGGCCTGACCCATGACCCGCAAACCCGAAGAACCGCCGACCCGTGTCTATACCCACACCTGGAACTTCTACCTGCAACCCGCAGGTACTGCAGATTTTTGCGGGTAACCTGCGGGTACCCGACCTGCTGCAGGACACTGTGAGGCTACAAAGAAGATGACTTCCTGGTAACAAACGTATTTCTTTCTGAACACCAGCAGAAATGCGTTAGAAGAAAATGAAAATGCAAACAGCAAGCAGAAAAATGTTTCCTACATTACAGCAGTGAAACAGAACCACAGAATGACAATGTTTAAATCTACAACTATGTTCTAAGATTGAAACTCCTGGTAAAATGGTTTGAAATTGTTATCATGGCTGACTGTTCTGCACCCGCTTAGATTGTAAACTCAATAGAACACGGGGACCTCCCTCCTACTTTATATCTTACCACATGACACTTGGCAATTTATATAATGTTTGGCCTCCCTATATGTGTTTTCTAGATCAATAAAATATTGCTATATTAAGATATACATACGTGATGAAAATAATTAGAGGTTTATTTGCTAAATATGTTTTCTCATAAGGTAGGCTATTTTGTGGCACAAACAACTGAAAATTCTGGTTGTTTTTGCACTGAACCTTTGGAAGTGTCTGAAACCGCATACAGAATTTACAGAAACCTTGAAAAAAAACCCAAAAACCTACCTTTTGGAGTTTTTGCTGTGAATTCAGGATCAAAATAAAATGTGTCTTCTGGTCCACCAGTGGCTGGTTTAAAAGGTGGCTGGATTTCCAACCTATACAATTTCTAACAGAATACAAAAAGAAATCATGTTGCTAGAATTCTGGGGTTAATAGAATGAATAATCGTAGGTGTCAAAGAAGAGGAAAATGTCTTACATTCCAATCAATTGTTGCAAAAAAAGGATGTCTCTTAATTTCTTCCACTCCATCGGGACCTGCACCTTCATAAAAGAGAACAAAATTAAGGCACCGTACTGTCCAGAAAGCAGAAAAAATACTTTGGGCATACATTAAAACGACTTGGCTCACCTAGTCTATTAGTAGGATTTCTCTTGAACAGCATGCGCAGGAGACTCTGAGCTTCTGCAGTTAAAAACTGAGGCATCCCAAGTTTGGCTCTATAGAGAGATATATATATATATAATTATGCGTAAAAAGAAAAATACTTGATTGATTACATTTATAAACATTTAACAATGTAATAGCCATAGTAAAAATAGAGAAGAGACATAATACCTGTAAAATATAAACTATATCCTAATAAACAATGTTTAGTGACATCATCAGGGACGATAGGTAGAGATGTCATGTGTCACATGACTCATTGAAACTTATGTATTGTAAAGAATAATTTACCCCCTGTTGTAAAATATGAGGACCACAGTTCTACATGATAAATTTAAAAGCACTTGGTCTGTGGCCTGTACGGTCATGGAACATCTAGGTGACTAGTCTTCTATTTTACAATACAGTAGGGATGCACCGAATCCAGGATTCGGTTCGGGATTCGGCCTTTTTCAGCAGGATTCGGATTCGGCCGAATCCTTCTGCCTGGCCGAACCGAATCCTAATTTGCATATGCAAATTAGGGGCGGGAAGGAAATTGTGTGACTTTGTCAGAAAACAAGGAAGTAGAAAATGTGTTTCCCTTCCCACCCCTAATCTGCATATGCAAATTAGGGTTCGGATTCGTTTCGGTATTCGGCCGAATCTTTCGCGAGGGATTCGGGGGTTCGGCCGAATCCAAAAAAGTGGATTCGGTGCATCCCTACAATACAGGGTACATTATTCCCTATATCTTAAAAGAATGCAACGTGGGCTTGCAGTGCATATAACTACCGTCTTACCGGAAAATCTAAATTCAGCATGAAGTTGCAGCACATCATAAATGCGATTGCGGTGTTTGAATCTGCACAGTGGGACTAATGTCAGAAGTAATAAGACAATTGAAAATATGAAAAGGGTCTAAAGCTAATTACTATTTACTCAGTGGATATTAGGGATGCGCCGAATCCAGGATTGGTTCGGGATTCGGCATTCGGCCTTTTTCAGCAGGATTCGGCCGAATCCTTCTGCACTGCCGAACTGAATTTGCATATGCTAATTAGGGACTGGGAGGGAAAATCGCATGACCTTTTGCCACAAAACAAGGAAGTAAAAAATGTTTTCCCCTTCCCATCCCTAATTTGCGTTTGCAAATTTGGATTCAGCCAGATATTTCGAAAAGGTTTTGGGGGTTCAGCCAAATCCAAAATAGTGGATTTGATGCATCCATAGTGGATATAACAATGTCAGTAGACCTAGAGGCGGCAGGGAGCTAGGCAGAAGGCTGAGGTGCCACTAGTTATCCCTGACAGAATCTTCTATGTGTTACAAACATCTGTTAACCAGGATATGTATGTTTCAGAAGTGTACCCCCCACCTCACTCAACGTCAGCATGAAATTGTGGGTATCCATGAGATAGGCTATATTGCAGGTCACCTACAGTTTTGCAAGTGACACACACTGCCCGCAAATTTGTGGCTCACCCAATAAAGGTCCTGCTGTCCTCCCGGGCCCCTGTGGGACCTGCCCCCTCTATAGTTAGGCCACTGGTAGCCTCACACAAAGGGACTTTAATTACAAAGCTTATCGGCAACATCAATTAAACATTATGAAACTCTGTAACTCACTTCAGAATCATGGTCATGGTTTCTTTTCTGTCCTTTCCTTGAAAGGGTAGAGTACCAGTGAGCATTTCAAACTGTGAAGAGAACATACAAGACATTGTTATATTAAAGGGATACTGGGATTTTGTTTTAAACACATCAGTTAATAGCGCTGCTCCAGCAGATTTCTGCACTGAAATCTGTTTCTCAAAAGAGCGAACAGATTTTTTTATATTTTATTTTGAAATAAGGGGCTAGACAGTTTCCCAGCTGCCCCCAGTCATGTGACTTGCGCTCTGATAAACTTCAGTCACTCTTTACTGCAAGTTGGAGTGATATCTGTATATCTGTGCACTTCTAAAAATGTTTATGTCGTAGCAGCGTATACAATTTCACCAACGTGTTCATTACAGAAGTTACATGTGAACTTTCATTCAATTTCCGGTTGCACTCAATTGTATAATATTTAGTACAGATCCATTATCCGGAAACCAGTTATCTAGAAAGCTCAGAATTACAAGAAGATCATCTCCCACAGACTCCATTTTAATCAAATATTTTTACATTTTTTAAACATTTCAGTTTTTCTCAGTACCTTCTATTTTTTTCCAACTAAGATATAATGAATCCTTATTCTAGGCAAAACCATCCTATTGGGCTTAATTAATGTATAAAAAATAGTTTTTAGTAGAAAAGGTATGGAGATCCAAATTACAGTAAGATCCCTTTATCTGGAAAACCCCAAGTCCTGAGCATTCTGGATATCCAGCCCTGTATATTTCTTTTAAAACAAATGAAATATTACCAGACTCACAAGTAAGTTTTATGCTGCCTTATTTTTATGTTGTGAATATTTTTTTTATTTTTGCATATCAGAAGATTTCGACTCACAACAGCAGCTGGGCAGTGAAGCAGCTGGCAAGACGAATAAGTTGGAATATGGAGTTCTGGTTTAAATAACTGATTTTTCTGATGGAAACATTTTTTTTAACTCTGGGAGGAATGGCTATGTGGGGTCCTCCAAAATTCTTCCCAACCCACTCACAACAGCTGGCTCACTGGCAGGAAAGGGAAGACGCTGTTCAGTAACAGTTTGAAAACAATGAACATATAGCTGCCTCATACTATAACATGGAGACAGTGAAAATCTACAATGAATACAGCAATTCAAGAAACGTACCATTAGCACACCAAAAGACCACCAGTCTGCGCTCTGAGTGTGGCCTCGCCGATTCACTACCTCTGGAGCCATGTATTCCACAGTTCCACAGAAAGAATATGCTTTTTTTTCATGGTCTATAGACTCCTTACTAAGGCCAAAATCTGTAAATAGTGATTAAAATATTATTTTCAAAATATAAACGCATGTCTCAGAAACACCATGTTTGATACATTATAAATAAAGGTTATTCACCCTGAAATTACCTTTCAGTATAATGCAAAGAGCAAATTGGTCTTCATTTTTTTTTTATGATTATTTGTATTTAAATTTCATTATTTGGCAGCTCTGCAGCTTGATATTTCGGTTGCTATTTGGTTGACAACCCTAGCAACAGGCAGCGGTTTGAATGAGAGACTGGAATATGAATAGGAGAGGGCCCGAGTAGAAAAGTAATAAAAAACTATGAAATTGTAGCCTCAGAGAGCATGAGTTTTTTTGGCTAATGGGGTTAGTGACCCCATTTGAAAGCTAGAAAGAGTCAGTTGAACACAAATAATGAAAAACTATACAAAAGAGTTGCTAATAAGTGGCCATTCTATAACTTAAAGGCAAACTACCTGTTTCAATTATTTTCTGCACAACCATAGACGGTATTAGGACATCTCATACTGACCTGTTAATTTAATGTGGCCCTCTTCATCAAGTAATATGCTAGGGAAAAGAATGAACCAAATTAAATGCATTTAGAATGATTTAGCTTGTGCTTTTGCCCTCAGAGTTCATAGTTAAAGGAGAATTCAACCCTTAACTAAAAATAACCCTACCCTACATAGACCCCCTACCTCCTCCCACCCAGCCTAGCTACTAACCCGGGGAAATACAGTTTTTTATGTGTGGGTGACAAGTTCCCTTTAAAATAATATCATAGTGCTCGATTCTGTACTACATATAATGGAATGCAAGCAATTAATTTCTAGCAGAAAAAAATGACATCTTCCATAGATTAAAGGGGGGAAATGAAAAATCTATAACAGATTTGTATTTATGTACAGCATTTTAATTCTAAAATCAAAAAGCACATATTAGCTTACTTTTCTGGTTTCAGGTCTCGATAAATGATTCCAAGCGAATGAAGATGGTCTAAGGCGAGTGCCAGTTCTGCCAAGTAATACTTCACATCTTCTTCTGTGAACATTACCTAGAATTGTAGAAAAAAAAAACCACATAAGCAAACAAAAGGAACATCTTTGAGAAAAATGCACAAGCACCCAAGTTGTGTTCTTTTTTGTTGGCATTTTCCTTTCTAAAAAGACAAAAAAAAAAAAACAATCTGTTTCTGAGATGTCAAGGAGAGACAGAAACCCCAACATTTTTTAATGTTGTTAAGGGAAGCTACAAGTGGGACAATTATTGCCTTCTACATAAGGAGAATGAAAAGCAATAAACTGTAATCTATAATGCACCCAACATTTGCCCGACTAACCGAGCAGCAATGCATATATTGTCCAAGCTGGATGAATTCTAATTGCCACTTAACCTGCAACTAGTTGAGCTTATCCAGACGTGTGTAAACATTCCCTCTCTTTTACCAATCACATGGGTTTAAAGCAATTCAGAATTTATTTAATCAAATTATCGATGCACTGAATCGAGGATTCTGACAGGACATCAGCAAAGTTCGATTCAGCCTAATCCTCATGGCTTGCCAAATCCTTATTTGCATATACAAATTAGGGGTGGAAAGGGAGATTACGTCCATTTTTGTCAGAAAACAAGGAAGTAAAAATTTTTTTCAGCTTTTTCCCTTCCAGTCCCTACTTTGCATATGCAAATTTGGATTCGGAATGGTATTCGGCTAAATCTTTTAGGAAGGATTCGGGGGTTCGGACGAACCCCAAATAGTGGATTTGGTGCATTCCTAAATCAAATTGTGTATGCCCACCACCTAGTTAGTTCAGCATACTCGATAGTTCTAAAATTGTAAGCTAAACTGTAGCTAGACTGCAGGACAAATCCACGGCAGCAGTCTGAGACTGCAAAATTATTTTATTGGGGAGTGAATATCCAAAATCTAGACGACAATCCATCACGCGGCACTCGATTTCTCCTCCCTGGCTATCTCCTATAAAGAAGGCAGGAAGGATAAATCGAGCACCACACGATGGATTGCCAGATCGCCTTTTCTGAAGAGGAGCGCAAGCGGGGTTTTGGTAAATTATTTCTTAAAGGAAAACTATACCCCCAAAATGAATACTTAAGCAACAGATAGTTTATATCAAATTGAATGACATATTAAAGAATCTTACCAAACTGGAATATATATTTACATAAATATTGCCCTTTTACATCTCTTGCCTTGAACCACCATTTCATGACTCTATCTGTGCTGCCTCAGAGATCACCTGACCAGAAATACTACAACTCTAACTGTAACAGGAAGAAGTGAGGAAGCAAAAGGCATAACTCTGTCTGTTAATTGGCTCATGTGACCTTACATGTGGTTTGTATATGTGCACAGTGAATCGTACGATCTCAGGGGGCGGCCCTTATTTTTTAAAATGGCAATTTTCTATTTATGATTACCCAATGGCACATACTACTAAAAAAGTATATTATTATGATAATGGTTCATTTACATGAAGCAGGGTTTTACACATGAGCTGTTTTACTCAGTATATTTTAATAGAGACCTGCATTGTTTGGGGGGTATAGTTTTCCTCTAATAAAGACTTAGCGATTTAAAAGTTTAATTTGTCTGTGTTTTTTTTTTTACGTTCTATACGAACAAATTTTTTTTAAAAAAAAACCTTGATGTTACTGGTGCTTTAAAGCATCCACTCTCTGTTCAATATGAACCACAAATAACCATCAGCACATGGATGCATGGAGATGTGGTGTAGTCCTCTTTTCATGCGCATAAAAGCAGACTTTAAGGTAGAGGGCATATCAAATGAAAATCCTATACAGTTGCTAGGTGAAGCTGTTAAAACACACCATTCACTTTTATTACGAAAGGCAAATCCAAAATAACGCACAGTATAAACATTCCTGCTCAGAAACCGGTCAAGAGGTACATGCCCCAGACTGATAAGCCATTATTGTAGCGGCGACTTCTATGTTTGTGCCCAGGAGCTTTCCTTTGCCCGCACGAAATAGACTCCAGTGTGGGTGACCTGTAGTTATGTGCGGGATGGGGTTACTCCGACATTAACACGCCTTTCCTTGGCCCACACTATAGACCCACTCCGCCCGCCGATGACGTCACAAAAGGGGCGAGCGGGCACAGCGTCTCTAAAAGACAAACCCAGAAGTCGGCATTTGACGGTGGCGGGCGGGGAGAGCAGGAAAAGAGCTGAACCCGCGACGAAACGTCCGAGGTTGGCCCGGACCGCGGGTATCGGGTCGGCCTGCACATCACTAGTGACTAGACTTCCACAAAAAGTTTGTACTGGAGAGAATCTGCATTATGGCTGTGAATACAGATCACTCACATAATTGTGCAAGAATGCATGAGGAGACTTTTTGGCACTATTGTGCAAGTAGTGCCTTTAACCGTTCTATGAGGCCTAAGGGAAAAAAAGATTCAGAAATACACTATACTGCACTGAAGCCTTACACCTTATGTTTTGTGCTTCTGCACCAGTCCAAGGTAACTACAGACCTTTTTCAATGAAGAGCTGTCCCTTTAAAAATGTTTTCAGTAGCTCCCCATTTTCTTTGCTGCCGAGTCACAGTCAGTTATGTGAGGTTAAGGATCCACAATACACGGAATATAAACTATATAAAGTTCATTCAGATGCACAATGCATGGCAGCTAGGGATGGGCAAAATTTTTCATTAGGAAAAAACACCTATAGACTCAAAATGTATAAAAATGGCATTTTTAGCTATATTAATTTTTAGGGTATAGTTCTTTGTAATTCTGATGGCAACAATGTCTTTACTTTTACGGTTACAGTGTTGCTGAACCTCTGGGCTTGTACAATATGTGGAGCATTGTTTAGCTATTTTCATTTTTAAGGCTTTAACGCCCCTTTAGGCTAGGGCCACACAACAAAAGCCTGTGGAGAAACCCAGGCCGAGAATCCACTGCCCCGCCTGAACCCAAAATGATAACCTCTTCTCGGTTGCATGCAAACTTGGTGGATTTCAGCTCCAAAATGTGAGATTTTGCATTTTGTGCTAAAATCAGCCGCGCCTGCAGCCCAGAAGAAGATGAGGAGAGGAGCAGTGAGAGAATCAGTGTTGTGACAAAACCTATTCTCTCACTGCTCCTTTCTTCATCTACTGTTGGGCTGCAGGTGCGGCTGATTTTCCAACAAAATGCAAAGTCTAAATGTTTAAAAGAAGAATTAAAGATATTGAGAAAGAATACAATACACTTTGTTTCTAAACTGATTGAACAACAACAATAAAATGGGAATTTGAAAATGAATTACCTCTTTGGATAAGCGTGTAAACAAATCTCCACCCCTGAGAAAATCCAAAATTAGGTACAGCTTGCCCTCTGTTTGGAAAGCTTTAAAGAAAAAAAAAAAAAAAACATGGAAAGGATCAAAGCAGTACACATTTCAAATCGAATTTGAGCTAATGGCTGAGACAAGAAATAAATGAAAAGAATCAAGTTACTAGGATGCCTTTTTAACTGGATGTAAATCCAAAACTAAAACATTGCCTTTACAGCAGTAATGTTCCAATACGTATACATTACAAATTTACTATGATTTGTACGACTGGTAAATCAAACTGCCACCAAAATCAGTATCTGTCACTTTCTATTCTCTCCCGCGGTGCTTTTAATTTTGTATACAATGTAGCTGAAGCCAGGGGATTAACAGCCCTGTGAAGTATCTGGCAAGGCAGAATTTTGCTACATGGTTTCAAGGGAAAACCTGAGGTTCAGAAAAAAAAATCAAACAGTTTTAATTTAATTTATTTACACGTTGGCTCCACTGCTCTCAGCCTGTGTTGAGATCAGCAGAGCCAATTAAAACCACTGGAAATTGCTAATAAATGTTTAGAATTACATGTTCTTTAATCCAGCAAAATATTATTTTTACATTGCCAGTACATTTTAGCATGATGCAATTTGTGAAATTTAAAGACATTTGGTCTTAATATTACCTCCCCCAAAAGTTTTTAGTGCATCAAAAGGGATGAGCGCATTTTTTCGGCATGTTTCGTCGCGGAAATGACGCAATAGACTTCAATGGGAGAAAATAAATTTGCATTTCTGCAATTTCGAAACGGGTTAAATTTGCTCATCCCTATCATCAACTCTCCAAATTGCAATTTTATCAGATATATGGTTGCTAGGACCCAATTTACACTAGCAACCAGGCAGTGGTTTCAATAAGAATGGAAGATGAACAGGAGGAGGCCTGAACAGAAAGAAAAGTAGCAAAAAGTATATTGCAGCCTCGGAAAACAATAGTTTATTGGAGGGCAGGTGTCAGTGACCCTTCATTTGAAAGCTGGAAACAGGCAAATGAAAAAGGAAAAGAAATTAAAACAAACAAAAACAATGAAGACCATTTGAAATGTTGCTAGGAATACACCATTCTATTACTAGGTGAACTACCCCTTTAATGGCAGGAGATTGAATGATTGTTATTGAATAATCAGTGTGTGTTTTCTTACTGCAAACACTTCCAAACATGCATTCAGTGGTCTTGGTGGTCCCTTGGATAAGCACCGATACAATTTTATACTTGCCCATGTGTGTTTCAAGAAAAGAAAATTTTTTTTTAAAGGAACAGTGACACCAAAAATTAAAAGTTTTTATAATGCACTGTTGCCCTGCACTGGTAAAACTGGCGTGTTTACTTCCGAAAGACTATTATAGATTATATAAATAAGCTGCGGTGTAGCCATGGGGGCAGCCATTTAAGCATAGGATACACAGTAGACAGATAAATTCTAAAGAATCCCTTTGTATACTACTACCGAGATTATCTATCTGCTGTGTATCCTGTACTTTTCTCCTTTTTCAGCTTTGAATGGCTGCCCCCATGGCTACGCAGAGGCTTGTTTATATAAACTATAGTAGAGTTTCTGAATTAAACAACAGTTTTACCAGTGCAGAACAACAATAAATTATATTTTCATTACTTTGAAGGAACAGTAACACCAAAAAATTAAAATCTTTTAGGGTCTGGCCACACAAGCAGATTTCGGGAGATTAGTCGCCCCAGCTACAAATCTCCCCTTCTTCAGGCGACAATCTCCATGCCCTCTGCCAGCTGAAATGAAAATTGCCTGGGGGAAGGCACGCGCGACGCTTCGTTTTCTGAAGTCGCCCGAAGTTTCCTCGAGAGGCAACTTCGGGCGACCTCGGAAAACAGAGAGCAGCATGTGCCTTCCGCTAGGCAATTTTCATTTTAGCAGGCAGAGGGCAGGGGGAAGGCAGTTAGGGGAGGTTGTCGCACCGAAGAAGAGGAAATGTGTCCCTGGGGCGACTAATCTCCCCGAATCTGCTTGTGTGGCCAGACCCTAAAAGTGTTCAAAGTAAAAAAAAACAACTTTGTATTTTAGTCAGACACCTACACATGTTGTAAGCTACAGAATGAACACTTGTTCTTTTTGGTACTGCTGCTCATATGAATTGTACGGAGAGCAAAGTTATCTGCAAGCAGAGAAATCTCAGATCAGGATGCGACATTTCAGCAGCTGGTGCTACTCCGTCTAGTCAGGATCCTATTACTCACCATAGTGCAATTTCACAATAAACGGATGATTAACTTCCACCAAAATATCACGCTCCATTTTTGTTCTAACACGATCTCGGACTGTTGTTTAGAAGAAAAGTAATAAAGAGAAAGAAAATAATCATTAAGACTTATTTCAAGATTAAGAAGGATTATATGGTGCTCCACATACATGCAGCAAAAACACCAAAGTCTAGGCAAAACTAGCCAATGGTATACAGGTGAAGAACCACTGTATATTCTACCTAAATAAATATGGCTCCTATTAGTGTTTATAACCCCTAACTATATCCCAAAATACCCTGGACTGTTGCAAATGTATTTTTATGACAGGAACTAGCTTCAAGACATCGGCCTGTAGTTTCAAATAAGCTGTCTAAAGCCGCAAAGGATAGAAAGCACAAAAAATAGAGAAATATTGTAGTACAGGTATGGGAGAATGCTCGGGACCTGGGGAAATCATATAAACATTAAATAAACCCAAAAGGTTGATTTTGCTTCCAATAAGGATTAATTATATCTTAGTTTGGATCATGTACAGTGTACTATTTTATTATTACACAGAAAAAGGAAATTGTTTTTTAAAATTTGGATTATTTGATTATAATGGAGTCTATGAGAGACATCCATCTGTAATTCAGAACTTTCTGGATAACGGGTTTCCAGAAAACGGATCCCATACCTGTATAGTAATTAAGATAAACAGTAGCTCCAGTGTGTTAAAGCAAAACGTATTTTTGCTTAGAGTGCTAGCCGAAAGCCAGTTCTTTTCACGTTTTAAGACCTGATTATTCTACATTTTATGACTGCACCCAGTCAACATTTTGTACTCTTCGTGAGAACTTTTTCAAGACACCCAAGATCTCACAAGGAGATATAAATGTTAAATTTAGATATATTTTTTTTATATGCATCTATATACTATAATTTAGTTAGATGAAACAGTAGATATCAGCACCTGGTCATTTGCCTTTAAATAAAGGAACATTAAGGGATCATTTCTAGGGTACTGCTGTGGTGTTGGTTAGGCAATTTAAATTCAAGTCTAAGGTGCGACACTTCTGCTTCATAAAAATACGTGGGGCTAAGGGTTGTGAGACAGGAGCAGATTCGGGGAGATTTAGTCGCCTGGCGACTAATCACCTCTTCTTCTGGGCGACAATCTCCCCGAACTACCTTCGTGTGTCTTCCAGTCTGCTATAATGAAAAGTCGCCTGCACTAAAGCACACGCGGTGCTTCGTTTTCCAAAGTCGCCCCATTGCCATCTTCGGCGCTTCGATCTTCTTTGGGAAGTGAATTCCACATTGGCTCATGCGCAGTTGGAGCAGTCTTACAGCTCGAGACAACTGTGCATGCGCCGAAAGTGAAGGAAGACCCGAAGATTACTGAAAAGCCAGAAGATGGCGCCTATAAGCTCTGCTAGGAGGAGTAATTACAGAATATGGGGCACTTACAGGTATCACCTGTGTGGGGGCGAGCAGGGCGGGGGGGAATATGTAGAGTAGGGGGTTTTATTAGTGTGGGAGGGGGGTAGGGCAGAGACACACGTGGAGATTCGGGGGGATTTAGTCGCCGGTGACAAATCGCCTCTTCTTCGTGCGACTAATCTCCCCGAACTGCCTTCTCGCCGACTATAATGTAAATCACCAGCGGGATGGCACTCGGAGCACTTCGTTTTCCGAAGTTTCCACATGAGGCAACTTTGGAAAACGAATCGATCAGAGGGCCATCCCACCGGCAATTTACATTCCAGCCGGCGGAAAGGCAGTTCAGAGAGATTAGTCGTCCGAAGAAGAGACGATTTGTCGCCAGGGTGGCTAATTTCCCCCGAATCTCCACATGTGTCGCTGCCCTTAAGGGGCATATTTATCAAGAATCGAACTTGTGTGAGGATTTTTCTATCTTGGATAAACTCAAATTTCAAACGTTTGGGTATTTATGAAAATATCAAAATGTCAAAAACTCAAGAAAAAAAAAAAACTAATGATTGGCTCTGCCTAGGACCATTTCCACTGACTTCTACATGACCTTGCCAGCTTTAAGATGGTGACTTTTTACATGAATAAGTTTGGGAAAACATCTAATTTGATTTTTGATAAATCTGCCCTTAAGTTAAAGTAAATTAACTACAACATGCTATAAAAAGGTGTATTCACCTTCATTAACTGTATTATGTCGCTATTAACATCATTTGGTGGGGGGACTACAGAGCCGATTGAGCCAAGTAAACTGATCTAATATTGCCCTCTGACAGTTTAGACATCTCAGGAAAAACACATTCCAAAGAGATCTCAGTTTGCTGATAGCAGGGTGTGTCACAGGCAGTATGTTTCTTATTTATATGAATGGGGATTAGTGGTCAGTAAGCATGGAAAAATTGAGCACTGAGGCTCTCCGATTTGAACCCTAATGAACAAAACTGTCCATTTGCCAAAGTATTAATAACAGCCAGATCTTTTTATTTAAAGGATAAGTAAACCTTTAAAATGAGTGAATGTAAAATTGACGAGGCGGCTATTCTAAGAACTTTTGCAATGTACATTCATTGTTTACTTTTCTTTAATTCCATGATATTAAGGGATACATGTACTGTTAATATGAATTAATTTAGTTACAACAGCACCACCTGCTGGTCAGTTTCCGGCCATTCTGACCACCAAGTAGGCAAGAAAGGTGTCAAGAGAAAGAAAGAGGCTGTTTTAATGTTCTTCTGCTTAGGAAAAAATAGAAACCTTTCTCAAACTTTTCCTAAGCAGAAGAACATCAGAGCAGTCTCTTTCTCCTGACAACTTCCTTGACTACTTGGTGGTCAGACAGATGGGAACCTGACCAGCAGGTGGTGCTGTTGTAACTAAATTCATTCATAGTAACAGTACATATTTCCCCCTCATCAATTTTACACTCACTTATTTTAAAGGTTTATTTATCCTTTAAGATTTACGAATTTCCTTGCGTCACTTACAAATCAACTATATTATACATAGGCGTTCTGGACAAAAAGACAATTTTACCTTTAAGTGTAGCTTTTTTTAATACTTTCATTGCATATAATTGCCCGGCATCGGTTCCTGAGATTTTGCGCACAAGAAATACCTACAATAAAAGTTAAACTGCAAGTTAAAACTAAGTCAGTAACATTGTAGGAAAAGTCGCCCTTAAAATGATTGCAGATTCCTCCCACTGAAACTGAAATTCTGATTAAATGGCCAGTGACCACCAAATTATTATGAACAGCGGTGTTGGTTATCAGGTCTGCGACAAAATATGCTTTAGGTAATTTTATCAGCAAAAAGAGAGACAAATTGCTTAGTAACAAAGTACCAATTCATCTAGTAGCAGCTAAGTAAAATCCTGTTCTTAAAGGGGAACTTTCACAAAATTAAAATGCAATAAGAGCTTTGCTTCATGGATATAAGGAACTTTCTAAATATAATATATCAAAAATGTAATAATGATATATTATAATATGGTTACGAGGGTAAATTGGACCCTGGCAACAAGACTGCAATAAGGAACCAGGATGACTCTCTCACTGCAGCATTCACACTGCTCTTTTGCCAGCTTGCTAATTTACTCTGATATTAAAGGAACAGTAACACCAAAAAAATGAAAGTATTTTAAAGGGGTTGTTCACCTTTAAATTAACTTTTAGTATGATGTTTTCATGTATTATTATTTGTGGTTTTTGAGTTATTTAGCATTTTATTCAACAGCTCTCCAGTTTGAAATGTCAGCAATCTGGTTGCTTGGGTCCAAATTACCCTAGCAACCATGCATTGCTTTGAATAGGAGACTGGAATATGAATAGGAGAGGGTCTGAATAGAAAAATAAGTAATAAAAAGCAATAACAATAAATTTGTAAACTTAGAGAGTATTTGTTTTTAGATGGGGTCAGTGACCCCCATTTGAAAGCTGGAAAGAGTCAGAAGAAGAAGGCAAATAATTGAAACAGTAAAAAGAAAATTTAAATACTGAAGACCAACTGAAAGGTTGCTTAGAATTGGACTGCACTGGTAAAAACTGTTTTTTTTGCTTCAGAAACTCTACTATAGTTTATATAAACAAGCTGCTGTGTAGCCATTCAAGCTGGAAAGAAGGAGAACAGGTTACACAGCAGATAACAGCTCTATAGTATACAATGGGATTCTTCAAAACATATCTGTTATCTACGGTGTATCCTGTGCTTGAATGGCTGCCCCCATGGCAACACAGCAGCTTATTTATATAAACTATAGTAGTCTTTCTAAAGCAAACTCAGCAGTTTTCCGGTGCAGGGCAACAGTACAATATACTGTTATTCCTTTAAAAAATTTTTTGGTGTTACTGTTCCTTTAAAGTGGACCTGTCATCCAGACATAAAAAAGCTGTATAATAAAAGTCCTTTTCAAATTAAACATGAAATCAAAACTCTATTTTTTATTAAATCATTCATAGCTGTTATAAACTCATTTTAAAATCTCAGCTGTCAATCAAATATTGTCTGCCCCTCCTCTGTGCCTTAGGCATAGAGGTTGGGCAGACAATTACTTTCACTTTCCATTCAGCACTTCCTTCGGCATGAATGGCAGCTTATCTGCCCATGTAGGGGTGTCCAGATGGGTCTCCCCAATCGGTCTCTGGCCAAGATATCAATTGGGGAGGTTTGATATTTCTGGCGATCAAAGGCTGCACCGGCTAGTTGATGCTGTCCTTGTCACGTTGGCGGCCATTCGCTTTGTTGTAATCCGATTGTTCAGCCCTATTAACCTGATATCGCCCTGCCGTTGGTGGGCATATCGGGTTAAGATCCGATCATTTGCCGACCGTGCCACACTAATAGTGTATGGCCACCTTGACTCTTAAAGCTACAGCAAGGGAGTCAAAAGTTTTCTGCTAAAATTTAGAGATGCAGCATAAAGAACTGGAGTTCAATGTGAATATCTTTAAAATAGTAACTTTTACATTTTTAATAATTACAACATGTGTGACAATAGTGCCAGTAACCTGTTGAAACGTACCTTGCCAAATGAACCTTGCCCGAGAACCTTTAGAAATTCAAAATGTGAAGGGTCTGCCTTTTCATGGCCTTCTTTAACATGGTGTGTGATTGCAATTTCCTTTATATTTCCTTCATCCTGAACAGGGGAGAAACAAATAATGAAATGACATCAAATAGTCTTTGTCCTATTACAGGTATGGGACCTATTATCCGGAAACTTGTTATCCAGAAAGCACTGAATTACGGTACAGCCGTCTCCCACAGACTCCATTTTATCCAAATAATCAACATTTTTAAAAAAGATTTCTTTTTTCTCTGTAATAATTAGGGATGCACCGAATCCACTATTTTGGATTCGGCCGAACCCCCTGAATCCTGTGTAGATTCGGCCGAATACCGAACCCTAATTTGCATATGCAAATTCGGGGTGGGAAGGGAAAACATTTCTACTTCCTTGTTTTCTGACAAAAAGTCACATAATTTCCCTCCCGCCCCTAATTTGCATATGTAAATTAGGGTTCGGATTCAGTTCCGCCTGGCAGAAGGATTCGGCTGAATCCGAATCCTGCTGAAAAAGGCCGAATCCTGGATTCGGTGCATCCCTAGTAATAATAAAACAATAGGCAAAATCAGCCTAATGGGTTTATTTAATATCTACATGATTTTCTAGTAGACTTAAGGTATTAAGACCCAAATTACAGAAACATTTGTTCTCCGGAATACCCCAGTCAAAAGGTCCTATACTTGTATTAAGTATTAAAATATTTATTTTTAAACAATTTTCTTCCTTACCTATAGAAACTGTGCAATGTGTCTGCAGCCTGCCAAAGGCAGTATTAATCTCACTCGTGTGCTTTGCTACATGTATACAATTACCTGGTCTTTTATATTCAGCATATTTTAAGAATCAATATTTGCCCTTTGCCTATTCATAACCATTTGCAGACTTCAGCGTGACCTCTAAAGAGGAAGAAAGAATCCATATCCAAATCAGTGTTTGGGCTGGACAGAATCGGCACTAAAGCTGCCAAGCATTACCCACTGAATTCAGTAGGAGGTGGCAGGTGGTAACTTTGGGTTCATTTCAGTTGGATAAAAAGTGCTCCATGTGCCATCAGCCTTCATGGTGTGATTGCTGTGCTTACGGAAAATTAAAATAGGAAGAGACCCCCTACTAGTGCAGCAGTAGCCCAAGTATTTATAAAGTTAAAAAGACTTTATTAGGACATACATAAGCCCAACGCGTTTCGTGCTTGAATGGGCATATACTCATAGGCCGATTGCTGTGCTTCCTGCCAAGCAGAATATTGGAATCAGGTGAGAGCCTCAAATAGGCTTTCTTCTGATTGGGACAATGCGTTTTATTTGTACAGAAATGCCACCTACAGAGGACACAACTCGACAATAAAGTTAACCATACCACTCAGATTGGATTTTTCACAGTCTGTAAGATGCAAAAGGTTTCATGTCATCTATAGGGGGCATTCTGCCAGCAGAAATCTGTATGTTTAATGTATAAAACCATTTTTTTTACAGTGCTGTGGAATATGGTGGCGCTTTATAAATAAGTGATAACACTAAAAAACAAAAATCACATCTAAAGGCAGCAACTAGGATTAAAAATATATTTTTTTCCAAATATATTTGTCTAGTATAATAAAGTCCAGAATTCATTATAGGCATTACATTTTACACACAAGAAAGCAAAAAATGTGATAGTACAGGTATGTGACCTGTTATCCAAAATGCTTGGGACCTGGGGTTTCCGGATAAGGGATCCTTCTGTAATTTGGATCTTCATACCTTAAATTTACTAGAAAATCATGTAAACATTAAATAAGCCCAATAGGCTGGTTCTGCTTCCAATAAGGATTAATTATATCTTAGTTTGGATCAAGTTCAAGGTACGGTTTTATTATTACAGAGAAAAAGGAAATCATTTTTAAAAATGTAGATAATTTCGTCAAAACGGAGTCTATGGGTGATGGCCTTTCCATAATTTGGAGTTTTCTAGATAATGAATTACCGGATAACGGATCCCATATTTGTATCACTTTAAAATGAGCAATGTGCAATGTTTGCTTGATGCTTAAAGCACAAAATAGAAGTAAATGGGATTTAAATCAGGCTTTTAGCTCAACATACTGCTCTTTACGTACAAGATAACGACAGCCAAAAAAATATATGTTTGAACATATCTATTAGTGTTTTTAACTCACTTTAAATAAAAGAATGATGAATCTTTAGCTAAAGAAATTGCTTTGTATGCAGTGTCCATAAACCATCTTTTTATTTAGGGCTCATGCTGATTTTTGTGGGTTCCTAAATTCAATGAAATGCTCTGCCTGACTGTTCAACCTCTGCAATAAGCTATGTCACCTACAAAGAGAGAGCTTTTTAATTTAATGAAACCAACAATCCCTGCAGGGTATCACAGTTTCATTTCAAACTGTAGTTGGTCACTGGAATGCAGCATAAAGAAAAAATAGAAAAGCAATTCTCCAAAAAGGTAAAAATATTTTTTATAGAAATCTTCTGCATTTAGAGCCTGTGAAACTTTAAAAAGTCACAGATTTATTGTCCTTGAACCTTTTAAGCAAAAAACAGTGGCAACCACAAGCAGGCCCATGGGATGGTAGGACCAGGGGCAGATTAATGAATAGCCTATCCTAGGTTATACATTTGTACAATATGGTGCTCGCTTGTATCGCTGACTGTTCCGTAAGGAAGACGCTGGGTAATATCAAGTCGGCTTTATTTTATCACACAGTGTGAAAGCATTTTAACAGTGGGTGTGCAGCTTATTGTGCAAATGTATACCCTAGGATAGGCTATTCATTAATCTGCTTTCACACTGTGTGATAAAATAAAGCCGACTTGATATTACCCAGCGTCAGAGTTAAAAACTTGGTAACAAATACTTTTTCAAACGCATTTACGAATGGCTTTAATCCCCGCATTAATGAATCCTGAATTAAAGGGCTTGTTCACCTTTAAATTAACATTTAGTATGATGTAGAGAGTGATCTTCTGAGACCATTTGTAACTGGTTTTAATTTTTTATTATTTGTGGGTTTTTTTTTTTTTCGTTTTGTGGTTATTTAGCTTTTTAATCAGCATCTCAGCTCATATCTGTTTGCTGGGGCCCAAATTCCCCTAGCAACCATGCACTGATTTGAATAAGAGACTGGAATATGAATAGGAGAGGCCTGAATAGTAAGATGAGTAATAAAAAAGTAGCAATTACCGTAAATTTGTAGCCTTACAGAGTATTTGTTTTTCTAAATGGGGGTCAGTGACCCCCATTTGAAAGCTGGAAAGTTTTCAGATGGAAGAAAAAGGCAAATAATTAAAATATGATAAAGAACAATGAAGACCAATTGAATGGTTTCTTAGAATGAGACATTCTATAACATACTAAAAGTTAATCGAAAGGTGAACCACCCCCTTTAATACAACGTTCACTTTTATTATAGTCTGTATGACTTCCTCCTGGGCAGAAAAATGATCTGCCCACACACAGAACTAATGAGGTTATGTACTATTATGGATTATTATAATATTATCTTATACACTTTCCTTTCTCTGCCCACTTCAGCCATGCACACACTATATACCATATAAATACAAATATTACAAAAACAAAGATGTCTATTCCCTTTTTAAATTAAAAAGTAATATTTGGTTAAGACATTTTACACAATGTATCCAAAGCTTACATAGCAATGGTCTTATAACAGCACAACATGCATATCAAACATTTACAGCCAACTGATATCATTCCATCAGAAATAGAACTGTAATAAAACTCAAAATATTCACTAGTCACTTTTTTGTTCTTTTGAATTATTTGTGGGACACACACTGGTCTTCAACAGGTCCATACATTAATTAAACTGTTACAGCAGAATACTTGCAGAATTTTCACGATAATAAACATTTGCTTGGACCCTTTATAACCCAACTGTACGGATACCCTTTTAAAACAATAAAAGACAAGTCTGAGAGCACAAACATTTTTAAACATGAAACAGAAATCCTTCCAGAATGACAGCATCTCTTAGATCTAGCGAAAAGCGATAATATTTTATCAGACCTTACCCGAAAAGAACGTATTCGCAGACCCCAGAACCTTAACATGGTTACGGAACCATAATGTTAAGATTTTCCTGCACAGACATCTGACAAGTGGAAAAAAAGGAAGGACAAACCCCTGAAGTTCTTGCTGCTACCGGCTGTTCCGGCAATTAGAAAATTTCCTGTGAGGGAAGAGTCAGAGATTGCTAGTTAAGCAAGGCCCAATCCTTTTGCTCTGACGAAAAAAGGGGAGAGAAAAAAAATCCAGACTTTGGAAAATCTTTAAAGGTTATAAGAGAGGAGCAGGGAAACTAGTTGTGCCAGATCTCGTATACATGTATGTGCTCTTTGGTTTATAGGCAGACGTTTGGCAGAACACTAAGTTGACATTAAGCAAATACAGTTAATATTACTGAATCATTTTAAGCACCAAGGACTGTAACATGAAGCCTGATAAACAGAATTATCTAGTTACAGGACAGTAGACATTTTCTAGGATTGTAGCCTAAATACATCATGTTAGATGCAATTTTATTTTTGTTTTTAGCTATAAAACCATACCTCCCAACTGTCCCGTTTTTAGAGGGACAGTACCTCTTGACAGCTCAACCCACAGTCCCTCGTTTGTACTAGAAAGTCACGGTTTTCGCTACACTGAACAGCCAGAGAGAACTTGATTGGCTTTTGGCAGAGAGCAAAGAACAGCCACAGCTGCAGACACTTTTGTAACAATTTTGAGATAAGCAATTGTAACAAGATAAGATAAGATAACAGGTCTCTTGGGAGAAGTTAAGACTCCCAGCTTAAAGGGCAATTCACCTTCATTAGCAACTGTAATAACTGAAAAAAATCCACATAAATGTGTTCAAACTTTCATAACCTGCCAAATTTTGTAAAATGAACATGGTAATTAGGGGGTGTGGCTACAAAAATGGGCATGGTTAAAAAATTTGGCGCACTGCGCATGGCCACTTTTTTGTTCCTCTTTTTATTTCCAAAATGTTGAGAGGTATGTAAAACACAATATTATAGCGCTAACTGGCAATGGACAGCAATTCCCTTTGGAACAACCAAAGTGGGCACGTTTTTAGTCACAGGATACTCTGGATATCAGCCACTCACAAAATAACAGTATGATAGAATTATTCAATAACTGCAGGGAAGAGAAAAGAAAACCTCACTCCAGCACATAAATGGTGTCCTGGATTGAATCCAAAGCTGCAAGTTAAACCATTCTTGGCAAATGCCACACCATGGAGCAGAAGAACGAGCAGTTTGAGATGTTCGGGCCAACATTATACTAATTTATATTTAGTTATTGAACTAAATTCTGATTTTACAAACACAGTTTGACACACTCAAGCAGAATAGGAAAGATGTTTCATACGAGCAATGCCACTCATCCAGCTTGCAATGAGACATACACAAAGCTCAGCAGCCTCAGACAATACAAGGTGCATGTAACCCTTTCAGACAATGTAACTAGATTGGATACACAATATAAAAAACGCTGATGCCCAAAAATATAGTCCAGAAAAATTTTTAAATATTTTCCAGCTTGTTTAGCTGCATCCAATGCACATTACCTTATATCTGCTACAGCCATATGCTATTTTACAAACATTGCTTAGTTTATGTTTATTTGTGTTGTATTTTATTTGCTTTATGTTTTATATAACTTACTACCGTCAAATGGATCACAATCCACAATAATTTAATTTAGAACAATTACTTAAAGGATAACCAAACAATTATAAAAAAACCCCACCCCCTACCCTACATAGATCCCCTCCCTGCTCCCCCCATCCTAGGTGTAACCCCTGGTAAATGCCCCTAACTCTTTACTTACCCCTCAGATGCAGATTCTGTGCAGCGGAGTTCACGGGTACCATATTCTTCTCTTCGCTAATCTTTGGGTCTCCTCCTGGTGCTTTGTCAATTTCTGTGCATGCTCAGTTGTCATGAACGGGAAGATTGCTCCAACTGCGCATGCAGTTACACTGCTCTCTTCCCGAAGTTTACCGGAGAGAAGAAGATGGCGCCCGTGAACTCCGCTCCACAGAATCTGCACTGAGGGGTAAGTAAAGAGGTGGGGGCATTTATCGGGGTAACACCTAAGCAGGGTGAGAGCAGGGAGGGGGGTCTATGAAGGGGGGTAGGTAGGGGTTTTTATAATTAAGGGGGTGGTTCTCCTTTAAAAAAGGGCCCGAAGTTAGAGCTCTCGTACCAGGAGCCCATTTCATATTACAGACAAATTTGTTCTCTGCAGGGCTTTGTGCAAATCTGCAGTCATCCTGCAACATGTGCACACAAATTAGACATTTGAAGTCGATTTCCTTACTACACAGTGACACACAGTGCCATTTTGGCAAGTCAATCTCAGCCCTTTTTACAATGACAAGGCCATAAAGACTGTACAAATACATTTCACTTTTAAGAAACATGTTAGATGTTAAATACTTTGAATACAGAGGTCACAAACTCTTAACTCTCCAGTAAGAGTCCTGAACTGGTCCAGTTGGGCAGACCTGTGTCCAACTAGGCACCAATGACCTGCAACCCTCACCTACCCACCCATTATAGCCCCTACTCAGGCCTGCTACCTGACCCGCAAGGGTAACTTGCCACCAGACCTGGGGGCCTGCAAGACCAGAAGTGACATCACTCTGGAGGCAAATCAACTAGGCACAGATTAAAAAAATGCTACATTGGCAAGGGAGGCAACAACCACAGCTGAACTGGATACACAGGCAGGGTACCCACAAATCACCTATCTGATTGGTGAATCAGTATCTTTCTACCCGAAACCCAATCACTTGCGGGTATTCTGTGGGTACCAGACACACTGCAGGTCTCTACCTCCAGTAGCTATCAGCTGGAGCTCTGAGCTCACTGAAAGGCCTGATTTAGCAACAACAGTGCAGTTGCCAATTGCAACCAGTAAGCTTGGAACAGCCTACATCAACCTAAAGAAGAAGGAAATATACAGGGACAGTTTCTTGCCAACAGATTAGCCACAATAGTGCAAGCTATAACACTATTTATTATGTAGAATGCTTTACCATACCAGAGTATGTTTAGGATAGCAGCTGCCATATTAGCTTGGTGTGACCACTTCCTGCCTGAGTCTCTCCCTGCTCACTCATAGCTCTGGGCTCAGATTACAGCAGGGCGGAGAGGGAAAGAAGAGCCAACTGAGCATGCTCAAGTCCTGCCCTGGAGGTTTAAGCTGAAAGAAGGAAGTATGAAACAGAAACCCATGTACACACAACAGAAGGAAAAAATGCAGCGTTTCCTTTGACAGAGGACTCTGAGCAGCATTACTTGGAGGATTTACTGGTGTATTTATATAGACCTTTCTGAAAAAAATTAATTAGTTTTAACCTTTCCTTCTCCTTTAAGGTTGACAAACACATTAGATCTGCACATTTTGTCACATTACTTGATCTTTGCACAATCTGGCCTCTCACATACAGGGATAAATCTGGCCGATCTGACTGAATGACCCAGGGGCCAACAACTGTATCTTACAGTGGACCAATAGAGAGCTATAAACTAGATATCAGTTGGGTAGGCTGTCTGAAAGGGCCCATACACATCAGTAAGCTGTTGACTTGTTCAGTAGGGACCAAGCTCCAAGGGAGTCCACTATATGTATGAACCCACCTGACCCGCAGGTAAATCCAAGTGCACGTTACTACCACCCATATATGGCCAGCTTTAGAAAATAAATGGGCTATTGCACACAATTTATCTTTTATTTAAGCTTTGCAGTCCACAGCAGCTGTGGTGGTACTGCAGGTCTGACTGCAATTTGACCTACTTTGTTTATAAATGAGGTGCACAGAGAGCATTTCCTTCTCATATGCAGCAGCCTCCAGAGAATTTCTAGAGAAATATGAATCTCTTGGGATGATAACCTATGTTTAAATATGTTACCAAGGATTTAGAGAAATCTAATTAACTCTAGACTGAAGGTGCACTTTCCATTTAACAAGGGGAAAAAAAAGCCTGCCAGCATTTGTTAAACTGCAAAATTCAGCACTTCAGGGTGCAAATCATTGAGCTAAACCTTGATGATTTTGTACACAAAACTAGACAATGCTGCTAATATATGGTAGAGTAGAACCCCCATTTTACGTTTTTCAGGGGACCAATAAAAATGGTGTAAAACCCCGGAAAATGGGAAATGTATTATGTATAATATATAGGTGGGACCACAAAATAACTGTAAAATGAGGAGAAACTTAAAATCAGGAGATGTAAAATTGAGGTTTTACTGTATATATAAATATGAACATGTCGCTGTGTATTTGAAATAAGGACACCAGAAATGTATTTGGACAAATAACCTTTCCTCCCTGAATATCAAACACTGCATGAAACGTTCAAGGACTGAAAAAATTCAGAAGATAAATGTACTGCAATGAGTGCTGAATCAGCAGTGTGGAGACAAGACTATTTCCAGCTCAGCTTAATGGACTAAGCTGTAGAATGCTGAAATGGTATATTGATTTTTTTATATTTCTCCATTTACAGCAGTATCGCACAGCACTAAAGAGCTTGTTATTGATGAGAAACATATAAAACTTTAATTTGTGCCGGTCTAATAAAGTGCCATCTTTCCAAATCATGATTGGATGGCAACCCTTGTGCGCTCACAAACGACTACAATTAGAGAGGTGTCTAATGACACATGGGGTAGTGCCAAAATAGGGGCTGTGACTGGAATACAGAAGGGACAATGTATGTGACTGCCTAAAACATGGTAGGATTCAAAATGAGAAGGCACACAAACAACTTAGATGAGGCTGCTGATTGTCAGGATGTTTATTATGCATACGGCTTTTGAGCATTGGATTCTGACAGTAGCAGCAATCAAAATAATAATAGCCGCAGGTACCGGTAACTGGAAGTGTAACAGACACCACTCAGCATGAGACTGTCTCCTAGAAATTGTTTAAAGGAGAACTATACAGAATAATGTAGGTCTATATAAAAATATATTGCATATAATGTAGGTCTATATAAAAATATATTGCATAAAACAGCTCATATGTAAAACCCTGCTTCATGTAAATAAACCATTTTCATAATCATACTTTTTTAGTAGTACAGTTAGGCCCATACATCTTTGGATAGAGACAACATTTTTTTCTAATTTTGGTTCTGTACATTACCACAATGAATTTTAAATGAAACAAATCAAATGCAGTTGAACTGAAGACTTTCAGTTTTAATTCAGTGGGTTGAATAAAAAGATTGCATAAAAATGTGAGGAACGAAAGCCTTTTTTTTTTTTTTTTTTTTAACACAATCACTACATTTCAGGAGCTCCAAAGTAATTGGACAAATTAAAAAACTGAAAATAAAATGTTCATTTCTAATACTTGGTTGAAAACCCTTTGCTGGCAATGACAGCCTGAAGTCTTGAACTCATGGACATCACCAGATTCTGGGTTTCCTCCTTTTTAATGCTCTGCCAGGCCTTTACTACAGCGGCTTTCAGTTGTTATTTGTTTGTGGGCCTTTCTGTGGAAGTTTAGTCTTCAACAAGTGAAATGCAGCTCAATTGGGTTCAGATCAGGTGACTGACTTGGCCATTCAAGAATATTCCACTTCATTGCTTTAATAAACTCTTTGGCTGTGTGTTTTAGGTAATTGTCGATCTTTATTATGAAACGCCTCCCAATCAATTTGACTGCATTTAGCTATGATTAAGTGTCCTTGGGGGACACGAAACGCGTCAGGCTTTTATTTTTTATACATAATGTAAAATAAAGACCTTTTGTACTATTCGAAATTTGGGCTCCTGGATTCTACTGACTGAATGACTTTGATGTTCCAGAGTGGTGCCTGACCGCTATTCTAAGTCTCTGTGTGTTGTTACCCTTTGCTGCTACCCCGACCCACCGTGGAAAGCGGTAAGCTTGTTCTTTTACTCCTAAAACCCATGCTTCCTATGGTTTTGTCTATCCTATTTTAAGTCAGTCCAGTCCTGCCCAGGACACACCCTCACCTTCCCAAAATGCTGCCCCCAAAACCTGCCCAAGACTCGCCCTCTCCCTGCCCCACCCATATATAACCCACCAATATGGCACATTGGCGCCAGTTGTATTATTCATTGCTACTGGAACTATGCTGGAGCTGCTTTACAACCAAAGACCAGCTGTGCAAAATGACAGGGAAAATTATCCAGTTACTTAAAGTGATACGGTCATGTAGGGTTGCCACCTTTTAAAAAAAATCTCCACCGGCTGGTGGAGGGGGCTGGAATAAAAGGGTGGGCCCTGACGGTAAAGGGGGTGGGTTGTGACAATAAAGGGGTGGAGCCATGGTGCACGATTGGCTGGACGGGTCGTGACATCAAAGGGGTGGAGCAACGGTGCGAGTTTGGCAAGAAGCCTGCAGGAAAAAGGTTAGTTTTGACCAGGCTGGGGGCAGGCCACGTGTTTTTGTTCAGTGTATTACAGAAAGTAGTTCCATCCTAAAGTGCTGGCTCTTTCTGAAAGTACATGACCAGGCAAAATCGTATCGGACTTTCACGTCTCCCGACCTGCCACTAACCATTCCGATCAAATAAAGTAGAAAAGAACAGATCAGCCGATGTTCTGCCCCTGACAGCAATCGTCCGAAAGTTATGTCCGACCAAAGCTAGTGACAGTCTCCCTCTGAAAATCGTACGATCGGCAATACATGCAGAGATATTATCGGCAGCCGACAAATATTTTAGCCTGTCCGATCGACGAAACGGCCGATCTCCGCCGGACGAAAAATGTCGGGACTCTCCACAGATGGTCCAAAAATTATATGAATACTTCATTCGTATGATCAGATCTTTGTGTCTATGGACAGCTTTAGAATGATAAAACTGATAACATATTCAGTAGGACATTAAAAAAATAAATCACAAGGCATGGTTAATATATCTCTTCATGTACAATACTAGTCAGGAATCATGACTATGGGGGAAGAAATAGTGTTGCAAGTTGCCAAAACCAGCCCATGAAAGGATATACACATTTCCACTGAAAGGACTGAGATTTCTATACAGAACGTCTGACATGAGCAGTTATCTACTGCATGAGTCAAATGACTTGCAAAGCTGTCATCTACAACATTTTACATCTCGCTGCTGCAGAGAGACATCTTAACACAGCTTTAGCACCAACAACAAACGATCTCTTTTGTAAATAACATTTAAAACTGAATATGCAAGCTTGAGGGAATACAGTTAGCAAAGACAATGGACATGAATGTGCAATACCAACCAAAACTCTTATTGCTGTCGAAAGGAACCTCTCTAGCTATTCATTCCCCTCAGAGTGTAACCAGTTTCTAAAAAGTATGCATAAAATATTATTTGTCTCTTACAACTAGCATTTTTATAGAAAAAGATTTTGTTGAAGAATCTAAATATTCCGAATCTTTCCTGTGACAGTGTCCCTTTTAATAATAGTGATTATTGGACAGTGTGGAAAAGGAAGATAAGCTCCGAAGAGATCTTTGCATCTATGGCCAGCTTAATGCAGGGTCAGATTTTAGTGATGTTGTCCCAATATGATCTACCATAATATCACTGTTAGCATTCTGTTCCGTGGAAAATATTACTTACATATGATATTGATTTATAAGAGGTTTTATAATACCATATTTAAAAAAACAACTATTTTTATGTAACCTTAGAATAAATATCTGAATGAAGAGGATAAAACAGAAGGGTAATTTAGTCAAGATGTTTGTTGACAGTGTCTTGAGATCTACTGATCACCAACTTAAGGTCTACTGGTAGATCCCAATCTAACTTTTGGGCACCCCTGTTGTAGACAGTGGCATTGAAGGGAATTTGGAACTGGTCTTTTGTTCTTCAGGGTTTTGAATTAACTTTTTACATGCAGTTCTTCAGTGTGGAATGTAAACAGTTATCTGGTGCTAAGTGATAAAAGAACATTAAAAATCTAGTAACAGCCATTCTGGTTGCTGGGCATTGCTGGCCCCCAAATGAGTCTAATGATGTGGGAGATAAGATGCTCCCCACAGGGAGTGGGCAGAGTGAGCAGCAATTGGCCAGAGTCTGAGCGGGGAGTGGGCAGAGTAGGGGCAGGGAGTAGGTGGAGTCAGGGCACGATTATGATAAAAAGTGGGCAGAGGCATGAAGTGGGCGGGAGGATGAGGGATCGGAGTGCGCTGGGCCTTTACGCCACTGTTTCTCTATATTATTGAAAATAGGCAATTCTTTATCTTTTATATATATGGAGTCATATCACAGGTTACATAAGTGAAATTAAAGAACAAAGTTTTGAAGCAGATTTTGAAAGCTAAGATTTTAACCTGAAAATATTTAGTGATTAATTCATTCTGTCACAATTATGTTCTTCCCCAAAAATACATGGAAAAATTTGTAGGCAAGACCGAATTCTGAAAGATTGGTGTTCTACGCTAAAATTTGATTTAAAATGATCTTAAAATTCTGTGCTACTGCCAACAATAAGAGCTGTATAGTAATAAACATGCAAAGTGTGACAGTCATAAACAAGCAATATTATACATTGCAAATGATTGACATGTTTGCCTGCTTTATCCCAACAAGTATCACAAATCCATGTTTCTACTGTCTGCCTTATATAAACAAATGAACATTAAATACAAATATTTGCAATAAGATCAAAACAGATCCAAACACACCATACTCAAAATGAGGCACTAACAGATACTATTATAAAAAAGGCTTTTTCTTAATAAAATTGCTTCAGGCCTACCAAACTTATGGTTTTTGTCATTTGTTTTAAAAATACACTGTAAATAAAGTGACATATGGGATTTGCACATGCAACACTAGTAGTCAAACAAGCAATCCCAAACTGTCATCAATAAAACAAATCTTTAACGAATATTATTTCCTTTAGTTTCCCTTTATAAATACTTTTTTTTCTTTTTCTGCAGTTTTCATTAGAAATGGACAGTTAGGGGCAGATTTATTAAAGGGATCCTGTGATCCAAAAACATGTTTTTTTCAAAACAGTTAATAGTACTACTCCAGCCGACTTCTGCACTGAAATCCATTTCTCAAAAGAGCAAACAGATTTTTTTATATTCAATTTTGAAATCTGAATGGGGCAAGACATTATGTCAATTTCCCAGCTGCCCCCAGTCATGTGACTTGTGCCTGCACTTTAGGAAAGAAATGCTTTCTGGCAGGCTGCTGTTTTTCCTTTTCAATGTCACTGAATGTGTCTCAGTGGGACATGGGTTTTTACTATTTGAGTGCTGTTCTTAGATCTACCAAGGAGCTGTTATCTTGTATTAGGGAGCTGCTATCTGGTTACCTTCCCATTGTTTTTGTTTGGCTGCTGGGGGGAAAAAGGGAGGGGGGTGATATCACTAACTTGCAGTACAGCAGTAAAGAGTGATTGAAGTTTATCAGAGCACAAGTCACATGACTTGGGGAAGCTGAGAAATTGCCAATATGTCTAGCGCCATGTCAGATTTCAAAATTGAATATAAAAAAATCTGTTTGCTCTTTTGAGAAATGGATTTCAGTGCAGAATTCTGCTGGAGCAGCACTATTAACCGATTCATTTTGAAAAAAAAGTTTTTTCCCATGACAGTATCCCTTTAAGGGTTGAATAGCAAATTCGAATTTTAGATTTGTTTTTGGTGTCAAATTCACACATTCAAATTTGAATCCCCCAATTGAAATGTAAATTTGAAATTTATCACACCTCGACCATGGAAACAGTTTGAATTTGAATATCAGCCACCTAAAACCTGCCGAGTACGTTTACAAGTCAATGGAAGAGATCCGTTAAAACATTGGAATGTTAATTGTCAATTCCAGTTTGGGGAAAACTCGATTTGAATTTGGGAATTTTCTGGTTGGGACTATTCTATAGAATATTAGACTTTCAAAATTTTTTCTTCAATAACCTCCATTCGATTGTGAGTATACATCGAATTCATTAGAGTAAAAAAAATTCACATAGTTCGACCCTTGATAAATCTGTCCATCATTGTTACCTACGCAAGCACAAAAGGAAATACAGTTAAAAATGACACCGTTTTCTTAATTTACTAGAAACAACTGATCAGTCTTCATTGCTCAGATACATGTAAGTCACTTGGTTTTAGGATAGTCCCCATTAAATTCTTATCAATATTTGCACTCTCTAACAAATTCCAAAACACTACATTTAGGATTAGTTGTGTGCAACTTTTCTGCAATATGACTGGATCTGATTAGTAAGCACAAAAAACACATTTCAACGTAAAATGGAACCAATTATTTGCACAGAATTAAGCTGTTTTCAATCTCCTAAAGACTGAGCAGCAGTTGCTTTTTGACTTTTATGTTTTGTATTCATACCACTTTAATGTCTTGCATTTGGTCAGGGTCACACTGATCTCAAAACGAGGTTGCAAATTTATAAAAACATTGCTGCAGCAGCCATTCAACAATAGCTCAGAGAATGGAAATGCAACTAAAGGTGAGACTGGGAAGCATGTTACTGCTCACTCCAACATGGAGCCCATGGTGTGCATAAAGCAAAGTGACTGCTGTACTATAGGAATGCTATACCTGCAGATACCACGAGCAGCAATTTGATTGAAAAAAAAAAAAAAAAAAAAGGACAGGTATTGGTACCGTTATCTGGAAACCAGTTCCGAATTACGGAATGGCTCCCATAATCGATCCTTATTGGAAAAAGCCAGCCTATTGGGTTGATTTAATGTTTGCATGATTTTCTAGTAGACTTAAGGTATGAAGATCCAAATAACGAAAAGATTAGTTATCCAGAAAACCCCAGGTCCCGAGCATTCTGGATAACAGTGTGCCATATCTGTATTTATTTATATCCTCTAATTTTATACAGCCAACACTTAAGATTCAGTCCAGTTTATTAAAATTTACCAACAAAAAAAATTAATTTCTTACTCCATATAGTTGAAGCAGGTCATAAAAAAATATATTTCTATTTCAAAATAATTTCTACTGGTTATCATTGTTAGGTTTATTAAAGGACACATCCACCCAAAAAATAATTTCAGCCTAATAAAAGAAAATAACATTTTAAGCAACTTTGTAATATACATTCGTTACACATTTTCTATGGTTTTTAAGTTATGTTCTTGTTGCTTCCTATTCTCTGCCCTGGTGGCTCTGGCTTTTGTAATGTAATGGATCAGCTGGCAATTTGAAATAGTTGAAAGGTTGAACTTGATGGATGTGTGTTTTCAACCTAACTTACTATGTTACTATGTATGTTACTATGTATGTTACAATGTAACAAAAGCCAATGGACTGACAGACCTGTCTTGCTGGAGGAGATTGGCCTTTGCAACATTGTTAAAAAGTGAAGTTAAGCAAAAGCTGCTTTCAAAAGCAATTACACCTACAAATAACTTTTAAAGCACTTCTTATTAATACATTTCCTTTGGAAAGTTGGTTATAATTGTGATTTCTTTTATTAGGCAAATGTTGTGGGTTGACATGTCCTTTAAATGCATTGAAATTGGAGGAAGTATACAAGAATTATATCAGAAATGACCTGTTCATGAGGTGAGGCTTATATAAAATTTATTTTCATGATGGTACCTTTAACAACTTATTTGTGACTTTTTCCAGGTATTTCAACCTTATATTTTTTCTAGCTGCAGCCAAAACACTCAGGCTATAAGTCACTGACAGATTTCAACTGCTGTATTGTGAGCCATGTAAGGTGGCTCAGTGATTCTGATCAATAACTGTACTGTGGATATCTGTGTGGTTACTTATATCTGCGTCTTTAACCTTTTAATGTGCGAGCCAGCATCTCTACTTTTGGAAACTCTATGTAAAGTATCTGCTTTTTTTTTTTTTTTCCAAATTGCAGAAGTACCAGAATCAACAATGCTGCCCAATCTACAGGAGAAACACTCTAAAATGACTGAAAACTCCAGATTCATAGCAGGCTACAGCAAAGGATATTTTGCAGTAAAACTCCAATTCACAAGAGGTTATATGTATGTAAATCTGTCCATAGACGCAAAGATCCGAATCTGTGATTCGTACAATTTTCGGACCATGTGTGGAGTGTCCCCATGGATATCGGTCGTTTGGGCGATCGGACAGGTTAGAAGATTTCTGTCGGCTGCCGATAATATCTCTGCATGTATTGCCGATCGGATGGCTTTCAGTGGGAAACTGTCACCAGCTTTGTCAGACATAACTTTTGTACGATTGCTGCCAGGGGCAGAACATCGGCTGATCTGTTCTTTTACTACTTTATTTGATCTGAAAGGTTAGTGGCAGGTTGGGAGATTGGGACGTCCAATCGTTCGTCCGATATTGCAGGTAAATCTGCATGTCTATGGCCAGCTTCAGTGTCAGTGTCATTGCATGCCTTCTTTGTTTGCAAATCTCTAAGATAACAGACCGTTTTGATAAAATCCCCAGCACTGGAATCTTCCCTGGAACATTCTTTGCTAAATGAAATGCACAAACTGCCAGCTTCATATGTGTACAGGTGCTGTCATATAGTCCTGTAAATACGCACGTGGTGTAAAATGTAGTAAGGTTAGGCTGTTGTTCTCTATCACATTTATTCATTAGAATATTCTTATATACACCATGTAGTCATACAGCTTTATTATGAGTGAGAAACACCCAATGATACAGGGATGTCGGATTTATTACTTAAAAACATCACCCTGCTCAGTGTGCCATCCAAATATAGCATGCAAACAAATATCCAAAGCCATGCTAAATTAGGGGCGCAGACTCAATTTGGAGTAAGTGAATAGCCATTAAAGATGATATTCCAAAAAAAAAAAAAAAAAAAAAAAAAATATATATATATATATATATATATATATACGCTCGCACTCTAATCCAGTCTTGGAGTTACTGTGGGTGCCGGGTCAAAGCTTTAGCATACACTGATTAAATAGGGACCTTGATAAAGGCCCAGGCATGGGCCGAAACGTTGGATGCACAAGTTGAAATAAAAACCTTTTTTTCCAGGACTTCAAACTTGTCACAGGGGGTGCCCATCTTGGAAAGTGTCTGTGACACTCACATGCTCAGTGGGCTCTGAGCAGCTGTTGAGAAGCTAAGCTTAGCGGTCGTCACAAATCATCAAGCATGAGGTTAAAAATGAGGTTTGTCTGTAATATAAGCTGATGCTACAGGGCTGATTATTAAATTCTGATGTTAGTTGCACTGGTTTCTGTGCTGCCATGTAGTAATTATCTGTAATAATTACTAATCAGCCTTATATTGTGACATTTCTATTCTATGTGTACTGTATATTGTGAGTGGGTCCCTAAACTCAGTAAGTGACAGCAGCACAGAGCATGTGCAGTGAATCAGCAGAAAAGAAGATGGGGAGCTACTCGGGCATCTTTGGAGACACAAATCTTTACTGCTAAAGGGCTGTGATTGCCTTGGGCTTGTACAGAAGCCGCAAAACATAGTGTACAACATTTCTAGGCTACTTCTTTAGTTAGGCTTTAGTTCTCCTTTTACAGAACAAGAGTGTCTGCAATAACACAGCTCAGCAACAAAGAGGAATCAACTCTATGGCAGATTTAAAATGTGCTTTTATGAATAGTGGATATGGTTAGGCCATATTTAGAGGGAAATGCTCAGCAATAGTTTGCATTGAAATGTTAAAAATGAGACATTTTTCAAATACAACATCCTTTAAAATGAAGTCAATAAAATATTACTACTTACATTGTTTTCATTGTCCTCCTCACACATTGATTCATCCGCAAACTGCTGCCCATTCTGTAATTAACAGATACAGAAAACGTTAACCTTTTCAGATGGATGAATTAGTATTAAAAAAATCATGACTAATCTAGCAGCATTTATTCTATATGCATACTTTAGGAAAAACTCCCAATATAGGTGCATGTATAGCTGACAAGGGGCCAGTCAAATGTACACAATTATACAGAGTATACAAAAAAATATTTGCTTTGTGTTATGTTTCAATAAAACAAATAAAAGAAAATCCCACCAACGTCGTTCCAACAATTTTAAACTTGCATTTAGATAGATTGATACAAAAGTCAGACCCCTCAAGGCTGAGTATAGATAGGTTATAGACAGGTTCTGCCTTCAATCTCAAATTTAATTTACAAATAACATTAAAATCTGTAATAAATATATATTAGAAAGTTTTTTCATTTTCAGCTTTCATTTTTGGGTTGACATCCACTTCAAGAATACAATACAAAAATTAAATTTAATAAAAGGACCATGGCTGTGGATATTATGTTAATGTAATGAAAACAGTGTAATTCCAAACAATACTCTACTGCTCCACATATTTCACAGCCACATAGCAACCAACATGAAAGGCAAAAAAATTCACAAAGCTAAACAGAAGCACAAGGGCAGCTCTTTTAGAGAACATACAAAAGCTGAACAAAACATCCATTTCTGTAGGCACGACATATTTTAGTTATCCATTTATAACCTAAACAAATAAAAATGTCTCATACAGTGCTGCATTTTAAAATTCAGGGCAGAATAAAGGCTGAAAATTTGCATTTTAGGGCTGAAAGCCACCCTATGTGAAGTAACAGGTGGATATAATTTAGGTCACTGCTTAAATATGGGTCCGTTCACACATTCTAGCGCAATAAAAATACTTAAACAGCAGTATGCCAGTCTTATAACATTTACAAAATGGAACATAATTGGAGCAATATCATGAATGGACTTCATAGCTAAGGAAGAAACAGCTGGGAAGTGGAGGTAAGAATATCAATCTTATTAGGATTTAATCAAAGATATAATAAAGGATTGGCAATCTCTACTCATACACTCCAGCTGGCTCATGCAAAGTCCATTTACATTACTGCAGAACACTAGGCACATGGTTTATACACTAAAACCTCAGGTACCACCTGCTGATTTTTTGTTTTGCTTGCATCGTATGTTGCTCATTACAGGAATATTATCATCTGCTCCTGAACCACATTTACCATCTGGTGAGAAATGTGTTTAAAGGTGATCAAAACCAATAAAATCATTTAAGCTTTCTCAGAGTTTTTCTCGGAGCACGAAGATTCTATTTTTTTTATGGTTTCTGAGACATTTGCAGTTCTAGACTGCAAATATCAGTCTAAACAGTGAATACTCAACGGTACTCTATGAACATGTTGCTCAAAGTTGTTCAAAATAAGATTAATCTCATAGATGCAAGAACGTTTCTAAAGTTATTGGGGGGCCAAGATGCTTCCTTTGTCTAGAAAAATTGTTTGTTAGAGGGGTCTTTAAAATCAACCAACTCCAATTCTCCAAATTTTGATTTTCAGAGTACTCACTGCTACCAAGACCAAGTTTCAGACCCCCAGAGAAACCTAAAGCTAATTTCACCCAAGCATTTTCTCCAGCCAAACAAGAAAAAAGTTTTCCATAACGCTCACCAAAGTTTTCCATGTTCCCACAAAAATCCTATATGCCCAACTCCCCAAATATGCCCAAAATGTTCATCAGTGCACAAATAACCTTGTTGTGCAATGTACTCCTGCTTACCTATAGGACAAGTCATGACGAGAGGTGAAGGGAGGTGGGATATATACTGGTAATCTAATTATCTACTTCTCAGACCAAACATGGAATCATTTCAATCCCCTTTTTTTTAGCACAAGAATTTTTCCCCCCCCTGATCGTTACCTTGATGCACAGAAACTTGTGGGGAAAAAAAAAAAGAGAGAAGAGGTCAAGGACCTGAGGAACAGATATGAATCTGAAAAGGTGCTGATAGGAAGAGTTTGACTGGGCAGTTGCTGGTAGAATACAGCATTCTTTTCAATACTTATGTTAAGAACTATTGTCTAAACCTTTTCTTGTGTGTGTTGTTTTTAATATAACTTAATTAACTTGAGGGTAACCTGTTTGTGTATGTTATTGTCTGAGATATATACATGCTGAACTGTAATGAGTTCCATTTCTGCTGTCTAAAACATAATTATTTAGCAAATGTTGAAGTGTAAATTTAGAAGAGTAAAATTGCTTTTATTCTACCACAAATATTCAGTAAAACACAGGTGCTTCACTTGCCAAGTTAAATGTAACCCATAAAACAAGAGTGGACAAGTAGAATAGCAGGAGACCTGTTTGGTTTACCATGAAATATACAATAAACAATGCATATTTAAGATGTGCAAATACCATGAGAAAATATAAAAAATAGGGATGCACCGAATCCACTATTTTGGATTCGGCCGAACCCCCGAATCCTTTGTGAAAGATTCGGCCGAATACCGAACCGAATCCGAACCCTCATTTGCATATGCAAATTAGGGGTGGGAAGTGAAAAATAATTTAACTTCCTTGGTTTGTGACGAAAAGTCACGCAATTTCCCTCCCCACCCCTAATTTGCAAATGCAAATTAGGATTCGGATTTGGTTCGGCCGGGCACAAGTATTCGGCCGAATCTGAATCCTGCTGATTAAGGCCGAATCCCGAACCGAATCCTGGATTCGGTGCATCCCTAATAAAAAACTGTAGCAACTATATTAGTTCATGCTTCATTTATAGGTATGAAATGTACATAACCTCAGTATGTGTTGACATGTAGACCTTTTTAAAATTGCTTGACCCCAAAATGAATCCAAGTCCATTTTTAATATCACGAAAAACAGAAAATACGTTTTCATTACATACAGTATTCAATTTTGTTCTCTGATCCCTGTACTTTCTTTTAGCTGTAGATCTACATGACCAGCTTATTTTCACAAGGTTCATGTAATCACTGATGGTTATCACAATGGTTAAAGGACAAGTTGCACCAACACATTAAAGGATTTTTGTATGCATTTAGAAACAAAGCATGGTTACCAGAGACTATAAAAAAAAAAAAAAAAAAGCAGGCCATGTGTTCAGATATAAAAACAAAACAAAAAAAAAAACCAAGTAATTACTACATTGTGGTGTTATTGGTCTTTAAGTAAATAGGACAGAAAAAAAACCCATCAAAGAATTTGCATTTTATTTCATGCTGGTCCAGTATGTTAAGCAAACAATCAGATTTACTAAGCACACAATATAAATTATAAAATATATATTAAACTTTACTAGTTATCAAAAGAGAAAAGCACAACTAATCATCAATTTACTGCTCTTCTATTCTCCAGACTAAGGGGGTTATTTACTAAACTCTGAATGCAAAAATTTGTGATTTTTTTTTTTTTACTACAAAATCGGACTTTTAAAAGAATTCACACATTTTTCTGAATTTATTACACCCCAAGGATGGAAAAGTCTGAATCAGAAAATCCGGCATCTCAGACCTATCGAGGTTGCATATAAGTCAATGGGAGAAGTCCCAATGATTTTTTGATGTGCACTGGGTTTCGCGCAATACCCCGAAGTTTTTGGAGTTTTCGGGTGAGAAATCAAAAAAATCGTCAAAATCTGATTTTTTTCTGCAAAGCAAATTTTCGGGAAAGTAATAATAAATAAGCGTAAAAAACCAGAGCAGATTTGATCGGAGTTTGTAGCTGAAAATATTGAGAAAATCTGACTGATAAATAACGCCCTTAATCTAAGGACAATCATTCTGCTGAGAGTTTGCTCAGTTTTTAAGATATATATTTAAACTATACATACAGCTAGGAATCACTCTAAACATACTGCTACCGTATCCATTAAAAAGGCTAAAATTAAGCCGTATCACTTGTATTATAGGAAAGAAAAAGGTAAAGGGATCATCTGTTGCCATGGAAGCCATCAATGAATAATAGGAAATATGTTTTTTTATATGATTCGCCATGGCAGCAGACAGATTTACCATGGTAATAATTTAAAAAATTAGATAATGGATGCTCAGCAAAAATATCCACAACCAATCAAGTGTTATAGAAAGAGGTAATTTAATTAAATATACAAGAAATGTTCCATATTTTCCCCGTTTACTGGCTATTGTTTATTAACTACTTTTTATCTGCCGTCTCCCAAAATAATCTCATGTTTTCAGATCTCAGAGCGGTATGGTTAAATTCCAAGTCTTAAAGGGCATGTAAAGGCAAAAAAATAAAATCCCATTTTTACTTTCTTTAATAAAAAAAGAAACCTATCTCCAATATACTTTAATTAAAAAATATGTACCCTTTTTATAAAAAAAACCTGACTGTATGCAGTGAAATTCTTCCTTCATTTACTGCTGTGGATAGGAATTGTCAGATGGTCTCTAACTGCTGAGCAGGGAAACAATCATACTTATGAACAGCAGGGGGAGCCCCCGCCTTACTTCCCAGCCATGCAGAACTCAAGCAGCTTTGTTTATGACAACCCCTAAGCAGCCTAGACCACACTGAGCATGTGCACAGTCTTAGTCTTAGCAAAGATGTTTAACAAAGTTACAAGATGGTGACCCCCTGTAGCCAACTTTGAAAGCATAAATTATTTGTTTGATTAGGCTTGTGGTGCAGTAAGTTCATGTTTATATTTAGTATACAAAATTTCTAGCCTTATTCTATTTTAGGCTTTACATGCCCTTTAAGTTCCTTAATGAGTAGGTTTTAAAAAGACAACCTCAAACAAATATTTTTATTTTGATCCAATAAAAGCTGTAACCAAACATACTGTATCCATGTAGATATATATATATATATATAATTCGTTCTTCGGGGCAACTAATCTCCCCAAACTGCCTCCCCGCAGGCTAAAAAATAAATCGGCAGGATGGCACTCGGCGTGATTCGTTTACGAAGTCACCCGAAGTTTCCTCATGAGGCAACTTGGGACGACTTTGGAAAACGAAGTGCACGATTGCCATCCTGCCGGCGATTTACACTCTAGCCAGCGGGAGGCAGTTCGGGGTTATTAGTCGCCCCGAAGAAAAGGAGATTTGCCGCCAGGAATCCAGAATCTGCTTTTTGCCCTGACCCTTATAGGGCACATAATAAAAGCTAGGCATGGCTGCATCCAGGTGTAATGTTTACAGTTCATTAAATAAACTCATAATTAGGATTGCCTTTTTCCTGCTAAGGGAAGGATGGGCTCATTTATAAACACTGGGCAAATTTGCAACTTGGCAGTAACCCATATGACCAATCACAGATTAGCTTTTTTCAGCCAGTTGCAGTTAAAACAGTGACAGGAATACTACACAGGTACAAATGTGCCCAGTGTTTATAAATGAGCCCTAAAATAAGATAGAATGTCATTTTTCACAAAACAGATGTGTTTAACATATGTTTGAGTTGAGGAGTATAAAGACAAACAAACAATTAATAGATATCTAGTCATCATCAAAATCACTAGATACTAGGGATGCACCGAATCCAGGATTCGGTTCAGGATTCGGCGTTTTTTAGAAGGATTAGGGTATATCCTTCTGCCTGGCCGAACCAAATGCTAATTTGCATATGCAAATGAGGGGCAGGGAGGGAAATCACGACTTTTTGTCACAAAACAAGGAAGTAAAAAAATTTTCCCCTTCCCACCCCTAATTTACATATGCAAATTAGGATTCTGATTTGGTTTGGTAATCTGCCGAATCCTTCGTGAAAGATTCGTCAGAATCCAAAATCGTGGATTCGGTGCATCCCTACTATTAATTTTGTGGATCAACAAGTTTATTCTCTCCCAATAAACCTTTAAAGAAGTAGAAGACAGCATGCTGGAAAAATGAAGCACTCAGCAGGTCCAAGATTTATTCCAATTTGCTCCTCTCAGAATAGATATATAAAATGTAATTAAAAAAACCAAACACATTTTTGTTGATGTGGTACTGATACAAAGATATTGTATTTCACTGATAGGTGTACAGATTTTCAGCTAAATTGACTGAGCAATACATATCCTGAAAAAAATATATGTACTCCTCACTAAATGTGCTCACTAAGAGCCTCTTAAAAAAATCAATATTAATTTACAAAGCACGTCTGTTTGCATGATATAAAATTCTGGTCTTGTCAGATGCAGAGGGGATCACTGTTTTCTGTCCTTTCTACATTTAAGCATTCACGCTACATGGAGGCAACTTTCAGGTCACTCACAAAATGTCAAAACAACAAATAATGTTATTATTAGATATAGCGGTCTCTCTTCAGCTACATGTTATAACCCTCCTTAATGCCAACTGAGAATGCCTTTTCATATATGTCAGTATGTATACAAAAACATGGAGATTTTTTTAACACAATAACGAGTCTGGTTTAAATGACTGGGTTTTTAAATAAAAGGACCTAAAATGTTGGGTTTTTTTCATCCAGAATCAGCCAACAGCACAGATCTGTGAACCAATTAAAAATTATTTAAAATATTCAGATACTTTCGGTCTATGAGTTCTGTTACCAGAAATGGACTACTTATAGAGGGCACATACTTACCTTTGCTCTTACTAGAACAATATAGTCCTGCATTCTAAAAGTCAGCAAAATGCTTGCAACCTGTGGTATCCAGGTGGTATCCAGGACAATTGACAAAGGGAAGGCAGCTAACAATCTAATCTGTCATTGGTGTCTTCTTACTGAAATTGTGTCCCCTGCATTAATTCCGTGTTTCTTCCCAATTTAGGCATTGTTGTAATTATGATTTTTGCTTGGAGCTATTCCAGACTAAGGATTCTATCGAAAAAAAATCATCCTTACTAATCATGTGCAGGTTGAACCAAAACCCGCAGGAGGATTTGGGTTAAAATTTGGGCAACCATTGCAGGTTCAGGTTAAGTGTGGGCCAAACTGGTAAATTACAATTATTATGCACATGCATTTGGTCTTGGAACCAAATGCATGTGCATAAGTAGTATATGGAACAGTGGGTATGGGATGGGTGCAGGTACAGTGGCTATATTGTGTGGGTTGAGTTTTTCCTGATCCTCATATCACTAACCCGTACATAAAGTAGAACCCCCATTTTACATCCACTGATTTTAAGTTTTCCCATATTTTACATTGGATCTCCCAAACTCCCCCACTTGCCTCCATACAGGTTGTAGGAGGTCCCCCATAGGCTAAAACAGCACTTCGGCAGCTTTAAGGTGGCGAATGGTCGAAGTTTTAAAGAGACAGTACTTTTTTGAATTTCAACGTTTTTTCAAATTCAAATCGAAGTATGACTATTCCCTAGTCGAAGTACAGAAAAAATGGCTTGAAGTTTTTCACTTAACTTCACCTCGACCTTTGATAAATCTGCCACTTAATATTTAGTATATATATATATAAAGAATTAGACATGTCTTTGTACAGCATGCCAGGAGAAACATCATAGCTATATAAAATGTTTTTATACACAATAATGTGTGTGTGGAAGGGTGGGCATATACATTTATGAATGCATTTTTATGTAGCATGCTAGCAAGCATCAAAAAAGTAGTACAATGCCTGGATGCTCTAAATCCTTTCCTGCAGACTAACCAACACCCACGGATGATGTAGCAACATTGAAAGGGCTGAGAAGCAACTGATGAATAATTCGATCACCCTGAAGTATATTTATGGAGGGTGATAAATTAAACAGGGTCATTGTAACAGAACACACATGATACAACGTTTAAAATCTAGCAAACTGAGGCCCCTACGCTTAGAAATGCTGACTGCACCTGCCCAGAATTCCCAGTTTTGCGGCATATACATGCTACAACTGTCATCAGGTTACAGAAGAATATGGAGAGAATTGTCGGAAAGGGAATTCCCTTGCTGGCTCTCACTGAATTAAAAGAACGAATAGAGCAATATAAAACAAGAAACTTGCATGCATGCATATTCAAACACATTATTAGGATTATTATAAACATTTGTAAGCAATAGCTTTTTAATTTAATTTGAATGGTGAATCACATGTATATATTTAATATTACAAGGACTTCCCTGAACACAGTATAGACTCACTGCCTATAAAATAGAGCAAGTCTACACGGGCCTTAACAGAACATCTCAGTAATTTTACTGCCCAAACCAGCTTTGCAGCATTTAGCAATCACTGTAGACACTGCAAAGAGCAGAGCACGGGCTTATATGCAGGAAGAGGCAAGAGAGTTTATTTAGGGACTTCCTGTCCATCCAAGCACACACAAACTCTAGAAGTGCTTCAGCTTCTCACTGCTTACTGAAGACGACTAGTTCCGCTAGAGTTGGTGTGGACTATGCAGCAATACCAATAATCTGAATGACAAGTGTGCATTAGCCCTTCAGCTGACATTTGAGAAAGATCTGCAGTTACGAGAAATGATACGCACTGTATTTTTAACTACAATGATACTGTTTCCTTTGTTTTGAATATAAAATAGACAATTACAAGCACACTTATTAAACTCACCTTAGTAGTTAATGAAGTACACGTATGGGACAAGTTAAAAAATCCAAATTTTTAAAACTCTTTTTTCCTCTGTAATAATAAAACATTAGCTTGTACTTGATCCAAGCTGAGATATAATTAGTGCTTACGGTTAGCAAAACCAGCTTTTTGGGGTTATTTAATGATCACAGGATTTTTTTGCATACTTAAGGTAGGGAAATCGAAATTACAGGAAGATCCGTTATCAGGAAAAACCAAAGATCCCAAGCATTCTGGATAGCAGGTCCCATACCTGTACATGTTTTTAAATGTTAACATATCAAGCATGCACCCAAGGGGGGGGACCCGCAACCCGCTGGCCACCATTAAACAGGAAGTGATGTTGCTGCAAACCAAAAATACCCGACCCCCTGCGGGACTCTAGGGTGTGTGATATGTTTTCTAAGTAAACTGTAAGTCAAATGTTTGCAGCATGCATGCAGCATGGAGGTTTTAAAAAGACAATGGGGCTCATTTATCAACACTGGGCAAATTTGCCCTTGAACAGTTACCTATAGCAACCAATCAGTGATTAGCTTTTTAAAGCCAGCTGCAAGTAGAACAATGAATGCAGCAATCTGATTGGCCGCCATGGGTTACTGCCCATGGCCAAATTTGCCCAGTGTTGATAAGTGACCCCCAATGAGTAATAAACTTTGAAATGATCTCAGAACACTTCCTGTCTTAATGGCATTTGCCGCTGGCACGTTGTCACATCATCACTCCTTCCCTAGCCCTCAATTAGTCATCCAACCTTGAATCTATAAAATCTCCTTTACCTGCAGTCCATTTGCTCTACTCACTTGTATACAATCAAGCACTGCCCTGTGTCCTATCTTTCATTTCACTTCCAATGCCTGCAGTTTAAAGTGCAACACCCCTCCCTTATTTCCTCGATTTTTACAACAGAGCGTACATACTAATTGCCCACATCTGCATATTGCAAAACCTACTTCCCTCGGAGCCTCTCAGCTACAGAAACATTCTTGTTGCAAGGAATATGCAAGAGGATTTTTTGTTTGTGATGCAGCTTGCCCTTTAGTGTGTGGCACAATAAAACCCACTTGGTGTATCACGAAGTATAAAAAGTAGCAGTGGGGGGTAAGCAAGTAAGGACCAGTACAAAGCTACACTCTGCTATTTGCTGCCTGCTATGGATAACTGGATATTTAGAGGGTTAAAGGAGAACTAAACCCTAAAAATTAATATGGCTTAAAATACCATATTTTATATACTGAATTTATTGCACCAGCCTAAAGTTTCAGCTTGTCAATAGCAGCAATGATCCAGGACTTCAAACTTGTCACAGGGGGTCACCATCTTGGAAAGGGTCTGTGACACTCACATGCTCAGTGGGCTCTGAGCAGCTGTTAAGAAGCTAAGCTTAGGGGTCGTCACTAATTATCCAGCAGAAAATGAGGGTTGGGCTGTAATATAAGCTGATGCTACAGGGCTGATTATTAAATTCTGATGCTAATTGCACTGGTTTCCGTTCTGCTATGTAGAAATTATCTATATTAATTAGTAATCAGCCTTATATTGTGACATTTTAATTCTATATGTACTGTATAGTGTGAGTGCATCCCTACGTTCAGTTAGTGACAGCAGCACAGAGCATGTGCAGTGAATTAGCAGAAAAGAAGATGGGGAGCTACTGGGGCATCTTTGGAGACACAGATCTTTACTGCTAAAGGGCTGTAGTTGCCTTGGGCTGGTACAGAAGCTCAAAACATAATGTACAACATTTCTAGCCTACTTTAGTTAAGCTTTAGTATATTGAGAGAGTATATTAAAAAGGGTTGTTCAGTTAAGTTTTATTATGATGTAGAGAGTGATATTCTGAGACAAGCTGCAATTGTCTTTCATTTTGTATTATTTGTGGTTGTTGGGTTATTTATCCGGCAGCTCTCCAATTTGCAGTTTCAGCAGTCTGGTTACTAGGGACCAAATTAATCTAGCAACCATGAATTTATTTGAAAAATAATGGACTATAATTAGGGGAGTGACTGAATAACAATGTGAGTAATAAAAAGTAGCAATAACAATAAATTTGTAGCCTTAGGGTTGGGGCAGACGGGCAGATTCGGGGAGATTTAGTCGCCTGGACTGCCTTCGATTTCCAAAGTCGCCCGAAGTTTCCTCATGAGGCAACTTCGGAAATCAAAGTGCCGCGAGTGCATTAGCGCAGGCAGTTCTTCATTCAAGCAGACAGAAGGCAGTTCGTTGAGATTGACGCCCCACAGAAGAGGCGATTAGTCTCCAGGCAACTAAATCTCCATGAATCTCCCCGTCTGCCCCAACCCTTACAGTGCATTCGTTTTTAGATGGGGTCGGTAACCCCTATTTTATTAGCTGGAAAGCAAATAATTCAAAAACTATACAAAATAAACAATGAAGACCAATTGAAAAGCTGCTCAGAATTGAACATTCTATATCATACTAAAAGTTAACTTAAAGGTGAACCACCCCTCTAATAAAACGCAAGTATAATTCTTCAAACGGCTTTGTATTCTAGGGTCATGTAATTGGTCATCCAATATCCCATTTAACAATAACATACGTGACTCATTCTAGGAATTCACACAATATGATCGGAAGCTGAACACTTAATAACAAAGAAACACAACGACAGATCCAAACTCTGTGAACCCAATATGAAAAACAACAAATTAAACTTTACAAGTCAAAGAACAGCAACAGAACATAAAAATGAGAGTCTTAAACCCACCACATCCAGGTCTTTAAAGGGGAACTCCCCCTTTTATTGGGATAATAAAAGCAATTTGCCAATCTTTAAACATTTCCAATGGCTTTACAGTGATTTGTCAATGGAAATGCTATTACCCTGCCTGGCTGTTGAAACATTGTAGCAGGTGAGTTCTCTTCCAGGTTTATTAAACAGCTGGAGTCAGAACCAGGAGGACAAAGGAGAAATACTGTTTCCAATACCAATTACATTTGAAAATAACTTTAAGACCAGCGAAGAGATTTCATTAATGGGAAAACATGTTTTTTTTCAAAACGCAGTTAATAGTCCTACTCCAGCAGACTTCTGCATTGAAATTAAATTCTCAAAAGAGCAAACAGATTTTTTTTTTTATATCCAATTTTGAAATCTGACATGGGGCTAGATATATTGTCAGTTTCCCAGCTGCCCCCAGTCATGTCACTTGTGCCTGCACTTTAGGATGGAACTACTTTCTGGCAGGCTGTGGTTTCTCCTTCTCAATGTAACTGAATCAGTTTCAGTGGGACTTGGCTTTTACTATTGTGTTGTACTTAAGGTGGCCATAGACGCAAAGATCTTTCCCCGATATGCAATTAACGAGCATGGCTATATCGGGGGTAATCTGAACGTTTGCCTGTATGGCCGAAGGATCCGATTACGATGTGCAATGGGCTCCGGCGGGATCGGTCGGGTCAAAATCAAATCTGTCCAAATGACCGATCTCCGCCTGATGAAAGATGTCGGCACTCTCCACACACGATCCGAAAATCGTACCAATCCTCAATTCGTACGACAGGATCTGTGCGTCTATGGCAAGCTTTAGATCTACCAGGGAGCTGTTATCTTGTGTTAGGGAGCTATCTTCCCATTGTTCTTTTGGTAGGTTGGGGGAGAGGGAGGGGTGATATCACTACGACTTGCAGTACAGCAGTAAAGAGTGATTGAAGTTTATCAGAGCACAAGTCACATGACTGGGGGCAGCTGGGAAACTGACAATATGTCTAGCCCCATGTCAGATTTCAAAATTGAATATAAAAAAATCTGTTTGCTCTTTTGAGATATGGATTTCATTGCAGAATTCGGCTGGAGCAGCACTATTAACTGAGGTGTTTTGAAAAAAAAAAAAAAAAAACATGTTTTCCCATGACAGTATCCCTTTAATGTATATTGAGAAGTCGATCAGAATTTCTTTAATGAAACAAAAGATAGTTTTTGGGGTGGAGTTCCTAGAACTCAATCCCAAGCAAGAGCTGTCAGAGACGTATTTTAGTGAGGGAGTTAAATGGCCCAGGGAGAGAGGCAACTTCTAGCACTGCCGCTATTATGGGACTACAAGTCCCAGCATCCTCTCGGCTCCGCTGGTGGAAAGAAAAGGAGCCGCTGAAAGTTGAAGCGCTAGAGTTTATGTACCAACATCCGCTCTATAAAGCCCAAAGCTCTCACACTTCCCGTACTTCATTGGGGTTGGGGAAAGAGACAAGTGGCGATCATGTTGGAGCCTTCCGTGTAGCCTCCTGTAATGTGTAACACAGACAGACCCAATGCTTCCCCTACTCTTACCTCGCTTTCCACTTTCTTCACCGGTACTTTCTGCCACGGGTCTGCCAGCTGAGCCAGCGGCATGTTTCCAAGCAGATGAGATTCCAGCAGTGTTCCCCAGCAAGCGGCAGTCTGACAGAGCTCCAGTCCGCTCCGCTAGATTCACCGTCAGCAGTCCGGTCACGCACGGCAACTGAGAACCGCTCCAGTGTCGCTTCTCTCCCTACTCGCACTCACACAGATCTTTACTTCCTCTCACAACATGGCGTCCCCAGCGGTACCTGCAGCTCGCAGCAAGGCACAGTGCGAGTCACGACTACGTCACATGCAGTAGGCGGCCTTCCCCGCCCTATAGTTTGGAGTACAGGTGACAGTCGGCGGAGGAGGATTCTGGGTAAAATTGCGTCATAGGTGGAATGTCTGACCTTCCATGTTACACGAGTCTACGACGGAACGCATTTTAGGACATCCTGCATTGAAATACATGTCACGCCTCTGGAATGGCGCATGGGTGCTTTTGCCGCTATCAACGTCCAAATCTGCAATCACACCTCCTGTCCTCTACCCTCCCTTCTCAGCCGTCAGTCATACGAACTCCGCCCTCAGACTTCCGCTATCAGTCCTCCGCCCTCAGTCCTCTTCCATTTGGTCCTCTTCCTTCCGCCCTCCCCCCTCAGATTTCTCTTTTCAGCTGACAGTCTTATCCATAATTTTCTAAAGTGGTGAGCGAGGGCTGAAAGAAGAGGACTGAGGGAGGAGGATGGAGGGCTGAGCTCGTAAGACTGACGGCTAAGAAGGGAGGGTAGAGGACGGAGGTGTGATTGCAGATTTGGGCGATGCACCATTTCGAAGGCGCGAAGGACAGGTCTTTCGCCATATGTCCTAAAATGCGTTCCGTATATGCAAGTGGGTAAGAATTCAGTCAGAGATTGTGTGTGTACGATCAGATCCCTCAGATTGCCCCCAACTGTACATGTGCCAGCATAAGCCAAAACATCCATCATATTGTTACCCCCAATCTGCACCTATGCCAGCGGCAGCCAAAAAATATCCATCATATTGCCCCTAATTTGTACCTGTGCCAGCAGTAACCAAACATCCATCATATTGCCCCTAATTTGTACCTGTGCCAGCAGTAACCAAACATCCATCATATTGCCCCTAATTTGTACCTGTGCCAGCAGTAACCAAACATCCATCATATTGCCCCTAATTTGTACCTGTGCCAGCAGTAACCAGAAATCCATCATATTGCTTCAAAAGTGTGTACCTTAGCCAGCAGCTACCATATTGCCCTATCTACCAGAGCCAGCAGCAGCAAATCTCTTATATTGCCCCTGATCTGTACCTGTGCCAGCAGCAGCCAAAAAATCCACAATATTGCCCCCAAATATGTACTTGTGCCAGCAGGAGCCAAAAATCCATAATATTGCCCCTTATCATCTTTTTATCTGTGCAAGCAGCAGCCAAGATATTGCCCACAAATATGTACCTGTGCCAGCAGAATCACAGCAAGAAGGGGTTGGAACAGGTGGTTTATAAAATTGAAAAACTATAAAAAGCCAAGCAAACCAGGGTTTTACAAAAAGTTTTCCCTTAAAAGTGCGCCCCCACCATGATTGCACTCTAGGTGGGCGCCTACTCTGCCTACCCCTAGTTCCGGCCCTGCTCCTCACTCCTCCATCCAACCTGGGTCCTACTCCCTCCTTAGCCATCCGTCCTGGGTCCTTGCTTCTCCCCCGCCAGCTGTAGCTCGAATTTGATTGCTGCAATTAAAACACCTAAAATGCCTATTGGCTAAAAGGAATGGCAAGAACAAGAAACTATAATCAGGGCGCAGGGCTGAATATGAGCACCCTGAGGAGTGAGGAGCAAGAGCTGACGACTGAAGAGGGAGAAGCTAGGACCCAGGACAAATGGCTGAGGAGCAAGGACCCAGGACTGATGGCGGAGGAGTGAGGAGCAAGAGCTGACGGCTGAGGAGGGAGGAGCGAGGTGTGACATAAGGCTCAGAGGATGGGTGAGTAAAAAAGCATGCCATGTCGCATTATTTTTGCTTAGGACAGCGCATGCAGGACAACGATTTCCCTTGACAATGTCCAAATGTGTTCCGTATGTGTGGCTATATAGGTGGGTGAGTCCCGGTTCCCAAAGCCGATTGCAGTTTCCGTGTACAGACAGAATAGTTACTTATTCTCCTTCAATAAAGAAAAGACTTGCACAACGGTTGTTTTGTATTTCAGATTTGCTTATGTCTTCAATGTATGTAAGGGCTGGTGCCGTAATAACTGCGAGTAAAGCTGGCCATAGATGTAAAGATTTTTAAAAGATCCTTTTCGTGACGATTATCCACGATTATCTCTAAACAATCGTTTAAATGTATAATTTGTCCATCAACTAAAAAGACCATTTCATGCTATATTGCCAGGAAAACTGAGGGTAGCTGCCTACTTGGCCCTGCAAACATACATAGATTGCACCGGGACCGATAAAAATGTTTTAACCTGGCTGATCAAATTTCTGACAGAAAAATCGTAAGATGCACGATCATTCGATTCCCACTAACCTCACAATAATTTGACGGATTGGTCAGACTGAACTGAAATCGATCGTTCACCAAAGTCTATGGGGATCTTAATTGTGTCTCTTTCACATCCTCTATCCCAAATATCCTCTGTTTCAATTGCAGCTTCATTATCTCTCGCACACGATATCTCTCACGACAATCTCTGCCTTAAGGTCCCCATGGACGCAAAGATTTTTCATTGGTGAACGATCGATTTCAGTGCAAACAGTCAAATTATCGTAAGGTTAGTGGGAATCGAGCGATTGTGCATCTTACGATTTTTCGTCCGTCATCTGTCAGAAAATTGATTGATCACACTGTTTCAGCTTCCTGTCTCTCACACGGGCATATTTAGTAATTGGGGTGGGGGGGGGGAGTGAAGGCTGAAATTTGTCATAGAATCCCTGAAAAAGAAAATGTGTCACAAAATCACCAGCTAAACTAAAAGGAGATTACTACAGGTATGGGATCCATTATCCAGAAAGCTCCAAATTAGAGAGGCCATCTCCCATAAGACTCCATTATAATCAAAGAATCCAGATTTTAAAAATGTATTTCATTTTTCTCTGTAATAACAAAACAGTAGCTTGTACTTGATCTCAACTAAAATATAATTAATCCCTATTGAAAGCAAAACCAACCTATTGGGTTTATTTCATGTTTACATGATTTTCTAGTAGACTTAAAGGGGTGGTTAAGCTTTAAGGTTACCTTTATTATGTTATAGAATGACCAATTCCAACAACTTTGCAATTGGTTTTCATTATTTTTTTATAGTTTTTCAGTGCTGGAATTGGGGCGGGATGGTATCCCGCCACTTCTTTGTTTTTGTTTTTTTTACTAAATTGCATCCCGTCTGGCGGGTTTGTGTGTGTCTGAGTGTGTGTGTGTGACTGTATGTGTGTGTGACTGTATGTGTGTGTGACTGTATGTGTGTGCATGTGTACCTGAGTCTGTGCGTGTGTGTGCCTGAGTCTGTGTGTGATTGTATGTGTTTGTGCCTGAGGCTGCATGTGTCTGAATGTGTGCCTGTGTGATTCTGCGAGCTATGCGCGCCAAACATGCCGTCCCTCCACTTTTTTGATCCTAATTCAAGCACTGTCATTTTTGCCCTTTTCCTCTGACTCTTTGCAGCTTTCAAATGGGGGTCACCGACCCTTCTAAAAAACAAATGCTCTGTAAGGCTACAAATTATTGTTTTTGCTACTTTTTATTACTCATCTTTCTATTCATGTCCTCTCCTATTCATATTCCAGTATTTTATTCAAATTAATGCATGGTTGCTAGGATAATTTGGATCCTAGTGACCAGATTGCTGGAGTACCATCAAGCCCTGCTTTGGCACGGCGGAAATCAATCTCATGACCTTCAGGATCGTAGGCACGTGTCCTAACCACTAGACCATTCAGGAGCCCCCTTTTTTGGGGTTCGTATTGACTCTGTTAGGAGGAAGATGGAATGCCGGTACTGCCAGTCAGTGAAGAGGCCAAAGAGGACATTCACTTGTTACGGACAGCTGGAACTGCTCCCAGCAGGTTCAGGCTCTGTGGCGTGGCGGCTTAAGTGCTGGTTGTTTGCTTGTGGAGTCCCGAGTTCAATCCCGGGTGGATGGTTTCCCCGACCTTTCAGGGTTGTTTATGCCTGTTCTGAACCATTTTCTTTAGACTGCATTCAAGAGTGACTGCTAGAGTCGGCAAAACCGGTCTCCCCACATGTCAATGGTGCATGCAGCAAATTGCCTGGTTTCTTCCCCCCAAATGGGTTCGAGCTTTGGCGGAAGATGCCTTTTTTTGGGCTACATTACTGAGTAACTGATATTTACGGTTCGCTAAATCGCAAAAAGCTACCTTCACTAATCAGCTATCTACAGAACCCTGTCTTCGTTAAACAATTTACCAAGGTCAATTTCGAGTTGATGCAAAACACACCCCAAAAAGGGCAGTGGGGGGGTTCTTACCGGCAACCCCTTAACCACTTGACCATTCGGGAGCCCCTCTTTCGTTAGGGACCCTGGGTTCATATTCACTCTGTTAGGCGGAAGATGGCATTTCGGGCACTGACAGTCAAGGAAGAGGCCCAAGAGGACATTCGATTGCTATGGTCAACCGGAACAGGCCCCAGCAGGCCGCTGCAGCTAGAGCACCTAGTTGTCCGCTCGTGGAGACCTGAGTTCAAATCCCAAGAGGGTGATTTCTATTTGTTTGGAGATGAGATATGAACACCCACACAACAGTTCAGTTAACCCCCACGGCCTTTAAGCATAGCTGTACATGCTGCACTCATATTACAGTAGAGACTGATAATCATTGCTGTTTTATTTTCTGATCCCCAAAGCAACTAGTTATGGGAACCTAGGGACGGTACAAAACACCAATAGACTAATTACATGGTCTGCTTTCACTGAACGGAATGAGATATCATGGGATATGGTGTTTACTTGACATTGTGAAGAATATTTATTTAAGACGTTGAGCATTTGAAAGTGGGAGATAGAGGTTGGATCTAATGGGAGAAATCCCTGAAACAGGTAAAGGTGGACATGAGCAAGAGGATCATGGGGAAATAGGATGTTTTGGAAATTTATAGCAGATAGAAACTAAAAGGGTTCATTAACGACTGAGGCTGCAGTCATGTAAAAATTGATGCAGTCGTTGCACACATTGAAGGAGCAGGCTGTGTCATTGGGTGCAGCAGAATTGTGCATAAAGTATCGCAGGTAGATGTCAATTTTCTGAGAAATTATGTATGATAGGGTGCAATTACATCAGACAGCTCCCCCTGGTGCCTATAATTATGCTGGTATTGGGGGGGTAAATGTTGAGTTGTGGATTAATTGCACTTTGCACACTGCACATATGTTCATAAATTATCCTTTAAGGAGAACAGGATGATATGAAGCACTTTATGGTCATTTACTATACCCTTAATTCCATGTATACCAGCTGATTTATTTAGAATGCTATTTTGCTTTGTGCCATGAACTTGTTTTTTTACATATTGAGTTGGAACACTTTTTTTTTTTTTTTATAAAAAATCTCCCATAAAAAAGACAAAAAAAAAACCCACAACAAACTCAATCTCAAACTTAATAAATCTCCTAAAGATTTGTCTGAATGCAAATTTACAAATAGTGCTGGCGTTCAGCCAGATCCAGAGAATCCTGTATATGGTACATCTCTAACAACAAAAACAAGCCTATTTATGGAGGCTGCAATATCTTTCTGAATCCAAAAGTGATACATCCCTGTATTTGGTAGTTCTGCAAACAAGGCACAGCTATGGGATCCATTATATGGAAACCCGTTATCCAGAAAGCTCCAAATTATGGAAAGGCCACATCCCATAGACTCAATTTTATCTAAATAATCCAAATTTTTCTTTTTTCTCTGTAATAATAAAACAGTACCTTGTACATGATCCAAACTATGGTAAGATATAATTAATCCCTATTGGAAGCAGAACCAAGCTATTGGGTTTATTTCATGTTTATATGATTTTCTAGTAGACTTGAGATAGAAGATCCAAATTACAGAGAAATCCATTATCTGGAAAGCCCCAGGTCCCTAGCGTTCTGGATAACAGACCTGTAATGTAGAAATACAGTAGTTCCTATAATCCATATAAATCAGCACATACCTTAGAGCAGGGGTCCACAACCTTTTTTACCCGTGAGCCACATTCAAATGTAAAAAGAGTTGGGAAGCAACACAAGCATGAAAAAAGTTCCTGTTGGTGCCAAATAAGGGCTGTGATTGGCTGTTTGGCAGCCCCATGTGAACTGGTAGCCGGGGTCTGTTTGGCGGTACACCTGGTTTTTATGCAATTAAAACTTTGCCTCCAAGCCTGGAATTCAAAAATAAGCACCTGCTTTGAGGCCACTGGGAGCAACATCCAACGGGTTGGTGAGCAACTTGTTGCTTGCGAGCTACTGGTTGGGGGTCACTGCCTTAAAGAAATAAAAACAACTTGGTGAGGTTTTTCTGGCATTAGACCAGCTCTTTCAGGGTTTTCTATATAGGTTAGCACTATTAAAAAGCCATAATCAAATGAAAAGGGGGTAAAAAAAGAAGTAAATAGCAAGTTAAGCAGCATTACAACATTCAAATCATAAATGCATAAAATATTAGTTTTAGTCTTAGCTGCAATAAATTGTTCAGTAACAGAGAACAACAGTTACTTGGAAACTTTTTTACTAAAAGAAAAATAATCAAAACTGCCCAATATCCATTGCTTTCATTTATTTCCTGTAAAATAAAAAGTACATTGAATTGAGAAAAGCATTAGCTGAAGCAAGAGTCCAGGTAGATGTAAGGTTCATTATTATAAGTGACGTGTAGAACCACTGTACTAATTCGCTGCAATGCTCTTCGCTTTTCACCCACATCTCTCGCCAGCTGACTGAAATAGGCCACTGCCATAGAAGCTATTCACATCCCTCTGAAAGGAACAGAATGATTTGTCTGTGTGTTTAGAAAAGGAAAAAAAAAATCAACCCATATGTCAGCAATGAATAACAATTCTGGCTACAAAATATATATATATATATATATATATATATATATATATATATATATATATATATATATATATATATATATATATATATATATATATATATAATAAGCTTAGACAAGGTGCACACGGACTAACAAAAAACAATGCCTGTGTGCTGGTTAAAGACAACAATAGTAATAATCAAAAAGAAAACCGCACCAAACAGGTCTTTATATGAAATACACAAAAAGGTTTTATTTGATCAACGTTTCGGCTCAACAGCTGAGCCGTCTTCAGGAACATAAATCACATATCTGCTTGCAGCATGTAAAAGATGTGTAAGACTAAAGGAGGCCATACACTGGGAGATACACTAGTTTGGCAATGTCGTCCACATTGAGGTGGGCGATATCAGGCTGATCCGATCGTGAGCCCTAGGGCCCAACAATCGGATCATAATGGAGGCAATACGGGCGGGCGGATCCTGGGACCTTATCAACGAACAGATGTGGCCAGGATCCAACGGGATTTTTTACCCTGCCCGATCGACATCTTGCCGACTTTCGGCCAGATATCGATTGGGGGAGCCTGTCGAAGGGCCCCAAACGGGCCAATAATGTTACACGATGAAAAATAGCGAGTGATGCAAAAAATATCTGAAAGATCTAGAAATAGCACTAAAATAGTTCTGCATGCTATATGCTCATTGTTTTGGGAATTAAATCCCTGAAATAATTTTCAGTAATGACAAGGTGTAATTTGTACTTGCTGGCAGTGAAGTTGCGGTTCAGTGAAACTCATGATAGAATTAAAGTTTAATATAGAGATTTTATAGAAAGGAGAGGCTCATTTACAAAATCAGTGCACAATAAGTAATATTTTTCTTCCCTTCCTATGGATTCCCATGGAAATTAGATATTTGTCTTTTTTTTTTTATTCTCACACAATTCACTATGTAGCATACTTGTGCTCACCACAAAATCTTTGCATTTTCACCTAATGCTGCATAAATATAAGCACTAAACAAACAAACCATTTAAAATGTTAGACACTAATTCCGGTGAAGCTGATGTGGGTGTTATGAAGATGGTGGCATCAGTAAAAATGTTTGCATTCAAGGGGGAGTGGGAAGCAGAGCAAAGGCTGCACCGTACTTTACAAATACTCAAGGCACTGCACCTTGTGCATCCATCTTTGAACCCAGCAGTGTGTCTTGTGGTTGGAAAAGAGCCCTTAGGTGAATTTTACATTACAATGAGTAAAGTAGAAGATTTGGGTAATTTTAGGTGAAGCATAAATAGTAGGGATGCACCGAATCCACTTTTTTGGATTCGGCCGAACCCCCAAACCCTTCACGGAGGATTCGGCCGAATACCGAACCCTAATTTGCATATGCAAATTAGGGGTGGGAAGGGGAAAACATTTTTTACTTCCTTGTTTTCTGACAAAAAGTCGCACAATTCCCCTCCCTGCCCCTAATTTGCATATGCAAATTAGGATTCGGTTCGGCCGGGCAGAAGGATTCGGCCGAATCCGAATCCTGCTGAAAAAGGCCGAATCCCGAACCGAATCCTGGATTCGGTGCATCCCTAATAAATAGCTACTGTATTTTCTATATAACTGAAATTCAGCTATTGTAACATTTGAAAAAGGGATCTTGTACTTTTTTTTAGTTGTTTATATTTTTTATATTTATCTTCAATATATAACTTGGCTACATTTTGCAATACATATTAAAACTTTTTTTCCGATTTATATTTTATTTATATTCTTTATCTTGGTAGATTTTATCTAAATGAAGTAGTCCAGCTCCACTTTACCCCAGTTCAGGATCTCAGCTATAGAGAAAGCAGACTGTACAACTGTTGGGGGCCCAGGAAAATAACGGGATCAGTTGGGCAAGTTTTGGGGGTTCAGTAACTTCAAGTTAAGCTACTGACCTAGAATTGTGCTGCCTATGGCATACATGCATGTTTCATTAAACATTAAAGTCATGATTTTTATGGTGTAGTTTTAATTTTTAAATTACATTGTTTGTACTGCAAATAATTCACTCAACCAAATAACAGTTTATTCCTGAACCAACAAGTTATTTTTTTAGTTTTAATATAGGTGTGTAGTAGTGAGGTGCGGGTCAGGGTTTTCCTGACCCGCACCCGACCCTAACCGCGGGTCCCACAGGTATCGGGTCGGCCCGCACATCACTAGTGTGTAGCCATCCCAGGTCATTTTGCCTGATCCTGTGATTTCAATAAGAGCTAGCACTTCAGGATGGAACTGCTTTCTGGCAGGCTATTGTTTCTCCAACTCAATGTAACTGAAGGAGTTGCAGTGGGACATGGAGTTTTAATGTTGAGTGCTATTCTCATATAGTATGTACCAAGGAGCGGTTATCTTGTGTCCTGGAATTGTTATCTGGTTACCTTCCCATTGTTCTATTGTTAGGCTGCTGGGGAGGAAAGGGAGAGGGGTGATATCACTCCAACTTGCAGTACAGCAGTAAAAAGTGACTGAAGTTTATCAAATGTGTGGTCAGGTTGTCTTTAACACCACCAAGTTGTGTGTCACTAGGTTTATCCTATGGTTGTGTAAATCAGTTACCCAAAAGTTTCCAAGCTGTGGCAACAGAAACCCAAAGTAATTTGCACATCAGGACCTGGGCTCATCCTACAATGATATAATAAGGCATACATTAAAATACAAAGTACAATGAAGTCTGTTCTACATCACAGGTTGAAGAAAATATTGCATTTATAAAAAGTTGCCATATGCTTTATTTTCAGTAGGTTGCATGACATTGTTTGGATTGCAAATGCCTCATCGGGTGCATAGATTTGCAATCTTAGACTCGGCATGCAACATTTCTTATTTAAATCTGTAAAATTGCTCATCATATAACTTCCGCATTGGCACTTGCACCAACATAGGTTACATTGACTGGCTCAGAGAACCTTGTTTGGCGTCTAAGTACCTATGCCTTTGCGCTGTGTAGATATCCAAAACCTGTTTGCTCAACTCCAAAGTTATTATGATGGCATGTTGGGAGCCCAATGCCTTAGGTGAGAATTGATCACAAAGGCTTGCTCAGTTTCTACCATTACTTCAGTATACATTTTAAGGACAATTTCATCACACAATTTCCTACTTTACTATAATACCATTACATTCTGTTATTTTCTGTTACTTTAAGCTGGCCATAAACATTGCAAAAATATACTTCAAAATCAAATTGTGTGCAATTGTTGTAGGGATGGTGACCCACAGATCATAACTGATGATTTTAACATAAACTCTGGCCAGTTTTTCCTCAACTGCCAATACACTATGCAGACAAACAGGGGATGAAGTATTAGCTTTAGGAGGACACCCCCATGGTACCTTAACGGAGAACCAAACTATTTTTATTAAAATCCCCTACCCTACATAGACCCCCTCTCTGCTCCCCTCCAGCCTAGGCAGGGTTGGACTGGGCAGACGGGACATGGAAAAAACCCGGTGGGCCCCAGCTCTCATGAGACTCAGACCCGCTCTCCACAGCCTACACTTCATCACTCCTTCGTGATTCCCCCCCGCATCGGATTGCACGAAAAGACGTGCAGGTAAAAGATATGGCTGGCTGGAGTAAGTGGGACAGAGGGGGCTTTGCGGCTTTGGCAGGGGGCCCTGATCTGGCAACTCCGGTGGGCCCAACACCCACCAGTCCAACGCTGAATCTGAGTGTTGCCCTGGGTAAATGCCCCTAACTCTTTACTTACCCCTCGTTGCAGATTCAGGGTATCAGAGCTCACGGGCGCCATCTTCTTCTCTTCGGGTTGGCGCAATCTTCCGGTCCTGAACAACTGCACATGTGCCGAAAGCTACGGAAATTACCAAATCGCCGGAAGAAGACCTGAAGATTACCACGGTCGGCCCTCATATGTATGGTGTTTTTAATATGATTTAAAGTTATTGGCAAGTATTCATTACAAATGTTTACTTTGAAGACAAGTTACAAATTACCCTCATAGCCTTGAGAAATGGACTGTATTAGAATATCCTGTTATCAGGCTACAGGAAATAGGGAAGGAAGGATATTTAAGATATTTTAAAGCACAGGATAATGTCATTTTCATGAGCAGTCTCTTGTGGATAAAATATTGAAGATAATTGCTTCTGAAAGCAGTATCTGTCATTATGTTACCTGCACTGTTGATCTTGATAACATGTACCACTTAAACGTATTTATGGCCACAAGCGCAGTTGCAGTCTCCCAAAAACTGATGCATTCGTTGCATGAATTAAATTAATGACAGCAGAGGTAGCTTCAGGGTTCCACAACATCAAGAAAGACACTTGTATACAAATCATTATGGGAAGGACTGTGGAATGAATGCTGGATGCAAGTACCTTTAATGTAAGTCATCACACGCAAACATCATTTTGGTGCTGAGCAGAAGAAATTATACAGTTGCAACTAATTTGTGACAAAGTTCAATTTTTTGACACATCGATCACAATTTATAATGTCTGAATTAATTGCTTATTTCTTCTGTCTTTTTCCAGCTTTCAATGGAGTCACTTACATGGACAGCCAAAATACTATTGCTCTGTGAGGCTATAGTTTTATTGTTACTTTTTCTTACTTATATTTCTGTTGAGGCCTCTCCTGTTCATCTTCAAATTGCTCATTCACAACATTGTCCTTTAAACCATGATTTTTCTGTTTATTTCTGCATTTAAAGTAGGAGTCATTCATATGAGAAATAGGCTATTTTCAGGTTAATTCATTATGTTTCATTACTTTGCAACAACTAACTACTAAATGCCTAGACTCTGATCATACCCTCAGTAATGTGATTTTCATGACTTACACCACAGTCAGCTTAATACATAAAAGTGAAAATATAATAAATGTTTAATTGGCTTTGTGGTACAATTTATGAACATTGAGCTTAACGCCCACACTTTCAGTGGGCAAAAGAAAACTTTCTAAATAATAAAGTTTAGGAACATAATTTTATGTTCTACTTTTTATGTCTGTTTGTCACAGGAAGGATTTGTAGTTGCCATAGCTGTCTTGCTTGGGGAACTGCAGTGTTTTGCAATAGGAGGGTATTCTGGAAAGAAATCACAATAAAGTAATTTGTGTTTTTACCTTTAGCAAGCCTTAATTCGATAAGGTATTTAGTCCTATATGCGCATGTACATACATACTGCAGATTTTTAGATATGTGCAATAGGTAAAAATGTTAATGTTTAATACAAATGTTTAAAGTGGACCCGTCACCCAGACACAAAAATCTGTATAATAAAAGTACTTTTCAAATTAAACATTAAATCAAATTTCTATTTGTTATTAAAGCATTCATAGCTGTTGTAAGCTCATTTAAAAATCTCAGCTAGCAATCAAATATTGTCTGCCACTCTTCTATGCCCTGTGCATAGAGGTGGGCAGACAATTACTTTCACTTTCCGAGATGTCACTGCTCTCTACATATTCTCCCATTCTCTTTACCATTTAATTGTGTAGCCAGGGCATGGGGATGGACATCACGTCCCCCATTCTGGTGCACAAACAAGATTATGAGATGATGCAAGGCTTGTCTTAATAACAGTGTCCACAAAATGGCTCCTGCCTGCTTGCTATAATTATGAGTTCCCAGACTGAAGGAAGCAAGATTCAAATAATTTATATAGTGTAATTAAACTTTATTTTGCTTGACTAATGTGATAAAATTGTATTTTGAATAATCCTTTTTGTGTCGGCCCCTTTTAAGTAATGGTTGATACATATTTGCAGGTTTGCCCCTATAGAGAGCTAAAGGATAACAGTTGTAAGGTAAAGGCCCTAGTGAGTGGAGGTTAGGAAGTTATAAAAGGAAAGGTTACAGGAAGTGAGATCAGAGATGTGACATAGGATGAGCAGATGGCACTGCAGCAGTTGAGTCATCTCCCGAAGAGGTACTGAGCCTAGGTAGTATGAGGCCTAGTGGTGTAATAACTCCAGGAAGTGTAAGTGAGAGAGGTAACTAGCATGGGCAGGTATGGCCCCAACTAGGAGTGTTCCCAGCAGGAATCACACCAGCCAGGGCATAAATGGAAAGGCTAGGTCCGGAGTGTGAGCTGGCCAGGACCCAAGAGGGGTGCCCCCTGCAGTGTGCAGTTACGGGAAGTGTCATATGGATAGCTGGGATGATTGAGCACTGTGAATGTGCTGCTGCTTAATTTAAGGCCTTGACAATTAAAGAGAACGTGTTTAAACTACAACTCTCTGCTTTTGTGGAGGCTTCCCCACTTGGCAGGTCAGTTACTACTTGTTACATATGGGCAACTTTATAAAAAAATATAAATCACAGGCTAAATGTGCAGGCCTCTCCATCTTCCTAATGTCAGCATAACATCAATAACTGCTGGTTCATGATGTAGATGCCAATAGACTTTTAATTGCTTGTTGACTAAAGTACTTGGACTACTGATTAAACAATGCTTTGTGGGCTACTGAGCTGTGCTCTCATTGCCAGATGAGTCCAAACTCATATGTCCATTTTACGTTGGATCCTAAATTTGAATACCAGCAGCATGGAGTGGAAAGCTAGTTTTCTTTTATTAGTGCACTTGATCTATGAATGGAAGAGTGGTGTGCTCTAAGAGCTCCTTGGATGGCACAGGAAATTGGTTAAATTTTCTTACTTCTTCTTATTAAATGTCTACAAAAAGCTTTTATATTAATTCCTTTGTAAAGCCACCATACCCAATTTCCTACAAATAGCTTTTTAATGCAGTGCATCAGTGAATACCTTTGTAGCGAAAGTTATTGGGGCTCTCTCCATAAAGGAGCAAGATTACAGACGGTCATCAGTGATTGCTGCTGAACGTACATCCAGTTCCTACTGGAAAGTGCTTTCATTACCCATTAAACACAGGAAGCATGAAACATCAAGGTCAATGTAGTGAAGCAAGAGAAAACAATAAAAATGAATATTAAATAGCCACATATATCCATAACTGGAAAGATAAATGTTGATGGCAAAATCATTTATTGTTCTGGAATACATTCACAGTAAGTCATTTAATGGTATTTACATGTTGTAAATTATTCAAAAAATATAATGCACATGTCATGCCTAAATCACAGCAGAATTTGTTTGCTCATGTAGTCTGTGGGGCAGATATATCACCATTTTCAACTTTTTGCTGCAAATTCATTTTTTTGCAGCAAAAATATTGATTTCACTTTTCTACAGTCGACAAGCTATATTTTGAAACGTTAAAGGAACAGTGACACCAAAAAATAAAGTTTTTTGAAAGGAATGACAATATAATGTACTATTACCCTGCACTGGTAAAAGTGGTGTGTTTGCTTCAGAAAGACTACTATAGTTTATATAAACAAACTGCATTGTAGCCATGGGGGCAGTTATTCAAGCACAGGTTACACAATAGATAACATTAGTTCTGAAGAATTCCATTGTATCTATTATCTGCTGTGTATCCTGTAGTTTTTTCCTTTTTCAGTTTTGAATGGCTGCCCCCATGGCTACAAAGCAGCTTGTTTATATAAACTATAGTAGAGTTTGTGAAGCAAACACACCAGTTTTACCAGTGCAGGGCAACAGAACATTATATTATCGTTCCTTTCAACACATTCATTTTTTGGTGTTACTGTTCCTTTAAGCTATTTTTCAATTCAATTTGAAATTTGGCAGACCCCCTGCATATGAGTTGTATGTTCCCATTTTTATGCAATCAAGTTTTTGAGATTTTTGTGTTTTTAAATAAACAAGCGCACATTGCCGTTTTTCAAGCTTTCAAGTTGATTTGAGTTTTACAAACTTCCAGAAAAACTTGAAAATGCATTTGAATGTTGATAAATCTGCCCATCTGTCCATTCTTTTATTTCCAGGAAAGTAAAAAGTATATAGGTTTATGGAATTTTTCTGAATATTAAAAGGCTTTTACCTATGTATTGCAAATTGACACATTTTAGGCCTTAATTTATTTAAGCACCCTTTGGGGCTAATGATATCTTAGCATAAATTCATGTTGATGGCAAAACCATTGCTTATTTTAATATTTCATTATTTTTTTTAGTAGACAATGCATGGTGCCCACATTATGGAAAACCCTTGGTCCAAAGCATTCCAGATAAAACCCTCTACTTTAACTTCTACTGATCCGTCCTACAAAAGGGGCTTGGGTAAAAAAGTCCAGTAAAATCAGTATTAATACTGCCAATGCTTTGCAAAGCAAATAGGTGGGCAGCTTAATCCAAAAAAAAAACAAAAAACAGGAACTCATATTATTATATTAGCCTAATGCATGAAGGTGTGCATGGGACTGCGAAATGCAGTACTCACTTTGTGCCAGTCTGGGGGAGCCATACATAAATATGTTGCACAATGATCTATATTGCATAGTATTACAGGAAAGTGGGTCCCCATGCAAAAAAAACAATTGGGGGACTTGTTTGGAACAAGAGGTCTGGCATTTCTGGCAAATTATGGTAACTGCAAAAGCTATTGCATTTTAACCATTAGTTGTTTAGCTTGCAGCTTAAAGATATGCAGTTTAAGTGGTGCTATTTTCAGGCAAATCATTTGAAATATTGTCCTCCCACAAATCTGGTGATAATTGGTAATACAACTATTTGAAATTAATAATGCTACTAATGCCAGAGAAGCTCTATTTTGTAAAATACCATAAGGTGCAATCATTATTATTTTCCTGTTTGGTGATAGCTTGACAAGCAAATCTGTCCCAACTGCTTTGCCAAAAATTCATGAAATGGCAAAAATTTGCAAAAAGATATAAAGTCAATGGGTGTTTTTCATGGAGGCCATGGCGGCTTTTTCAGCGCACAATTCATTGGAGTCAATGGGAATTTTTTTGCTGCAAAGGCTGGTGAAAAATGTTGCTCATCACTAGGATGAGTAAACAGGTCTGTTTGGCAGCATTAAAAGGCAAAATATGTGCAATAAAATGCTTATACTTATGCTTATACATTAAATAGCTGAGCAGGGATAAGGTTTCATAACCAATGCAAAATCAGAAATGCGAGTGGACCTGCATAATTTAGTTTAGAAATGCATAGAAATACTGCAAGATTTATTAACACAATTATGAATAAAATATAGACAGTATATATGGTGCGCAGGAAGCATTTTTAATACTTTGCTTTTACGGCAGCTTTAAAGGCTGGAGGGGTCATTTTACAAATGGAGAACAAAATGATTCAGAATGAGAAAATTCATGAATCCCTTGTGTATAACACAAAAAATAAGAAATTTTTATAAGAATTATTCTATTTTCGTGTTTTGCCTTGTTTTTTTTAACTGTGCAAGCATTTGAGCAAATGATCCCATACTCACAGGAAGACAGACAAATGCAGGAATATTGTTCAATACCATTTCTTCTCATATATTTTCCATTTATATTCCCCATAGATAACAATTAGAAGCAGTAATAGACAGAAAAATAATCACTTTTACCAAGATAAATCTGAGAAGGCACCCATACATCGCATTACTAAGTAGAAAAAGCCCATCTTTTTACAGAAGAATTTTGATAACTTATACTTTCATTTCTGCTAAATTAACTATTGCAAAATACTGGAAAAGCATTAATATTCCTCTCTCCAACTTTTAACAGTAAATGGAATCATGGTCACTGAAAAATGATTTAGCATTCTCCAGGATGAACATGATAAATTCCAAAAGGTTTGGGAGCCCTGGTACCTACCTACCTATGCTTTTCCAAATAATAGACACCTATCCTCCCTACCATTTCTTTTGTAGCTGAGACTAACAACATTGGGATTTTAAGAGTGCGACCTGAACTTTAATTTATCTTTATGCCTGTATTATTTATATAGACTGCTGACCAACCTAATTTATGATTAAAGTCATTCTGTCATAATGGTGTATTTTTTTTCAAAATTACACAGTTTACATTACAAATAATTTAGTCTACCATGTAAAATTGTATTCCTGAACCATCAAATATGTATTTTAGCTGTTATATTGGTGTGTAGGCAGTCATCTCCGGTCATTGAGCCTGATCCTGTGGTTTCAAAACAAGTCAGCACTTGAACTGCTTTCAGATAAGCTATTGTTTTTCCTATTCGAAGTAACTGGAGTAGTCAAAGTGGGACTTGTATTTTTACTATTGAATGCTATTCTCATATCACACCTAGCAATGCACGGGTCAGGGAGCTGTTATCCTTTTACCTTCCCATTGTTCTGTTGGTGGGTTGCTAAGGGAAAGGGAGGGAGGTGATCTTGCAGTGCAGCAGTAAAGAGTGTTTGAAGTTTATCAGTGCAAATGTCACATGACTGGAGTACCTGAGAATCTAACAACATGTCTAGCAACATGTCACATTTCAAAATTAAATATAAAACAATTTGAAACAATTTTGAAAAATGGATGTTGGTGCAGGATTCTGCTGCAGTAGCACTATTAACTGATACATTTTGTAAAACACAGTTTCCCGTAATAGAACCCCTTTAAAGTGTTTTTTAAAATGTATTTTGCATTGTCCTTATCCTTATTCTAACAGTTGATGGATGTTTAAGCAATCTCTCTTAAATGTTATTTTTTTCTTACTTAAGGGGGCAGGTTTACATATGGTCGAATATCGAGGGCTAATTAACCCTCAATATTTGACTGCCGAATGTAAATTCTTTGACTTTGAATATCGAAGTCGAAGGATTTACCGCAAATAGTTAGATCGAACGATTAAATCCTTCGAATTGTTCGATTCAAAGGATTTTAATCCATCGATCGAAGTTTTTTTTAAAGAGACAGTACTTCGACTATCGAATGGTCGAACGATTTTTAGTACGAATCGTTGATTCAAAGTCGAAGGATGAAGTAGCCAATTCGATGGTTGAAGTAGCCAAAAAAAACATTTGACGTTTTTTTAATCTATTCCTTCACTCGAGCTAAGTAAATGGGCCCCTACGTGTCCTATATTATACTGTATATAATGCATATTTCGTGCTGTGATATCCATCTTGTACTTCTAAAAATGTTAATAAAACCATAGAAAAAAAAAGTGACAGCCTTATGCCATACAACTTGATGTGAATACACAAGACTCTGTTGGCACTACTTTGGCTAAGAGACCAACAGCATAAGAAAGGGATCATCATTCATTCTGTCATAATTCTTTCCTGTATCACCGAGGTCAAATATGCATATCTGGGTTGCTTATTCACTTACTCCACGCTGTTGCCTACATATGTTTTGCTATAAATGCTTCATCAGGGTGCCCATGGAGGAAGTGAATATGCAACCCAGATTATTGCAGCAGCAAGAAAGGACTAAGCAGAAAAGCATGTTGACTTCAATATCTGCAGGCCTGATCTCCATGAGAAATGCAGACGGATCCCAAGGAGTGGTGTGGATGAGTATTTTAAATGCGGTAAAACCACTAAATGTAACCACTGCACATTATAACACAGGGACTTATTACAAAGTGATCCGATCATGGGGATACTAGCCTGCTTACTGTATTTAAATATTTGTTGGATGCTGACTAAATCTGTCAAGCTGAGCGCAACCAGGGGATTTTTTATCAGGCAACAGCGCTGATTAAAAATCTCGCAAGGGGGTAAATGAGGCTGCACTGAGGATAAATACTTAATGGATTCCCTTCACAGACTAAGTATCTGCAAGTAGTGATGGGTGAATTTGGGGCGTTTTAACGAAAAATTTGCGAATTTCCCGCAAAACGGCGAAAAATTAATGAAATGGCTCAGGCGTCTCATTTTACTCCTTGTAATTACTTCCGCCAAGACTTTTTAGCAGAAATGTATTGGTTTGGGAAAAAAGACTCTATATCAACACAAACTATTTTAATTGGGTTTGATATGAATTTATTCACAAAATATTTTGTAATTGATTATGTAGAGTGATTTATTATACATGAATTGTTATAAATTATGAATTGATGTTATATATATATATATATATATATATATATATATATATATATATATATATATATACAGTATATATATATATATATATAGATATATATATATATATATATATATATGAATTTGGTGATGGTGATTAATTGAGAAGCCTTATCTTTTGACTAAAATTTAAAGAATTAATAGATATCTACTGAATGTAATTTGAGACTCTGTTTGGTTAAAATTATCTATTTCTATTAGTCTCATGCACCATCAGCTATTGCTGACAATGTAGATTTTCTTAGATGCAATAGAGTGCACAGCCATCTTTTAATACATATATAGTTCTCTATTCATGAAAAGGTGAAGGTGAGAGTTCACCCATTGGTAAAAGTGAATAGACAGTGGTGGAGTTTCATTCTGTTGGCTGTGGGATTAATATGCTCAATTGGTACAGTTATTTCGGTGAGGTACAAATGAAAAAATCCTCAGAAAAATAGTTTACCCTGGTGGTCCAGTGGCTCTCCCTGGTGGTCTAGTGGCCGGCGGGGACGCCCACCTTGCCTCTGGCGGGGACACCTACATCTGTCCTCATCTGGGCCAATTTCCCCTATGGTGCGTGCGGGGCGCACTTCCGGGTTTTACGCACTAGCGTGATGACGTCATTTCGCATTGACGCTTTTTGTTGGTTTCTGGGTGCTATTTCTACGTGAATCCTGTTGATATTTTGGTTATTGACCCTTGCCTTGCCTGACTATTCTGAACTCTGTATCCTGACCCTTGCCTGCCTGTTTATTTTGAGCTCTCCAATCTGAACATTGCCTGCCTGTTTATTCTGACCTCTCCAAGCTGACCCTTGCCTGTCTGACTATTCTACGCTCTGCAATCCTGATTCCAGCCTGTCTAACTATTCTTAACTCTGCTTGTGCTAGCCCAGCCTGCCAGTCCACGCTGCATTGTCTGGTCTGTTTTCCAAGCTGTGTTGTCTTCCATCCAGTATCCTTGGTGAAATGATCGTGCCCCTTTGCTCATCCAGAACCTTTTGTTTTGCTCCTCTCTTAGTAAGACCTGGCGGCATCCAATTAGCTGAGGGCTCCTTCCGAGGTGAAAGGCGGCTGTTAAAGGCAGAAGCAAGAGCCGAGACCAGGGAGCCTAGCATTGGTTCTGGAGTTAGGGTGCCGAACGTGACAATACCCTTCCAATGCTAATGATGAAATGTTTGTTCTTTCAGCATTAACAGATGTTTTCACCTATACTATTCTATTGAAAGGTGGACACCTGTGCTACAGATGGGGGCAAAGAGCATTTAACAGACAACTTGACGTTCTACATCCAAAATAGAAACTAGATATTAAGTCATTTCAGAATTCTCTAAATCTTTGCATTTGTAAGATAACATCAGGAGATAAAGTGTCATTGTTACGTTAGGTACATGTGCAATGATGAACAGCAACTCTCTGAAGTCTTTTTTTGACACCCTACCATGCAATCTCCCTTGCCAAATTGGAGGGCATTGAATGTAAGTTTCCTAACAAATCTGCAGGTCATTTATCATTCAGCCTTCTTGACTTCACTTTTTAAATATGCTTAGCTTTGATTTAACTTTATCTGTGATAATATTAATGTAGTTGTAGCTTTTCCTAGGCTTCCATTGTCTCTTTGGCTAGACAACCACAAGCTTCCTTAACACCTCCCTTGACTACTGGGTAACAATCCCTTTAGTGGAAGCTAAAATAGAGAGTAGGTAACAGCTCTACACTCTCAATCAGGTCGGACTGGACTGGGAAAAACCCAGTGGGCCCCGCTGGCCCACACCGCTACCTGCAAAAATGATATTCCATTCAAGGCAAAAACCAGTACACATAAGCACCGCTGTCCAACCCTGCTCTTTCACCAAGTGAACAAAGTACACCATCATCAATATTTCACTTAGTACATTTTTACAGCTGTAAGGTTATAAGTTCAGTTTAACCCTAGAGTTTTTTTTACTAGAACATACACACCCATAACTGGTCAATAATTCCTATAGAAGTTGGTTCGATGTTTAAGATCTTTGTATGGGACCAATATCCAAAAACTCAGACGTACTTTCAGAAACAAGACGCTTAAAAATTACCATTCAGCACATGTCAAAATTGAAATCAGCTTGTTAAGACTTATAACCAGGGATACATGTTGCAGCGTCTTCTAAAATCTTTTTCATTATCTCAAAAATAAACATTCCCATTAATTCTAATTTGACCAGAAGTGCGACAGATAAAAGTGCAGAAAAATATGTGTGTTCATTAATGAAGCCATGGGAACACGAGTCTGAGAGTTTTTGAGTCATTCTCGCAATCTATTCTTGTTCTTCTTGTGAACCAAGTTAAATATACTCTCTTGGAAGCAAGTAATTTCTAAAATGCATATTCATGAAAGCTGCAATCTCCTGCCACGATATTTTTAATTTGATGTAATGCAATGGCTTTGATGAATCTAGTTACGTTTGTTAATGAAGCAAATATGATATCTTCCTTATAATGCAAGGAAGAAGGTTAATTGTCAATACTTCTACCTGTAGGTGCTTTTATGGATTTAGGATTTATGGCAAGAAGAGCTTACACTGATAGAACCCAAATTTACTATCACAGTTCTTGGAAAGAGAAAAAGAAGTTTGATGCTTCTATCAACCATCCAAGGGGAAGAAAGGGCAACCTTATAAAAAGCAAAGATATGGGTCACTCACTAAATCTATTATCAGCCTATCAGATTAAACTTTATCTAGAACCAGAAGGGAATACATGGAGGGCAATTCAAGATCAACAGTTTTTCAGCAGTGGCACAGTTTTGATGGATTGAGCATGTGTTGCTGAACGTGGGCTAAGAATACAAGAAGAGAGCTAACCAGTAGTGTCTTTTGCTTAAAGGGATACTGCCATGGGAACATGTTTTTTTTTCAAAAGGCATCAGTTAGTAGAGCTGCTCCAGCAGACTTCTGCAATGATATCCATTTTTCAAAAGAGCAAACAGAATTTTTATATTTAATTTTGAAATCTGACATTGGGCTAGAAATATTGTCACTTTCCCAGGTGCCCCAGTCATGTGACTTGTGCTTTGATAAACTTAAGTCGCACATTGGAGTGATATTACCACTCTTCCTTCCCCCCCCAGCAGCCCAATGGCAGAACAATGGGAAGGTAACCAGATAGCAGTTCCCTTGTAGATATAAGAACAGCACTCAAAAGTAAAAATCCATGTCTCACTACGACTCACTGCATAAGTGAAACAACAGCCTGCCAGAAAGCAGTTCTATCCTGCAGCACTGGCTCTTTCTGAAAGCCCATGATCAGGCAAAATGACCTGAGATGGCTGCCTACACACCAATATTACAACTAAAACATTACACACTACACTTGTTGGGTTAGGAAAAAAATGTAAACAGTGTAATTTAGAAATAAAAACGACACCATTTAAATCATGACAGAACCCCTTTAAACATATTTAGGCTACAACTATTTGCATATCAGCTGTTTTAAGTGGGTGATTTTGCGAACATCCAGGCTCTAAACTGTGCCTGTTTTACAGGTAGGAGTAGTGATGGGCGAATTTATTCGCCAGGTGCAAATTCACGGCGATTTGCAGATTCGCCATTTTCGCCATCTTCAAAAAAAAAAAAACGGACTCCAGCGTAAAAAAAAGTGGATGCCGGAATCAAAAATGAGACGTTTCACGAATTTTGCTAATTTTTTTGGCGAAGCAAAATGCCCCAGATTCGCCCCTCACTAGTAGGAGGCCATCACTCTATGTAAAAATATGGACAAATTATACCCTAGTCCAGAAAACATAGTCCGTAGTAAAACAACCAGAAGTTTGTCCAGTAGACAAGTACATTAATCAATCTTTGGCATTGGATGAGTTACAGTGTTCAAGAGGAATTATGCAATGTTATGCATGTTAAAGAATGATTATACCAACTAGCCAATGAAGACTTTGAGGCCAACATAGACCCCTATTTCACAATTCAACAACTGGCCCTTGGGATGGCCAAAGATCCGAAAAAAGATATTCTATGTACACCATTAAAAATCTTAAAAATGAACTAACCCTGCCTTTTTTATTGGTATATATGTGCTCGGTGCACAAAGAGAATAAAGAAACAATAGGAGCTTCAATTAGACAGCAAGTTCATGTGTCTCCTGCAAGGCCAATGTTCAAGGGATGATTAGCTGATGGTCAACATTACATTTCTTTCTCAACCAAAAAATAACAAAAAAAAACAAATTTCACCCACAAACTGAGTATTTTCTGTTTTTATCACAGTTTCCCTCTGTGCTTTTATCTTCAACTAAAAAATGTTGGTGCTCAAACCAGACATCCTTTCAAACAAATGGGCACCTTTTGTCTGAATTTAAATCTTTCCACTTGAAAACACTCAAAATGCTTTACCATTAACGTTTATAGAAACTTTCTGTAATGTGATAATAATCCAAAAATATCTAGTGGCATTTCTCATGCACAAGAATCTAACCTAATATTTTGTGCACTTAGCTTAATTTCTTTGCAGTGTAAGACTGAAGTCTTATTTACAGCATATCAGAGTGGCAGGCACTATGCATATCAATAAACCATAATAAAAGTTTCAGAAATGAATAAATAGTTTAATAAAATCTGATGGTCTTTGAAAAAAGTGTCAACATTTCGCTATTAAGGCACAGAACATGTCACATCATTCTAGTAAAGCAGTGGTACATTTGGGAATGCACTATAAAGCTAAAAAATGTCTTCTTTTTGTTATAAAGTTGTCACACTACTGTATGTCTGATGGGTATTTATTAGGAGCCCATGTAACTCTGATAGCTGCCTTGGCTGAGAGCATATTTCTATGACACTGGCAAGATATTGCACCATTTGTTCTGTACATATAATTTCTGTATGACTACAAATGTTGAGCCAAAATAATTTTTTACCCATGTGCAGGCTTGCCAATTTCAATTAAAATGAGATTTCACATCAGTAATTACAAATGTTTTTTTGTCTTGCAAGCACTAAATTTGATTTATGGAGATTGGAAAAATAAAATAAAAAGAAGACAGCAATTTTTTAATCTGTATATTCTAACATATACCATTAAGCAGTGCAGTTACGATAAAATTGCACAGGTTTAAAATGTACACAGCACAGAATGCACGTTTTATTAGCCACGTTGCAAGAGGCCCATATTATTTGGGTCTGCTGTTTAGTTAGGGCCGGATTTAGTGGGCGGGCGCCCTGAGGCCAAGCGGTAGCGCCCATATACTCCGCTCCGGTGAGAGCGCACATGCACACCTGCACCAGAGCGCTGGCGAGCGGTGCACCCCAGTAAGCAGCTGGGCGGCATGCCGTTCCTATTATTCTGCCACCTTAGGCCCGGGCCTTTATGGCCTCGCCACAAATCCGGGCCTGCGTTTATTCCACCACTTTTAGCTGATAACCTCTACAGATTTGGAAAATGTGGTATTTACAGGGGCTCTGCTAAAATGTTCCAAGAATAGTCAGAATAGTAAATGAATTTCCCCACCAAGTGGGGACAGTGCCACTGCTATACCCATGGCAGTTTGTTATAGAGACATGTCTTGTGTAAGGCTGCAACACCTGTGCTGTGTGTGCCATTCAGAGCAGACATCAATTCACTGAGAAAAAGTTTAATGGTTTATCACGTGAAAAGTCATGGACAATGTTCAATTTGAGGAGAAAAAAAAAAAACGTTTCTCCTAATTCAGTTCCAGTTTTTCCCATAGACTTCAATAAGTATTCATGTAATAAACAGTGAGCGTTTGCCTGAATTGAATTGCATCTCAAATGTAATCTCATCCATGTGATTTAATACATTTTCACGTGATAAACTTTTTTCTCACTTAATTGAATCTGGTCCAATATGAGGCAATCACAGCAGTCAAAATGCCCTACCCCTGCTTGTTGTTTTGGTGCTGACAGATGGGAGGGGAAAGTGTGGGAGTGTCTATAATTTCCTAAATGTTGCCTTGTGCCATGAGGCTATGATATCCTGAATGTATCCTTTTTGAACATCCTTATATTTAAGATATGATTTAACCATTTTGTTTTGTAAAATGAGCAAATAATATTCCGTATATTCTTACATTGTGGTCTCACACTGAGGGGCACATTTACTAAGGGACGAATATCGAGGGTTAATTAACCCTCGATATTCGACCCTCGAAGTAAAATCCTTCGAATATCAAAGTCGAAGGATTTACCGAAAATACTTTGATTGAAGGATTGAATCCTTCGAATCAAACAATTCGAAGTATTTTAATCCATCAATCGAAGGATTTTCCTTCAATCAGAAAAAGCTTAGCAAACTTATGGGGAAGGTCCCCATAGGTTAACATTGTAGCTCAGTAGGTTTAAAGTGGCCAAGTAGGTAGTCGAAGTTTTTTTTTAAAGAGACAGTACTTTGACTATCGAATGGTCGAATAGTCGAACGATTTTTAGTTTGAATCGTTCTAATCGAAGTTGTAGTCGAAGGTCGAAGCAGCCTATTCGATGGTCGAAGTACCCAAAAAAAACCTTCGAAATTAAAGTTTTTTTTTACTTTGAATCCTTCACTCCAGCTTAGTAAATGTGCCCCTGAAACTACTAAAAATAAGCAGAGTACATGCAATGGCTAAGTTCCACCTTAGTGGTTATTAGTTATTACATGTTCAAAGCCAAGGTAATTATTTCATTTTATAGTAAACAATTCCATTCTTATAGGCTGGATTGAAAATGACATTTATATGACAGAATTAGTTACTGGCATTGTATAATGACATTTACAAGGGCAATGCAAACTGCTGTAAAGGGAGCAGGAAATTGAGCAATAAAAATAGTTTTCCCTGCACTCCCAAATCTAAACGCAGAAGCAAAATACCATTAAACTCCCTGAACTGTTAGCTTTATATTTTTAATGATATTAATACATTGGATTTCTTGTTAATTTAATAGAAAAGCAGTGAATAGGAACAATTGGAAGAAGTAAGAAGAGAAGCAGGGAGAGGCAGACTGAAAGAGAGACAGAGAGTGTTAAAAAAGACAGCAAAGAGCAACAAAAAAGAGACAGTGCAAGTAACCAGCAGGTGCTGCAACATTTTTGTTTTTGAAAATGAAATATGGTTAAAGGGTCAGTGTCGCAATGTCTTAATATAGATATGATAAAAGAAAGAGAAGGCACCAGTGTAAGCTTTACATAGGGACCAATGTTTGGAAGGGAGGCCGGGGAAGAGAGTTGGAGAGAGTAGAAAAAAAAAGCAGCCATAAGGAGCAGAGAAAAATTAGAGCAAGGACAAAAGGAATGGGGAAGATGCAGAAATTAGAAAGGGGAGAAATGAGGAAGGAAACAAGAAGAGTGGGAAGGCAAAGATATTGAGAAGAAATATAGAGGAGGACATAACATAAGAGGTAAAGATGGTAGAGACTATGAGAGAGCATAAAATTAGAATATAATGGGCAAATGGGAGAACAGATTGGGAATAGGAAAAGATAATGTGATGGGTATAATAAAGAGAAGAGTGATAGTGCAGTAAAGTATAAAAAAGACCAGATGGATACCATGCAGAAAAGGGAAGACTGAAAGAGAATGGGGCAGAAGGCTGCTAATAATAAGTGTTCAATCATGAGAATTGGGAGCAAAAAAATTGTCAAAGATGTAATGAATGGATTAATATCCTGTTCAAAGAAATCAGGTAGAAACAACAGGCAAGTAGAACTGGTCATTTGACAAAGCAAAGACCCTGTTAGGAGTACTTGGAGTTAAAGTGATACCCACACTAAAAATGTTCTTTTCACATTCTTTACATTTAGGGGCAGATTTATCAAGGGTCGAATTTCGAAAGTAAAAAATACTTCGAAATTTGACCATCGTATTTAAATACTTCAAATTTGAATATCGAATTCTAACTTTTTTCATCGAATTTGGGTATTCTGCGGTCGAAGTAAAACCGTTAAAGTTTCTAATATTAACCAACTTCTGCTGCACAAATATGGCAGCCCCCTCATAGAGCAACATGGGGCTAAGAAAGGTAATATAAAAGCATCAGGTGAATACTTTTATGTCAAAATTATTAATAGTATTCAATGAGAATGCTATGATAGATATAAAAAAAGATTATTTTCTGGGGTCAGTATCTCTTTAAAGGGGATGTTCACCTTCCAAACACTTTTTCAGTTCAGTTGTTTTCAGATTGTTCTCCAGAAATACTTTTTCCAATTACTTTCCATTTTTTATTTTTTACTGCTTTTCCAAATTCTAAATTTAAAGGGGAACTCCTTTTTGAAAAGTAAACATAATTTCAAGCAACTTTGTAATATACAGTACATCAATTAAAAAATATGCAAACTATTTGTTTCGATTCCATATTGAATGGTTTGGAACAGTTCCCTAAGCCTAGCCCCCTGCTCTCCTGCTGATCTGTCTGACTATGTTATTGAGCTGGCTGACTACTGTTATTTTGTATCAGCAGCCATCGGTCCTCAGCCTACATCTTCCAAACCCAAGTAATTGGAAAAAGTTTATTTCTGGTGAACTATCTTAAACCAACTGACCAGAAAAAAGTTGTGGAAGGTGAACAACCCCTTTAATGCTAAAATCTTTTCCTGATAGAATACAGCAGTATAGGAGGTTATAGAGTTACTCATTGATCCTACTTATTGGGCCACACATTTCCTGTAACTACCACCTACCTTTAAGAAGTTGGTAATTATAGGGCTCTGCTTAGCCCTTTTGTAAAAAGCTGCAGCCCAGAAGAGAATGCCCATATGTCCATAAGATGAAGCCACTGAAACCCATAGGCATTATGAATGTGACATGGCACATATAAATAAGTAGAGTGTTGTGCAATCCATTTATAAATGAGTCCCACTGTGTACTAAAAAAGTGACAAAACCAGAGTATGTGTGTGTGAATCTAATTGCGTTTAATAGCTCTCTGCCTCACCCTGATCCATAAACTATCAAAACCCACATGTATCACAGACTGGGAAAGATCCAAGTGATGAATCAGCTCTTTGATCCTACCCAAGCTACATTATTTATTCTGCTGTGAATATTCCTGTGCTCTGTACCGAAAGACACAGAATCTTACATATCTCTTGCTCTGCCTCATTAAATATATATGATACAGAGCTCTTACTCTGATCTACTCGCAGGGCACCAATTGTCTCATTCCATATTCATAAGAGAATTCACTTCTTACATTTGTGTAGATTGGAGTGTAGGAGTTTAAAAGCCCAAGCAAAGGCCTCTGTAAATCCTTTAGCAGCAAAGCAAATGCAAGGTTATTGCTTGGTTAACATAAGAATAATAGTAATTTGTTTCATTTGCTATCTAACCTTATTGATTTTCTCCTTAGTTACGACTGTGCAAAAACAACCCAGCTCTCTGAAATTAACTCTTAAATGTAACTTTGTGGCAAGTACTTTTAAAACCTAAAGAGGACTGGTCAATGAGGCCCTGCAGCACCATCTCTTTAAAGTGATACCGACACGTTCCTATAAATGTTCATAGGAACAAGTACATATCAAGGAGATGCTTCACATCTAATATTTTCCTTTAAAAGCCCCCTTTAAAGACACCCCAGCCCTGCAAACCTTTGTAAAGCCAACCCTCTGACTCTGCTAACAGATCTTCTGTGTTCATAGGCCGAAGTCCTGTTTTCATTTGTAATTAGCCTATGGATTGCGCCACCCCTAGCCCAGCCTCACTAAAACATAGAAAATTATTTAGCACAGCCGGAGGGTCGGCTTAACGAAGGTTTGCGGGGCTGGGGGCGGCTTTGGGGGCTTTTGTAGGAAAATATTTGGCGTGCAGCACCTCCTTGATATGGACACGTTTCTATTATTTTTATAGGAACTTGTCGGTATTGCTTTAAGATCCACTTTGTGTACATATAGTGAAAATCAGTAGCATAACAGCACCATACCGCTCCCCCCCCCAACAAAAACATTTTTTGGAGGGGCCCTGCCCACAATATTGCTTCCTGGGTCCTCCCTCCACCTGTCCACCGATTTGCATTCCCCAGTAGTTCGTGCCAGGTAAGGGAAAATTGCCTGGGGAGTTGGGGATTTCTGTGACAATAGAGGACAATAGAGGACACAGACCCTGCAGTCATCTTCCCCATTTTCAGCCATGAGGAGAGTTGTGCCTGGATGCCGTCATTTCTCCCGCATGGGATCAAAATGACGCCTGGACATTTTTTACTTGCTTGCAAGTCTGCTGCATGTATTGTCTGACCTGTCAACATGCACACTTGCATGCAGGAGGAGATGGGATGAACGTATCATCACAAAGCTCACTAGACAGCTGTGTTCATGTTTGTGTGAGTGCAACTGTGGTTGTAGTTGACATTCTAATGTTAGCAGGGTTGTGCAATTTTGACTAAATAGGGTTATAGTTATTATTATTTATTTAGTGAGCCAACACCTTCATGTAGCACTTTGTTCATCATGCACTTTACGTGGAGCTTACAAAATAAGGTCCCCTCCATCTTCACTCACTCTTGGGTCAGTCCATCAGCAGTAGTGTGTATGCTTTTGCAGTATGGGGAAGAAACTATGGTCCTCAGGGCAAACTTAGACATAGGGAACACATACAAATTCCTTGTAGCTAGTGCCCAGGTTGAAACCAAACATATAATCCCTGAACTGCACGGCAATATTGAACCACTGTGCATCATGACAACTGTATGTGTGTTGAAGTTTGATATGATCTGGATCCCACTTAAACACTGTCTGCCAGATATAAGAAATTGATCTTCACTGTCAATTGTAGCCATCAACATTTGTGGCCAAACTACCATTTAGGTCAGATGTGCTATGACCAGCAGAAAGTGCATCTGATGTCTTCAGGGTCAGACTGGGGGGCCCGGGGCCCACCGGGACTGCTGTCCAGGGCCCCCCTCTGGACCCCCTGCCCCCTACATGGCTGTGGCGCTTACCATGATACAAACCCCGGGGGCCCCCATTCATGTGCAAATGGAGCTGCACGATGCGCATGCCTGAACGGCTCTGCACCACAAATAGTTTTTTTGTAGGGCCAGCAGATCAGGAAAGGGAGTCTGGGCCTGCGGGGGCCCACCGGGTGTTTTCCTGGTGTCCCGCTGGCCCAGTCCGACCCTGGATGTCTTATATTTTGGTAGTGGTAGCACATAAATCAGTTCAGACTGCAGCATGCATCTAAATTAATTGCTAATTAGCCATGCAGGCTGTGGATTCCATATGTGTTCAGTTTTAAAGGGTTTAAGTGGCAACCCTAATATAGTGACAGTAGAATTGTCAAGGTAACCCTCTCATATGTTGGTCCATGTTGGGCTGTCGCAAGTTTAGTGGATGCAAAATGCTCATTTAGGACATGACATGCTCCTCTAATCCATCCAGTTATTTGGATCTGACTCATAGTCATATTACCATTGTTACTGAGGACTAAACTGTACATGTCGTGTGGGTTTTTCTCAGTGAGCTAAAGGTGACCGAATTATTCTTCAGGTAGCAGTTAACAGTGTTTTGTTGAAAAGGGCCTGATAATTAGGAATCATGTCTGGCTTGCATGCAGTGTATACAGTGGCGTAACTAGATATTACTGGGCCCCACAGCAAATTATTTTTCAGGCCCCCAAATGTCTAGAGTTGGCCTGTTTTACCAATATTTATTGAAATTGTATATGAATTAGGGCCTCATGGGGCCCCTGTACCTCCTGGGCCCCCCTGCAGCCGCAGGGTCTGCTTCCTCTGTAGTTACGCCCCTGAGTGTATAGCAGGGGAACACTACAATCTCTGCAGAGTGCTAGATCATTACTTGATGTCAGCTGTCATTTCATTTCATTGGAAAAAGCTGCAGATAATCAAAGCACACAGTAGCAAACAGAGCTCATTGACACAAGCCAATATAAAGCAAAGCACCAAAGAAAAAGCGCTTCTCCGGCCAACAAAATCAGTTGGAAGCATTAGCAAGGATTCTGCCAGCACTGCCACATTGTGTCTTGTTGTCTTATTTTACATTTCAAAACATTTCTCTTTGTCCTCTCTACCCTTGTCTTAACAGCGTTCAGCATCCTTCTTACCTTTCATCATTTAAAGCAACCATTAAAGCTGGGATTTTTTCTCTGTACAAAATTACAATCATAATGCAACACAAGAATTGCTTATGAACCCACTGAGGCTTTCATTGCAGGAGTGCAAAATTACAAGGGGCTTGGAAATCTTTTTACAGAGTCCAATAATGGTTCCTATTCTATAGTTTATGCTGTTTCTAAACGACTGAATAATGTCAATTTTTTTTTTGTTTTAGCTTTAAAAAAACTTAAACATGTGATTCCTACCAAAGTAAAATAATGGTTTTATTAGGGTTTAACAAGAAGAATGTTACATAAGTACAAGTATATTAGTAATATAATTGGTTTATTTAGTTAAAGGGATATTGTCATGGGAAAAAATATTTTTTTCAAAACACATCAGTTAATAGTGCTGATCCAGCAGAATTCTGCACTGAAATCAGTTTCTCAAAAGAGCAAACAGATTTTTTTATATTATGAAATCTGACTATGGGGATATTGTCAGTTTCCCAGCTGCCCCCAGTCATGTGACTTTTGCTCTGATAAACTTCAATCACTCTTTACTGCTGTTGAAGTGATATCACCCCTCCCTTTCCCCCCCATCAACCAAATAACAGCTCCCTAACACAAGATAACAGCTGTCCGGTAGATCTAAGAACAGCACTAAATAGTAAAATATGGGTCCCACTGCAACACATTCAGTTACATTGAGTAGGAAAAATATCAGCCTGCCAGAAAGCAGTTCCATCCTAAAGTGCTGGCTTTTTCTGAGATAAATAAAAAGGTAAAATGATCTGAGATGGCTGCCCACACACCAATATTACAACTGGTTCAGGAATGACATTTTATATAGTAGAGTGAATTATTTGTAAATAATTTAGAAATAAAAAATATATCATAAAAATCATGACAGAATCCCTTTAAGTATTGAACTTTCATCTAGGGATGCTGGAGCTGTGGGCATAGTTAGGGGCACATTTATCAAAAGTCGAATGTCAAATTCATGGGAGTTTTTAAAAATGTCCCTAAAGTGTATTTTCGCTAGTGCAACTTCGCCAGCGTTCGGTACCCTGTGCGCAACTTCAGATCTTCGTGAATTAGATTTGTCCAGGCGAATTTACACCTGGTGAAGTGTTGCGATGTGCATGAAGCCAGCGCTGGCGAAGTTTCGCCAGTTAGTGAATTTGCCCCAATGTTCAGGAGGTGCTGCTAGACTCCAAGTAAATAAAAAGCTAAATAACAAAAAAAAAATCATAATAAAAGTTAATTCAAAGGTGAACAACCCCTTGAAATAAACCCAATAACCTGGTTTTACTTCCAAGAAGCATTAGTTATATCTTAGTTGGGATCAAGCACAATGTTTAATTATTACAGAGAAAAAAATAAATCCATTTTATAAAATTTGAATATATGATAAATATGGAGTCTATTGGAGATGGCCTTTCCGTAATTTGTAGCTTTCTGGATAATGGGTTTTCCGGATAATGGATCCTGTACTATATAGTTTAAATAGTAAACTTCCTATTTTCATACTCCTTTTCTTTACACCCATGTTCTATGCAGTCTGGATATACAATTTACAATTAGCCTCAACCATCTCCACTGACACAGCAGTAAATTAGGGGAAATCAGACAAGCACTCGAGGATCCAAATGCCTTTCATACTTTAACAAATGCAATAAACAGTCACCGCAAGAGAATGCATTTATGATTGCAGGGGTGAAATCCTGAAAGTGCTATTTGCATATACAATCCCTTAGTGTAAATCTCTAATAATGTTCTTATGATCGGTACCATTTATCCTCTTTATGAGAATGAATAGGTTATAAATGAACAATAACATAAGTACATTCACATACAATATAGGGCCATGTACTCAGAGTAAACCGGAGACTATTCTATTTGTAATCATATGAACATGGTAATAAATATGTAAAGACTTTAAAGCCTTATAGCTCCTCTCTTTTATGCACCTTTACAGGTTTGTTTGAGAAAAAAATCAATGTGCATATATGCAATTAACTTAAAATTACAAATTCCAAATCAGACAGAAAAATTGGTTTCCAATCAAGCTTCACTTTAATTGGTTTACAGTACTGAAGCACTGGAACTGCACTCTAGGGAAGCTCCAAAAATACTGATCTTGTGGTTTTCTACTGGCAAATAAAACAGAGTAAGGTAGACACAAGTGTTGTGTGGTCTCTTGTTTGTTATATACATTTCAATGGGATGCTGCCATACATCCACAGATGTTACACCACAAGTATTGTAGAAGTGCGTCTACAATTTACTCTGGACCTACGTTCCATATTAGGGTAAAGTATGGCAAATACTAGAGAAAATATATTAATCACTGAATGGATTCATAGTTAAATGTACAAGGAACAGAAACCTACTGAAAACATGACAACATGATGTTTTTTTTATAATAATATACTATATTTCATGAAATGACATGCTGTGACGAAGCTTTCAAGTCACATTAAACACATTATTCATCAAACAATGAAAACAAATACTAAAATAAGCATTCTTCTGTTAGACAGCTCCAATATAGGCATTTATAAACACAATATATTTTACTGCTTCTGACAATAACCTGTGATTTAGCTCTATATTACTTAATCAACTCAACCTAGTGAATAGAAAACCTGATTTTTATTGAATGTACTGAAATTAATTTGCACTTCAAAGTGTGAACTGCTGAATATTTCAGTGTTTTATAGTGAGAAAAACAATTTCACCTTCCATTGACTATCTGCCGTGTTCTCTGCACATTCACAATATGTTGTAATTCTAAACAAGGACAGCAGTCTTGACAGTTAACTAACACATTTATTTATAAAGCAGACATCTACGTAGATAGACCCATGACTGAGTGCGTATTCTTTAAATTAGATTCAGCAGAATATGAAGGGGCTGTATTGATTGGTCAACCATAATGGATAAAAACCTATGTTTATATAAAAAAAAAAAAAAAAAAAAAAAGACATCTTGCTGATTTAGGGCATACAAATATTTTCGTGCAGTTTAAAGCCATAAGCAACGGGCAGGCAGTACACATGGGAGCTACATGATTATACCAATCTGACATAGGAAAGTATTGGGCCAGACAAAATATCTCAAAACATCTAGTGATGGTGAATAAATTCGCCAGGCATGGATCTCACCGCCCATGAAGGAAAATTGTCGCGTGTCAAAAGTATTCGGATGCCCATTGAATTTAATGCATTTGGATAAAATAGTCGTGCGTATAAAAATTGTCGCTCGCATCAAAATTGATGCCCATTGATGTCAATGGGTCTTGTGAATTTTTTGCTATTTGCGAATTTTTCAGCGAAGCGAAATGGGACAGATTCTGCCATCACTAATCAAATCTTTGGGTAGATGTTGGCCTTGACAGTGTTATATGAAGCTTTATGTTCATACCCAGCACTAAATCTTGGATGTACAGCTAAACTGAACCTAAACCCTTAGACTTACTGTATGTGACTTCAAAGCTCAGGACACTTAACTGCAAAACATTTTTTGTTCCGCTTATCTTCCTGAAATAAAAAACTCAAGCTGGCTTTTCCACAGTGGAAAGCATGGGCATCTTGGACTTTTTTCTCAAGTTGTAGGAAGCTGAGAAGAACCAAAGACAAGTGGAACATGGGGACATCTTGGATTTTTTCTTTTTTTACAGGCGCCAGGCAGAGGCAGGCAGAGAAAAAAAGACAGGTAGAGTAGGAGTATTAATCATCATCATTTATTTATATAGCGCTGTCAAGATTATTAATACAGAAGAAAACCTTGGTGTTCAACTTATGCAAGTGTAGTTGAGGTATCTTTTATTTAGTGATTACACCGACTGATCTGTGGTTAATATGCAGGGTCTACTTTCTCTATAGTTATACCACTGATCCAGAGGCTGAGCTAAGTAAGGGTACCGGTTTTCTCAGTGATTTATGCAGTATAAATGGGCTGCCTGCGCATGTTCCAACCACAGAAGAAGGAGTCAGGCTAAGGTCCAGTGCTGGTGCACAAAACCTAAATACAACTGTGCTCATAGCATGTACAGCAGGGGTGTCCAACCTTTTGGCTTCTTGTGACCACATTGGAAAAAGAAAAATTGTCTGGGGCCACACATGAAATACACAAACACTTTTGATTTGTAAAATTAAAGAAAATACATAGAAAAGAACTACAATACCAGTTGGATAACCAAGAAAATCTTTCAAAATATGTGGATAAATTACTGTTACCCTTGGTTTTTAAACTTCCAACATATCTAAGGGATACCACTATGTGTTTAAATAAAATGGCAGATTTACTTTGGAGACCAGGCTACAGGTGGTTTTTAATGGATGTTATGGCTTTGTACTCCTCTATAGACCATGAAGTAGGTTTACATTCCATACGCTTTTGGCTCACAGTGACTAGAATGTTCCCTCAAATGCAGAATGGATTTATTTTGGAGGGTATCGATTTTTTGTTATACTCTAATTATTTTCTGTTTAATGGCTAATTTTATTTGCAATAATGGGGAGCGGCTATGGGGGCTTCATTTGCACCAACCTATGCCAATTTGGTAATGGGTTGGTGGGAGAGGACCTTCATTTTTGGAGATCAACACCCTTTCAAACATAAGATAATACGTTTTTATAAATAGATCGATGATTGTGTGGGATGGGGATGAATCATCTTTGTCTGCCTTTGTTGATTATTGTAATCAGACAGTGAAGGGTATTCAATTTACATATGAGACCAATGCTGTTGAAATTTCTTTCCTTGATGTAATATTTCAAACGCAAGGGCAAGGTATTGCCACTACTTTATTCCGTAAGGCCATCACTCGGAATATACTCCTACATGCACAGAGTAGTCATCCGACTGGGGCAATTTCTACAGCTACGCCGAGTATGCTCGTCTTGGATGCCTTTCAGGATCAGGCTATGGCGTTGTGGGATCGCATTTCTGAAAGGGGTTATCAAACACAGGATATAAAGACTACGAGAGAGAGCAGTTAGAGCAGACAGTGAGATTTTATTAAAAGATAAAGAGAAACCCCAACAGGGTAGGGCATGGAAAGACAGTAATGAGGTCCAGCCCAGTATTCGGTTTTGTACTACTTATAGCCGCGATGTGCACTTAATACGCAGAAGTATTGGGGGGGCTCCTCCTCCAGGATCCCATACTGAGTGAAATTTTGGATAAGACCCCCCCCTCCTTTGTGTACAGGAGAGGCAAAAATGTGACAGCTTATGTCTCGAAGAGTTTGTATACCGCTAAAAAAAAGAAAACGAAAAAAAAGAAAACGAAAAAAAAAAAAAAGAAACGAGTGCATGTTTAAAGGAGAAGGAAAGCTCCAAGACAGTTTATTGCAAATAAAATAGCCACAATAGTGCAAGCTAGAACACTATATTTATTCTGCAGAATGCTTTACCATACCTGAGTAAACAGCTCTAGACACTGTCTCTGTTTGTTTAGGATAGAAGCTGCCATATAAGCTTGGTGTGACATCACTTCCTGCCTGAATCTCTCCCTGCTCACTAACAGCAGGGATGGGAGGAGGGAGGGGGAGAGGAGCAAACTGAGCATGCTCAAGGCTGTGCCCTGGAGGTTTAAGCTGAAAAAAGGAAGTCTGATACAGAAGTCCATGTATACACAATAAAAGCAAAGAAATATGATGTTTCGTTTGACAGAGGACTCAGAGCAGCATTGCTTTGAGGGTTTACTGGTGTATTTATATAGACCTTTCTGATAAAGCTTACTTAATTTTAACCTTTCCTTCTCCTTTAAAGTATAAGGGCACATATAGGTGTGGTCGTTCCAAAATGTAGGACCTGCTCATTTATCAACAGCTCTAAAAAGTTCAAAAGCACAGTCACGGGGGTTACTTATAATAATAACCAATATTTCAATTGCACATCGAAAGCTGTGATTTATTTTCAACCTGCGCATGTAACATAGTAAGGTTGGAAAAAAAAGACACACGTCCATCAAGTTCAACCTTTTTTTTTTTTTTAATCTGCCCGCCAGTTGATCCAGAGGAAGGCAAAAAAAACCCACCTGAAGCCTCTCCGATTTGCCTCAGAGGGGGAAAAAATGCCTTCCTGACTCCAAAATGGCAATCGGATCAGTCCCTGGATCATCTTGTACTAGGAGCTATCTCCCATAACCCTGTATTCCCTCACTTGCTAAAAAGCCATCCAACCCCAGGGAGAGATTCCACATCTTCACAGCTCTCACTGTAAAAAACCCCTTCCGAATAATTAGGCGGAACCTCTTTTCTTCTAATCGGAATGGGTGACCTTGTGTCAGCTGGAAAGACCTGCTGGTAAAGCATTTGAGAGATTATTATACGATCCCCTTATATATTTATACATAGTTATATCACCCCTTATGCACCTCTTCTTTAGCGTGAACATCACCAATTTGGCCAGTCTTTCCTCATAGCTAAGATTTTCAATACCTTTCACCATCTTAATTGCCCTTCTCTGCACTCTCTCTAATACAATAATGTCCTGTTTGAGAGATGGAGACCAAAACTGTACAGCATGTCATAGATGGGGCCTTACAAGTGCTCTATACAGTGGAAGAATGACCCCCTCCTCCCATGACTCTATGCCCCTTTTAATACAGCTCAAGACCTTATTTGCCCTTGATGCTGCTGACTGGCATTGCTTGCTACAGCCAAGTTTATCATCTACAAGGTTACAATACAATACAATACTCAAGGTTCTTTTCCATAATGGATTTGCCTAGTGCAGTCCCATTAAGGGTATAAGTGGCTTGGATATTTTTACATCCCAGGTGCATGACTTTACCTTTATCAACATTGAATCTCATTTGCCACTTAGCTGCCCAGATTGCCAGTTTGTCAAGATCGTGTTGCAAGGATGCCACATCCTGGATGGAATTAATTGGGCTGGATAGTTTTGTGTCATCTGCAAACACTGATACATTACTTACAACACCCTCCACTAAGTCATTAATGAACAAGTTAAACAAAAGTGGACCTAATACCAAGCCCTAGGGGACCCCACTAAGAACCTTACTCCAAGTAGAGAATGTAACATTAACAACAACCCTCTGTACCTGATCCTGTAGCCAGTGTCCTATACATGTACATGTGCAAACGACTTCATTAAGCCCAACAGACCTTAGTTTAGAAAGCAGTTGTTTGTGGGGCACATTATCAAACGCTTTGGCAAAATCCAAATAGATCACATCTACTGCCCCCCCACTGTCCAGCATCTTACTTACTTCATCATAAAACGCAATCAAATTTGTCTGACATGACCTATCCTTCATAAAGCCATGCTGATTGCTGCTCATAATGCCATTCACTAGGACAAAATTTTGAATGTGATCCCTTAACAAGCCTTCAAATAATTTGCCCACCACAGATGTCAAGCTTACTGGCCTATAATTGCCAGGCCGAGATCGTAATCCCTTTTTAAATATTGGAATAACATAGCTTTTCTCCAATCCATAAGCACCATACCAGATGTAAGTGAATCTGAGAAGATCAGAAATAGGGGCTGGTCTAATACTGAACTAAGCTCTCTTAGAACCCGGGGGTGTATGCCATCAGGCCCTGGAGCCTTGTTTAAATAAATTTTTATTAAAGCTTTATGAATCATCCTGAGTCAGCCACTGACTAGATTATAGCTGCACTAATGGCTCGGCTCAAAGTCAGCCTGTGGTGCCCAATATGTAGGGAAAACTATGAGGATGGCCAGCACCCATATTTTGGAACATATATCTGCAGTGGATCGCTCTGATCTGAAGTCCGCCATTGCCAAACACCTAATAGAAAAACATCAGGGTAAGGACTGCATAACCTTTCAAATCATAGATAGACCTCCGAGAGATGTGAGGAAAGGGGACCTAGATCAAAAACGGTCGGCTCGAGGTGTATTGGATCTATCAACTAAAAACCATCGAAAATTATGGAGGGCTCAATAGAGAATGGGAGATTGCTTGCTATTGTGATTAATGCATTTCTTCCTTTTATTTGATGTAATAATGCACAATCCATTGAAATCATTCTAAACAGATGTTGAGAAGTATTTAGAGTTGAATCAGTTATTTAATAGGAGTTTATAAACTGGGTTGTGCGTAGTATTATATCTTATCTGAGTAAACCCCGGGCTACATGTCATACATTGCTGGTTAGGATCAGGGGTGCTTCGCCAATAAGGTGTGTTGAGGCTGTTGCCTCAGGTGGCAGCACCCCACTAGGTACCAGGGGCAGCAAAAATGCTGCTCCTGGTACTTTAAGAGTGAATTTCCGGGGGAGTGGGGGCAGCAGCAACTGCTGCCTCAGGCGGCGGAGGGGCCAGGATCACCTCTGGTTAGGATTATTATCTAGTAACTACTTATGATTAGTATATGTTTTTCTTTATTTTTCAATTTTTGAATATGTCTTAGTTATGCTACATACCATTTCCCTGACTAAGCAGTATTTGGTAGTTCTCTTATGAAGTAATATATTAGAGCTTTTTTCTGTACATACGTGCATTTTTTGTTCACTTAGGGTTAATTACAATTCATTCCTTTTTAAAAGGAGGGGCTTATTTAGGTATATCATGTGGTGTTGGGGGTTACGATACCTTATGCTTCTGAAGAAGTGGCGAGACGCGTGGGGTATGTGTCACAGCTGCTAAATGAATATGTTTTTAACTATACCCAATAAATTAAGATTTTATTCGTTCAGTAACCTGGTGCTCCGTGTTCATTGCTGTCAGATGGAGCTATACATTGGCTTATGGGACACCTGGTTATTAAACAGAATTATATTATTATTATTATTATTAACTGGGCAATGGGCAGCGTCCCCCATCCCTACTCCCTAGGCCACCACATTGTTACAACCTGGCATAGTAAGCCTGTTCCTAACAAGATGACAGACTGAAGTGGTTAATGTGTCTGGACTGGAGAGAGCACAAAGTGTTATTTCACTCTCATTTTCTCTGTATTTCCATACATTTCTTCTTAATTTCTGTTTTTTTCCCCCTTCTCTTCCTTTTCTCTCTCCTTCAAGCTGGGCCGCATTCATATCCATCCTGGGCCGCAGGTTGGACACCCCTGCTGTACAGAGAGATATTCACTTCTTCTAAGAGTACTCATCTATATTACAACTCAACTAAGTATTCTTTTCCTTTAAGATATACCTAACATTTATATGATGATTTATGCATTTTAGAGCTATTAGATTTGTTGCTATCTATGGAGAAATGCATTTTGCAGAGCTGCTTTTCCTCCTAAGACATCAGCTAAAGCCTATTTGTATTTTCATATTGTAAATGGTTGACCATAGCTTAGTCAGTTTTAGCTACAGTTCTAAGTATACAGGCACTGTGGGCACCGTGGGAATGCATGCTTGTTTGTTAAACTCATATGTGTACTTAGGAAGGAAGACTGTGGGAAAAGGGGGGGGGGGGTAGAGGAGATTCAGCGTATTGCCAGCCTAGTGTTTTTTGGCTTTACAATTATTTTAATTAAAGGTTAAGTTTTATGTGTAATCTTCTTATATTCAAGTATACTGGACCTGGTTGGTCAGTCTGAACTGGTTTGCACGTGGATAAGGGGAAAGGGTGGCAATACGCTGAATCTCCTCCCCCCCCTTTTCCCACAGTCTTCCTTCCCAAGTATATATAGTTAATTCAAAGCTGCTGGCTTCATCAAACTATTTTCCATTACTAATAAGGCTCCAATATTGGTCATTAACTCATATGTGATCAGAGTTTTCCATCCTAGATCTGAATGTTGACTGGGGCAGGTCGGTGGGGAGCAGCAACCTAACCTATCCCCCCACCATCCCCTTACCTGAAATGATCTTCCATGGCACCTGGTTTGACTGTATTGTATATGGATTTGTGCTATATTTTAATTACATAAATCTCCCCATCTAGTGGCCAGAATTTGATAATGTGATTCACTTAAAGGGATTGTTCACCTTTGAGATAACTTTTAATATGATGTAGAGAGTGATATTCTGAGATAAATTGCAATTAGTTTTCATTTTTTATTATCAAAGTTTTTTAAGTTATTTAGCTTTTTATTCAGCAGCTCTTCAATTTGCATTTTAAGCAATCTGGTAACTAGGGCTCAAATTACTCTAGCAACCATGCATCGATTTGAATAAGAGACTGGAATATAAATAGGAGAGAGTCTGAGTAGAATGATCAGTAATAAAAAGTAGCAATAACAATCCATTTGAAGCCTTACAGAGCATTTGTTTTTCAGAAGGGGATAGTGACACCCATTTGAAAGCTGCAAAGAGTCATAAGAAAAAGACTATAAAAAAATAAATAGTGAAAACCAATTGAAAAGTTGCTTAGAATTGGTTGTTCTATAACAAAATAAAAGTTACCTTAAAGGTGAACCACCCCTTTAAGAAGGTGTGGAGAATGATAAACAATCAATATGACATCTCTCACTCATACATATACATTTGCATATGTAAAGAAGGAGGTACTGGCAATATATGGGAAATAAAATATGAAGTCCACTTTTATTTTATTATTTCTGCCTTAAATTATTTTTTATCAGCTAACAACATTAAAGAGTCAACCTGTGTAATTGAATGTTTGGTTTACAAAGGAAAGTGGGCAGACTGAGTCGAAAAGCATCCTAAAATTCAGTACAGTGCCTCCACCAAAAACAGAACATAAAAAAGAGCAAGTGAAGATTGAATTGAACATTTGCAGGTATTAAAATGAAGAAGTGCAATGAATCATACTTACTGCTCCCCCATCTCCTGTTCTTTACGCCTGTAGGAGGAAAGTAAAAGTTATGCCAAGTAGTGACAGTTTCACATTTTATTAATGGTCTTCATGGAACAGTATATTAACTACTACTGCCTATAGTAGCAGTGGGATAATAGCCTCTGGGAAGGGACTGTGGCTATGGGATAGCTGGTATAGTAGGGAGAGATGGTGAATTATAGTAGAAGTGGGATAATAGCCTTTGGGAGGGGACTGAAGGTAGCAAGTACAGTAGGGAGAGATGGTGCCTTTATTAGCAGTGGTGATAATAGTCTCTGGGAAGGGACTGTGGCTGTGGGGTAGCAGGTATAGTAGGGAGAGATGGTGAATTATAGTAGCAAGTGGGATAATAGCCTCTGGGAAGGGACTGAAGATAGACGGTATAGTAGGGAGAGATGGTGCCTATAGTAAGAGTGGGATAATAGTCTTTGGGAAGGGAGTGTGGCTGTGGGATAGCAGGTATAGAAGGGAGACATGGTCCCTATAGTAGCAGTGGGGATAATAGCCTCTGGGAAGGGACTGTGGCTATGGGATAGCAGGTATAGTAGGGAGAGATGGTGAATTATAGTAGCAGTGGAATAATAGCCTCTGGGAAGGGACTATGGGATAGCAGATATAGTAGGGAGAGATGATGAATTAAAAAAAGAGAGAGAGAGAGAGAGAGAGAGAGAGAGAGAGAGAGAGAGAGAGAGAGAGAGAGAGAGAGAGAGAGAGAGAGAGAGAGAGAGAGAGAGAGAGAGAGAGGAGAGAGAGAGAGAGAGAGAGAGAGAGAGAGAGAGAGAGAGAGAGAGAGAGAGAGAGAGAGAGAGAGAGAGAGAGAGAGAGAGAGAGAGAGAGAGAGAGAGAGAGAGAGAGAGAGAGAGAGAGAGAGAGAGAGATATCCTCTCCAACTATAGTCAGGTGATCCCACTGGTGTCTAATAAAAGGGCAGCCAAGGTTGGGAGTTTTACTTTCGAAAGCAGCTAGTAAGTTGCAGGTAAAACGTATTCGTCCCTTTTATAAAATGTATAATTAAACCATAGAATTCTTAATGAATCAGATGAATAAGGGCAGCCAAGGTTGGGAGTTTTACTTTCGAAAGCAGCTAGTAAGTTGCAGGTAAAATGTATTCGTCCCTTTTATAAAATGTATAATTAAACCATAGAATTCTTAATGAATCAGATGAATAAGGGCAGCCAAGGTTGGGAGTTTTACTTTCGAAAGCAGCTAGTAAGTTGCAGGTAAAACGTATTCGTCCCTTTTATAAAATGTATAATTAAACCATAGAAATTCTTAATGAATCAGGACTGGCCAGATATGGGATGACTTTGACGTAGTTGGCCAGCTTAAATATATTGCAATATATGGACAAACAATCCCTGTTTTGTTTAAAGGGTAAGGCATTTTTCAGTAGCAGTATGCACAAATGTCGCTGTCTTAAATATATTGATAACGGGTTGAGTGCAGAGGAATCTTGTATTTGTATATATATATATATATATATATATATATATATATATATATATATATATATATATATATATATATATATATATATCTATCCATATCTAAAATATATGCATAAATACACACACACACCTATTCTGCTCAAGACCTACACTATTGCAAAAGGCAGGAAACAGTATATCACTCTTTTTCAAAATAAGCCCGCATAAAGTCTAGTCATAGACCACTTATTCTAATTAGTGACTTCCCTATGGCTGATTAGTACCGCTCAACCAGCCAACAAGTTTAATGTAAGGACTATGGACCACATATACCCCAATGGTTGTGGCCTGCAAGTCAGCTGTTATAATACTGCAATTGTATAACCTGCTGCATTAGCGCACAGGTGCCGTATAGCCATTTGCATTTAACCAGAACTGGCCACTACTATCAAACCAGTGTATACACATACCTATATTGATCTTTGTGCTTCCCAAGTATATAATCCTATATACTACATAGCCTTTGCATAAGTCAGAATTGGCCTCAGCCAATCCATTTAGACCAGATATTTACATAAGTTACCACCTTTAATGCATCTATAATTTATATATTGGTTGGATCATACTTACCGTGGCATTGTCCCTTAAGCCATTATTGACTGCTGTATATAAGAGTATTACACTTATCCCCAGCATAGCTGCTGCATTTAAATAAGCTTATACTGCATATACCTGACTTGGATCCCACATTTAAGCCAGTCTTAGTTCCTACATTGATGAAGTGTATGATACTGAAATGGCTTGCTTGCAAGAGTAATCCCTGCTTATAACTTGACTCAAATGTTATATAAAACAAATACGACATGGGGCCACTGGAACAGTGACCTATGTTACCTTATGCTTACCAGGCCCAGACTGGCAATCTGTGGGTTCTGGCAAATGCCAGAGGGGCTGCTGTATGGTTCCATAGAAAGTTACCATATAGTGGGCTGTTGGGGCTGGTAGGGGGCTGTTTGGGCCTCTGTGTACTTGTGCCTGATGCTTACATACCAACCTGGAGGCTGTATAGGCACCCTCTGTCAAGTGCCTTAATCCTTCCCGCAACAATCACTGAGCTGTTTAATCCATACCTTTAGTTTGGTTGTTAGATTAATTGGTGTCTAAACCTGAGAAATGTATAACATGTACATTTATATTTGGTTATTGTCTTTGTCAGCCCAAAGCCACTGGAAGCATATACATTGGTTATACTATTAAACGGTGGAAGGACCAGAAGAAATGTGTAATATGTCCATTTATATGTGGATACTAAAGCCAGGTCCAAAACCACTGTAATGTTTCCACATATACAAACAGTTTGGTTGTAATATTGAGTAGCAGGACCACAGAAATGTATAACATGTACATTCTTATCTTGGTTATTACAGCCAGAACGAACGCACGCACGCACAATGTTCTGCCCCTTACAGCATTGCCTTAGCTTCTAAGCTAGCTAGAATCAGAGAGCAGAATAAAAGAAGTACATGTTAATTTAACTAACAAAACTTTATAATAACAGAACAGAGTTATAACACAGAATCTTACCTAATGCTTCTGAAAATCACTCTGAGCTGCTAAGGGAAGGAGTGGGAGGGGGATCTACATGCTCATTAACTGCACCTGACACTGACCTCCACAGTAATTATCTAAGTACCTACAACTGCTGCTCACAGAACCTGCAGACCCACCTTGTCTGCTCAAAGAACATACAGATCAGTATAGAACATGCAACTTTTTTTATTACCTCAACCTTGGGAAAGACTTGTGAGAGAGGCAGCTGGCTCTGAAACCGAAATTCCTCCAGAACAAAAAGAAAAGAAAATAATACGCCAGTATAGGGAAGAAGGAGGACATAAGGTTCAAGCCGCTAACTAAACATTCTGCTAACCCCACTCCCCAAGGCAAACCTGGGATTCCAACAGATTAACCTTATCTAACAGCCACCTCCCTCTCCCATCCGTAAAAATCATAAGGGGTGTAGGGGCCATACACCCCAATGCCGTTGGACGCATTTTAGACATGTCGAGTAGTCATGTGGGGGCCGACCCGAAGCTTCCCCGGGGGGGGGCGGGGCGCGGGTCTATAAAAAAGGGGAGCAGTGGGCCCAGGTCGGATGCGGGTAAGGAGCGGGCGGGTTAGGGTCGGATCGAGAAAGTCTCGACCCACACGTGACTAATGACCAGGTAGGCACATGGATGGGGGGACATAGCACTTTCCGCCGGACAGGTTATAATCAGTCTGGAAAGGCACATGGATCAAAGACAAACCAGTGAAGCAGAAGAAAAAAAGACACTGGATTGGGGGGTGGGGTTGGGCTTTTAAAGCTTTGGGGAGGGTCCTTCTGACGGGAGCACTGGGGCGGGGCTATCCCATTACGTATGACGGAGTTGTCCAGTGAAATTTGTGTTCTCCATCCTATCCCTCTGTTTGAAAGTATTATATTGGTCTGGCTGGTGTGGCCTCAGCAAGGAAAGAGAGCATTAACACAGGTGGTTGTCGTTTGCACAAAGCCTTTCTTCATAGTACCAGTACCCTCCTGTGGCCGAATATTTTGTGAGACTGTCGGTGGGTCCTGTAGTCTTTGGGCCTGCCCTGTAGGCTTTGGGCTCATTTTACTTCACCAAAAATTCATGAAACATCGAGAATTCTCTGAAATGCATTGATGTCTATGGGTGACAACATTTTTTTAGACGTTCCTTAAATTGCACGACAATTTTTTACACCAATTGGTTGTAATTTTTGAGGTGAAACTTGCCATAAAATTTTTGCTGCAAAACTTGGCGAAAATTTTGCTCATCGCTAATAATAACTTGTAATTTAATAATAACTTGGATTTAATACTAAAAAACAAACATCTATTTTTTATATTTGCCTTTTGAATAACATTTAAAACAACTCATCTTTTAGTTAATCAAAACCAATAGAAATTGTTACTTGGAAATGACCTCACATGCTATATATATATATATATACATATATATATATATATATATATATATATATATATATATATATATATATAGATATATAAATAAACTCAAAACAACCACATTCCATATTATCAATTCCTCTGCCAGCTTCAGGAATTATATGGAATCTTCCTGAGTGATCTTATTCCAGCATTATGAGCTAAACTACAAAATAGGATATAGTGAAGAATCTTTTTCAAGTAATGGAGCGATATGTACATAAGGGTTGTTTATATGGTATGTTTAAATAATTTCAACAATTTCAAAGAAATCTACATTCCAGTTAATAAATGTGAATACCTTACCGTATCCATGTTTTTGTTATAATTCATTTCGCGGGTTGTGTTTTTTGTTTTTAGCAGATAAGTTGAGGCAATTCCAGTGTTTCTTATCTGCCTCCAACAGTTACACCAAAGAGCTAACAGAAATGTCCCTTCTAGACACTGATTTAGTTGCAATTTTATTGAAAGACTGGCCGAGAAGTGACATGAAAGCACATTCAAAACACTATTTTAGCTCTGCACAATAATAGCAGTACAGATGCCTGAGTCATGCCCAGTGTCGACTGAGGTACCTGGAGCCCACCAGCCCACCGTCCTTGCTGCTGACACCCCTCAAAGTTTTCACCCCCCAACCCCTGCTATACACACACATCAGGGCTGAGTGGTGGTGGTCCCAGCAGAATGATGGGGCAGTCAGTGGGAGGGCCCAGCAGGGTAATGGTGCAGCCGGTGGGAGGGCTCTTCAGGGTGATTGAAAGAGTGGTGGGGGGCTCAGTAGGATTATGGGGCAGGTGGTGAGAGGCTGAGTAGATGGGAAGAGTCTGATGATGGAGCAGATGGGGAGGGGCCCAAGAGGGTGATTGTAGGAGTGTGGGGGGCAGCTGGGGGAATATTATGATTGGTGGTGGGCTCAGCAGGGTGATGGGGAGAATGGTGGAAGGTCATGCAGGTTGATGGGGCAGTTGGTGGTGGGGCCAGCAGAGTGAAAGGCAGGTTGGTGGGGACCTCTGCAGGATGATGGGGCAGGTGGTGGAGGGGCCTAGCTGAGTGGTGGGAGAGTTCCCAGCAGGGTGATTGAGAGGTCTGTGGGGTGGCCCAGCAGGAAGATGGATGGTCCGTGGGGGGCCCAGAAAATTGACAGATAAGTGGGGAGAGATGCAAGGAAGAAAAGTTAGAGAGGAGGAGGAAGGAAGAAAAATTAAGATGGCCTTGTGTTTCACAGTGGAACGCAGGGCCAATTTTTCTGTAGTATGCAGTCGGCGGGAGCCTAGCAGCAAGATAGTGAGCATGATGGCAGCGGGGCCAGCAGGACCAAGGCCCACTGGGATTTATGCCGGTGTCTCTGTGGGCCAGTCCAAAAGTGGTCATGCCTCTTGGAGCAGAGCAATGACTAACCAGGGGCGCTTCACCAATGAGGCGAGTTGAGACACTCGCCTCAGGCGGCAGCGCCCCCTGGTTACCAGAAATTCAGCTCTTCTAGTGCAGAGAGCGCAATTGCGCTTTCTGCACTAGCGTCGTGCAGCGACCCGACCCCCTCCTGTGCAGAAATTGTGAGCGCCGTGAGGAGGGGTCGGGGCAGCAACGGAAGGCCGCCTCAGGCAGCATAAAGGCGCGGATCGGCGCTGTGACTAATACAACACCTCTTATTTTCTCTTTCCATCAGCTAATGAGAAAACATGAAATAATTAAAAAGGTCAGTCAAAATATGGCATAGTGTAAGTGTAAAATAAATTGAATATTTTCTTTTTTGGGGTAAAAATAACATCAAGCATCACTATTGTAGCAATCCATAACAAACAGCTAGTTGTTGTCTTTAACAGAGTGTCTAGAAAACCCAGACAAATACTTATTACACCATTTTTTTATACCTGTCTTAACCTGCTAAAAACATTGTGACAGATTCAGATGTCACAACTATATACAGCAATTGCACAGTTATGAAATGTAATTATACATTTCTATCGATGTGTATGAGTTTACGCCTTGCTGTATTTCAACACCTATTTAACACATTTATAAATATGCCCCTAAATCTAAAATGGTCTTGTGACAAATACAAAGATACATTACAAAGAGTGGTAGTAAACAGGACATTTTTTTATTGGACTAGAGTTGCTAGTGCAGTACCACTGGGCACTGTACTTAGTCCTTTGCTTTTCAACTGGTGGGTATTGGAAGTAACATTTCTATTTTTGCAGATGATACTAAATTGTGCAGAACTATAGGTTCCATGCAGGATGCTGCCACTTTGCAGAGTGATTTCACTAAGTTGGAAAACTGGGTAGCAACATGGTTCAATGTTGATAAATGCAAGGTTATGTACTTTGGCATACATAATATAAATGACATTAAACTTAAGTACATAAGAGGACATTATAGACAAATAGCAGGGGACCATTTTCCCACAAAGAGGATCATTCTTTATGTGTGATTGTTTTCCTTTTGGATCCTGTTTTTTTTCCTTTTGGTCCTGTTTATGCAGTGTTTTAGCTACTCTGTTTCAATTGCCTGTCTGATTCAGGAGTATTTTATATACACAGATGTCATTCACATACAACTAACATCAAGGTACGTTAAGTTGAAGGAACAGTTCAGGGTAAAAATAAAAACTGGGTAATAGCTGTGCAAATTAAAAAATGTTTCTAAAATAGTTAGTTAGCTAAAAATATAATGTATAAAGGCTGGAGTGACTGGATGTCTAACATAATAGCCAGAACATTACTTCCTGCTTTTCAGCTCTATAACTCTGAGTCAATAAGTGACTTGAAGGGGGGCACATGGGACATAACTGTTCAGTGAGTTTGCAATTGATCCTCAGCATTCAGCTCAGATTCAAAAGCAACAGTTATGACCCATGTGCCCACCCCCTCAAGTCACTGATTGGTTACTGCCTGGTAACCATCAGTGTAAACCAAGAGAGCTGAAAAGCAGGAAGTAGTGTTCTGGCTATTATGTTACACATCCAGTCACTTCAGCCTTTATACATTACATTTTTTGCTAACTAACTATATTAGAAACATTTTTTATTTTGCATAGCCTATTTACCCAGGTTTTTTATACTGAACAATTCATTTAATTTAAAGGGCTTTTTTTTATTGATTCTGCTGTATTGATTTGAATTGATTGTGCTTTATAGTTTGTGGGAGTTTGGATTATCTGCTATATGTCTCTATAAGGTGACAATGGATTAATTAAAGGCTTTTTTTTTATAGTTTAGAGCAATGGTCCCCAACATATTGCTCACCAACCCCTTGGATTTTGCTCTCAGTGACCTCAAAGCTGGTGCTTATTTTTGAATTCCAGGCTTGGAGGCAAGTTTTGGTTGTATAAACACAGATGTACTGCCAAACAGAGCCTCCTGTAGGCTGCCAGTCCACATAGGGGCTACCAATAATCAATCACATTCCTTTTTGGCACCCCCAGGAACTTTTTGTTCATTTTTGTGTTGCTCCCCATTTTTTTTTTACATTTGCATGGGGCTCACGGTTTAAATTGGGGACTCCTGGTTTAGAGATATACTGTATGTTAGATGTCGGCATCTAACTGATGATTTACTTGAGCAGGATTAACAGATATATTAGTATGCAAAATGCATGTTACAAGATATAGGGGCAGATTCACTAAAGTGCCAAGTGATTAACGCTAGAGAAGATTCGCCGGCGTGACATCATTTCGTTACTTCATCGATTTACAGGCGTAACTTCGCTAGCGAAGGAGATAGACTCTAGTGGTAATTCGCTCCCTTACCCCTGGTGAAGTTGTGCTCTGGCGAAGGGATGTGACTACGCAAATTCACTAAGATGCGGATATTACTGAACGTTACCTCTTGTGCCAGACTTGCCTTCGCCACCTCAGACCAGGCGAAGTGCAATAGAGTAGATAGGACTTCCTCAAAAAATAGTTTTCTATGTCCCAAAAAACGCTGGCGACTTTTCATTTTTCAGGGTGATAGGCTGCAAAAGATCGTAAATTTGTTTTGGGGTACCTGGCTTCCCCCCTACATTTCCTAACATATGGCACATAAACTATACAGTGGGATCATATGTAGGGCAATATAACAACTCTATTTTATCTTATTAAGGTTCCCTGGGCTTGTGTAGTGAAATGTATTTGCTGCAACATATACGTCCATTCAACTTTAACTTCCCGCGTATGCAAATTAGCCAACGCTACCGCAACTTCGATTCGCTTGCTGCAGTAACACTAGTGCTACTTCTCCAGCGTTCGGCACCCTGGATGCAACTTCGGATTTTAGTGAATTAGCTTTGTCCTGGCGAATTTTCGCCTGCTGAAGTGTTGCAATGTGAGTGAAGCGGACGCTAGCGCATAATGTGAAGTGGCAAATACAGTATGGCATCCAGAATGCATGGGATCTGCGGTTTTCTTTATAAGGGATCTTTCAGTAATTTAGATCTCCATACCTTAAGTCTTCAGAAAACCAGTTTAACATTATTTAAACCCAATAGGTTTGTTTTGCCTCCAATGAGTATGAATTATATATTAGCTGGCATCAAGTCCGAGCTATTATATTATTATTATTAGAGAAAAAGGAAATCACTTTTAAAAATTGAAATTATTTAATTAAAATGGAATCTATGGGAGATGGCCTTCCCGTAATTCGGAACTGCATGTTTTTGGATAATGGATACCTGTACATATAAGGAAGTGAGAATTAACAAAGATGAATAATTAAAACAGTATCACTACCATTTTTAAAAATTTGTATTGCGTTTATTTCTCATTAAAGTGGCAACAATTGTACAGATTAAACACAATTAAATTATTTACTAAAAAATACATTTTTCAGTACAGTTTTAATTTAAAAAAATACTTTGTGTGAAGTAAAGCTGACTAGTGTCTGTATTATTAGGTCCAGGCTTATCTAGGGTAGTTGTATTTGAATATATAACTACTGTAAATACATAACAACCTGAATGGATTTTAATTGCTAGTTTTCTTCTTCCCATTAGTGATGAAGCAATAAACAGGCACAGTCAGTACAGACATACCAGAACAAGTCAGAAAAAATGAACAAGTATAAACACAATTTAGAGAAATAATTAAGTAGAAAAATATACAAGGGCAATGTGCAAGTAAGTTTGAAATCCCCTATGAACACAAAAAGAACTTAATTATTCAGACTTAAAACAAAGTTGAAATAATAAACAGACACATACAAAATATCTTTAACCAATCCCGAGACATAATTAATGTACTATAAATAACACCTGATTATGTGGGACGTAAATATAGAGGTAAATAGTGCAACGTAAATCCTTAAAGAATGTCATGCCTCTTTATAGGTCCCTGGTGAGGCCTCATCTGGAGTATGCAGTGCAGTTTTGGACTCCAGTCCTTAAGAGGGATATAAATGAGCTGGAGAGAGTGCAGAGACTAAGTGCAACTAAACTGGTTAGAAGGATGGAAGACTTAAATTATGGGGGTAGACTGTCAAGGTTGGGGTTGTTTTCTCTGGAAAAAGGCGCTTGCGAGGGGATATGATTACACTTTACAAGTACATTAGAGGACATTATAGACAAATAGCAGGGGACCTTTTTACCCATAAAGAAGATCACTGTACCAGAGGCCACCCCTTTAGACGAAAAGAACTTTCATTTGAAGCAACGTAGGGGGTTCTTCACAGTCAGGACAGTGAGGTTGTGGAATGCACTGCCGGGTGATGTTGTGATGGCTGATTCAGTTAATGCCTTTAAGAATGGCTTGGAATGAATGATTTCTTGGACAGACCTAATATTAAATGCTATTGTGATACTAAGCTCTATAGTTAGTATAGGTATATATAATTCATGTGAAAGTAGGGAGAGGTGTGTGTATTGATGCTGGGTTTTCATTTGGAGGGGTTGAACTTGATGGACTTTTTTTCAACCCAATATATTTTTTCAACCCAATTTAACTATGTAGCTACTATAAGATCATGCTGGGAAATTTATCGGGATATTTAAGGCCTGAGATGCAGTCTAGATTAGAAACCAACGTTTACAAAGTACAGGTCTAATCACCTTGGGTATTTCGTATTCCTACAGACTACAAATGGGAAAGGAGTTTTTTTCTGAAAAAGAAACCCCCTCTGTGTCAAAGATTCCATTTCCTAAATTTAAGCTATTAAATTATAAAATACTGTTCTGATGTCATTGACATCATTCCCTGCCCCAGTGGAGCTTACAGTCTAAGCTCCCTGTCACATTTTGTGGTCGATTTTCATTAGCAGTTCTTACAGGGTTGGAATTTAATAATAATAACAATATATAGCACCAGTCATAAAATATGTCAGGGCTACTATTATTTCTGATCAGGTAGAAAAGGGAGACAAGTAAAATATCTTGCATTTTTAACACTATTCAAATTTATTAGTGCTTGAGCCCCCAAGTGCAGGTAAAACTAAATAAAAAATGTACAATGGACTCATGTTTTCTGGCATCAATTTCGTTATATTTTTTTTCCACTAATCAGATTTATTTATATATTTACATATTTAAATGTACAGTGATGTTTAACACAAGTAACACTATATAATTAAAAATATACACAATGCGTACTTAATACACGTTACAAATATGTGTGATCATTGCTTGAGCTGGCAATCTTAAAGGAAAACTATACCCCCAAAATTAATACTTAAGCAACATATAGTTTATATCATATTAAGTGGTAAATTAAAGAATCTTATCAAACTGGAATATATATTTAAATAAATATTGCCCTTTTACATCTCTTGCCTTGAGCCACCATTTTGTGATGGTCTGTGTGCTGCCTCAGAGATCACCTGACCAGAAATACTACAACTCTAACTGTAACAGGAAGAAGTGTGGAAGCAAAAGACACAACTCTGTCTGTTAATTGGCTCATGTGACCTAACATGTATGATTTGTTTGGAATGTTTGTGTGCACAGTGAATCGTACGATCCCCATTTTTTAAAATGGCAATTTTTTATTTAGGATTACCCAATGGCACATACGACTAGAAAAGTATATTATTAAGAAAATGGTTTATTTACACGAAGCAGGGTTTTACATATGAGCTGTTTTATGCAATATCTTTTTATAGAGACCTACATTGTTTGGGGGTATAGTTTTCTTTAAGAAAGCTTTGAATATGTAATCACACTTGCTGAGCAGACTAGCAATGACTAAGCCTAAAGGCTCCCTAAAGAATAAAGCATTTATAGCTAATGGGGTATAGGTAAGTGCTGCTGTCAGATGTGGTTTGTGCATATGAGGGAATTGCAACAATATATTTCTTGCATTAAAAAGAAGCATACTTTGAATACTTACAAACTTTAACACACACACCAAGAGCTCATTAGCTTATCTCAGTCAACATCCAGGCCTAACTAGTCTGAGACATCGCTAGTGAATATTTCATGGAATTTCAGTGCAAATGAAGAGAAAATGTTGGTTCTACGATAAGTAGCAGCTGTTATGCATAGGATCCAGAGATCCAGCACTTATAACAGCACATGTCATCATGTTTCTGTATTTACATGCCAGGTGGATACATTTTTCGTATGAACACTAACTTCAAGAAAGGGTTGGGAACTGTGAGATGTTCTGACTCCTGTTCCTAAATCCTGTGCATTCCCAATCCTGTTTTTGACCTTTGGCTTGTTTAATTGACTTGATATTGTTTTCCACTTGTCCTGACATCTGGGCTCACAAACAAGTTGCCTGCCCCAACCTTTGACCTGACCACTGATGCACTCCTCACTTCTCAGCCTGCCACCTATCATGATCACTGGCAGGGGCCTAACTACAGAGGAAGCAGTCCCTGCAGCTGCAGGAGGACCCAGGAGGTATGGGGTCCCATGAGGCCCTAATTAATGAGCAATTTCAAGGTATGTTGATAAAACAGGACAACCTCTGAATATAGTATGCTAGAGACCCTAAAATTTGCTAATTTGCTGTGGGGCACAGTAACACCACTGTCCACTGGTTTGATAAAGCGTATGCGAAACGTGCGTCAGTGAGCCTGCAAACCTTTTTTTTTCTTTAAAAAAAAGCTTATTATTGAAAGCTACCTTTTTTTAAACTTTAATTGAATCTCGGATCCGGAGAAATTGAATGGAATCGTAGCGCTACTAGCGCAGCATTCATTCCTTTTATTCTCTTTTATCTCTAAGGCACTGAGGATTTGTTGGTTTTATAACAAAGTTAGCTCTCCTTACAAGACCGTTAAACGTAGTAACGAGACCACAGTCCTCAGTGTTCTGAATTTCTCCCACGTATGGTGTCCTAGGGCTTAGAACAAAGCAGCTAGTTTCTTCAGGACAACTCCACCTCTATTCTATTTTCTAATTTCTAACTTTTATTTATGAATTGCTGACGCTTTATTTTTAATTGTTTGATACCATGAACTCACTTTAAAATTATAACTACAGCACTAGCACCTTATTTAATTCATAAAAGAACCATGAACTTTTAGATTATTCATCAATTGTGTGTAGATACATTTTATTGAAAGTCACAGCACCTAATTTATAGCACTTTAATCATTTTAATTATTTGTATAAAACACAATCAATTGAAATACCATTAATTGTTTGTTGGTGCTAAATTGATTGAGAACTAAGCATATGATTATAATAGCACTAAGCACTTATATAATTAGATCTCAATTAATTTTAGTAAGGTAGTGTGGGGTTTTATTGCTTTTTCTTGTTTTTAGTATCTCTATTCTGGTTTATATACCTCTACACAGCCTGAAATTGGGTAATCCAAGTGAGTGAACATTAATTACAAGTGAACTATATTTTTGTTTGTGATTTAATGATAGAGTCATACTCTTGCTGTGCAACACTGCACCAGAAAAGATTGTTATCTATAATGTAAGATCAATAAGATTCATGCAGCGTGCCCATGTTTAAAGGAAAACTATACCCCCAAAATGAATACTTAAGCAACAGATAGTTTATATCAAATTGAATGACATATTAAAGAATCTTACCAAACTGGAATATATATTTACATAAATATCGCCCTTTTACATCTCTTGCCTTGAACCACCATTTCATGACTCTATCTGTGCTGCCTCAGAGATCACCTGACCAGAAATACTACAATAATAACTGTAACAGGAAGAAGTGAGGAAGCAAAAGGCAGAACTCTGTCTGTTAATTGGCTCATGTGACCTTACATGTGGTTTGTATGTGTGCACAGTGAATCGTACGATCTCAGGGGGCGGCCCTTACTTTTTAAAATGGCAATTTTCTATTTATGATTACCCAATGGCACATACTACTAAAAAAGTATATTATTATGATAATGGTTCATTTACATGCAGCAGGGTTTTACACATGAGCTGTTTTACTCAGTATCTTTTAATAGAGACCTACATTGTTTGGGGGGTATAGTTCTCCTTTAAGGTACAATTTTTCTATACCTCAGATTCCTTTGTAAAAGATAAGTTGTCTAAATGTAATAAAATCCAGTAATTGTTGATGAGCTCTTTCTATGTGAAGCTTTTTTATCTTCTGAGTTCAGATAATTACTTGACATTAAATGGGCTATAAATAGTGGTTGGCGAATTTATTCGCCAGGCGCTAATTCGTGGTGAATAAGCAAAACCACCGCGAAAATTCGCGGGCCTAAAAAAAAAGGATGCCGGCGTTTTTTTGGACGCGGTGCAATTTCGCCAAAAACAGACACTGGCGAGACGCCGGCGCCGTTGTGAGGTTTTTTTCGCCGTTTCGTGAATTTTGCAGGAAATTCACAATTTTTGTGGCGAAGCAAAAAGCCCCAAATCTGCCCATAACTAGCTATAAAGGCTTCTCCCAAAGAGTACATATTGTGACCTTTGTACAGTTGATTCATCTAATGAGATGCTCTTGAAACCAGCACAATTGCACTTTTAGCTATCCCCTATCAGAATTGGGGAGAGAAAAACGTTTCTATATCCTACGGAATATAGAAAAGCAAAGAAAGCAGACGATTCAGATAATACGTTTTTGATTTATGATGCCACATGACATTGAAACCTGTTTGCTTTGGCTTGTTCCCCCGAAATAAATGAACCCCATCACAAAGGCTGGAACTCATAATAATATTTTTTATGAGTATCTGGGATAGCGGGGATATCTCTTAAATTGTAGATGTAAATTAAAGGAATTCTCTTAGACTGGTTTGCCATCATCCAAGCTTTAAAGGAGAAGGAAAGCTACCAAGGCATTTTATTGCCAATAGATTAGCTGCAATAGTTCAAGCTAGAATACTATATTTATTCTGTAAAATGTTTTACCATACCTGAGCAAAAAGCTCTAAAAACTCTCTGTTTGTTTAGGATAGGAGCTGCAGTATTAACATGGTATGACATCACTTCCTGCCTGAGTCTCTCCCTGCTCTGGGCTCAGATTACAGTAGAGAAGGGAGGGGGCGGGGGAAGAGGAGCAAACTGAGCATGCTCTTGCCCAGGGCAATGAGGTTTAAGCTGAAGGCAGGAAGTCTGACACAGAAGCCCATGTGTACACAATAGAAGGGAAGAAATGCAGTGTTTCTTTTGACAGGGGACTCAGAGCAGCACTACTTTGGGGGTTTACTGGTATATTTAGATGGACCTTTCTGATAAGGCTTACTTAGTTTTAACCTTTCCTTCTCCTTTAAATAATGAATGTTTTTTTTTTGTAACTTAAATTTTATTTGGTTTAGCATTTAAGTTTCCGAGCATAATAACAGCACAAGGTACAGACATAACAGGAAAAAAAGTCATGTATATCGTTTTCACAAAGTTCTCAGTTGGTAAAAAAGAAGGAGTGTGGGAGTTTACATGGATGTCAGAGTAAACTTACAGAGTTACAGAGATGGTTGGAAAACATTGAACGACCAGAGGGCTTGAGGTAGAGGTCAACGAAGCAATAGAAGTGCAGTAGACATGCAATAGACAATCGTCAGTAATACAATTATCATTATCCTCATTCCCCTCCTTCCAGCATACGCGTTTGAGACACATAATAGACCCATTTCGACCAAACGGCGTCATGTTTAGGTAAGGATCCGTGATGTTTGGCTGTCATTTCTTCCATTAATTTCATATCACGGATACGGGAAATTGTCTCGCCTATGGATGGGGCACGAGAAGACTTCCAATTGGAAGTAATAGACAATCTGGCCGCAGCGTAAATGAAATTCAGAAGTTTCTGTTCTGGGGGGGAGATGCCTACATGTGGTAGGCCTAGTATTGCATTAGAGGCATGAATTGGGATCTCATAGAAAAAGAGTTTCGTCACCAGATCCCGAACCGCTTTCCAAAATACAGACAGTCTCGGACAGGACCACAATATATGGGAGAGAGAGCCCTCCTGCCCACAAGCCCTCCAGCACATAGCTGAGGTGGTTGGATACATTTTGCTCAATTTCACCGGGGTATAGTACCAATGGAAGATAGCCTTGTAAACGCTCTCTTTCTGTCTTACACAAGTGACACTTCTCCTGGCATTCTCCCATATGTCCTGCCATTGTTCCAAGGTGAAAGTGGTGGAGAGCTCTCTTTCCCATTGTAGCATATATCTATGTTTAGGAAACGGTTCCTCCAATACAGTGTTAAGTATAGAATAAATAGTCGAGATCAGCGCTTTCTATGGCAGACCCCGAAGACACGTCCTTTCAAAAAACGTCAGTGAGCGAGATGGAGGACGCCCCTGGAACACCCCCTTAATGAAATGTAGAATTTGCAAGAAGTCATAACACCAGGTCTGGGGAATTTTATACTTCTCTTGAAGTTCTGCGAACGAGTGTACTCTGTTCTCCAATGGTTTGAGAAAATCATATATTCTAAAGAGGCCCTTGGAACCCCAATGTTTCTGGAAGGCAGGAGACATACCCGGGATAAAGCGAGGATTGGCCAGAACGGGTTGCATAGGGGACGGGAAATTGGTCAAGGGAGATTTCTTGGAGCAATGTTCCCAGAGTCTGATAGTAAATTTAGTTGCCTGCAAAACATTGGGTGGTAGCTTCACTGGTTTAGGGGTCTGCCACAGAAGAGCATTCGGGTGTATAGGTGCCAGAGAAAGCGATTCAATGAGTGCCCATCTAGAGGTAGGGTGATATGTGGTCCAGCCTAACACCTGTCTAAGTTGTGCCGCTTCGTAGTATCTGCGGATATTGGGTACTGCCAATCCCCCCTGAGATCTATTCATGGTCATTACCTTTCTGGAGACTCTGTGTCTCGACTTCGCCAAAATGAACTTAAAAAACATGGTTTGAATATTCTGCAGGACAGCATTAGGCACCGTCACAGGGAGGGTCTCAAAAAGGTATAACAGTTTAGGCAGGATAGACATCTTTACAGCTGTTATCCTACCCAGCCAAGATATCGTGTAGGTGCCCCATTTTTCCAGGAGCGAAGAAATGGATTGCAGAAGGGGGGTATAGTTGTATTTAAATAGTTGAGAATAGGAAGTCGTCAACTGTACCCCAAGATAACGGAGCGAATGTTCCCTCCATTTATAGTTAAAGTTAGCTTTCAACAGTTCCCTCATGTGGTAGGGGGTATTCAAAGCTAAGGCCTCTGATTTCTGGAGATTCAGTTTATAACCCGAATAGGTGCCGTATAGAGTAAGCAATTTGTGTAAATTTGGAAGAGAGATTATGGGGTTGGTAATGGTTAGAATGACATCATCTGCGAACAGGGCCACCCGAAACTCACTATCTCCCAGCCTCGGGCCTGTGATGTCAGGATGTTCCCGTATAGCCGTAGCCAGCGGCTCAATACTAAGGGCATATAGAAGGGGAGAGAGTGGGCAACCCTGCCTGGTGCCATTCGAGATAGAGATAGATTGGCTGGAGGCCCCAGGTAATTTAAGGGTTGCCGTAGGCATGGAGTAAAGGGCCTTTATTGCTGTCAGAAATGGGCCATCGAACCCCATGGTTTGTAGCAGATCGAACAGAAAGCCCCAATCCAAGCGGTCAAACGCTTTTTCGGCGTCCAAACTAAGGACGACAGCTGGGATTTGGGCTCTATTAATAATATCAATTACATCAATAGCTCTGCGGGTGTTGTCACCTGCTTGTCTGCCCTGAATGAACCCAACCTGATCAGGGTGGACAAGTCTAGGCATTAAGGGGGCAAGTCTATTGGCTAAAATTTTTGTAAATAATTTAAGGTCCGAATTCAGTAGAGCGATGGGGCGGTAGCTGCCACACTGGTTGGGGTCCTTCCCCTCTTTAAGCAGCAAGGTAATATACGAGGTCAGCATTGTCGGTGGAATAGGAGAACCAGTGAGAAAGGAGTTAAAGAGTTGGGTCAGATAAGGAAGAAGGACACTATGAAACGCCTTATAATATGCATACGTAAAGCCATCTGGGCCTGGGGCCTTCATTGTGGGAAAGGCTTTTATGGTAGCTGCAATCTCCTCCGCAGATATGGGAGCATTGAGAGTCTCTAAATCAGATTGGGAGAGCCGAATTTTAACATTATCCCTTAAAAACGCTTCTCTTAACTGATCTACGGGCCTCCCTGACAGAGAAGGACGGGTACCTATGTTGTACAATTTGGAATAATAATTACTAAACGTCTCAGCTATAGCCTCAGGAGAATATACTAGCTGGTTATCTCCTGTATCTATCGATGAGATAGCCGTCTGGGCCAGTTGTTCCCGTAATTTCTTGGCCAATAAAGTGTGAGCCTTATCTCCACTCTCGTAGTATCTCTGTTTGAGCCATCGGAGGGCCTTTTCCGTGTCAGCTAAAAGTAGGGTTTTAAGGTCTCTACGCGTCTGGGAGATTTTTAGTCTGATCAGTCTGGTAGGAGTACGACTATAGGACTTCTCCCAATGCACCAGCTGACGCTCCAGCTGCGAAATGCGAAGTGTTCTCTGTTTTCTAAGCTTAGAGGAGATGGAAATAAAGTGACCTCTGAGGACTGCTTTATGAGCCTCCCATAAACAGGCTATATCTTCTACTGACCCTCGGTTAGTGTCAAAGTATTCCATAATAGTTTCTAAGGCTTTCTTTTTAAACTCTGGGTTGTTCAGGAGAGTTTCATTTAAGCGCCAATGGGAAGACCTCTTAGGCGGGTGTGTTACCTCTAAGTCTAGCATCACTGCAGAGTGATCAGTCCAAGATGTGGGGATAATAGTGGAAGTGGCCGGGACTAAGAGAAGGTCTCTAGACACAAGAAAGTAATCTATTCTAGTGGAGAGATTATGTCTAGCGGAAAAAAACGTATATTCTCTCTCAGTGGGGTGGTGCACCCTCCAAATGTCCCTAAGGTCAAGTTTACGGAGTAATTGGCGGAGTCCTTTGGAGTGTTCAGCTGTGTCCCTGGCAATGGGCGGGAAGGAACGGTCTCTCAACTCCGAACACACTAAGTTAAAGTCTCCGCCAATTACCGCGGGAACCGAATAGTCCCCCCTGGCTTTGCTCAACCTGGAGCGTAAAAACTTCAATTGCCTTCTATTCGGTGCATAGACATTCATAACGGTCAAAGGCTTGCCCCCAGTGATCCCCTGAGAATCAGATATCTGCCGGCTGGGTCAATATCAACATGAGAAACCTGAAACGGACAATCCTTATGTATCAGAGTCAGCAAACCTGCCTTCTTAGAGTCTGCCGAGGCCTGATAAACCCTTGGGTAGAGATTAGACTTCAAGATGGGGCTAGGACCATCAGCACGCTTAATATGCGTCTCCTGTATCAAGGCAATATCAGGCCTGAATCTCTCGAATGGCTAAATACCTTTTAACCACACTATTTAAACCATTAACATTAATCGTTAGAAGCTTAACCATTATGTACGTTCAAGATAGGGATGCTCACAGTAAAAACTGACATTGTAACTCGAGCTATAAACCAAGCGGAGCATTGAGAAGTATAAAACCAATTGAAGAAAAACCAGCAACACATAGGCAGTGTAACAACAAAGTAAACCCACATGTAGCAAAAAATAAGTGCAATGGAGAACCGGGGAGAAAAAGAAAAAATAAAAAAGTAAAAAAAAAAAAAAGAAAATAGAAAGTCAATAGAAAAATAAAAAATAAATAAAAAAAAATTCCAAAAATAACGAACCCAAAGTCACGCAGAAAATCTGCAGGTGTAAGTCAATGGGGTCAAGGTAGACCGTACACAGCCTTACTGGGTTGCGTCCTGGTGGTGGTGGAAGTACACAAATATGAAGAACAGAGATAGTACTCACGGATCCTCCATGGCAACGGGAACCACCACATCTGCAGGCATGGGATAAGGCACAAAGAGAATGGGAAAAAATCTGCCGAATGGATGGACGGCAGGCTCACACAGATGTAGGTGAGGACGGAGCATTCTTGGGCGGTGATCCTCCCACCTTCGTCCACACTGGATGAAGCTTGTCCTGGGGTCCAGAATCTGCAACCGGAGCCTCCTGCTGATGGTCTTTGGAGGAGATACCCAGATCCTTAAGAAAACGTGCGCCGTCGGAGGGATCCTGGAGTATGTATTGTCGGTTCCCTTTCGTAGCCATCAATTTAAAGGGGAACCCCCAGCGGTATATTATCTTGTGGGCCCGGAGGGCCTGGGTAACAGGGCGCAGCTCCCTTCTTTTCCGCAAAGTGATTGGGGAGATATCATTAAAGATTTGGAGCTGATGACCCTGGTGTTCAATGTGGGGGGTATTGCGAGTCTTACCGGTAATAGCGTCCTTGCTTTCAAAATAATGGAGGCACACCACCACATCTCTGGGCCTGGTTGCTCCTGGTAGCCTAGGTGCTAGGGCCCTATGGGCTCTATCAAACCACCAGGCTTCCGCTGGGAGATCAGGGCAAATGCTGGAGAAGAGGGAGCGTAAGAAAGCTCTGATGTCTTGAGGGCCTACCTCCTCCGAAATGCCTCTAATGCGTAGGTTTTGGCACCTAGACCTGTTTTCCACATCCTCAGCGTGTGCTTTGAGGAACGCTACTTCTTCTTGCAAAGCAACATTGCTGTCTTCCAGAGCATTATAACGCATGATTAAATCATCCAAGGCCGCCTCCAGCTTGTCTGTCCGGTCCCCCAAGCAATTAACATCAGTGCGTATGTCATGGAGGGCAGAGCGTATTGTGCTTGCGACAGACTCAGCGATCTTTTCATGTAGCTGAGAAAGCTGTTGTGTGAGCACTGGTACAGTCACTAAGTCAGGCGAGGGTAGAACTTGCCTCAATCCCCTTGCGTCACCAGACAGATCCCCCTCCGAACCAGGATGCACTGGCGATGAGGCCTGCGAAGGCGGGCGAGGATCCACATCCGAGTCATCGGCGCCATCTTGGAGTGCACGTTGCGAGGCCGAGGGAGTTTTCTGCAGAAAAGGCGACATCGTACCTGCCTGATCCTTATTTTTGCGTTTTCCCATGCTGGGGATATTGTCCCACACTTGCTACTGGACCTGGTGCAAAACAAAAACGTCTCAGTCACGCTAATTACCAGGGTTAGCTGTCCCGGTACACGGAGCTCCGTGAACTTGCGACTGCACTACTCCATGCCGCGCATGCGCCCCCTAAATAATGAATGTTAAAGACACTGAAGAGAACCTTTAGAAGGGACACACCGAATCCACTTTTTCGGGTTCAGCCTAACCCCCGAATCCTTTGCGAAGGATTCGGCCGAATACTGAACCATATCCTAATCTTAATTTGCATATGCAAATTAGGGGTGGGAAGGGGAAAACATTTTTTAGTTCCTTGTTTTGTGAAAAAAGTCAAGCGATTTCCCTCCCTGCCCCTAATTTGCATATGCAAATTTGGATTTGGATTCAGTTCAGCCTGGCAGAAGGATTCGTCCCAATACAAATCCTGTTGAAAAAGGCCAAATCCTGGCAGAATCCCGAACCGAATCCTGGTTTCGGTGCATCCCTAGCCTTTAGTAACTTAGTATTTATTTAAGAGAATAGATTTTCCGAAACAGGGGTTTTTAGTTTCAAAGTTTTTAAACCACCATAGCACATTAAGATAAAATATTTATTTATTTCTGGTTATAATTTTCATAGGATGGCACATATTCCTGCATGGTTGCATTTTATGGGAAAAGCGTCTTACAGGATTGATCCTTCCCTATCATTTGCTTTTATATGGAGAGAGGTTGCCAAGACCGAAGTATTGGTTCCAGATATTAATGCTCCTCTGCTTATGGCTTTTAAAGGAGAAAGACTGACCAGACCACCCATTGTTAAAGGCATAAGACTAGTCATGAACCAATCTGTTCCATTTTACTTCCCCTGTGAAATAATTTTCTCTGCAAATTTTTGCGGAAAAATCTGTAGCTGACGAAATGTGGAAATTAGAAGCAAATTGATGCCTGGATAAAAAATTTGCTGTCACTCGCATACCATTAATGGGATTGGTGTGGGGGTGCTACAACCATTCTGAAAGGCTGCTTTTAGGTGCCAACGTTTTTCCTTGTTCCAAAAGGCTGTTTGGGTAAAATGCAAATTATTGCAAATTTGAAAAATTAAATGTATAAATTTATTGTTTGAATATTAAAAATGCACCTCCCATTGACTTCTATAGAAGCTTGCTGTGTTTTAATTGTTGAATTTTTCATTTGACTTTTTTGTGATTTTGTTGATTGATAAATCGTCAAAAACCTGTTTTACTCAATTTTTTTGGATTCATGGCAATAACTCAAATTCAAAATGTAATAAATGTGTCCCCAATTTTTTTTAACAATTCTTTATTTATAATATTTCGAACAACATAAAAAAGGGAAGGGGGTACAAAAGGCAAGAAAGGGAAGGGTTTGGGAATATATTTGCATGAACAAGAAAAAAAAAAAAGAAAAAGATAGAAAATACATATTTAAATATATGTCTTAATTAAAGATTTGTGGCCCTGCAGAATAATTAATTGTAGCTTTGAAATGCCCTAATAATAGCACTGTAACCAATAAAAGTTTATCTCTTATCTCATAGACACAATGAGGCCCATTTACTAAAGGGTCGAATATCGAGGGTTAATCAACCCTCGATATTCGACCATCGAACGATTAAATCCTTCGAATCGAACGATTCGAAGGGTTTTAATCCATCGATCGAACAATTTTCCTTCGATCAAAAAATGCTTAGAAAACTTATGGGGAAGGTCCCCATAGGCTAACATTGGTGCTCGGTAGGTTTTAGTTGGCGAAGTAGGTAGTCAAAGTTTTTTTCAAAGAGACAGTACTTCGACTATCGAATGGTCGAATAGTCAAACGATTTTTAGTTTGAATCGTTCGATTCGAAGTCGTAGTCGAAGGTCGAAGTAGCCTATTCGATGGTCGAAGTACCCAAAAAAATACTTTGAAATTTGAAGTTCTTTTACTTCGAATCGTTCACTTAATAAATGTGCCCCAATGTGTTCCCAATTTAATAAGTTTTATTACATACAATGTGCAAATCTTCTGTCTGTTACCAACTTGCATTAAATTTCCTCCAGAATATATTTAAAACAATAAGAAAACAGAGTTGTTGTTATTCATCAGTATCCACTACCTAGTTTTGTACTGAATGACAGTGATTTTTCTATGCAGTTATCTTTGTACACTGGATAAAAAATAAAACAATAATGATTTTATGCAAATGTAGACAAACACTACTTTTTATAAAGCTTGTCTTTAATGGGTTAAACCAGGTCTGAAGGGGGGGGTGGTGGTGGTAAAATAATGGTATGATTTTCAGTGTAATTCTGTCTTAAAATAAATGACACTTCTTTATAAATATGCTGATTAGCTATTTGTTATGCAGTACATTTGGGATCACAATGCATAGCATTCATTCATGTGTAAGCGTAACAGCTGAGCTTTATAAATATGCTATTTATTTTACACCAATTATTATATGTTTTTGGCTTGAATTAATTTACACACATAAGCCTAATATGCATAATTATTTATATCGTTTATTTTAAAATCTGACATCTATTCAAAAGTTTGCCTGAAATATATAAGGATTCCAGAGATGATATGATTGGTAGATGTTACCTAGTATAGTCGACTCCATTTTAGTCACTAAGCTTTGGTTTGTCCAAAATTGATGGATAAGGTAGGTACACACCTACTTTTAATGATATTTTGACTCATGTTTATGTACTGTACAAGAATAAATATATATTCACACATAGCGGCCCTCTGCAACAACAGTGATATCTCCATTTTGGCACAGTATGATCTAACAATCTGTGACTAAATTTGAACTAGTTGTTTGCAGGTTGACCTGTGTGGAAACCCACGTGTTGACCGTTGGTTGGGCGGGTTTGGGTCGAAATTTGGCCAACCATTGCGGGTTAAAGATGGGTGCAGGTCAGGTTGGGCGTCGCTGACCCCTTCTAAAAAGCAAATGACTTGTAAGGCCACAAATGTCTTGATATTGCTAATTTTTATTACTCATTTTTCTATTCAAGCCCACTCCTATTCATATTCTTGCTCAAATCAATGCATGGTTGCTAGGGTAATTTGAACCCTGGTTACCCGATTGCTTAAAATGCAAATTGAAGAGCTGCTGAAAAAAAAGCTAAATAACTCCTTAGATAATAAAAAATGAAAACCGATTACAAATTGTTTCAAAATATTACTCTCTTTAGCATATTAAAAGTTATCCCAAAGGTGAATAAATCTAATGATCAGCCACATAGCTCACAGAAAATAGTAAGTTTATATTTTTATTTTAGTTGATATTTTTTCCTTACTACTTCTGTGTTCTTCTGAAGCAGGCTATGACAATGGGGCTTTGGATATAACCACAGACAAGTAATATACAGTCATGACCCATAGTTTGGCCCATACTAGAACTTCTCCCAATTTTAATTTACTTATCACATTTGCTTGCTTGTTAATTCTTTAATGCCTCCATTTTTCTACATGAGGTTGAGAATCTGTTAGGCTCACCCTACAATCTCACTCATTAACTCTAGTTTATGATTAGTAATTTCTCCCACTCAGTTCAGCTGAAAAGTAAGTTAATGTTTTTGGAGTAATTCTTTAGTATATGTTATATGGCAGTCACTTCCCAGCCATAATCCTCTATGTCTCAAGCTTTCCAATTTCCCCCAAATTTAACTGGAGGTTTAACTAAAGGAGAAGGAAAGTCATCCTGCACTTGGGGGTGCCAAATGTTAGGCACCCCCATGTGATTGTATTTACTTATCTGACACCCTGGGCCGATGCTCCTATCAGAAAACTGCACTGGCCCGAGGTTATACCAGTGAGAACCAACTGCGCTTGCGTTTGACCCGGGAAATTTGAAGCAAGAAGAACCCGGAAGAGAATCACTCCTTAGTGCTCACTGGTATAACCCTGGGCAGATGCAGTTATCTGCTGATAGGAGCACCAGCCTGGGGTTTCAGGTAAGTCAATACAATCACTTGGGGGTGCCAAGTGCAGGATGACTTTCCTTCTCCTTTAAACCGATATTTGGTTGGTCTGCATCCTACTTCATATGAGTATTCTATGCCCTTGGCTATATATCCTGCAAAGACAAACAGGGCATAAGCAATTTGTTCAATTAAAAGAAAAAGTAATACAAATCTTCTTTATTTAAATAGTACTGAGAGTTTACCCCCTTGTTCATCAGTATACCATTCATCAGAATCCCCCTTGTTTGAATTACAGGAGGGCCGTCTCCTATAGACTTTTAATAAAAAGATTCAACATTTTAAAAATTATTTCCTTTTTCTCTCTATAATTTTAAAACAGTACCTTATATTTGGTCCTAATTACAATATAAATAATCCTTATTGGAGACAAAACAATACTAGACTTCACGTCTAGGGATCCAAATTACAGAAAGACCTCTTGTCCAGAAAGCCCCAGTTTTCAAGTATTCTGGATAACAGGTCCCATACCTGTAATTACCTACCTAACAAGAGCCAAACATGGCTTCAATTCCCCTGTTTGCCCTGTTTATCTTAACAAGATAACAAAAAACATAAATAATTTATAATTAAAACAACAGGAAAACGTGTTCAGCATGTGTTCAAGTTGTATTCACTAAGCTAATCTTGGACAAGGCGGTATACTGTGTAGAGCTGTATAGAGAAGCAGTCTTGTCTCACATCTGTTTTACATATTTTTGCATCATTCTTTATTTTTAGGTGTCCTTGTATAATTAAGATTGCTTCACTCCTGTTCCTCTGTACCAGCCTATGTCATAATAATGGAATGTATCACTCCAAGAGGAGTAAAGATAAGATTTTAGGAAGTGAAGGATAAAGCCTCGCTGATATGCAGTAGACTTGTCAAGGTCATTTATGCTATGCTTTGACCTTCTTATGGTTTATTTTTTAGATACAATGTTTTATTTTTGTTTGATCAACGGTTAATGTATGTGCAGAAATGTTAATGTCCTGTGTATTGAATCGCAATCAAAGGTCACCCTAAACATCAAAAATCTGGAAGCATTATATATCTGCATTGCATGGAAAAATAAGTTACTTGCTATATTTTGTATAGTTGCAAAATAGACCCAGTGAAGTAACAAAAACAAGGGCCATATATATATTATTATTATTATTTATTATTAACATTTACTTATATAAATTCATACAACTAAATCACATTAATAACATACATAGAACATATGGAATTACATACATCACAACCAATACGGTACAAATAATGAGGAAGGCCCTGTGCAAAAGAGCTTACAATCTAAAGGGAAGGGAATAGGACACAATGTGTGGGAGTGGGCAAGATCAGAATTAAGTGAGTGAGGGATGTAATACTGTATGTGATATTTCATTTGGTAGTTAATCAGAGTGAGGGTAGGCTTCTCTAAAGAAGTGCGTTTTAAGAGATCTTTTGAAAGCAGAAAGGTTGGGAGAAAGTCGGGAGAGAATTCCAGAGGAGAGGTGTAGCCCTTGCAAAGTCTTGAATGCGAGCATGTGAAGAGGTAATGAGAGAAGAGTTGAGTAGCAGGTCAGTAGAGGAGCATAGCAAGCGATTGGGTGAGTATGGAGGGACTGGAGAAGAAGAGGATGGTCCACAGAATCAAATGCAGTGGAGAGATCAAGTAGTATAAGTATAAGAAGGGGGTATATTTATCAAAAAGTGAAATTAGAGATCAACACAGTCCCTTGTAGTGAAATTCCACCACCCTCCATTCATTTCTATGGGATTTTTAAAAGAATATTTATCAATGGGTGAAAGGGAAAGTTCATCCTTTGACAATTACGCCTTTCGAAATTCCATCGAAATGTATGGAGAGTGGCGGAAGTTCACTCTAGAGGACTGTGACGATCTCTATTTTCACTTTTTGATATACCCCAAGGAGTCGAGTATCAATTGCTGATTGGTTGTTGAGGGTTTTTGCATGTAGATAACCTTGTGCATGTTCTTACATTAACCTCAAAGTAATAGACCAAGTGGTAGATTATCTTGGAAAAATACAGGAAGTTGTGGCATTGCAAATTAAATGGAATTGTTTTTAGCTGGACCATAAGCTGGCATAGGGTTGAGTGTGTGTACTGTACATTATACTTACAATAATGATGAATGTATGTTAACAAACATATTGTTCTTCTCTTATTCTTTAGCCATTCACATTTGTGCTCTCGTGCCATGTGTAATCTTGATTTCAGCTTCCTCCTGTTGTAGTCAGAAGACAACATAGCCACCAACTTTGCTGATTTCAAGAGGATCAGAGATTGGACTATCAGATGCAGTCATGATAACTGGGGCTTGTATCTCTTAAATCACAGAAAGAAAACAACAACAAGGCATATATCATACAAAGTTGTTTGTTTTAAGGGAATTCATAGACATCGGGGGATAGCATTTCATCCTATTTGCATGATATACAAATCAATGATCCTATGTAATAAGTAGAAGTGCTATATTGGGGGTTTTGGAACCACCATGCTGGATTATTATGTTATTCTATTTTCCCCTTTTTATCTGCTGTGGCTCCAGAGGCTTATTTGATGAATTAAATCTCTCTTCTTGGATTTAAAAAAACCTAAGGGTTGAAGTCTCCCTGTATTGATTGTTGTCTCTAGAGAACTGTCTCAGCTTATTAAGACCTGGAACTGTTTCAAGTCTGAGGCAGCACATGCAAAACGCTGCCTTGGTCTGACAGAGATAACAATGCAATTTTCCCTTCTGAGTTCCTGCTGACAGGTTCAGAACACTTCTCTTAGTCATGATGAATTCTATTAAACCTACTATTAACCAATTACTTGTTGATCAGCTATTTTAAGTTTGTTAAATGAATGGCATCTTTGCCTGTGGTTACAAAATGCCTTAACCTCAATATTTCTACTGTATACATAGTAGTTATGTTTCAAAATTAGGGGCTGAAGCTTTATGGGTGGAGCTCATCACTAATTGTAAAGAGTCCAGCAAATGAATTGTAGGAGTATGCTATAGACCAGTGGTCCCCAACCAGTAGCTCGTGAGCAACATGTCGCTCTCCAACCCCTTGGATGTTGCTCCCAGTGGCCTCAAAGAAGATGCTTATTTTTGATTTCCAGGCTTGGAGGAAACTTTTGGTTGCATAAAAACTAGGTTCACTGCAATACAGAGTCTCAATGTCGGTTGACAATCCACATAGGGGCTACTAAATGGCTAATCACAGCACTTATTTGGCACCCCAAGAACATTTTTCATGGTAGTGTTGCTCCCCAACTCCTTTTACTTCTGAATGTTGCTCACGGGTTCAAAAGGTTGGGGATCCCTGCTATAGACCCTCTAATGTAAGTGAGGAGGAGAAGGCTAAGCTCCTGATGTAAATAGAAAGGCTGCTAGTTTGGGGAAAGTGATGATAATAGGCAATTTTAATTACCCAGATATTGACTGGAGCAACAGTACTGCCAGGACAGTTAATGGGAACAAGTAAACTTGTTGAATGACAATTTCATGGCACCGGTCATTGAAGAGCAACAAAAACCCAGAATCAGAAAAGCTAATTTTAGCTCCTTAAGGTCTGCCCTTCAGAGTATAGATTGGGGCATTATGTTTTCTGCCAAAAACACAGAACAGGAATGGTTGTCATTTAAAATGATATTAAATCTTTATTATTCTCAATATATTCCCTTAAGAAAAAATGTAGAAACACACAAGATCCATCTTATGTGATTTAATATAGTAGTAAAGAAGTTAATAGGAAAGAAGAGAAAGGCATTTACAGTAAATACTACAAGTCTGTGGGGACAGAAGCTGCATTTAATGAATATAAACACTATAACAAATGTTGTAAAACAACAATCCGGAAGGCAAAGATAGAAAATGAGGAGAGCATTGCGGTAGAGGCAACCCCAAAAGTTGTGGTTTGTGTGAGTGTAGCTCCTTTAAATAATGGTATAGTATGGTTGTAACAGATACTGAAAATAGAGAAGTCAGAGTTTCAAGCACTGTTGGCTCATGTTTATAAAGCTTTGCTAAAAAATTATGTGAACAAGGCACCTGGGCCAGATGGAATACACCGTCGGGTACTAAGAGAGCTTAGTCGAGTTTTAGACTGGCCTCTATTTCTGATTTTCTCAGATTCCTTTCATCTAGTATGGTACCTATGGATTGTAGGAAAGCTGTAATTCCTTTACTTCTTTCTAAACTAAGGTCTGTTGGGCTTAAAGGAGAACCAAACCTCCCATGGTTATAAGTCCCCATTGGCCCCCCTCCCTGTCTCCCCCTAACAGTCTTACCCCTGAATTCTGTTCCCTCTAGAAATAGCAACTGCACATGCAGATTGAGCGCAGTGGAGCTCATGGACACCATCTTCTTGTTGTGGTTGGTGAATGGTACATTCTCTACTTGGAGTAAGGTTCTTAGTGGGCATCCCTCAGTGCTCTATATTTGGTCCTCTTTTATTTAACTTGTTCATTAGTGACTTGGTGGAGGGTATTGCAAATAATGTAGGGGAGGCCGATTCACTATGGGTCGAATATCGAGGGTTAATTAACCCTCGATATTCGACTGTGAACTAAAATCGTACGACTTCGAATATCGAAGTCGAACGATTTAGCGCAAATCCTGTGATCGAACGATCGAAGGATTTTTCGTTCGATCGAACGATTAAATCCTTCGAATCGAACGATTCGAAGGATTTTAATCCAACGATCGAAGGAAAATCCTTCGATCAAAAAATCACTGGCAAGCCTATGGGGACCTTCCCCATAGGCTAACATTGACTTCGGTAGCTTTTAGCTGCCGAAGTAGGGGGTCGAAGTTTTTTTTAAAGGGACAGTACTTCGACTATCGAATGGTCGAATAGTCGAACGATTTTTAGTTCGAATCGTTCGATTCGAAGTCGAAGGTCGTAGTCGAAGGTCGAAGTAGCCCATTCGATGGTCGAAGTAGCCCAAAAAAACTTCGAAATTCGAAGTTTTTTTTATTCTAACCCTTCACCCGAATTTAGTGAATCGGCCCCTTAGTGTTTGATGACACTAAACCATGCAGGCCAATTAGGGCCTGCCCAGCTGACCGGGTGCCCTAGGCAACCCGGGCTGGCCAGCCCTCTATCCACTGTGCTTGTGCCCGAATGCGCGCATGTTTGACCAAGACTGTGCACATGCGCAGTAACAGAGGGAGGGGAAGGATGTGGGTGAGGGGAGGGGAATGGGGAGGTGGGAGAGGAGAGGTAGAGAGGGCAGTGAACGTAAACTAGGGGTAGGCAGAAGATGCTTAATAGGTACCTGCTAAATGCCCCCCTTATCGTTGTGCCCTAGGCAGGTGCCTCTTCTGCCTACCCCTAGTTCCGGCCCTGAGCCCAATTAATTCCATCAGGATGCGGCATCTTTGCAGAAGGATCTTGACAAACTGGCAATCCTGGCAGCTAAGTGGCAGATGAGATTCAATGTCGATAAATGTAAAGTCATGCACCTGGGATGTAAAAATATGTCACTCTTAATGGGACTGCACTAGGTAAATCCATAAGGAAACGTAGCTTGAAGTCCTTTTAAAAATGATAAACTTGTCTGTAGCAAGTTGAAGTCAGTAGCTCTATGCTGACGATACTCAGATCTATCTCTCATCTCCTGATCTCAACCCAGAACTCCTAACTCGCGTCTCCTCCTGCCTGTCCGCTATCTCTACCTGGATGTCGCAACGCTACTTTAAATTAAACCTCTCTAAAACTGAAATGGTTCTCTTTCCTCCAACTAACACCAGTAACATCCCCGAAGTATCCATCATAGTTAACAATTCCACTATCACCCCCTCTCCTAAGGCCCGGTGCCTTGGGGTTATCCTAGATTCTGCCCTGTCATTCACTCCTCATATCCAGTCACTTATTAAATCATGTCACTTCCACCTAAGGAACATATCTAAAATACGATCATTTATCACCCAAGACGCTGCCAAAATTCTTATTCACTCTCTCATCATATCGCGTCTAGACTACTGTAACTCTCTTTTAATTGGCCTCCCCCTCCAGAGACTGTCACCTCTCCAGTCCATAATGAACACTGCTGCGAGGCTCATACACCTCAGCAACCGCTCCTCCTCTGCCTCGCCATTCTGTCAATCCCTGCACTGGCTTCCGTTACCTTTAAGAATCAAATTCAAATTAATGACACTGACTTTCAAAGCACTTCATAACTCTGCCCCACCCTACATCTCTGAACTCATCTCTATATACTCACCCACTCGCTTACTACGGTCCTCTACTGACCTGCTACTCAACTCTTCTCTCATTAAATCCTCACATGCTCGCATTCAAGACTTTGCAAGGGCTGCACCCCTCCTCTGGAACACTCTCCCATGGTCTGTCCGACTTTCTCCCAACCTTTCTGCTTTCAAAAAATCTCTGAAAACTCACTTCTTTCGAGAAGCCTACTCTGCTTAACTACCAAACGCAACACCACATACAATACCACATTTGTCACCCACTTAATTCGATCTTGCTCACTCCCACACCTTGAGTATTACTCCCTTCCCTTTAGACTGTATGCTTATGCATAGGGCCTTCCTCACCTTTTTGTACCTGTATTGATTGTGATGTTTGTTACTCCATATATTCTATATATATAATTCATGTGATGTAGTTGTATAATCACATTTACTTTACAGTGCTACGCAATATGTTGGCGCTATATAAATACATGTTAATAATAATAATAATAATAATAATAATAATAGCTGCAAAGGCAAACAAAGCATTGAGCTGTGTAAAAAGGGGCATTGATTCATGGGAGTAGGGGGTTATTTTTCCACTGTATAGAGCACTGGTAAGGTCCCATCTAGAATATGCCCTACAGTTTTGGTCTCCAGCGCTCAAACAGGACATTATTGAATTAGAGAGGGTACAGAGAAGGGCAACTAAGCTGGTAAAAGAGATGGGAAATCTTAGTTACTAAAAAAGACTGGCCAAATTGGGTTCATGCTGGATAAGAGGAGCTTGAGGGGTGATATGATAACTATGTATAAATATATAAGGGGATCATATAATAATCTCTCTGATGCTTTATTTACCAGTAGGTCGTCCCAGCTGATGTGGGAACCTATTCTGATTAGAAGAAAGGATTTTCCTGCTAAATAATCTTAAAGGGATACTGTCATGGGAAAATTTTTTTTTCCCAAAATGAATCAGTTAATAGTGCTGCTCCCGTAGAATTCAGCACTGAAATCCATTTCTCAAAAGAGCAAACAGATTTTTTTATATTCAATTTTGTAATCTGACATGGGGCTAGACATTTTATCAATTTCCCAGCTGCCCCTGGTCATGTGACTTGTGCCTGCACTTTAGGAGAGAAATGCTTTCTGGCAGGCTGCTGTTTTTCTTTTTCAATGTAACTGAATGTGTCTCAGTGGGACATGGGTTTTTACTATTGAGTGTTGTTCTTAGATCTACGAGGCAGCTGTTATCTTGTGTTAGGGAGCTGTTATCTGGTTACCTTCCCATTGTTCTTTTGTTTGGCTGCTGGGGGGGAAAAGGGAGGGGGGTGATATCACTCCAACTTGCAGTACAGCAGTAAAGAGTGATTGAAGTTTATCAGAGCACAAGTCACATGACTTGGGGCAGCTGTGAAATTGACAATATGTCTAGCCCCATGTCAGATTTCAAAATTGAATATCAAAAAATCTGTTTGCTCTTTTGAGAAATGGATTTCAGTGCAGAATTCTGCTGGAGCAGCACTATTAACTGATGCATTTTGAAAATTTTTTTTTTTCCCATGACAGTATCCCTTTAAGGATTTATTTTTACAGTGAGAGCTGTGAAGATGTGGAATTCTCTCCCTGAATCACTTGTACAGGCTGATACATTAGATAGCTTTAAGAAGGGGTTGGATTGCTTTTTAGCAAGTGAAGGAATACAGGGTTATGGGAGATATCTCATAGTACAAGTTGATCCAGGGACTGGTCTGATTGCCATCTTGGAATCTGGATATACTGGCAGTTAGGTAGGTTATATATAGACTTAAAAGGTTGAAGTTGATGGACGTGTGTCTTTTTAAACCTAACTTACTATGTAACAATCTAACCCACAAACAAGTAAAGTTAGTCTGAGATCCCATATCTAGATCAGACTTTTGCTAATGCTATTTTGTTGATAGTAGTGATAAAATTGACCAATAGTTGAACTGAATCCAAATTAAGAAAATCCCTTGACTTTTCATCACACAAACAAGGAAGTCAAACATTTCTCAACCATGCGCTGCTCGCGGTTCTCTTTCCCCCTCTTTTCCCTACTTTGAATATGCAAATTAGGCTTCAGATTCGGTTCAGTATTCAACCTATATTCGGGATTCAGCTGAAACCTAAAATGGTGCATTCTGTGCATCTTATAAACTAAACTAAAATTCCCACAGTTGGCTGTTAAAGGATAGTGGAAATTGTATCTCAGCAAAGGCTGAGGTTCAATGGATATTCCTGTGTTGTATGCTAGTTGTCACTTAGTCATTCCTTTTTAACATTCAACACCATTTTTATAAATCTGTATTTTTAAAACGGCTGTAGTTTTTCTGATAAGGTTTCTTGGGAGAATTCATAAGTATGTTAAGGTATTATCTACGGCTCCCTGTACACTATAGGCTTGGTATTGCTTTCATCAGACAACAGATAAAAGATGAATAAAAAAACAACAGAACTCATAGCAACACAATGAAATGAAGAACAAAAGTTCCGCTTGAAAAGAAAGGTTTTACAAGTACAAGTAAGTAATAATGTGTGAATCAATTATGTTCATTTTTGATCCATCTGGGTTTTTGAAGAAATGTTTTTTATGGGAAGAACATTAAGGGAATATTCATACTATAATTATCCCATGTGGAAATGCATCTGCATGAATAATGAGACGGAAGAAAGAAACTCAATACTTCTCTCCACTGAATGGTAAATAAGAAATGATTTGTGATTCACCAGCTCAGAATCCCAGAATATGAATCCAATATAATGGCTTTCAGCAGACCTCTGCAAAGAATTTCAGCAAGCGATTCTCTATTCTCCTGCTACTGAACAAATAGACTGATGTTATTGAATATCAATAAATATTGAACAGCATGTGCAGTGAGATCATAATCTGGTTATGATGGTGAATTAGAGTTCTCATATTGGAAGTTCAAGGGCATTCAATATACTCTGATGCCTAGAAAAATCTGATGCCTAGAAATTGTGTTTCTCAGTCCATTGAGCTGCAGCAACTAAAATACAAACATTCCTGAAGGACAATGAAAGTTCAGCACAAAATAAATGTCTTGTCAATAGGCACTATTTAATGATCTGATAAATATACTGAGGTTTGGAAGAGATTGTATGGTATTCATGGCACTTGTCATAAATATGGGTGATGCTACTGCTTCTAGTTGCTACAAACGACTCCCAATGCTCATGATCCATGACATCAGCTTCAGCCTTTTTCTGAAAGCTACTTTTGCCTTTAGTGTTGATGTGTGGCTCACAAGAGGCTCATGTGTCACTCAGCACTTCATGAGCAGTTGAACAAATGGAGGAGAGGACGTGGAGTTCACCTCAGCCAATATAGCAGCCATGTCATCTTCGCTCACTGAATGTATGAAGAAGTAAAGAGTCATTATCATTAATTACAACAAGCCTCCTGTGGGTCAGCCAGGAGGAGAACCAATTTGTTTTAGGCAGGCTGTGACAGTCCTTTAATACATTTTTTTAAAGTGCAATCAAAAGTATTACACTTTTCCCCCATTTCTAAACATCATATTCTCCCCATATTTTCTTATATTCTTTAGTGGAGTAAATGTCTACAATGTGGGGGTTAGGGATGCCCTTAGGGCCCAATCTTTTAATGCCCTTTATCCTAATATCAAAAGGTTAGTAGAGAACCTTATACCTTGCTGTGGCATAACCCTACTCCTACCGACAGATGTTTAACCTTGATCAGCATCCCCCCAAGCTAGCTCATAACTAGGTTACAGATATAGGAAATCATCGGTGCAACATTTATTCAGACATACATCTCTGAATATTTAGGAGAGCAATTATGATTTCACCCTAAATCTCCCCATGAATGACCTTCAAGCTAGGCTTTCAAATATAAATTCTCCTCAAATTTCTGGCCTCCATAACTTTCCTACACTGTTTGGCAAGATGTGGTTTATTTTAAATCACCAGCTCCACTGATTTTAATAGGCTTTGCTAACTCAGAGTTGGTATTATTACTTTTCTTAAATTAGCTGTGGATTTTTAAAGAACAGGCCCTTTGGAGCTTTTAAACATTAATTTGCAATCTTAATCCTAATTGGAATGGAGAGGAATTCAGTACACATGAAAATTATACAGCTTTATTCATGTAGAGATCATTAACACAATGTTTGTTCTTATATGGCTATATTCTAAAATTCCCCATAATGTATTGTATAAATTGCACCAATATTTACAACTGCATTCAGGGAGAAATAAAAATATACAATAAAAGTTTGATATGTAGAAATATTAAAACATCTTTTGTGTATTTACTTGAATATGGTATTTTAAACATACATTTTACTAGAAAGTATACAATTGATATTATATATATATATATATATATAATATTATATATATATATATATATATAAATATAATATATATTATATATATATATATATATACATATATACATATATATGCATATGTGTGTGTGTGTGTATATATATATATATATATATATATATATATATATATATATATATAATATAGAGGAAGCAGACCCCACAGACGCAGGGGGGCCTTGGGGAAAATGGGGGCCCAGACCTTGGGGTTAGCTTTTTCTATAGCTTGACGTGTGGTCAGCTTCCACCTGTGATGGAAGGCGCTCATACCCTTGAGCGGGAGGAGAGAGGTGGGAAGCTGCTCCCTGCAGTAGGTGGCAGGCTCCTTCAAAGTTTTTTCACTAGTGGGGCAGCCCACAGTTGTTGGCGGAATGTAGAGAGTATACTGCTTCCTGCAGTAGGCACTGAGCCCCTTTAATGTGTGGTGGAAGGGGGGAACTTGGGGCTAGCGGAGGGGGGCCCTTGATGTGTCAGCCCTGGTGGGCCCAGACCCCCCCATTCCAATGCTGTGTGAGCCACATTCAAATGAAGAAAGTGTTGGGCACCTACACAACCATGAAATGTTTAAAGTTCCAGGGGGTTTCCAAATAATGGCTATGATGAGATATTTGTTAGCCCCATACAAACTACCAACTTGGAAAAGTCTCTGTTTGACAATAAAAATGTGTGCTTATGATTCCAAAACTTACCTCCATGCTAGGAATGTTAAAAGGTGCACCTTTGAGGCCATTGGGCGCAACATATTGCTGATGAGCTACTGGTTGGGTATCATTGTCATACACCAACCCCAGTGTGCCCTATACATTTATTCAAAAGAAGAATTGTCAGGGTTTGTGAAGATGTACAGATGTACCCTCTATGATAATACAATTATTACATCTCATAATTATGATTCTAATCCTAGGCCACTGAAATAATTCTAAAGATGTTTTGTCCATGTTTCTAGTGTAAATCAACCCCATCATCATAATCACAGGCAACATTGTAGATCCTTATACATTAAGACTTACTGGATAGCTCAAAATATTGTTTTGCAGTGGCTACATTTACATACAATGTTACCAAGCACATAAGACGATAAGGAAGCTAAGCAGGTGGTGGGAGTGGAAGGAAGATAGGAAAACATGGGGGAGGAATAGTAGGAAAATACAAAGAACTGAAGGAAATGGGGAAAAGGGAAGGGAAAGGGGGGCATGAGGTACAAATGCAGATCTCCATATTTAAGGACATTGTTGGGTTGATTGAGAATAATATAGATGAGGAGAATAAGAAATGAGGTCTATACCTGTAGTCCTAGACATAAAGTGAGGAACTTTGACTGGTTGCTCACAAGGAAGTAAGTTGGAGCTGGAGTATGTCAGTTACGGACCAGGACACAGAGGAGCAGCATCCCAGCCACTCACTTGTACGGGTCTATCACTGGTGGCTATTTTTGAGTGAACATCACAGCTTGCCAGGATCAGGCAATGGAATTCTTGCATAGGGAAGGTTTAAGCCCAGGTAAAAATGTCAGTCAGTCAGCAAGGTGTAGGCATTATATTCTTTGTGGGCTACATTCCCTGGAGAGATGGTTTATGGTTGCCTGCCCTTCATTCCCATCCCATCATTATATATCTATTTTAATGCTCCTGTATATTGAATATCATCAAACTACAGAAAGTCCTTGTCTTAACCTGGACCCTGGACTGACACAGTTTGCTAAACCAAAGAACCTTTATCAATACAAACAGTTATGATCTTAAAATTGTGGCAATCTCTCCCCTATAAAAAGCAAAAGGGGGGTGTCAAGGCTGTGAGACCAGTTATTTTTTTGGTAATTGTTTCCCAAATAAAAACAACCATTCAGGGAGGTACCAGTCTCATGGCCACAGTACTTTTCAGTGGCCGATGTTCTGGTACATGCTCAGTGTGTTTTGAGCAACTGAGTTTAGAGGTCATTGCAAATTATCAAGCATAAAGTGAGGTTTGCCCGCATGCTACAGGACTGATTATTACATTTCAATTATGCTTATTTTGCTTGTTTCTGAGCTGCCATGTACCAATATTCTGAATTATTATGTTGGTTTGAAAAATTAACAAACTGTTCAACTTCAGGTTATTCTTCTTATTCTTATGTCCTCATTTTCAAAGCATTTTCCTTCAACAGTTTTTAGGGTACAACCCCCCAAACTCTCCACACTTCTTTGTCCTGTAGCGGAGCAGGTTGCTTGTGCTTTTCTAATGGATCCCGTCCTCTGTCTTTTTGGGGCAGATCATGTTGCCCCAGGCTTGGCCCTAGCGGGGTAACCTTTGTGCTCACCATAATTTTATTTGCATCACAGCTTAGAGAGAACATTGGTCTCTGATATGGCATGTGCTTCAACTGCATTTGTTAAGTGATCATTGTTTTTTCAACAAAATGCCTACATTTAAATTCTGGAGGTGTATTCTTATGGCAATGTTTGCACAGTTGTATATATGGGCTCTATAGTGTCAACTCAGCATCTGGTTATCTCAGAAATGGAACTGAACAGCTTGTTCTAGCCGCATGCAAATTTCAAGGATGGGCATTTATTGGTGTTTATAGGCAGAATGTACTTTCTCAAACACTTCCATCTATCATTTGAATCCCATGAAGTCATCGCTGGATGCCGGGAATAGCTCCTGCAAAGAAAACATATTAGATGTGCCGTGTGGGCCATGTCTCTTGCAAATCAGCACTTAGTCACCTCAATAAATATTTGATCAGGTAATAGAATGGAAACTTAAAACTTTAATTTACTATATGCTGTAAATACTAAAAATAACTAGCTAACGATGACTGGTGCAGGTAAGGATACATTCTACTAATACTTTTTGTGATGAAAATGTTATACTGTGGATCTATGAATTGAAATACACCTGAATAAATAGGTTTTGCATGAATATTACATGCAAGTAAGGTCACAGGTTGGTGAAATGTTCCATGTCCAGTATTCATTGTATCAGCACTGTATCAAATGGGCTGCATGTCTGGAATAGGAAATCATAATACTGTATGTTCTTAACAACATTGGTCTAATTTCCTAGAAATGTAGAAAAGGAACTATAATATTGCTAATTCTACACGGTTGTGTTAGATGGGGGAAATCTAAGTCATATCAGGTGCTTACATAGTCACCACACAAACCTTCAAAGACATCGCTAGCCCTCTGTGTAGACCATGTCCTGGAAGATAAACCAGCGAAGGAATTAGGCCAGCAAATGGTGCCTACTGCTTCTGCCATGAGCTGCTGATCTGCCCTTCAAGGCCAACTGCCAAAGTACAGAGTGCAGCTCACACAGATGAGAATGTGCCCTGTACTTAATGTCTGCCTTTTCAATTCCTACTTGCCTAAGGCAAGAGCACCAGAGGACACCTCCATTGCAACTATATGTATATTATGGTGCAATGGCAGATGCAACTCCTTCTAAAAGCAAAGCTTTGCATCTGAAGGTTGTGCACAGAATTCCTGCTTTGTCCATGGGGCAAATTAATTCGCCAGCGACGGCTTCGCCTTCATCGCCACACTTCGCCAGGCGAAACTTCGCTCAGGCAACGCTAATTCACTAAGTTGTGAAGTTTCGCTAGTGTTAATTCGCCAAGCAAAGCAAAGTTGCCCTAGCATTGGCTAATTTGCATACGGCGGGAAGTTAAATTTCAATGGACGTATATGTTGCAGCAAATACATTACACTACACAAGCCCTTAATAAAATAAAATAAAGTTGTTATAATGTCCTACCTACTCTATTGCATTTCGCCTGGTCTGAGGCGGCGAAGGCAGGTCTGGCGCAAGAGGAAACATTCATTAAAAACCATATATTAGTTAATTTGCGTAGTTACGTCCATTCGCTAGAGTGAAAATTCACCTGGCTTTAGAGTGCGAAGTAGCGCTACAGTCAATCTCCTTCAGTAGCAAATTTACGCAGCGCCCATTAGTAAATCGGCAAAGTCCCGAAATGACATCATGCTGGTAAATTTTTGCCAGCATTAGCCACTTCGCCCTTTAGTAAATTTGCCCCCATGTCTTTTGTGATTTTCTCCAGGGCTGTAAATGAACCCTTTAAAGGGGTTGTTGAACTTTCAACACTTTTTTCAGTTCAGTTGGTTTCAGATAGTTCACCAGAAATAAATACTTTTTCCAGTTACTTTCTATTTTCTGTTTGTGACTGTTCTAATATTGAATTTTAAAGTTTAATTTTTCACCTTCATGTGTCTTTCTCAAGCAGCTCGGGGGGGGGGGGGTCACCGACTCTAAATTGATACATTTAGTGGATACATTTAAAGTGCACCTGTTGGTTAAATGTATTATCCCCAACCAAAGGTACAGGCTAATAGAGGGTCCTAGCGCTGGTGGGGGGCAATTAAAGAAAGAAAAACTTCTGTTACCTCAAATGGAGTACGGGCTCAACTAACGTACCAAATTATAAAAGTTTAGAATGTGCACCTGGATTACTGAGCTGCCAGACTGTAACACGAGGCTCAAACATGGAAAGCAATTAAAAAAAAAACTTCTTTGGTGAACAATCTGAAAACAATTGACCTGCAAAAAGTTTTTGGAAAGTCAACAACCCACTTACCCAACTCCTGCAATTTGTGAATTTTGTGGTCACAGCTTCATTGCACCCACGCTTAATGTTTTTAAAAATAAGGGGTGAGCACAACTTTCCCTTGTTTGTTATAGTTTTACAGGAGCAGTGATCAGCTCCATGTTGTATCTCCCACCCTTCCCAGCTATAGTCAGGTGATCCCACTGGTGGCCAGTAAAAGGGCAACCAAGTTTGGGAGTTTTAACTTTGAAAGAAGCAAGTAAGTTGTAGGTAAAACTTAGTCCTTTTATAAAATGTATAATGAAGCAATATAATTTTCAATGAAGCAGATGCAAGTTGAGTGTAGGAACTGGCCACACTGGGGATGACTTTAATGTAGTTGGCCATCTTAAATATATTGCAATATATGGACAAACAATCCCTGGTTTTGTTTAAGGGTAAGGCATTTTTAGTAGCTTAAAGGGCATGTAAATTTGAAAATAGAATAAGGCTACAAATGCTGTATTTTGTATACTAAATATAAACATGAACTTACTGCACCACAAGCCTAATCAAACAAATAATTTATGCTTTCAAAGTTGGCTACAGGGGGTCACCATCTTGTAACTTTGTTAAACATCTTTGCAAGACTTTGCAGTGTGGTCTGGGCTGCTTAGGGATCGTCATAAACAAAGCTGCTTGAGTTCTGCATGGCTGGGAAGTAAGGGGGGGGCTCCTCCTGCTGTTCATAAGTATGATTGTTTCCCTGCTCAGCAGTTAGGGACCATCTGACAATTCCTATCCACAGCAGTAAATGAAGGGAGAATTTCACTGCATACAGTCAGGTTTCTTATAAAAACGGTACACATTTTTTAGTTAAATTATATTGAAGATAGGTTTCTTTTTTATCAAAGAAAGTAAAAATGTGATTTTATTTTTTTGCCTTTACATGCCCTTTAATGCTCCAGGACACTCTTGGAACCATACATTGCAAAACAATAATTAATTAAAAGTAAACCTTAAACCTACTTCTCCCTGCAATGTCTGGTACTGAATAGCGTTGGCTATGAGACAAAGAAGGGCTGTGCTTTCTTGGTTACTGTGCTTCTGATATAATTTCTGTATATGATTCAATAGTTTTAGGATCCAGCTGGTCACTAAAATAATAAAGTATTTTCTTGTTTTTTTCCCCAAACAACGTAAGCTTACATCCATCCTACAATTTGTATAAAAAAGACCCTTATTTACCTATGTGGACACATTTGCCTACAGTTAAACAAAAAAGGATGTTAATTGATATCAGTCACAGTGATAATTACACCCTGAAAAATGTGTTCATTCATACCCCAGTCACAGAATGGTTATCAAACATATTAACCAGCCAGGAACAATACACAGCTACATTAAAATGATTTGTGATCCTAATAATTTAAATTGCTGTTCCAGTTAATTCACATCGCCTTCATAAATCTGATTTTGTGCTTAAAGTAGTGTATGTGTAGGTAGAGAAAGTCATTGCCTGAGGTGTTACGTTGTCATAAACCATTTAAATCATTAGTGAGAATGACGTGTACAACACAAGACTTACAGAAGACTGGGAATTAAATTCCCAGGTCAACATGACTAATCATCCAGACTCGTCAAAATGTATCGGTGCTGCCACAGCACATTACTCATCCTTTCCTGTGCAGAAGGAAGAGATAAGAGATGCAGAGCTTCCTTTCCATTACAGTTATAATAATCATTGTATACAATTAACGAATTTCCCTTGAATAATGGCCAAAGAATATTAGGGCTGACCAATAACTATATCTAATGTATAGACAAGCTTGTCTCAATTATGAACAAAGCCAACTGACCAGGTCAATAGCTTATGCCAAGGCATCCAATTGTCCCCTAGAACTTATTCTAACTAATCATCCTTCTCACCTTGCAAACCCTAAAAATACATTCACACAGGGTCCAGGATGGATGCAAAAGGCCACCTCTTTATTTACACAACAACAACAATCAAACAAACAGTATGATATATGAAACAGTAACCAGCAGCCTGGAAATGCTTGCTAGCAAAAACTCCACTGGAGTGAACGGGACACCGGCTATACCAGCCACCAAGCACATCCAAGCTCTGATGGGAAGGTGAGAGTAGATGAGTAGAGATGTCGCGAACTGTTCGCCGGCGAACTTGTTCGCGCGAACATCGGGTGTTCGCGCTCGCCGGAAGTTCGCGAACGTCGCGCGACGTTCGCCATTTTGGGTTCGCCATTGTTGGCGCTTTTTTTTGCCCTCTCACCCCAGACCAGCAGGTACATGGCAGCCAATCAGGAAGCTCTCCCCTGGACCACTCCCCTTCCCTATAAAAACCGAAGCCCTGCAGCTTTTTTTCACTCTGCCTGTGTGTGCTGAAGAGATAGTGTAGGGAGAGAGCTGCTGCCTGTTAGTGATTTCAGGGACAGTTGAAAGTTTGCTGGCTAGTAATCGTTTTGATACTGCTCTGTTATTGGAGGGACAGAAGTCTGCAGGGGTTTGAGGGACATTTAAGCTTAGGTAGCTTTGCTGGCTAGTAATCTACCTTCTACTGCAGTGCTCTGTATGTAGCTGCAGTGGGCAGCTGTCCTGCTTCTGATCTCATCTGCTGACTGCTGCAATAACAGTAGTCCTTGTAAGGACTGCTTTTATTTATTTTTTTGTTCCAATACAGAGCAGTATCAAGCAGATTACTAGCCAGCAAACTTACTATCATCTGTCCCTGAAATCACTAACAGCTCTCCCCCTACACTATCTCTTCCAAGCACACACAGGCAGATTTTTCAGATACATTTTTGCCCTTGATCCCCCTCTGGCATGCCACTGTCCAGGTCGTTGCACCCTTTAAACAACTTTAAAATCATTTTTCTGGCCAGAAATGTCTTTTTTAGATGTTAAAGTTCGCCTTCCCATTGAAGTCTATGGGGTTCGCGAACCGTTCGCGAACCGCTCGCATTTTTGCGCAAGTTCGCGAATATGTTCGCGAACTTTTTTTCCGACGTTCGCTACATCCCTACAGATGAGCTTGACTCCACACGGCCTGAACTGAGATTCAAAAAAGGCCCTGGCGTTTTAAGTAAACAGAGGCCCAAAGAGTGCCCCCCATCAGCCTAATAAATAGTGTCTGTCTACAACTTACAGCAGCCCCTCTGGCATTTGCCAGAATCCACAGATTGCCAATCCTGGCCGGACTTTGCATAACTACCTTCTAGGACCATTACCCAAGGAGGGGCTAAACTGTGCTCTGTTAAACAGGGCAATACAAGGCCCCTCCAACCTGTAAGGAGGCAAAATGTGAATTGTTAAATAGTTTATGTATAATTAGTTATAATTGAACTGTGAAAGTTGTTGGTACTGAAAAGGGAATAAAGCAAACAGGAACAGGAAATACAGGGGCCATTCTGGCAGTGATAGAGGGACAGCAGTCTTTGTTGACAAAACTAATTAAACCACCATACTTAAACAGGTTTGGACTGGGTCAAATCACTTCCCACTGTGGCCCACAAAAATATTATGCTTTCAAGTCAACCAGAGTGGTCCTTGATTGTATAGATGTGCTTGTGGAGATTACAGCTGTCCACCAAAGAATTTGGAGGCTGCTCTAAAGTGCAATTCTAATGTGTTCTGTGGCTGCTGTTTTTCCAGAGAAATGGCTTCTCAATGCTGTGACATTATCCATGGAAATTCTGAAACTTTTCTGAGGGGAAAAAAATGTGAAAATCTCCCTCAGCTCTCAACTTTGCATTTCAGATGCATCTTATTAGTTATCAGTGTTGGACTGGGCCGGCGGGACACCTGGAAAAAACCCGGTGGGCCCCAGGCCACTGAGATCCGCTTCTCAGTGGCGCGCGACCCCTCTTTGTCGGCGGGTTGCGGCAAAATCAACACATACACACATTCCTGGCGCCGGAGCAGGGCCGTGGCCAGTAGCCCCGGTGGACCCCAAGCCCCCCAGTCCAACCCTGTTAGTTATGCATCTATGGGAAAATTGACAGCATATTCAATACTGGTTATTTCAATGTATGGATACAGGACTTATTCAACCTCTAATTTATAACAGGTATGGGGTCCGTTATCTGGAAACCCATTATCCAAAAATTCTAAATTGTTAAAAACAATTTCCCTTTTCTCTGTAATAATAAAACAGTAACTTGTACTTGATCCAAACTAAGATACAGCATACTTAATCCTTATTGCAAGCAAAACCAGAATGTGAGAATACCTGGTGGTCTAGTGGGGAGAAGGGGATGCCCGCGTCTGGCCTGTCACGTGCTGTTTGTGAATGACCCATGCGCTCATGCCGTTTTGGGGTTTTGTCACATGTGCGGCACCACATCCCTATTCACATTGCCCAATGTGGGTCCTTTTCCTAATAGTTCCTGGGTGTGCTTAGTTCTGATCTGATTGACCCTTGAATGTCCCTGACTTCTGCTAATCCGCTGCCTGTACCGACCCTTGCCTGTTACTGAACATTCTTCGGATTCTGACTTTGTACTGTGTTACTGATTGATATCAACCTCGGCCTGTGACCTCGACTGCGCCTCTGGCTCCTGATTTTATGCTGTTTGGCATTGACCTTGTCCCTCGACTACTCTCCTTGTTCCCTGTCCTTCCTGTACACGTTTAGTTCCCTTGTCTGCCCAGAACTCTCTCCTTGCTACTCTCACGTTAAGACCTGGTGGCATCCGAGTAGAGAAAGGCTCCTCCTGAATCGAAAGGCGGCTGTTATAGGTGGAAGCGTAAGCTGTGATTGGGACCTTGAAGTTTGTCCTTGGTTATGGGATACCTTATATACAGCCTATTGGGTTTATTTAATGCTTACTGGTAAATGATTTTATAGTAGACTAAAGGTATAAAGATCCAAATTATCTGTTATCCAAAAAAAAACACAGGTCCCGAGCATTCTGGATAACAGGTCCAATACCTTTATTACTATTTTAACTTTAATGTAAATCCATCATATATTTCTTTTGTTTCCTTTTATTTGTGCATTTACATTTTAATCAATGTCTGTTCTTATGTAATTGATGCGAATTATGATGCACTTTCGGTTTTATTTGCATAGGTATGAAAAACATATGAAAAACAATATCCTTATTTTGTAAGATCATATTTGCAAAATGGAACACCAACCTTTGCCAATGTCTTAGCAAAGTATTAGCAAAGCAAATCAGAAATTATCCACCTGACACTGTATTGTTGTGTCTGATCTAGCCATAAAAAACCCCATGTTCTCCATTTTAATTGCATTGTCATACATTATTCAGCTTTATCATTATATGCTTATGTGAGTGGCTGATTGTATGTACAGTATGTAGAATAAACCTTAGGGTGGTGTTTTTTTCCCAGTTAATGACGACTTATTGCAGAAGTCCAACAAAACCTCTGCGTTCTTTGAACACAATATTATATTACACAAGACAGCTCTAATGATTCTGATTCTCCGAGAACATTGCTGATCATCAGTGCTGCTTGTAGGTCATCTTTAAAGGAGAAGGAAAGCTACGGAGGCATTTTATTGCCAATAGATTAGCTGCAATAGTGCAAGCTAGACTGCTATATTTATTCTGTAGAATGTTTTACCATACCTGAGTAAAAAGCTCTAGAAACTCTCTGTTTGTTTAGGATATTATTGTGGTGTGACATCACTTCCTGCCTGAGTCTCTCCCTGCTCTGGGCTCAGATTACAGCAGAGAAGGGGGAGGAGCAAACTGAGCATGCTCTTGCCCAGGGCAATGAGGTTTAAGCTGAAAACAGGAAGTCTGATACAGAAGCCCATGTGTACACAATAGAAGGAAAGAAATGCAGTGTTTCTTTTGACAGGGGACTCAGAGCAACATTACTTCGGGGGGTTTACTTGTATATTTAGATGGACCTTTCTGATAAGGCTTACTTAGTTTTAACCTTTCCTTCTCCTTTAAGCAGAGAACAGATGAGGGAAATAGAATAAAATGAAAATGTTTGTTGTCAGCATCCGTCATACTGCATCTCACCAGGCGCCAGTAGGAAAATGGAACACTTAATTATTGCATTGTCTCAAGACTCCATAGTCTCTGTGTAGTCTGTTTCAGAAGATGCAATGCTTTTTTTTTTCAGGCACTCGTTTGCTGATGTACTATACTACTTTGCATATATATTATGTCATGTGAGATCACACTAATAAACCAAGAAGGTATTCATTTTGATTTATTGATTTTTGCCAAGCCACATTCAATGACTCTTAAAGGGGTAGTAATAAACTTTTATTATGATGTAGACATTGATATTCTGAAAAAAAAGTTGCAATTGGTCATGTTTTTTTTTTTTTAATGATTTTTCAGTTATTTATTTTTTTGTTCAGCAGCTCTCCATTTGGTATTTTAGTAGCAATCTGATTGAACCAGAAAGCCGTTTGAACAAGAGACTGGAATAAGATTAGTAGAGGGCCTACATGGGAAAATAAGCAATAATAAGTACCAATAACAATAAAATTGTAGCCTCACAGAGCAATAGTTTTTTGTCTGCTGGGGGTCAGTGAGCCCTATTCGGAAGCTAGAGAGAGGTGGAAGGGAAAAGCAAATAACAAAAAAACGATTGAAAAATAATGAAAACCAACAGCAAAGTTATTAGGAATACGGCATTTTATAACATACTTAAAATTAACTCAAAGGTAAACCACCCCTTTGATGGGGAGAAATTTTGAAGACATCTATGTGATGTTGAAATGTTGACATGATAAATGTTTTATATTTTCCAGAGTGCATCAGAAGTCTGCCTGCTTTTTTGCAATAAATTGGGGGAGGTATGTAGACATCCCATCATGGGCGGATTTTCATTAAGGCTTGGGGAGGCTAAGCCTCCCCAAACCTGCCTGACAACAAATAAAAATTTGTTTGTAGAAAGCCTGTCTCCAGCTAGGGGTGAGGGATGCTTCTTGCAGACATTTAGTGGGACTGTTAATGCGGCGCCTGGGTACTTTAAAAATCCGTGAACACAGCTCAAGCATTATCTAACATTAGCTGCAGTCTCAGTGCTGGTACCTTTAAAGCTAAATCCCGGTACAGCTTTGTGCAATCCGATTGGTTGGAGGTGAATACATGTGACCCTTCTTCCAGCCAATCCCATTTCTCCTTCCTCGACTCGGACTTTGGGGCAAAATGAGCTGGATTGAAGTACAGAAGTAACTGTCCCTCCCACCCCCAATGGTTCTTACAACTATGACTGTTGCAGCAGCAGGTCAGTAAGGGAGCAAGGTTGTTTTTTATGTGTGGGAATAGATCAAATGGGAGAGAAGAGAGGTGCAATGGTGGTGGTGGGACATAGTAGAGAAGTGAATGATGAAAAGAACAATGTTAAACAGAAGTAGAATCATAGAAAGTTGTGCAGATTGGGATAAGAAACTGGAATACTGTATAATACAGAAAAGGGACACATATCTTGTATTTGTAGAGAACATGTAAGTGAGGAGTGTGAATTGATGAAAGGTGGCTGATGTGAGAAGAGAGAGAGAGAAAGATTGAAATGTGAAGAAAAGTATAAGCTGGAAGAGAAGGAAAGCTGGAGAGAAGACATGGAAATAATAGGGAAATAACAGAAAAGAGAGCTCTGAGAAATAGAATGTGAGTAGAGTGTCCCATACTTAGTTAGTGATGAGCGAATCTGCCCCATTTCGTTTTGCTGAAAAATGTATAAAACTACAAAAACAATTTATGAAACAGCGATAAATTTGCGAAATACATGGGCGTCAATTTTTTGTGTGCAACAATTTTTCTTGCTCCAAATGCATTAAAGTCAATAGGCATTTTTTCTTATGGTGACTTTTTTTGTCTTTGTGACATTTTTGTCTTGGAGACTTTTTTGCCACAGTGAATTTTTCCAAGAATCCATGGCTGCCAAAAAAACTGTGCTCATCACTATTCGTTGTACATCTATAAATAAAGGTAAACTGGTCAGATTCGCCAATCACTATAATATATATGGTTGTGGGCCTGTGATTCATGTTTATTCATGCCTTGCAGTGCACTACAGTGGCAACTATATCTACCAGCTCTATGACAGTGTGCTTGGCTACCAGTGATTACTGCCAATCACTTCATGTGTGTCAGGTGCCACTATCCACATTAATGTATAACTTGCTTATGGTGCCGGTATCCACATTTGCATATGGAAAAGTGGAAAAAAATCTTCTTTTGTCATGAAAAGTCACATTATTCCCCTACCTGCCCCTAATTTACATATGTAAATTAGGATTCAGATTCGGTTCGGCCAGGCACAAGGATTCGGCTGAATCCGAATCCTGCTGAAAAAGGCCGAATCCTGGCCGAATCCCGAACCGAATCCTGGATTCGGTGCATCCCTAGAACATAGGCTCATAGTTTTCACCTAAGCAAGTTCCAGCGAAATGGGAACCTTTTCTCTAAATCAGGGGCAATCCTGGCCCCTTTCTCGCCTGAGGCGGCTTGCCATTATTGCCCCTCCCCCTGCGCTCACCATTCTGACACCCGAGGGGGCCTGGGGGAGGGGGTCTGGGGGTCAAGGTTGCTAGTGTGGAGAAGCGCAGTTGCATTTTCTGTTCTAGAAGAGCCGAATTTCTAGGTTGAACCGGTTGAAATTCGCCTATTAAAGTAACAAGGAGCAAATATTGCAAAAGAGGGCCCAGGGTTCAAGTTCTCTGGTGGGCTCTAGGAGACCCAGTCCAACACTGTTCCCATGCCTTATCCATTTCATAATTAACATGGCTGTTACCTTCTTATATATAGAATATTTCCTATGCCTTCTATTAGCCATACTGATTAAAGCTGGCCATAGATGCAAAGATATAGTCACACGAAAGAAAGATTCATATGATTTTCAGATCGTGTATGGAGTGTCCGTACATGGGGTGCAGCCGTTTAGTCAATCGAGCAGGTTTCTGTTGGACATCATTTTTGTACGATTGCTATTTGTCAATTAATGGCCAGAACATTGTCTCGTATGTTATTTTTCCTACTTAATTAATCTGAATGGTTAGTTGTAGATCCGCAGACTGACACGGACGAGCGTTCGTCACTCAAAGAATAAAATCTACACGTCTATGACCATGCTTAAAGGAACCGTAAATATAAAAATGGAAATATAATGTACTGTTGCCTGTCATTGGCAAAACTAGTGCGATTGCTCAGAAACACTACCATAGTTATATTGCAGTATATAAATAACTTATAAGATGCTGTGTAGCCATTAGCCATGGGTAGAGATGTCGCGAACTGTTCGCCGGCGAACTTGTTCGCGCGAACATCGGGTGTTCGCGCTCGCCGGAAGTTCGCGAACGTCGCGCGACGTTCGCCATTTTGGGTTCGCCATTGTTGGCGCTTTTTTTTGCCCTCTCACCCCAGACCAGCAGGTACATGGCAGCCAATCAGGAAGCTCTCCCTTGGACCACTCCCCTTCCCTATAAAAACCGAAGCCCTGCAGCTTTTTTTCACTCTGCCTGTGTGTGCTGAAGAGATAGTGTAGGGAGAGAGCTGCTGCCTGTTAGTGATTTCAGGGACAGTTGAAAGTTTGCTGGCTAGTAATCGTTTTGATACTGCTCTGTTATTGGAGGGACAGAAGTCTGCAGGGGTTTGAGGGACATTTAAGCTTAGGTAGCTTTGCTGGCTAGTAATCTACCTTCTACTGCAGTGCTCTGTATGTAGCTGCAGTGGGCAGCTGTCCTGCTTCTGATCTCATCTGCTGACTGCTGCAATAGCAATAGTCCTTGTAAGGACTGCTTTTATTTATTTTTTTGTTGTTTTACTACTACTACTACTACTACTACTACTACTACTACTACTACTACTATAAGAGCCCAGTGCTATTAGTCTAGCAGTGTTGGGGAGTGGGACTGGTGTGCTAATCTGCTGCTCCTAGTAGTTCAGCAGCACCAACTTTAATTTTTTTTTTTTAATATTCATTCTTTTTTTATTTAACTTTTTTTTTATTTTACTACCGCTGTAGTAGTGTATAAGTTGACCTTTTAGGCATTATTTGCCCTGTAGGCATTTTTTGCCCAGTGTGTTATTCAACCAACTGCTATCTAGCTGTGTGCCCGTGTTCACATTCTGTCTAAATATCCATAATATTACCGTCTCCAGAAAAAACACCGGAGTGACTTTTTTCAAGCAGCCATAATAAATTTTACGTAATCCGTATCCATCGCTGTAGTAGTGTATAAGTTGACCTTTTAGGCATTATTTGCCCTGTAGGCATTTTTTGCCCAGTGTGTTATTCAACCAACTGCCATCTAGCATCACTAACAGCTCTCCCCCTACACTATCTCTTCCAAGCACACACAGGCAGATTTTTCAGATACATTTTTGCCCTTGATCCCCCTCTGGCATGCCACTGTCCAGGTCGTTGCACCCTTTAAACAACTTTAAAATCATTTTTCTGGCCAGAAATGTCTTTTGTAGATGTTAAAGTTCGCCTTCCCATTGAAGTCTATGGGGTTCGCGAACCGTTCGCGAACCGCTCGCAATTTTGCGCAAGTTCGCGAATATGTTCGCGAACTTTTTTTCCGACGTTCGCTACATCCCTAGCCATGGGTATATTCATTCGGAGGAGTATAGACTCAGCATATACCAGATAAGCTCTATAGAATAGAATTGTGTGCTACAGAGCTTATCTGTTATATGCTATTTAACCAGTGCCATTTATTTCCAGTGCTACACAACAGCTTGTGTTTCTGAATCAAACAAATCAGTTTTACCAGTGTTGAGTAATACTGCATTGTATTTTAATTACTTACAAAACACTTTAATTTTTTGGTGTTAATGTTACTTTATTAAACTACAGAGTATTTGGACAGCAGAATGGCTACAGTCACCAGGACTAGTTTCAGGGCAGGACCCCTGATAGTGTCTCTCCTTTGTAGTGCCAAAAGTCTTGGTTTATTACCCTACCATGATGTGTGGCTTAGGGGCCGATTCACTGAATTCGAGTGAATGATTCGAAGTAAAAAAACTTCGAATTTCGAAGTGTTTTTTGGGCTACTTCGACCATCGAATGGGCTACTTCGACCTTCGACTACGACTATCGAAGGATTCGAACTGAAAATCGTTCGACTATTCGACCATTCGATAGTCGAAGTACTGTCTCTTTAAAAAAAAATTCGACCCCCTAGTTCGCCATCTAAAACCTACCGAAGTCAATGTTAGCCTATGGGGAAGGTCCCCATAGGCTTGGCTAAGTTTTTTTGATCGAAGGATATTCCTTCGATCGTTGGATTAAAATCCTTCGAATCGTTCGATTCGAAGGATTTAATCTTCGATTTGAAGGATTTAATCGTTCGATCGAATGAATAATCCTTTGATCGTTCAATCGAATTTTCTGCGCTAAATCCTTCGACTTCGATATTCGAAGTCGAAGGATTTCAATTCCTAGTCGAATATCGAGGGTTATTTAACCCTCGATATTCGACCCATAGTAAATCAGCCCCTTAGTGTTGCTTTTTTTAAGTGTTTTTTTTCATTTTGGGTGTTTCTGGTCAGATACAGCAATTGATACATTTTTGTTTGGAGTTGGGCTTCTGGTGTTCCTGTTGTGCCCAAATAATCTACTGGTGAAAACCTATTTTCTCAGTCCAGACCTGCCCAATCTAGTATATTTTTCACACACACGCCCCTGTGCATGAGTTTTATTTGCCTAAAATACAATGGGGCAAATTTACTAAAGGGCACACAGGGACATTGCCAATATACTAAGGCGTAGAGGACAATTCACTAGCGATAGAGTACATCGCTAACAAAGTTTCACACCCTTTCACCAGGCAAATTTTTTCTCATGTAGACGATTGTTTCTCTGTAAGTGTGAATGTTACATTGCGTTAGCCCTTTCTCCAGTTTCCTTTGCCAGGTTATACCTGGCAAACTGATAAGATGAAGCTACGTCCTCCTCAATCTTATGCCAGTGACATCATATCCTTTATGCCGAAAAGTTATTAAAAAAAATGTTGGCGTTTATTCATATTTTAAAGTGGCATTGTGTTTTAAAGTTATAACTATTAAATATTTTTGTTTTAATATTTTGTTTAACCATTTGAGGGACATGCCACATTTGTTTTAGGGGGGGGCTCATGTCTAGGGCATTAGTTTGTCTTTATTTTGCTTCCTTGGACATTTGTAATAATAAGTGGCCACTTCAAGCATTTGCACCAACATCTCTAATACAGACAAATATAACACCTATATGTACCTGACCTATTCATATTGACCTAAGCGCAAGTGTATTAACGAAGTTTCGCTAGGCAGGAATTATTGTTAGCGAAAGTTTGTTATGAAATGGGAATTACGCTAGCGAAACTTCGCCAGTGTTCAGCTGCAGAGATGCAACTTCGCATTTTGATGAATTAGATTATGCGCTGCGAATTACCGTCTGATGAAGTGGCGGGAAGTGTGGCAAAGCCTTCCCAGGTGAAAATTCGCCCTCAATTTGCCTCAATGGGTTTAATATTTGCCTAAAAATGTCTCAGTGTACTATTAAATCAGCTTTTGACTTTATTTGTTCTCTATATTTTGAATATAAAGTGCATTATTGATTATAATTATTAAAGATGGATGGATTCAACAAGTTCAATCACGACGCTTACGTCCAAAAAAGCAGATAATGCAAAAACGAGAGATGTGATGAACTTCAAACCAACGCAATAAATTGCTGCAAAATTTGTGTTTTATTCAACGATTAAATGGTAAACGTTAAATAAAACACAAATTTTGCAGCAATTCACTGCGTTGGATTGAAGTTCATCACACTTCTTGATTTTGATTATAATTATTGGTTGGTTGGTCTTCTTTATCATACCACACCATGACTGTGTATTATTGACATCCACATGAATATTGTAGATTACGGAGATATCCTGTGACATAGAATTGAATGTATTAACATCCAGAATGCTCAGGACCTGGTGTTTTCAAAATAAGGGTTCTTTCTATAACTTGGATCACCATACCAAGCTTGCTAAAAATCATTTAAAAATTAAATAAAGCCAATAGGATTGCTTTGCCAGCAATATGGATGCATGAAGCTTAGTTGGGACCAAGTACAGGCTAGTTTTTAAATATAACAGAGAAAACAGAAATCACTGGAACATTTAATTATTTGCTTCAAATCAACTAAAAGATTGCATTTCCATAAATCAAAACTTTCTGCATAATGAGTCTCCAGATAAGGGATCCAGTACCTGTACTATCAGATGCTATACTATCAGAGCAATCTCATACTGTGCCCAGGGGTTACCCATTTTGCAAAGTGCCATTACCAGGCTAAATTCCTATATTACCCTCCACTGTGGCTTTTTGATTGACAGGCAATCTTTTTAACTCGAATTTGCTTTCATGGAAGCAACACTGCAGCATTCGCCACTAATTCTGTCACCCTAAAACACAGGAAATTTTCATGGGATATATTTCGAGAAAAATGAGAGATGAAACAATAAGGTTCACATTTACCTAGGGTCGAATATCGAGGGTTAATTAACCCTCGGTAATCGACTGTCGAAGTAAAATCCTTTGACTTCGAATATCGAAGTCGAAGGATTTACCGCTATTCCTACGATCGAACAATCGAATGAATAATTGTTCGATCGAACGATTAAATCCTTCGAATCAAACGATTCAAAGGATTTTAATCCATCGATCGAAGGATATTCCTTCTATCAGAAAATTGTTAGGAAGCCTATGGGGACCTTCCCATAGGTCAACATTGGCCTCGGTAGGTTTTATGTGGCGAACTAGGGGGTTGAAGAATTTTTTAAAGAGACAGTATTTTGACTATCGAATGGTCGAATAGTCGAACGATTTTTAGTTTGAATCATTCGATTCGAAGTCGAAGGTCGAAGTAGCACATTCGATGGTCGAAGTAGCCATATTCGACCATTCGAAATTAAAACTTTTTTTCCTCTATTCCTTCACTCGAACTAAGTAAATGGGCCCCTAGGCTTTAGTTATTCTGTTATCCTAAAGGTGTCGGCACTGCATAAAGAAAACATAAAAGAGATTTCTTTTAAATTAAAAATTGTGACAAAGTGTTAATAAAATTAAAGAAAGATAAAGAAAAATTAAAGAAAAAAATAAAAATTTTAAAAATTTTAAAATTAAGAAAGAATTATGACAAAGCGTTCTAAACACATGATACAAAAAAGAGAAGCAAAGCATATATGAATCATGGCACCAAATCAGCTTAGTTTATAAATATTTAATCCTTTACTGTGTATATGAAATATTGCTATTGCCTATCATGGAAAAGCTATTACTTACAATACAGCATAGCAGCAGAATAGAAATGAGATGAATATATGAGCAGTGTTTGGCATCAACCCATGCCTCTCTCAGTCTGAATAATAGGATTGGTACTATATTTTCTTTTATAGGTTTTAAGATCTGGTGACAAAATCTTAAAGGGGCGGTTCACCTTTAAGTTAACTCTTAGTATGTTAAAGAATGGCTTATTCTAAGCAATTTTTCAATTGGTCTTCATTATTTATTTTTTATAGCTATTGAATTATTTGCCTTCATCTTCTGCCTTTTTCCAGCTTTCCAATAGGGGGTCACTGACCCCATTTGAAAAAAACGAATTCTCTGTAAATCTTTTTGCCATATTGCTTTAATCATCTTTCTATTCAGGGCTTTCCTATTCATATTCCAGTCTCTTATACAAATCAATGCATGGTTGCTAGGGTAATTTGGAGCCTAACAACCAAACTGCTTAAAGGACCAGTAACATCAAAAAATTTAATTTTTTAAAGTAATAAAAATATAATGCAGTGTTGCCCTGCACTAGTAAAACTGCTATGTTTGTTTCAGAAACACTACTATTGTTTATATAAATAAGCTGCTGTGTAGCAATGGGGGCAGCCATTCAAAGGAGAAAAGGCTCCGGTTACCCAGCAGATAGCAGATAAGCACTGTAGAACATAATGCTATCTGTTATCCATTATTTATCCTGTGCCATATAGCCGTTTTTCAATTTCCGCCATTGCTACTCAGCAGCTTGTTTATATGAACTATAGTAGTGTTTCTGAAGCAAACACATCAGTTTTACCAGTGCAGGGCAACACTACATGATATTTTCATTACTTTAAAACACTTTCAGTGTTTGGTGTTACTGTTCCTTTAAATTGCCCACTGAAGAGCTGCTGAATAAAAAGCTAAATAACTCAAAAACCACAAAAAATAAAAAAATGAAAACCAATTGCAAATTGTCTCAGAATATCACTCTCTACATCAGGTAACTCAAAGCTGGACAGCCGCTTTAAGATAAGATCTGAAGATAAGATTAAGATAAGGGAATGTTTTTATACATAGACACATATAAATGTTCAGACAACAAAACAGTTACTCTCCACTGAATCATATAAAAATATTAATTGTCATTAGGGCATCTTTTGCAATAAATATTAACGAGACAATTTCATGAATGTTTCTCTTTATATTGGCCAGTCTTTATAAAAATACATGGTGAAAAGCTGGCTTCATTCATAATGAATCAGATGCAGTTGCCCATATTGCCATAAATTGCATGGGTCACAGTGCCTTGCTTTGATAAAGAGGAGAGCATTCCCTTATCAACATTTTGGCACATTGTCCTTTAATATATTGATTTGTTGTCTGTATGCATGGCTCCCCTGCTTAATAGTGAAGGGTGAATAAATTCGCCAGGCGCAAATTCGTTGCAAATTTCCACGTTCCGCCACCAGCAAATAAATTTGCAAAACTGCTGCAAAAATTTGCCAGAGTCTAAAAAGTTTGGACACTCATTTGAAACGTCGCTCGCGTCAAAACCGTTGCGCGTCAACATTATTCGGACGATGCAAATTTTTTGCAAATTTTCCGCTGTTTCGATAATTTCACAGGAAATTCGTGATTTTTTTGGCGAAGCGAAACAGGAATTCGAATCCTACTGAAAATGGCCGAATACCGAACCGTATCCTGGATTCCTGCATCCCTAATTTTTGGTATTTTTAAATGAGTCATGTGACACAAGTAAATATGAAAAATTGTGAGAGTATAAAGTGTATAGTGAATAATGCAGAATGCTCTGGCCCTGTGGTTTTCCGGATAACAGATTTTTCCATAATTTGGATCATACCTTGTCTACTATAAAATCATGGAAACATATAAATACAAATAAATAAAATAAAATAAACAGGCTGGTTTTGCTTCCGATATGGTTTAATTATATCTTAGTTGGAAAAAAGTACAAGGTTCCTTTTGGTTATTACATTTTTAAAAATTTGGATTATTTGATTATAATGGAGTCTATGGGAGATGGCCTTTCCGTAAACTGGATAACATGGTTTCAGATAACGGTTAACCTGTAGTAGTATTTTTCCACAGGGGGTATATTATTTATTATTAAAAATCACAAGTTTGAGTGAGCACCATTTATATAGTGAATAAAGCACCCTCCATTGCAAAATATAAGGTTATCATAAGTTACAGAGGCGTTCCATGACCATATCAAATGACAGTAGTCTGAGAGGTTACGTCAAACCAAGAACTTATTTATTGAACAGAGGATGATATGGCTCACAGCAGAATAACTCTTCAACTACAATGACAGCACACAGTGGAACATCTTCACACTTTCACCCACCCACATGCCACCCCATGCCTCCAGTTGCTTACTCCTGTTTCCATTCAAGTGGATAATCCAGGTTGGGAGCAATTTTTTTTATTTTTTTAGTACATATTTAGAAATGAATTATTAGTTAGCATACAGGTGGTTTAGGATTAACACTTTTATGAAATAATTTAGGTGACATCACTGCGTTTGTAATTTTATCACATTTGGCCGAACCAATAACTCTTTAATGTTCATTAAATAGCGCCCTAGCTGTGAGTGAGGTGGAGTTGCCAATTAATAGGGGTTAACGAGGCCCGGTACATATTGAGATAATGGGAGAATTTTTACCATAGTTCAGGTACTTGGAGGTTGACAAATATACTTATTTTCATACAGCTAATGATTATCATATTCTAGAGATAGTATAAGTATGGCCTTGATTGATTACATCCTCAAAATGTGATACAGTAGCATCATGAGTTAAGATACTTTTGTTACAACATTTTTAATAGATAATAATGCTACTTTATGTTTTTAACTTTCTTTTAACCAGTTGTTTGAGATTTAGTAATAGACATACAGTTTTTTATATATTATCCAATTGGATATTTAGACAAATGAACCAATTTAAGATTTATGCAATAACAAGTTTATGTTCTTTGGCAGTCGCTCAGTTTTGACAATTGCACTACGTCACTAAAGGTGGCCATACACGGGCCGATAAAAGCTGCCGACAGACCGTGTCGGCAGCTTATTGGCCCGTGTATGGGGCCCCCCGACGGGCTTCACCGATCGAGATCTGGCCGAAAGTCGGCCAGATCTCGATCAGATGGGACGAAAAATCCCATTGGATCGTGGCCGCATCTATTCGTTGATGCGGTCCCGCGATCCGACCGCCCATTGCTATCCATTAGGATTCGATCGTTGGGCCCTAGGGCCCACGATCGGATCAGCCCGATATTGCCCACCTCAAGGTGGGCATATCTATTTAACTAAGTAAATGGGCCCCTAGGCTTTAGTTATTCTGTTATCCGAAAGGTGTCGGCACTGCATAAAGAAAACATAAAAGAGATTGCTTTTAAAGAAAAAATTGTGACAAAGTGTTAATAAAATTAAAGAAAGATAAAGAAAAAAAGAAAAAATTTAAAAATTTAAAAATTAAGAAAGAATTGTGACAAAGCATTCTAAACACATGATACAAAAAAGAGAAGCAAAGCATATATGAATCATGGCGCCAAATCAGCTTAGTTTATAAATATTTAATCCTTTACTGTGTATATGAAATATTGCTTTTGCCTATCATGGAAAAGCTATTACTTACAATACAGCATAGCAGCAGAATAGAAATGAGATGAATATATGAGCAGTGTTTGGCATCAACCCATGCCTCTCTCAGTCTGAATAATAGGATTGGTACTATATTTTCTTTTATAGGTTATAAGATCTGGTGATAAAATCTTAAAGGGGTGGTTCACCTTTAAGTTAATTCTTAGTATGTTAAAGAATGGCTTATTCTAAGCAACTTTTCAATTGGTCGTCATTATTTATTTTTTTATAGCTATTGAATTATTTGCCTTCATCTTCTGCCTTTTTCCAGCTTTCCAATAGGGGGTCACTGACCCCATTTGCAAAAAACAAATTCTCTGTAAAATCTTTTTGCCATATTGCTTTAATCATCTTTCTATTCAGGGCTCTCCTATTCATATTCCAGTCTCTTATACAAATCAATGCATGGTTGCTAGGGTAATTTGGAGCCTAACAACCAAACTGCTTAAAGGACCAGTAACATCAAAAAATTAAATGTTTTAAAGTAATAAAAATATAATGCAGTGTTGCCCTGCACTAATAAAACTGCTATGTTTGTTTCAGAAACACTACTATTGTTTATATAAATAAGCTGCTGTGTAGCAATGGGGGCAGCCATTCAAAGGAGAAAAGGCTCCGGTTACCCAGCAGATAGCAGATAAGCACTGTAGAACATAATGCTATCTGTTATCCATTATTTATCCTGTGCCATATAGCCGTTTTTCAATTTCCGCCATTGCTCCACATCAGCTTGTTTATATGAACTATAGAAGTGTTTCTGAAGCAAACACATCAGTTTTACCAGTGCAGGGCAACACTACATGATATTTTCATTACTTTAAAACACTTTCAGTGTTTGGTGTTACTGTTCCTTTAAATTGCCCACTAAAGAGCTGCTGAATAAAAAGCTAAATAACTCAAAAACCACAAAAAATAAAAAAATGAAAACCAATTGCAAATTTTCTCAGAATATCACTCTCTACATCAGGTAACTCAAAGCTGGACAGCCGCTTTAAGATAAGATCTGAAGATAAGATTAAGATAAGGGAATGTTTTTGACACATATAAATGTTCAGACAACAAAACAGTTACTCTCCACTGAATCATATAAAAATATTAATTGTCATTAGGGCATTTTTTGCAATAAATATTAGCGAGACAATTTCATGAATGTTTCTCTTTATATTGGCCAGTCTTTATAAAAATACATGGTGAAAAGCTGGCTTCATTCATAATGAATCAGATGCAGTTGCCCATATTGCCATAAATTGCATGGGTCACAGTGCGTTGCTTTGATAAAGAGGAGAGCATTCCCTTATCAACATTTTGGCACATTGTCCTTTAATATATTGATTTGTTGTCTGTATGCATGGCTCCCCTGCTTAATAGTGATGGGTGAATAAATTCGCCAGGCGCAAATTCGTTGCAATTTCCACGTTTCACCACCAGCAAATAAATTTGCGAAACTGCTGCAAAAATTTGCCAGAGTCTAAAAATTTTGGACACTCATTTGAAACGTCGCTCGCGTTAAAACCGTTGCGCGTCAACATTATTCGGACGATGCAAATTTTTTGCAAATTTCCGCTGTTTCGCAAATTTCACAGGAAATTAGTGATTTTTTTGGCGAAGCGAAACAGGAATTCGAATCCTACTGAAAATGGCCGAATCCTGGCCGAATACCGAACCGTATCCTGGATTCCTGCATCCCTAATTTTTGGTATTTTTAAATGAGTCATGTGACACAAGTAAATATGAAAAATTGTGAGAGTATAAAGTGTATAGTGAATAATGCAGAATGCTCTGGCCCTGGGGTTTTCCGGATAACAGATTTTTCCATAATTTGGATCATACCTTGTCTACTAGAAAATCATGGAAACATTAAATAAATAAAATAAAATAAACAGGCTGGTTTTGCTTCCGATATGGTTTAATTATATCTTAGTTGGAAAAAAGTACAAGGTTCCTTTTGGTTATTACATTTTTAAAAATTTGGATTATTTGATTATAATGGAGTCTATGGGAGATGGCCTTTCCGTAAACTGGATAACATGGTTTCAGATAACGGTTAACCTGTAGTAGTATTTTTCGACAGGGGGTATATTATTTATTATTAAAAATCACAAGTTTGAGTGAGCACCATTTATATAGTGAATAAAGCACCCTCCATTGCAAAATATAAGGTTATTATAAGTTACAGAGGAGTTCCATGACCATATCAAATGACAGTAGTCTGAGAGGTTAAGTCAAACCAAGAATTTATTTATTGAACAGAGGATGATATGGCTCACAGCAGAATAACTCTTCAACTACAATGACAGCACACAGTGGAACATCTTCACACTTTCACCCACCCACATGCCACCCCATGCCTCCAGTTGCTTACTCCTGTTTCCATTCAAGTGGATAATCCAGGTTGGGAGCAATTTTTTTATTTTTTTAGTACATATTTAGAAATGAATTATTAGTTAGCATACAGGTGGTTTAGGATTAACACTTTTATGAAATAATTTAGGTGACATCACTGCGTTTGTAATTTTATCACATTTGGCCGAACCAATAACTCTTTAATGTTCATTAAATAGCGCCCTAGCTGTGAGTGAGGTGGAGTTGCCAATTAATAGGGGTTAACGAGGCCCGGTACATATTGAGATAATGGGAGAATTTTTACCATAGTTCAGGTACTTGGAAGTTGACAAATATACTTATTTTCATACAGCTAATGATTATCATATTCTAGAGATAGTATAAGTATGGCCTTGATTGATTACATCCTCAAAATGTGATACAGTAGCATCATGAGTTAAGATACTTTTGTTACAACATTTTTAATAGATAATAATGCTACTTTATGTTTTTAACTTTCTTTTAACCAGTTGTTTGAGATTTAGTAATAGACATACAGTTTTTTATGTATTATCCAATTGGATATTTAGACAAATGAACCAATTTAAGATTTATGCAATAACAAGTTTATGTTCTTTTGACAATTGCACTACGTCACTAAAGGTGGCCATACACGGGCCAATAAAAGCTGCCGACAGACCGTGTCGGCAGCTTATTGGCCCGTGTATGGGCCCCCCCGACGGGCTTCACCGATCGAGATCTGGCCGGAAGTCAGCCAGATCTCGATCGGATGGGACGAAAAATCCCGTTGGATCGTGGTCGCATCTATTCGTTGATGCGGTCCGCGATCCGACCGCCCATTGCTATTCGTTAGGATTCGATCGTTGGGCCCTAGGGCCCACGATCGGATCAGCCCGATATTGCCCACCTCAAGGTGGGCATATCTGGGAGAGATCTGCTCGTTTGTCGACATCGCCAAACGAGCGGATCTCTCAGTGTATGGCCACCTTTAGTCTGTGGTTTTCCCGCCAGATCTTGTATATATTGCAGGTTTAATATGTAATTGTTACTTTGATCTGTAGCTGTCAATCTGTAGCTTTACAACCATAAAAATCTTTTCAACTTTTTAAAAAAAGCCCTGAGTGCGGACCTTATTGGATTTGGAGTTAATAAATACGATGGACACTGCACCCAGGCCCGTGAACCATTTATTGTGAGTGCCGACAACATGGAGTTTATATATATATGTATATAAAATATATATATAATTGGCTTTTGGCAGAGAGCCCAGAACAGCGAACAGCTGCAAATAAGGTCCCTTGGGAGAAGTTAGACTCACAGCTTAAAGGGCAATTCTCCTTCATTGGCAAAACTGTAATAACTTAAAAAAAAAAAACACAGAAATATGTTCAAACATTTATAACCTGCCAAATTTTGTAAAATTAACATAGTAATTAGGGGTGTGGCCACAAAAATGGGCGTGGTCAAAGAAATCCCTGCGCTACGCACGACAGCTGTTTTTTCCCCTCTTTTTATTTACAAAATGTTGGGAGGCATGGTATTGTTCATTTTCGCAGAAAACATTGTCACTGTATATACAATTTAAATAAACCAAGTTAAATCCAAGAACATCCCAAAACACAACCATTAAGGGTTCGCTGCAGTGCAGTGGATCATTCCAATAGCAGGCTGGAAAACTCAGGATTAAGCCAAACACAATCTGTAGGGAAGTGCAGAAAACCAACCACTGGTGCAGTAATTGAAGTGCTCGTGTGCCAGTATTAACCCCTTAAAAGTGCAAGTGCTCAAATCTTCATAGAGGGGTGGTTCACCTTAAGTTTGTTATAGAATGCCCAACTTTTCAATTGGTCTTCATTATTTTTTTTTATAGTTTTTTTAATTATTTGCCTTCTTCTTTTGACTCCTTCCAGTTTTCAAAAGGGGGTCGCAGATCGCATCTAAAACAAATGCTCTGTCATTGTCATTGCTACTTTTTATTACTCATCTTTCTATTCTGGTTCACCTTTTTAAATCAATTCATGTTTGCTAGGGTAATTTGGACCCTAGCAACCATATTGCTGTAACTGGAATATGAAGAGCTGCTGAATAAAAAAACTCAAAACACACAAATAATAAAAACTGAAAATTAATTGCAGATTGTCTCGGAATATCACTCTCTATATCAAACTAAAAGTTCATTCAAAGGAGACCAACCCCTTTTAGGAAAATGAGTGTAGACATTGGTGTTCTCCTTTTTGGCTGAATCACCTGCTCACATGAGGAAGCATTGTGGACCACGCAAAACACGTAGGTTTTCAGCATTTTAAAGACTTTTATACTCAATGTCTTTTTTCTAATGATTTTACATTAAAACGTTATTATAATATTTTGCTGCATTCTGTTGTTAGATGGTATCTATTTTGGATATACAGAAGGCTCTTGATGAGTGATTGAGGTTTGGCCTGGTTATAATGGCATCTGGTGAGTAGGTGATGGTTGCTAGATCACCTTGTACACTTCTTTCATTAAGAAGACTTGAGCAGTTGCGCTTTTAAGGGGTTAATACTGGCACATGAGAACTTTAATTATTGCTTTGAAGATACTGCACCAGTGGTGGTTTTCTGCACTTCCATACAGGTTTTGTTTGGCTTAATCCCAAATTTTCTAGCCTGCTATTGTAAAGAACCCTGCACTGCAGCTACCCCTCATTGCTTGAGTTTGGCTTAATTTGGAGAATCTGGCAGAGTGGATCAATTTGGGGAGCTGCAATCAAGCTACATTACCACAGTACAGCGCTGAATGAACTTACTTTCATTGGTTAGATACTGTCACATGGTCAGAAGGGCCACAATCAGTAATCATGGGGCTGCACTACTAAGTTAGTAGGGCGGGAGGGTAAGGCGGGCCTGGGCCCTCCCTTCCCTTCCACCCAAGGGGAGCCCTGTTATTGGTCACTTGGGCCCCCTAGGCTGTGGGTCCTGAAGTTAGAATGGGGCCCCGATTACAAAAACAAAATAGCAATGCATTGTCACCCCTTGATCCACCTGACCTAGGGTTGCCACCTGTCCGGTTTTGACCTGGACAGCCCGGTACACAGCGGGCGATCTCTGCATCATACCCCCGCCCCGGACATCATGGCCCCACCCCTCTACAGCACACCACGCCCCTCCACATCATAGCCCTGCCCCCTGCCCGGTCTCCACTGGTTGGAAAGGTGGCAACCCTAACCTGACCAAACCTATCCAGCATCCATCCAATCCCCACACATTTCTGCAAGCCCCGCTCTGGCAGCCAAAAAATGACTTCACTCTAGACTTGTATGTAGAAACCCTAAATTTTAGGTATGTTTTACTCAGGCAGTTTCCCTTGTATTTGGACACCCAGGCAACTATGTCCCTTTACCTGGGTCCATTGTAGTTGTTTGTTATGTCAGGTGTAGGGTTATGATGTAGCAATTGCAGATCATTCATTTTAAAGATGGATTTCATTAACCCATACAGGTGGCAACCCTACCCTTAGTGTTTGAGCACTTGCTTCTTGGCTCATTGTAAATTGTCATTTTAATTCTAATTGGATATGTTTGAAGAAGATAAAATAGGCCTGGTTATTGAACAAGTTTTATCAAAGAACCTTTATTATAAGTGTAAAAAATGTTACCATAGTTATTCCATGGGTGGAAGCTAAAGCAGCTAACCCCGAATCTAATAGAATTGCTTTGCTGCCATCTACAGGTTAAATTCAATACAATGCCTCGAAGTTTTAATTTTTTTTGGTACAGGGCTGAACAATAGCTTTTGCCTTATCTCAAGGTAAAGTTAATATGCGGGCTATTGGTCATTTTAAACACACTACTTGCTGTGATGTAATTACAGAATATGCATGAGAACTCCTGTTGTACCCCACTTTAGGGCTACTTCACACACAGACAAACGGTGTACTTAAAGGGCATGTAAAGTCTAAAATAGAATAAGGCTAGAAATTCTGTATTTTGTATAATAAATATAAGCATGAACTTACTGCACCACAAGCCTAATCAAACAAATTATTTATGCTTTCAAAGTTGGCTACAGAGGGTCACCATCTTGTAACTTTGTTAAACATCTTTGCAAGACTAAGACTGTGCACATGCTCAGTGTGGTCTGAGCTGCTTAAGGATTGTCATAGATGCTTGAGTTCTGCATGGCTGGGAAGTAAGGCGGGGGCTCCCCCTGCTGTTCATAAGTATGATTGTTTCCCTGCTCAGCAGTTAGGGACCATCTGACAATTCCTATCCACAGCAGTAAATGAAGGGAGAATTTCACTGCATACAGTCAGGTTTCTTATAAAAACGGTACACATTTTTGAATTAAAGTATATTGGAGATAGGTTTGGGAAGGCCAGAACAAGTACAAACAATAAGAATATGTATATGAAGAACAGAAGTACTGGGGTTGGGGAATCAGGAATCAAAGGGGGAGAATGAGTTGGCAAAAGATGAAGCAGGGAAGGGGCAGAAGAGAGGCTGCAACTACGGGTAGGTAGCAGAACATGTGCTTAGCATGTGACATTTTTTGGAAAAGGGGCAGCACAATTTCAGAAACTGTGCCGGTCACCTTCATGGCATGCCTACTGCTGCATTCATGACCTAAATGTCTGCTTTCCTGTTGTCATATGTGAGCTAAGCCCCACAAATGTACCTGGGGAAGTTGGTGAAATGTCACAGAACCTGGTACAGATACTATGGCTCTATCTTGTGCTTTATGGATAAAGTTACATGCATATACATACAAATCTAATACTATAATTATAACAGTGTTGGACATTTTTTTTTATAATAGTAAATAAAGTTTAGATATAAAATTGTAGGGACTGAAGGGTTAATTACCTACAGAGAGCCACATGGCTGAGCTATGGGGTTTCCCAGGGGCTGGGGCCAGAGCATTGTGGGTGCATGTGCTCAGACAGCCATTATAGATTTCTGCTGTTTTACTGCTGGATGTTACTTCTTGGAGGAGAGAGTGAATTCAGCAGCCAAGATGTAGAGGCAGGAGGCCTCTGAGGCTGGGGTAGGTGACCCCATGCCTGGGAGCTCGATCAGAAAAGCCTCTATTGCGGCATATCTCTGCTACCCTTCCAATGATGACTGGCCAAGAACTGGCTGAAGTGGTTCAAATTGCAATATTTTTGTTTCCTCTGCATTGTTTATTTCCTAAAGATGAGATAACATTGCTATCAGATAAGGAAATCTCCATGTTCTTCATTATCTGCAGAATTCATCCTTTTCTGAAAACTACGACCAAATCTGCATGGATTTTCCCCCCTATTTATCAATACATTTGTCCGAAAATTTCCTGTGCGCGAAAAAACTCGATAAAATTGTGAAAAAAATCTGAATACCGCGTTTTTTTCAGATTTGACTCCCGAATACCGCAACTTTTTCAGATTTGTCGCCCGAATACGCTTCTTTTTCGGAAAACCCAGTACAAATCAGGATAACTTCGGGACATTGACTTGAACTTGGCAGGTCTAGGTTGGAGTACTTTTTTATTTGGACTTTGAACACCATCGGGGTTTAATAAATCATGAAAAATTCCATGAAGAAATTATGTTTTTCCCCTTTAAAAGTACAATCAGAAAAAATTGGACTTTAATAAATAACATCAACAATGTCAGTACAATAAACCTTTTGAGGGTTTTGGTTTCTGATAGTTCTACTCTTTTCTCCTTTTCTAGGGGTTTCCCACCCTTGTAGCAATTATTATCCTTTGCTTATTGTCACAGGACCTTTTCTCCAATGCACAACGAGGATAAGCACAAATATGAGTGTTTGGACACCAGTATCAATATGTGCAATGACCGTGTCCATTTTTGTGTGGCCACAATTGCATCTGCAGTTGTATATGAGCCCTTTGGTTTAATAAATGAACTCATTGTCAGAGACTTAAGGGCTCTTTCATGAACACAGATGCAATTGTTGCTTGAGCTTAAGTCGACCCTGGCATGAATTTGCACCATTGTATCTGTCCAGTCTGTTCAAATGAATAGTATGGAAGTGTGCCTATTGACACAGGGGAACCTTGGAGCTTGCACCCTGAAGGTGGTAGTAATTCCAGGGTTCCCACTGCATGCTGTGTCAATGAGTGCACCAGACTTGCGCCTACAGAATTAAACATCAGACGTTATTTTATTGGTGACCACTGAATAGTGCACACTCCCCACTTTGACAATTTAGATTGCATTTGATTTGTAAAAACATGCTAGGACAATTCCGTGCTTTAGAAATCATCAGATTGGATCAAATTATGCTGAAATGGTGTCAATTTCTTTTGTAAATGTACATGACATTATTGTTTATTGAGAAAGGAAATCCAAATGCAGCGTCTTTAAATAATAGCCAGTTGGAACCTAGAAACAGATTACAGATTATCTGATGTATTTTTTGGCATAAATTTCAAGTAATAAAAAGCTAATGTTTAGCACTGTTGGTGAAATGTTCGTTGTAACTTTAAAAAAAATAATAATCATTTTTTCTTTTTGGGTAATGGAATATAGGACAATGAATGCAGTTTAGGGGAGTGGATGTTGCTGAAGTATGACAAAGTAATAGTGGTTGTTTTGTATTTGCACACAATAAGTAATACATTCAGCACAATATTAGTATCATTACCCACGAGTGAGTGTCAATGGGGAACAAGAGACAGAGACAAGTAAAAGAAAAGTTAACCCACGCACTAGGGTAATTATTTAAAGAAACCTACACAGACCTAAGAAGAACATGCCATTGCAGGTGCCCCATGGCTGGACTCAAACCCAGAACCCCAACACTGTAAAGCAGCAATGCTAACCACTACACCACTGTGCTGCTGAAGGTGCTCAGAAGGAGTCTGCAAAACAAGCCTTATAAAAGTTGTTTGTTTAAGCACAAATTTTAAGTAGAAAATGCAAGCAAACCGGTACAGATTTATGAATTATTCACAAAGGTGCTTACTCGATTCTTGCCCATTTATATTTGCACCATGCATCAAAACACTGGTCGCTTCAATAAATAAAGTGCACAGAACATAGTAGGGCATTCATGCAGCTGCAAGGGAGCCCTGGAATTATCCCTTGCCTTAATGAAATGATGCTGCCAGTGCCAGGGCTTCCATTATTCCCCTTTATTTTATAAGGCACACTTTGGATTGTCTAAATTGATGCCATTTGCATCCCACTGAGAAAAGCATAGCACTTATGCAACGTGCACCCAGTTAAATAAAGGTATATATGTTGCAGAGAATGTTCTTTAGTATATGCCCATGATTCTTTTGCAAAATACCATTGCACTGTGGGCAGTCAACATGGCAATATAATTGTGCTTTAGTACTTTGCACTTGAATTAGTAAATGAGCCCTACTATGTTCATTATGTTTCTTCTTCCCCAAGGAGGAATAGTTTGAGTGTGTTTAATGTTTCTCATTTGGATTGCATTGTTATTCAGTACTCTCTGACAATTTAATAAAGCTGATGAATTAATTGGCCATTGTATTTTGTACATAGTTCATTCAGGAGTAGGGTAATCTCCAAGGCTAATAAGGTGCTCCATCATTTTTGGAGTCCCTGCAGTTGACTTCGTAGCTCATACACTATTTTGTGTGTTTTTAAGTTTATATCCCTCTCCTATTATACAGCCTTGGGCAGATCAAGTAGTAAGGAAAATGAGAGTTGTGTGATGGTGTACTGTAGTTTAGCATGGGGCAGTGGCTTACAATATATGATGCTGATCAAAATAAATATTTGTACTTCAACTGTTCTAAGCAATTAGCCTGACTGGTCTGATTTGTGTTTATATTTGTGTTTACATTCACAATTTATAAGTAGGGTGTGCTTTCTCTTTGGGCTTGGGCACATGGGCTAAAGGCTCTGCTGTTCTCAGCCTGCGTATTTTTTTTACTTGAGAGAATTGGGTCTGCTCCGTGTCCCTGCTACATTGATTTGAATCTGATCAGCCTGCATGTGCACACTCAAAGTGGAGAGGATGCAGAGGTCAGCCCAAATACACAAAAGGAGGCATCTCCAAGCCAACTTCTGCTGTGTGTGTTTAAACCTATAGGCCCAGGCCATTCTGCACAGGGAACCAAATGTACGGGCATGGAATTTACAGTGCTAGTTGCTCTAGCCCACGAATATTGGGCCAATCCCTACAGTTAGCTGGGTTTCATTGTTCCACACACGTTGCTCAATAATAATAACTAGACACCCAATGATTAACAGGTTTAACCTGTTAACGAACGAGACCTATTATTGATCAGCATTGAGCACTTTATTTTCTAATTCATTTATTTACACTTAGATATAGGAATTATTAATTGAAAAGCACAACTTATTGTGGGGATTAGATTAATTCTTGATCGAATTGAGACCAATTGGTCTATGTTCCCTCAGCTTCATAGACAATTAAACATAACCACCAAAGTAATGCGGGGTTAATTTACTTCTCTATAATTGAAAAATTACGAATTATCCCGCTACTTAATAAGAGTGGTATTGGAAGCTGTACGGTGGTTATCGATATTTTGGTAAGACCTATTATTCGTCAATGAAATGATATTTGTGAGCTTTGCTTCCATCTGTTTCAAGACAATTGTGGTCCTGAACAGTGGTTGTGCTTATGTGCTTCCAGGAATGTGCTAGGGGTATTGGGGTGGGAAGTGCTCAGGTAACTCAACATGGTCTGGGTACATGACGCCTTCAATGTTCTTATTAGTCTATAACAGTGATCCCCAACCAGTGGTTCGGAAGCAACATTTTGCTCACCAACCCCTTGGATGTTGCTCCTAGTGGCCTCAAAGCAGCTGCTTATTTTTCAATTCCTAATTTGGAGGCATGTTTTGGTTGTATAAAAACCATGTGTAATGCCAAACAGAGCCTCCTGTAGGCTGCCAGCCCACATAGTGGCTACCAAGTGGCCAGTCACAATCATGGGTAACTACTCTTCACTTGATGAGGGTAAGGCTTCTCTGCTCCAGCCTTTGGTCTTGAATGCATGTGTATAATGCCAACTCTCCACCCCAACAATTAGTGTCTGTACTGCTGTAACTTTCGCCTGGACACTTATATGTTCCATTCAGAGTGGCAGGAACTATGTGTGTACCTAAAACATGCCACAATAAGCCAGGAAAGTACAGGTTAAGGCTACCAGCAGTAGCTATTAAGACAAGATAGTACAATCATTCCAATCGTTAGGAGTTTATCTCAGTTATTAGCATAAAGTGAAAACAGTTTTATGGATGAGATTTCAACCTTACTTCATGAGACACATAGGGGCTGATTCACTAAGGGTCGAATATCGAGGGTTAATTAACCCTCGATATTCGACTGGGAATTGAAATCCTTCGACTTCGAATATCGAAGTCGAAGGATTTAGCGCTGATAGTACGATCGAACGATCGAAGGATAATTCCTTCGATCGAACGAATAAATCCTTCGAAACGAACGATTCGAAGGATTTAAATCCAACGATCGAAGGAATATCCTTCGATCAAAAAAAGTTAGGCAAGCCTATGGGGACCTTTCCCATAGGCTAACATTGAGTTCGGTAGCTTTTAGATGGCGAACTAGGGGGGTCGAAGTTTTTTTTAAAGAGACAGTACTTCGACTATCGAATGGTCGAATAGTCGAGCGATTTTTACTTCGAATCCTTCGATAGTCGTAGTCGAAGGTCGAAGTAGCCCATTCGATGGTCGAAGTAGCCAAAAAAAACTTCGAAATTCGAAGATTTTTTACTTCGAATCCTTCATTTGAAGTTAGTGAATCTGCCCCATAAAGTCCATCCATAACTTGAGGCTTGAGTAGTACACGCTACACATTTTATATTACCAGCCCTTGCAGATTCAGGACATATACTGAATTCTTCTGACCAATAGGAGCCCAAGATGATCAGCAAAATGTATTTAAATCACACATTACCAATTAGGTGACGTGGAAGGAATAGCATACCTCCCAACATTTTGGAAATAAAAAGAGGGACAAAAAAAGTTGGTGCATGTAGCGCGCGCAAAGTTTTGACCATGCCTATTTTTATGGCCACACCCCCTAATTACCATTTTCATGGTAAATTTAGCAGATTATGAAAGTTTAAATATATTTCTATGTTTTTTTCCAGTTATTACAATTTTGTAATAAAGTGAATAATAATAATTGCCCTTTAAGCTGTGAGTCTAACTTTTCCAAAGGGACCTCCTTATCTAAATTGTTACAATTACTTATTTGCTTATCTCAAAATTGTTACAAAGTATCTTATTTGCACCTGTTAGCTGTTCTGGGCACTCTGCCAAAAGTCAATTAAGTTAGAAAATTTGTTTATTTTTCTGGCTATTCAGTGCAGAGAAAGTCAGTACAAATGCGGGAATGCGGGACTGCGGGTTGAGCTGTCAAAAGCGGGACTGTCCAGTTGGAAAACGGAACAGTTGGAATACTATGGAATAGTACTGCACTAAGCGGAGGGATTGCTGGCTTTATTGCGACCTGTGACCATGTACACATCAATGCAGCTTCACCGACAGGCCCAATTGCCGCCAATATGGAACTACATGGATCGGATATCAGAGTGAAAAACGAATGCATGCCTTTTGCACCAATATCCACTTTGTGTAGTTCCACGCAGGCCAAATCAAGGGCTGTTAATGGAGCTCTGGGTGTGTGCTCATAGGAGCGGATCTGCTTTCCTCCACCTCTAGAAAAAATTGCTTGCGGAGGAAAACTGACAATCCACTTAGTGTGCCTGTATTCTAACTTAATTTGAGTTTGCATGCAGTGATAACAGAGTGAATAAAAACACTCCACTTATCTGTCCATTTCTGCAGAGTTTGCCCACTAGACTACACTACTAATATTTATTACTATTATTATTATTATTATTATTAACAACAACTCATATGTATTATAATAAAAACTCTTTATCAATAGGGTTTCAAACCTATTTGTGGTACAACATTATCTCACAGAAAGAGACAGCGACACCCAGTGTTTTATTCACAGTAGAGTTTTTGACACCAGGGTACTTTTCAGTTTCACACACAAAATATGCAAAGAAATGAAAACATATTCTTCTAAATCCATAATAGATTGATGCACTGCCAGGCAGTATATTTATTTAAAGGCCCCTTTTCATCCCCTTTAATAATGTGAGATTATAGAAGTTATTTTCTGTTTAGTGCATTGTCCTTGGTCCTCATAGACAACAAACAAAAAATCCTGCTATAGAGGATGCTGTAGAATTTGTGAACAAAAGAAGAGTTAAATACACAACTATTAGTAGTTCCTAATGGTGGCTCATTTGGGGCTTTTTGCAATGCAGGAAAAAGCCTACAAAAAAAGGGGGCAGTTGGCCTTTAATACGGCACTGGTTGTGTTAGTCAGTACTATAATTGTAAGGGACAATTCCAGCCCTAAAGTAGGCTGCATAAATGCAACAACAGGCTACAAATTGTGCACCTTGCTAAGGGTATCAGGGAATATTCTGGTGGGCCCAGGTCGTAGTGGCCCGCACTTTAGGAATAGTCCCATCAACTTTTATCTACAACATATAGCCATGTGACCCTGATATACCATTTGTTTTACATGAAAAGTTGCAACAGTGGATATCAACTTTTTTGGTTAAAGTTGGTTTTATTTCACAGATGTAATGCCACTTTCTGTTTATTTCAAGATGAATCTTCCAATACTTTTTTCAGAAGAAAAAGAACATTTATACAGTGTCAGGGCCCGAAGGCTCTGTTGTAGTGAGGACCAAGGAGGAGACACAACACCAAGTTCGCAGTACAAAGGGTTTATCAGAAGAATAGTCGTAATCAGGCAAATGGTCAATACAGGCGGCAAGAATCAGAATCGATGAAACAGGCAAGAAGTCGGTACATGGAATAGAAGAATAAACAGGAAAATCACACCCAGGAACTATACGAGATAGACCTACAATTGGGCAAGGAGAGAAAGGGAACATGGGAATAAATAGTCCACAGTTGGAGCCAAAACTTGACGCTGTGACGTCATGACGCTGACGCCGGCGTCCTCACGTTGACGTCCTGACGCCGACGCACGTTTTGACGCCGGCGTCCATTTCGTCGCCGGCGACCAATCCTGGGGCGACACGTTTCCGTCGCAGGCATATCAGGACCAGGAAGGGCCGCATGGTGGAGCAGGAAGTCGCCATCTTGGACGTCTTGAGAGGTGAGTACTTCGTTTTCCATTACATACAGTAAATGAAATGTAGACGCGTCAATCGTTGATCGAAAAGTGTGCTTTTAAGATATTAGGCCATTACTGGGAAATGTGGCATCTGAGTGATGCACATTGTGTCCCTAAACTCGCTCCTCATGAATTCAAGGAGTACCTGTGTTCATGGGGAAATAGCAGGTGTTTACTGCTCCATTCTGCACCTGCAAAGTGTCAAAAATTTAGAGTGTTGCATTTTTTAGCATTTTTTAGGGTGAATGTGATTAAAATTGCAAGCGTTGTTTAAAATATCTTTTATGCGAATTTTTAGCACTGCTCAGAGTGTAAAATAATTTGCAGGCGAATAATACAATAGTGTTTGCGAATGTTTTTTCCCCCCAATTTGTATCCAGCCGTGTACTTTGGTAACGGGGCCTAGTATCTAGTAGTAATATGTCCAGGACACTGTATCCAAAAAGAATGTGAGGACCTCCAATAAAAAAGAAACAAATATATAAAAAGTAGAAAAATTTATTAGGACATTGGTGCCTATTGGGGCACTTACTCATGGGCTAAACGGCACGCCCCTGTACACATGTTATAAAGGGGCTGTAGCCATCACAAAACAGCAAACACATGTTACCACTTTGTTACGATTTGTGGAGTTCCACCTAGTGGTTAAACAGCTAATTGTTGCATACATGCACAAAAGCAATAATACATAAATACAAAAGATACAAAAGATACACCTCAACAAAAAAGCAAAAAGCCAAACAATAAAGAAAAAGATATATATGAAATATATGAAAAAAATGAAAAAAATGAATGAAATGAAACAATAATAAAATAATAATAAATAAAGTAGTCTGAGAGAAAAATTAGGACCAAAAAGAATGAAGAGAAATAAAGATTAAAAATTTCAATACAGTTATAGTTTGATAAGGTTTTTCCAGTGTATATTTTTTTCTTCATATATACGGATATAATATATTAAGTGTATTTGGTACATATCCGACACATAAATTAGCCTTCATTGAAGAACAGACCTTTGTTAAAGAACATGTAGAAAACAGTAATTACTCAAAAAAAGCACGTGACATCATAGTCACTATTTAGATCAAGGAGTTTCCTACTTTCTAAAAAGAATATCCACTTAGTTTCCAAGCGGAGTAGTTTAGGCAAAACGTCTCCCCCATTACACCTTTGGAAATGCTTTGCTACCTGGGAATCTCTATGTCCCTTCCTTATATCCAAAATATGCTCTCTAATACGGGTTTTCAATGGGCGGGAGGTTTGACCTACATATTGGATATTACAGACCTTACATTCTAAAAGGTAAGCTACAAATGAGGTATTACAGTTAATGTACCATCTAATGGTATACTCACGTCCAGTTACACTAGATCTAAAAGATTTGGTCTAAGTGACATGCGCACAAGTTAAGCATCTAGATGCACCGCATTTATACATGCCCTTGGTGTTTAACCAGCTAGTGTTAGTAGTGGGTACTTGGAGCAAACTGGGGGCCAGTAAATTGCCTATTATACGGGTGCGACGAGTAACTGTTTTGTAGCCTAAATCAAGTACCTGATCTAGGGCTAGATCTGTTCTTAGAATACTTAAATTTCTTTCAAATAATTTCTTTATGTTGTTATACTGCGGGCTAAATTCTGTAATAAAATGAACAGGGTTACTTACTTGTCCTAACTGTGTATTGATATTAAACAGTGTATTATTATCTGTCCTTGAGTGCGGCCTCTCTCGTTGTTCACTAGGGTGAAAATTAAGGGCTTTATTAAAGGCCTGGTTTAGATTTGTTTCTTGGTAACCCCTAGCTCGAAATCTCTGTCGTAATACTTCTGACTGAGATACAAATTCTTGTACGTTAGTACACAGTCTCCGCAATCTCATAAACTGCCCTATTGGTACTGCCTTAATAACATGTTTGGATGGCAAGAAGATGCCTGTAGCAAAGAGTTTCCAGAGTTTGGTTTCTATATATAGTGGACAAAATTCGGCCACTATCTTGATATAGAGTTAAATCAAGGAAATTAATAGAATCCCTATTGACAAAATGTGTAAATTAAAGACCTATTTTATTCCCATTTGCATACTCCACAAACTGCAAAAATTGCGCCTGTGTACCTTGCCAAATCACCATCAGGTCGTCGATGTAGCGACCAAAAAATACAATATTATAAAAAAATACATATATTTACTAAAAGGTTTATCCATATTATAAACAAACTCTTCTTCCCACCAACCCATAGTAAGATTGGCATATGAGGGGGCAAATTTCGCCCCCATGGCTGTGCCACGTTGTTGTAGGTAAAACTTGTTGTTATACAGAAAATAGTTGTGTGTTAGTAAATATTCTATTGCATTGAGTAAAAAGTTTTGTAGATGTGGAGAGTAGGTAATATAGTTAGTAAGATGATATTTAATTGCTTCAAGGCCAACTTCATGGGAAGTCTAGGGATGTAGCGAACGTCGGAAAAAAAGTTCGCGAACATATTCGCGAACTTGCGCAAAAATGCGAGCGGTTCGCGAACGGTTCGCGAACCCCATAGACTTCAATGGGAAGGCGAACTTTAACATCTAAAAAAGACATTTCTGGCCAGAAAAATGATTTTAAAGTTGTTTAAAGGGTGCAACGACCTGGACAGTGGCATGCCAGAGGGGGATCAAGGGCAAAAATGTATCTGAAAAATCTGCCTGTGTGTGCTTGGAAGAGATAGTGTAGGGGGAGAGCTGTTAGTGATTTCAGGGACAGATGATAGTAAGTTTGCTGGCTAGTAATCTGCTTGATACTGCTCTGTATTGGAGGGACAGAAGTCTGCAGGGATTTGAGGGACATTTTAGCTTAGGTAGCTTTGCTGGCTAGTAATCTACTGTTCTCTTTAAACAACTGCCATACGTTGCCCTTGTAGGCATTGTTTGCCCAGTTTTTTTGGACGCAGCCACTGAAGCACAGTTGCCAGAAAAAATATGCCATATAAATGCTGAAAATAGTCATTTTTCGCCATACGTTGACCTTGTAGACATTGTTTGCCCAGTTTTTTTTGGACGCAGCCACTGAAGCACAGTTGCCAGAAAAAATATGCCATATAAATGCTTAAAATAGTAATTTTTCGCCATACGTTGACCTTGTAGACATTGTTTGCCCAGTTTTTTTGGACGCAGCCACTGAAGCACAGTTGCCAGAAAAAATATGCCATATAAATGCTGAAAATAGTCATTTTTTGCCATATACGTTGAGTCAACGTATGGCAAAAAATGACTATTTTCAGCATTTATGTGGCATATTTTTTCTGGCCTCTGTGCTTCAGTGGCTGCGGCCAAAAAAACTGGGCAAACAATGCCTACAAGGTCAACGTCGTTGACCTTGTAGGCATTGTTTGCCCAGTTTTTTTGGCCGCAGCCACTGAAGCACAGAGGCCAGAAAAAATATGCCATATAAATGCTGAAAATAGTCATTTTTTTGGTCGCAGCCACTGAAGCACAGTTGCCAGAAAAATTATGCCATATAAATGCTGAAAATATAAATTTTTTTGGTTGCAGCCACTGAAGCACAGAGGCCAGAAAAATTATGCCATATAAATGCAGAAAATATGCATTTTTTTGGTCGCAGCCACTGAAGCACAGTTGACAGAAAAATTATGCCATATAAATGCTGAAAATATAAATTTTTTTGGTTGCAGCCACTGAAGCACAGAGGCCAGAAAAATTATGCCATATAAATGGAGAAAATATGCATTTTTTTGGTTGCAGCCACTGAAGCACAGAGGCTAGAAAAATTATGCCATATAAATGGAGAAAATATGCATTTTTTTGGTTGCAGCCACTGAAGCACAGAGGCTAGAAAAATTATGCCATATAAATGGACAAAATATGCATTTTTTTGGTTGCAGCCACTGAAGCACAGAGGCCAGAAAAATTATGCCATATAAATGCAGAAAATATGCATTTTTTTGGACGCAGCCACTGAAGCACAGTTGCCAGAAAAAATATGCCATATAAATGCTGAAAATAGTAATTTTTCGCCATACGTTGACCTTGTAGACATTGTTTGCCCCGTTTTTTTGGACGCAGCCACTGAAGCACAGAGGCCAGAAAAAATTAAACCAGTAGGGTTTGCACCCTAGTTTGTAACGGTGGCGGAGGGAGGAGGACGCTAAAGGACAGCTGTGTGTGGAGTCATGAGGCTTGAAGAGAAGGACAGCTGCATAGAAGTCAGAACAAGTCTTCCGGCGTGCAGTAACCCTCCGAGATCCACCCCTCATTCATTTTAATAAAGGTCAGGTAATCGACACTTTTGTGACCTAGGCGAGTTCTCTTCTCAGTTACAATCCCTCCTGCTGCACTGAAGGTCCTTTCTGAGAGCACACTTGAGGCTGGGCAAGACAAGAGGTTCATGGCAAATTGTGACAGCTCTGGCCACAGATCAAGCCTGCGCACCCAGTAGTCCAGGGGTTCATCGCTCCTCAGAGTGTCGATATCTGCAGTTAATGCCAGGTAGTCCGCTACCTGCCGGTCGAGGCGTTCTTTGAGGGTGGATCCAGAAGGGTTGTGGCGCTGCCTTGGACAGAAAAACATTTGCATGTCTGATGTTACAGACCGGCCAAAGGGCTTTGTCCTTGCAGGTGTGCTCGTGGCAGGATTACTGGCACCTCTGCCCCTGGAATGTTGATGAGTTCCTGAAGTGACATCACCCTTAAAAGCATTGTACAACATGTTTTGCAGGCTGGTTTGTAAATGCCGCATCTTTTCGGACTTGTGGTATGTTGGTAACATTTCTGCCACTTTATGCTTGTACCGAGGGTCTAGTAGCGTTGCGACCCAGTACAGGTCCTTCTCCTTAAGCCTCTTGATACGGGGGTCCTTCAACAGGCATGCCAGCATGAAAGACCCCATTCTCACAAGGTTGGATGCAGAGCTATCCATCTCCGCTTCCTCATTATCAAGGACTGCATCATCCACGGTCTCCTCCCCCCAGCCACGTACAAGACCAGGGGTCCCCAAAAGGTCACCACTAGCCCCCTGGGAAGCCTGCTCCTGTTGGTCCTCCTCCTCCTCCTCCACAAAGCCACCTTCCTCCTCTGACTCCACTTCTGGCACCTCTCCCTGCGTTGCAGCAGGTGCCTGGGTTCGTTCTGGTGATTGCGACCATAAATCGTGCGCTTCCAGCTCCTCGTCACGCTGGTCTACAGCCTCATCTGTCACTCGTCGCACGGCACGCTCCAGGAAGAAAGCGAAGGGTATTAGGTCGCTGATGGTGCCTTCGGTGCGACTGACCATATTTGTCACCTCTTCAAAAGGTCGCATGAGCCTGCAGGCATCGCGCATAAGCACCCAGTAACGGGGGAAAAAAATCCCCAGCTCTGCAGATCCAGTCCTACCACCCAGTTCAAAAAGGTACTCGTTGACGGCCCTTTGTTGTTGCAGCAGACGTTCCAACATAAGGAGCGTTGAATTCCAGCGAGTCTGGCTGTCAGAAATCAAACGCCTGACTGGCATGTTGTAGCGCTGCTGAATGTCAGCAAGGCGTGCCATGGCTGTGTAGGAACGTCTGAAATGGGCCGACACCTTTCTGGACTGGGTGAGAACGTCCTGGAATCCTGGGTACTTGGAGACAAAACGTTGGACTATTAAATTTAACACATGTGCCATGCAGGGCACATGTGTTAAATTTCCCAGTCTCAACGCTGCCAACAGATTGCTTCCATTGTCACACACCACTTTTCCGATCTGCAGTTGGTGTGGGGTCAGCCACCGATCGGCCTGTGACTGCAGAGATGACAGGAGTACAGATCCGGTATGGTTTTTGCTTTCCAGGCACGTCATCCCCAAGACAGCGTGACAACGGCGTACCTGGCACGTCGAATAGCCTAGGGGGAGCTGGGGGTGCACAGGTGTGGAGGAGGAGAAGGAGGACCCAGCAGCAGAGTAAGAAGAAGAAGAGGAAGAAGACGAGGTAGAGAGCGATGGAGGAGTAGAGGTGGTGGCAGAACCGCGTGCAATCCGTGGCGGTGACACCAACTCCACTGTTGTTGTTGTTGTTGTTGAGCTACCCATTCCCTGCTTCCCATTCCCAGCCATTACCAAGTTCACCCAGTGGGCAGTGTAGGTGACATACCTGCCCTGACCATGCTTGGAGGACCATGCGTCAGTAGTCATATGGACCTTTGGCCCAACACTAAGTGACAGAGATGCGGTAACTTGGCTCTGCACATGTTGGTACAGGTGTGGTATTCCCTTTTTAGAAAAAAAATTGCGGCTGGGTACCTTCCACTGCGGTGTCCCAATTGCTACAAATTTGCGGAAGGCCTCAGAGTCCACCAGCTGGTATGGTAAAAGCTGGCGGGCTAAGAGTGCAGACAAGCCAGCTGTCAGACGCCGGGCAAGGGGGTGACAGTCAGACATTGGCTTCTTACGCTCAAACATGGCCTTCACAGAAACTTGGCTGGTGGCAGATGACTGGGAATGGGAACAGGTGGTCAAGGTGGAAGGCGGAGTGGAGGGTGGTTCAGATGGGTCAAGGAGAGCAGAGGTAGAGCAGTAAGATGCTGGACCAGAAGGAGTGTGGCTTTTAGTTTGCCTGTTGCCTTTGAGGTGTTGCTCCCAAAGTGCTTTGTGCTTGCCGCTCATGTGCCTTCGCATAGAAGTTGTACCTATGTGGCTGTTGGGCTTACCAAGGCTCAGTTTCTGACTGCACTCATTGCAAATTACAATGCTTTTGTCAGAGGCACACACATTAAAAAAATCCCACACTGCTGACTTTTTGGAAGTGTGCGATCTGGCGGTAACAGTAGAAGTTGGCGGCATTGGCGGCAATGGCGGGTGCGTTGGCCGGCTGAACACAGGTGCCGATACATGTTGTTGCCCTACTGATCCCTGCGGGCTGGCCTCCCTGCTTCTTCTAAGTCTTATTCTCCTACTGCCTCTCTGACTCTCCGTCTCTCCATCTGAACTACCCTCCTCTTGCTCTCTTCTACTAGGCACCCACAAAACATCAATCTCCTCATCATCATTCTCCTCAGATGCATCAATTTCTTCTGACACATCACAGAAGGAAGCAGCAGCGGGGACCTCCTCCTCCTCCTCATCACTCATCATTATGTCCATCTCTGTCGTGTTCTCTGCCAGAATTAAATCTGGTGTAACGTCCTCATCTCCTTCATCTTCTTCTGCCAATAATGGTTGCGCATTACTCAGTTCAAGAAACTCATGGGAAAATAACTCCTCTGACTCCAGTGAAGAAGGGGCACCGGTGGTGGAGGAAGTGTTACGTGGGGTGGCCATAGCAGTGGAGGATGAGGAGGATGTTGTGGTAAAGTTAGAAACGGTAGAGGATGGGGTGTGCTGTGTAAGCCAGTCAACTACCTCTTCAGCATTTTGGGAGTTCAGGGTCATTGGCTTTTTAAAACTGGGCAATTTGCTAGGGCCACAGGATTGCATAGCAGCATGGCCCCTAGCACGGCCTCTGCGTGGCGGCCTGCCTTTGCCTGGCATTATTTTTAAAAAAACAACAACAACAAAAACTCAGTTGGTTTTTCTGGAAACGATAATACACACAGCTAGATGGCAGTTTGAAGAAAACAGTGTGCAAATAATGCCTACAAGATCAACGTATACACTACTACAGCGGTGGATACGGATTACGTAAAATATATGAATGCTGCTTGAAAAAAAGTAACTCAAGTGGTTTTTCTAGAGACGATAATATTATCAATATTTAGACAAAATGTGAACAAGCTCACACAGCTAGATGGCGGTTTGAAGAAAACACTGTGCAAATAATGCCTACAAGGTCAACGTATACACAGCGGTGGATACGGATTACGTAAAATATAAGAATGCTGCTTGAAAAAAAGTCACTCCGGTGTTTTTTCTGGAGACGGTAATATTATGGATATTTAGACAGAATGAGAACACGGTCACACAGCTAGATAGCAGTTGGTTGAATAACACACTGGGCAAAAAATGCCTACAGGGCAAATAATGCCTACAAGGTCAACGTATACACAGCGGTGGATACGGATTACGTAAAATATAAGAATGCTGCTTGAAAAAAAGTCACTCCGGTGTTTTTTCTGGAGACGGTAATATTATGGATATTTAGACAGAATGAGAACACGGTCACACAGCTAGATAGCAGTTGGTTGAATAACACACTGGGCAAAAAATGCCTACAGGGCAAATAATGCCTACAAGGTCAACGTATACACAGCGGTGGATACGGATTACGTAAAATATAAGAATGCTGCTTGAAAAAAAGTCACTCCGGTGTTTTTTCTGGAGACGGTAATATTATGGATATTTAGACAGAATGAGAACACGGTCACACAGCTAGATAGCAGTTGGTTGAATAACACACTGGGCAAAAAATGCCTACAGGGCAAATAATGCCTACAAGGTCAACGTATACACAGCGGTGGATACGGATTACGTAAAATATAAGAATGCTGCTTGAAAAAAAGTCACTCCGGTGTTTTTTCTGGAGACGGTAATATTATGGATATTTAGACAGAATGTGAACACGGTCACACAGCTAGATAGCAGTTGGTTGAATAACACACTGGGCAAAAAATGCCTACAGGGCAAATAATGCCTAAAAGGTCAACTTATACACTACTACAGCGATGGATACGGATTACGTAAAATTTATTATGGCTGCTTGAAAAAAGTCACTCCGGTGTTTTTTCTGGAGACGGTAATATTATGGATATTTAGACAGAATGTGAACACGGGCACACAGCTAGATAGCAGTTGGTTGAATAACACACTGGGCAAAAAATGCCTACAGGGCAAATAATGCCTAAAAGGTCAACTTATACACTACTACAGCGATGGATACGGATTACGTAAAATTTATTATGGCTGCTTGAAAAAAGTCACTCCGGTGTTTTTTCTGGAGACGGTAATATTATGGATATTTAGACAGAATGTGAACACGGGCACACAGCTAGATAGCAGTTGGTTGAATAACACACTGGGCAAAAAATGCCTACAGGGCAAATAATGCCTAAAAGGTCAACTTATACACTACTACAGCGATGGATACGGATTACGTAAAATTTATTATGGCTGCTTGAAAAAAGTCACTCCGGTGTTTTTTCTGGAGACGGTAATATTATGGATATTTAGACAGAATGTGAACACGGGCACACAGCTAGATAGCAGTTGGTTGAATAACACACTGGGCAAAAAATGCCTACAGGGCAAATAATGCCTAAAAGGTCAACTTATACACTACTACAGCGATGGATACGGATTACGTAAAATTTATTATGGCTGCTTGAAAAAAGTCACTCCGGTGTTTTTTCTGGAGACGGTAATATTATGGATATTTAGACAGAATGTGAACACGGTCACACAGCTAGATAGCAGTTGGTTGAATAACACACTGGGCAAAAAATGCCTACAGGGCAAATAATGCCTAAAAGGTCAACTTATACACTACTACAGCGGTAGTAAAATAAAAAAAAGTTAAATAAAAAAAAATTAAAGTTGGTGCTGCTGAACTACTAGGAGCAGCAGATTAGCACACCAGTCCCACTCCCCAACACTGCTAGACTAATAGCACTGGGCTCTTATAGTAGTAGTAGTAGTAGTAGTAGTAAAACAACAAAAAAATAAATAAAAGCAGTCCTTACAAGGACTACTGTTATTGCAGCAGTCAGCAGATGAGATCAGAAGCAGGACAGCTGCCCACTGCAGCTACATACAGAGCACTGCAGTAGAAGGTAGATTACTAGCCAGCAAAGCTACCTAAGCTTAAATGTCCCTCAAACCCCTGCAGACTTCTGTCCCTCCAATAACAGAGCAGTATCAAAACGTTTACTAGCCAGCAAACTTTCAACTGTCCCTGAAATCACTAACAGGCAGCAGCTCTCTCCCTACACTATCTCTTCAGCACACACAGGCAGAGTGAAAAAAAGCTGCAGGGCTTCGGTTTTTATAGGGAAGGGGAGTGGTCCAGGGGAGAGCTTCCTGATTGGCTGCCATGTACCTGCTGGTCTGGGGTGAGAGGGCAAAAAAAAGCGCCAACAATGGCGAACCCAAAATGGCGAACGTCGCGCGACGTTCGCGAACTTCCGGCGAGCGCGAACACCCGATGTTCGCGCGAACAAGTTCGCCGGCGAACAGTTCGCGACATCTCTAGGGAAGTCCACATAAAGCCTTCTTTCCAAGAAATTGTGGATAATTGTACCAGAATATGTTGACTATCCCTAATATAGCTTCGCAAGCGTAAAACCAATGGTTGTAGGTAATTATCAAATAGTTGCGCCAGAGGCTCTCCTGGGGATCCTATACCCGATATTATGGGTCTCCCCACAGGGGGGCCTGTCTCTTTGTGAACTTTAGGTAAGTGATAAAAAATCGGAATAACTGGTTGTTTTACTTTGAGAAAATCAACCTGATTCTCATTCAGCAGATTTATTCGTTCTGATTTATCTATCAAGGCAAGTAGAGTTTCTTGAAACTGTATGGTTGGGTTGGAAGGAAGAAGAGCATATGAAGCGACATCAGACAGTTGTCGTATAGCCTCCTGATCATAATCATTGTAGTTAAGAACAACCACCATGCCTCCCTTATCAGCAGAGCGGATGACAATAGAGTTATCTTTTTCTAGTGAGAGGAGTGCTTCTCTCTCACCATAAGTCAAATTACAATATTTTTTTTGTGTTTTACAGTTTTTTCGTACAATAAAATCTCGTTCCACTCTCGACTTAAATCTCGTTCCATCTTTTTTTGAAAAAGGTCAACTGCTGGAGTCCTTTGATGGACAGGATTAAAATGGGATCTAGGTTTAAATTGATTTAAGCGAGATGGAGGAACTGGAATACCAGTCCTACCAACTTCATTGTTAGCCTCACGTTGGAGGGATTCCAAGATATTAAGACTACACACATCGGAGAATTCAACCACATTGTCATCGACTCTGCTGACTTGTTCAGTTAATAGATCATTATCAGAATTATTGTTCAAAAAATGCTTTCTAAGAACTACCTTTCGAACAAAAGAATTAATATCAACAATGGTCTTAAAAAGGTCAAAGTTCTTTGTAGGACAAAAGGACAAGCCCTTGGCCAATACCTTCAATTCATTTTCTGTTAATGTACGTGTGGATAAATTTAGTACTTCCGTCCCTTGTTATTCTCTCGCAGGCCGTATTCCTTGTGTTGTTCAGGGCCCCCTTCCTCCTCTGAGTTCGGATAAAAAACTTGAGAAAATTTCTTTTTTTTGTTGTGGGGTTTCTGTTGATTGTCGTTGCTGTCTGTAAAAGTCCCCATCTGATTGGAGGAAGGGTCTTCCCCAGAAAAAACTGCAGAAACTTGTGAATGACGCCTGGTTTGGGAAGAAAAAGGAGAAGCGGAGCAGTATTCTGAATTTACGTCAGTTTCATTATCAAAGGAATCTATATCCGTACTTGAAAAGCTTACTTTATTTGTTTTGTATTTATTTGGGGGTTTCAAAATAGACTTGTGAGGGGTACTAGTATACCTAGTTCTGTGTTCAATATAAGATGTGTTGGGTGATTTGGGACAATAATAAACCCTATTGATATAATCGTGTTTATCTCTAGTGAACTTTATATTTTTATTGGTCATAATCTCAGCCTCTAAGGTATACGTTTCTGTAACGTGACATCAAATTTCTCAAACTCACTGTGTAAATGGTGTTGAGACAAATCAGTTTGCAATTGTGTCAAATCCTGTTTAATCGTGGTATACGTGCTCTGTTTCTGTTCAAGTATAAGTGTCATTAAACGAATAGAACAATCAGTGAGAACGGAATTCCATTTTGTTACAAATTCATCATCATTGCCGACAAAGGTTGGAAATTTTTTTATACTTAAACCTCGTGGGATCATATTTTTCTCAATGTATTTTTCAAAAGAAGTAATTTCCCACCATGTTTTTATTTCCTTATATGACAATTTCTCCAACTGATTCAACATTTCTTTAAGGCCTGTATCTTCTTTATGTGGCGTACCAGAAAAAACCTTATCAATACGGTGTGTCCTATCTAATAAACGCGCCTCTAGTCTATTCAAAGGGGTTAAAGGCTGTGTACTTTCAGCCATAGTTAAATAGCTAACTTTTTATAGATTAATATCCAATATACTAGTAGGGTGGCGCTTAACTACAGTAACTTAATTCTTTGATGGTAACAACATGAATATACGTTGTATAAATTTAAGATAAAACATTTAATATTTTATTTAGTAAATATTAAAAATTAGGAACTACTAATTGAAAATGAAATATAATGAAATGTAATATGTCCAGGCCCAGATTTGTGGAGAGGCCACAAATGCCCGGGCCTAGGGCGGTGAAATTTTAGGGGCGGCATTCCCTAAGCACTATGGTGCTATGGGGTGGGGATTTGCACGCGGACGGCAGGTGATAGGAACGTGAGGACTTGGGGTGCCACGAAGGGAATTCCAGCCCTGAATATGTCTTACAATATGTGTCCCAATCAGCACAAGGAGCAGAGGAGCCCTGTACTTAAAACTGGTACAGAGCCCTAATATATCCAAGGACTGTGCAGTTTAGAAATAAAGAGTTTCTTTGTGAGAGAGATTGTTATTGTTGTATTTATTTAATTCCAAAAGAGGGAGCTCTTGTTCAGGAAAATTATGAGGAATAGCCCATAAATGAAATGCATTGGGCTAAAATATGAGTGCAGCAGCTTACTGAGATATTCTTTTATACATTGGTATTATTATTATTTTATATTATATATATATATATATTAGTTATAACATTTGTGCTGTTTATCATTCCCTGAATATTCATTTGCAATATGAATAATAATGTTGTTGAAGGATACTGGTCATGTTGGGATCTCCTTATTGTGTAGTCACATGGACAGTAGCACATGGAACGGTCTATACGGAGAAGTGGGGAAAGAGGGATAGTATGCAGCAGCATGATATAATAATGCTTTAACAAATGGTTAAACAGGAGGACTGTCTAAATCATAATTAATCCTATTTACAGCATAACAAAGACAATGTGGATAATAATGTTGTTAACAATGGCTGATTTATAAAGCCACTTTGATGATGATGATGATGATGATGATGATGGCAGCAGCAATAGCACATATATCCTGTACATACAAGTACAGAGAGTCAATCAAGTGGCCACTAAATTAAAATGGGAATGAAGATAGTCAGGGCAAGCTGAATAGCTAAAGGTTTTTTGCTAGATGGAACCATGGGTATTCCCAGAAAATATCCATGGGGGGCAAATCCAGCCAGCATGACTCAACAGGGCCAGAATAGAGATAAGGGTCTGTCATCTATACAGTAGGGAAAGCTAGTGAGCCAGACCACAGGCCCAGTTTGAGGGTTAAATCATACCTCCTAACATTTGAAAAATAGAAAGAGGGACAAAATGATCTGTCTTGCTTAGCACAGCAAAACAATTCTGGTCACGTCCATTTGGACACGCCCCTAAATACTACACAATTTTACCAAAACACAGACATGCAAGTATAATTACTACAGAAAATGGATAACAAGCTTATTCAACCAGAACCAATACAATCACTAAATCAAATAGATAACAGGTATATTACGTTACAAAAATGAGAGAGACAGGGTGCCCCAGAATATATTATGAATAACTCACCGAATAGTAAATGTGGTCCGGGTGCACCAGACCCCCAGCTTTTGGGAGCGGCATGTCTGAAAGTTTTAAGAAACAACAGGGCTGTCTGGCACTCAAACGGATCCAACGGATTAGTTAAAAATATAATATATTTATTCTACAAAGTTAAAAATGATATACTTGCTTCTCCATCCGCCCTGCACGTTTCGTACCAACAAGGGAACTTAATCATGGGCTATGATGTCAGCCACAGGAAATGAGCATGTAAAAAAAAACAACCAATCAAGGTTTGGGAAGTAGACTAACAAGCTTTGGAAAGAAATAGGGCAATTCTCATGGCATCCATTTGTCTGTAAGGAACGTTCCCTTAGCTTCTTCAAAACTAAACTCCAGAAACCCTGTCTGTTCTATTACTGTGTTGTAAATATGTTCAGCTCTGCATATGCAAGTGCCTCTAAATAAAGAAATATATATATATATATATATATATATATATATATATATATATATATATATATATATATATATATATATATATACAGTATATGTGTTATTAGAGTGTGAATTGCGAATAAAAACATTGGTTTAACCCTTCCCAGACAATAGGCCAATTATCAACTGTCTTCTGTGTAGGGATTGGAATATATTAGAATGATGATGGGATAAAAATACATTTAAAGGACCAGTAACATCAAAATTTTTTTTAAATAAAATTCGTTAGTACACAATGAAAAAAAACACCAACACAAATTATACTTTAAAAAAGCAAAGTCTTTATTAAGAAATAACTTACAGAAACTCAGCGCTTCCAGCATGAACTTTCTGCAGATCTGCAGTACCTTGCTCATCGGTTCCAGCCGCGGTGCAATTACCAACATCCCCGAGGCGCCTTCTGCATTCGCTAATTATCCCAGATCTATGGGTACAGGATGGGAAGGTCCGGACTTTAAAAGCAGGCTCTGGATGCTGCTGCTGCCCTTCGACCTCTTGAGCCGGTTGATCTCTTACTGCTGCCCCTGCTCATCGGCACAGTATCTTCCTGGCCCAGTCTCCCCTCTTGCTTGCTGCCCGGGAACAACTGCCGACGAATTGCTTTGTTTGAATTCCATTTCCGACGCATTCCATTTCCCTGCACACCGGAACACGCATTGAGTTGTGCACAAATATTATACACACGGTGGAAGACACGGTGCCGGTGCGCACCCTTTTGTAAAATATAAAGATATTATAAGTCACCAAGGGGTTCTGAGACCATATATAAGACCATATATAGTTACATAGTTAAATTGGGTTGAAAAAAGACAAAGTCCATCAAGTTCAACCCCTCCAAATGAAAACCCAGCATTCATACACACACCTCTCCCTAATTTTAATTAAATTCTATATACCCATACCTATACCTATATATGTTTAAAAACGGGGAATTAATATAAGCAAAGCTATAAAGCAAATTTAGAAAATCTTTGTGAGTTTTTTTGTTAACTTTCAAGTTGTTTCAGAAATCTAGAGCAGAAGAAGATATTATGCTCACATTTGGAAAAGGGGTCAGAAACAGTCAATGCTGGTTGGATATAAAATACCATGTTGTGACAGCATAGCAGCCTTTTTGCTTAATAAATTTACCTGTTTGGTATACCATTGTTTTCCAGATGTATATTGCATGGTTGAAAGTTCTTTCTGTGTTATCAAATGAAATCGACTATTAGCGTGTTTTTTCCTTGGACAGCTCATGTGGCCATCAAGACACTGTGCAGTTACATAGTTACATAGTTAAATGATATATAACACAGAATATAACAGATTATATCACTAAGCATGGTTTATAAGAATATAATTTACAGCATATTTATGGGTCTTGTGTATTATATATTCATACACAAATAATTATTGTATACTGGGCCATAACACAGTATTGCTACTTAGCTTTCGCAACTGGTAAAGGTGATACAGAACTTTGATGCCATTCATGGCCTCTCTTTCAGTTTGTATTTTTCCAATGAAATGGCAAATTGGACTTGTAATGCCTTAAAGGGCATGCAAAGGCAAAACAATAAAATTCCATTTTTATTTTCTTTAATGAAAAAGAAACCTATCTCCAATATACTTTAACTAAAAAATGTGTACCATTTTTATAAGAAACCTGACTATATGCACTGCAATTCTCCCTTCATTTACTGCTGTGGATAGGAATTGTCAGATGGTCCCTAACTGCTGAGCAGGGAAACAATCATACTTATGAACAGCAGGGGGAGCCCCCGCCTTACTTACTAGCCATGCAGAACTCAAGCAGCTTTGTTTATGACGATCCCTAAGCAGCCCAGACCACACTGAGCATGTGCACAGTCTTGGTCTTGCAAAGATGTTTAACAAAGTTGCAAGATGGTGACCCCCTGTAGCCAACTTTGAAAGCATAAATTATTTATTTGATTAGGCTTGTGGTGTAGTAAGTTCATGTTTATATTTAGTATACAAAATACAGCATTTCTAGCCTTATTTTATTTTAGACTTTACATGCCCTTTGAATAGTGACCTATACATGCAGAGATGAATCTGAGCTACTCTGATGCACTCTTAGAGCAAACTTATATTGATTATTAAGTGCTCACTGAAAAGCTCTAGTACTGCCAAAGTGATGTTGTTCCATTAAGAAAGTGCATAAAGGTTGTAGAGAGGCACACAGTACAAGGTACATAGAGTAAAACCTCCTTTCCTCCCTGACAAGTCTAATCCACCAGAAGGCAAACTCTCTAAGACTGGGAATCAGGCAAACCCTTGTATTATACAATGTTAAATTGTTAATGTTGTTAAATGTATTTAACTATAACAGAAAGGTGCTGTTAATTGGTATGACAGGTACAATTAATTGGTTCACACCAAATTAGCATAAAATTAAAATTCAGCAGCATGTCTAAACAAGTATATTTCTTTGTGACCTGAAGCCCTCAGCTCATCCATATTATTCTAGATTGATAAAGTCCCTATTTTCTTTCATTTCTGCTAAATGATACCTGTTGGATAACGAACATGACAATATCAGAGAGCAGACAAACTTTACAGAAAGCTCCAAATTACAACAGTGCTACTTGTCATAGTGTCCTTTAAACAAAAAGTCGAATTTTTTCCTTTCTTTTAATAAAACAGTCCCTTGTATTAAGTTAAAACATATATACAGGTATTGGGGCCATTTTCCAGAAACCCGTTATCCAGAAAGATCCGAATTATGGCAAGGCTGTCTCCCATAGACTCCATTTTATCCAAATAATCCAAATTTTTAAAAATGATTTCCTTTTTCTCTGTAATAATAAAACAGTACCTTGTACATGATCCCAACTAAGATATAATTATTCCTTATTGGAAGCAAAACCAGTCTATTGGGTTTATTTAGTGTTTACATGATTTTTCTAGTGGAGAAACAAATTATGGAAAGATCTGTTATCCAGAAAACTCCAGTTCCAGCACATTCTGTATATATGTAAGTTGTTTTTGTTTACAAAAAGGTACCATACTATTCATATTTATTCATATTTCTACCTAGCCAATCAAGTGTTCTTCTTTGTAAATCTGATAGTAGTAGGACCCGGCTTTCTTTGGGAAAAATATTCTTATTTATTAAATTACGTCTGACACTCTGTTCCTAATTAATACATTTCTCAATGCTCCAGAGAAAATTTGTAACTAAGCAGTGGATACTTTTTGCCATATTGTATATCTGGGTTCACTGCCAACACTTACTGGGGTCTCTGTGCTCCTTCTGCCCACTTTGTGTTCCAGTTACATCTCTTTATTTCACTTGTATGTGTTTAATCTTGTGCCCAGAACTGCTCCTGCCTTGCTTAGGTGACCAGTGGTGGCAAAATGCAGTATGCAATAAACCAAATAACACTGCATAAATCTAAATTTATTACAAAAGACACTGTTAAGCAGAAGACACAGAACTTTAATTTACATCAGTGATCCCCAACCAGTGGCTTGTGAGCAACATATTGCTCTCCAACCCCTTGGATATTGCTCCCAGTGGACTCAAAGCAAGTGCTTATTTTTTATTTCCTGTCTTAGAAGCAAGTTTTGGTTGAATAGAAATCGTATGTCCTGCCAAACAGAGCCTACTGGGCTGCCAGTCCACATAGGGGCTAAAAATAGCCAATTGCCCTTATTTGGCATCTTTGGGAACTTTTTTCATGCTTGTATTGCTCCCCAACTCTTTTTAGATTTGAATGTGTCTCATGGGTATAAACGGTTAGGCACTCCTGCTTTACAGGCTTTAAGTGGTAGTACTAGCCCCTTTAAGTATTTTCCAATCTACAGACAATTGTAATTCTAGCTGGGTTTTCCCATAGAATAGTGAAAGTCTCAGGCACTCCGGATCAGACCTTTTCAGAAAGAATGTTCTCCAAGGATCTTCTCTGATGAGCTCTTCTAGCTCTTTTGCTCCATAGGATGGTTTTGGGGTAGATCCAAGAATGGTTTAGGGCAGGGATCCCCAAACTTTTAAACCTGTGAGCAACATTCAGAAGTAAAAGGAGTTGGGGAGCAATACAATTATAAAAAATGTTCTTGGGGTGCTAAATAAGTGCTATGATTGGCCTTTTGGTAGCCCCTATGTGGATTGTCAACCTACATTGAGGCTCTGTTTGGCAGTACACCTGGTTTTTATACAACCAAAACTTGCCTCCAAGCCAGGAATTTAAAAATAAGCACCTGCTTCGAGGCCACAGGGAGCAACATCCAGTTGGAGAGCAACATGTTGCTCACGAGCTACTGGTTGGGAATTACTGGTTTAGGGTATCCAGCAGCATGGGGATTGTGATTTGCTAGTTGGTAGGTAGCAGCACCCAACAAACATGGTAGCACCTATATGGAACAAATAGCGTGGCAATCTTCACAGACATAAGAGGAGAAGGGGTAAGTACATCTGCACTAACCCCTATCAAAAGTGGTGTCAGGGGGCTGCTGCCATGGGTTGAGTTAAGAAACTTGCCACATGTGGCAGCGGCACACAAGTTACCAGGGGCGGCAAAAAAAGATGCTTTAGGAGCTACAATTCCGGTTTTTGAAGTGCAGAGAGCGCAATTTCAGATGCGCCCCCCTCTACACCCACTCTGGTGCTGGAAATGGTATGTGCCGGATGCGAGGGGGGGGGCAACATCAGAAAGGCCGCCTCAGGGTGGCAAGGAGCCCCAAAACTCCCCTGAATGGTGTAACTATAGAGGAAATAGACTCCACGGTTGTGAGCAGCTGGGAGAGCGGGGGATGCAATCAAAGGGGTGGGCAGGTGGAGAAAGGGTCAAGTAGGAGTTGTTATGCCACTGCCTATCAACACATAAGTAAAAGACTATATCTGACAGGTGTTATATTATATTTTATTCCCATACCACTAAAAATTAACTTGCACTAAGCCCCTTACAATTCAGCCCCTTTATCACTCTCTGCTGGGATAGAATTGTTGATGCTTTTGAGGTGTCACACCGAGCCACAATGTCTTTCGTTTTTCTAAGAAAACATATGTTAAAACTATCATTAAATAAGATCATTATTTTCCCCAGAAACCTGATGATTTCATGGGTCCTCTTTTTTGTCCTAATTTATTCTCCTCTTTTTCCCCTTTGAAGATCAGTATGAAAGATAATAATAAATGATGCCGGAAAGGTTTCAGAAAAAAGACCATTATGTGCTATCTTCTGTGAGGCATACAGCGTAGCACTATGACATCTAATACTGGAAAAGCAACATCAAAATAGAGCGCTTGTTGTATCAGAGCTATGTTTAGATCCCGTTTCATTTTTTTGCCATGTTTTGATCATCATAATCAGCCTGAAGATGGGATTTATGTTGAGTGAAAAATATGTATATTCTGTAGACAGAGTGAGATAGGATTTGAGACCAATGGTCAGTGCACTGGGCTCGGAACATCAGAACAATAGAGGTCTAGGGGCATACTACAATAGCCTCAAATATAAATCTAAATACTGCTGGAACACTCCTGAAACGTTTGATTTTTTTTGCAGAAATTCTTTTCTTGAGAGGGGAGAACACTGTCGTGTATGTGAGTAACTGATATTATATATTGAATACCCTTGTGGGCAAGCAGAGCCCCTGTCTGCATTATAAACTGTGCCCTGCAGAAGGCTGCAATATCAATAAATTGTTCATCGCAACTACTTTGTAGTGTCTCCATCTGCAGCTTTATACTGATTATGACTTATTCTGATTACCATTTACGTGACAGGAGCCTACTAGTCACAAGGGGCCCTGTTACAAGCTTGCAGATGAGCAGCTTGCAGTTGGGTAAGTTGAAAAGTGGAGGGGCAGGTGGCGAGCAGGGAGTGGGTGGAATTTGGGGTCAGTGTCAGACCCTGCCCCACTCGTGAGGTCCACCCTGCACGAAAACCTCTACACCCCCTCTTCTCCAGCACATGCCTTGTTTTTAGTGATGGGCGAATTTGTGCAGTTTCGCTTCGCCGAAAAATTCGCGAATTTCGCGCGAAATTCGCGAAACGGCGAAAAATTCGCGAAACGGCGCCAGCGTCTCGTTTTTGACGCCGGCGCCCGTTTTTGACGCCAGCGCCCGTTTTTTTGACGCCGGCGTCCGTTTTTGGCGCCGGCGCCCGTTTTTGGCGCCGGCGTCCGTTTTTTCGAAAAAAAAATTTTGACGCCGGCGAATTTTTGACGCGAATTTTCGCGGCCGTTTCGCGAATTTATTCGCCGACGGCGAATCGCGCAAATTCGCCGCGAATTCGCGCCTGGCGAATAAATTCGCCCATCACTACTTGTTTTCTCTTTTTGTGGCCTCAATCAGGGCTGGAGAGAGGTCAGGGTGCAGCACCCAGTGTTTCAGCAGGAGCAGGCCTTGGTCGGCGGAGCCCACTGGAGTTTTCCCCAGTGTTCTGCAGGCCCCTTACAACCCTGTTTGTGGCTGACAGCCGCTGACATGCCTCTGAATGGAGGAGGAGATATTTCCGAGTCCAGCCGAGGAGTCAAACTCGTGCGGGGGTTTGGGACTTGCCTTGGGTGCTCGTAAGCTTAGGCCCACCACTGGTCTTGTTTCATTGTGACATAATATGTATATTGCTTTCATACAGTAGAACAAGTTTCACAGAGTAAGTCAGGACAGTAAAAGTCTTTTAAAGAAGAATGGTTTGATTTCAGCTGGCAGCAAACAGGTTGTAAAATAAAAAAATGGCTTTTTTAAACAACAAAAATGGCTTTCAGCAGAAATAAGAGTTCAATAACAACGTAACAGCAGCATAGTTACAGACCTCCACACTGTGTTGCTTTGTGTGCACAGACACATAGGTTCCATTGCGTCAGAATCCCCAACCTCTCTCAGTGTCTCTCTCAAGAGACTGACCAACCTAGCTTTAAGGGTAGGACTACACGGACGTTCTCGGCGAGATCTGATGCGTTAAAACTTCCTTCTCCTTTTGGAACTTATATGGCAATCAGGGCTGTGCAGGCATGGAGGAATGCTGATAGCAGAAAAAGACCCAGTAGGTCGCTGGGATAAATAGACATGTTATATTTGAAGTTTAATTACTGTTCTTTAATGGTTGATCAGAAACGACTCTAATGTTGATAGAACTAAGCATGCGGCTTAATGACCTTTCTTTTTTGTACGTTGTGTTTAGCTTTTGAAAACAGGAAGGAAAACTACCAGCTGGGACCCACACCATAGGCCATTTATAGATTTATCTTGGAATCACACAGCGAGACAAGCCGGATATATTTCGTACTGTTGCTATTAATAGGTAAAGCTTCAGGGTGTTGTTGCATGCAATATCATTACAAACACAAATTATTCTGCATGTGCAGGTGTTATAACTTTAGCATCTCCACTCAAGTGGCAGGTGGATTGTTTTGTATCCTTTTCAGCATCTCTATAATGGCATTCTTTTATTTCACTTGGCTTAACTTTGTTTTGCCCATGGACACAACTCACTAAGGGATCCCTGGGCTCCCCACCAGATTCAGTCCATCCATGTAAATTCATCATAGTAAGTTGAACCGCCACATTTAAACGGGTTGTTCACCTTGAAATTAACTTTTAGTATGATGTAGAGCAGTGATCCCCAACCAGAAGCTCATGAGCAACATGTTGCTCTCCAACCCCTTGGAAGTTGCTTCCAGGGGCCTCAAAGCAGGAGCTTATTTTTGAATTCCAGGCTTGGAGGCAAGTTTTAGTTCATAAAAACAAGGCATACTGCCAAACAGAGCCTAAATGTAGGTTGACAATCCACATAGGGGCTACCAAGTGGCCAATCACAGCACTTATTTGGCACCCCAAGAACATTTTTCATGCTTGTGTTGCTCCCCAAGTCCTTTTACATCTGAATGTTGCTCACGGGTTAGAAAGGTTGGGGATCCCTGATGTAGATAGTGATACTCTGAGACAGTTTACAATTGATTTTCATTTGTTATTATTTGTGGTGTTATTTAGGAGTTATTTAGCTTTTTATCCCGAGGCTCTCCCGTTTACAGTTTCAGCAATCTGATTACTAGGGTGCAAATTCCCCTAGCAACCATGCACTGATTTGAAGAAGTGCCTGGAATATGAATAGCAGGGGCCTGAATAGAAAGATGAGTAATAAAAAGTAACGATAACAATACGTTTGTAGCCTTACAGAGCATTTTTTAGATGGGATCAGTGACCCCCATTTGAAACCTGGAAAGAGTCAGAAAAAGTAGGCAAACAATCCAAAAACTATAAAAAATAAATAATGAAAACAAATTGAAAAGTTACTTAGAACAGTCCATCCTATAACATATTAAAAGTTAACTTAAAGGTGAACCACCCCTTTAATCTTGATACAAGTTGCTAAGAGCATGTAATATGGCAACGTTCAGTTATACACTTCCAATAGGGATCCCCCCAGAATTCAGTTCCTTGTGATTCACTAATTAGTGTTTGCTCTGGCATAATGATGGTAGCAATTTTTCTTATAGATGCTGCCGTCTTGGAGTAAGAATTTGAAAGGGTGATCGTGCTCAGCACTGCAGGAGCAAAGCAGTCAAACACATGCTGACGAATCAACAAATACATTAATAAATGTGTTAATTCATTAACAAGTTTTCAGAAATTTTAAAAATTGTTCCTGGCACTTAGGAAAGTGTCGATAAACATGGAAAATCCTTCAGGAGATACGTTATGTACACAAGGCATGACTCTTTGATCCAAAGGATCATTTCCATTTGAGTCTGATACTACATTTACAGCCACACCCTACCCCATACCTCCCAACTGTCCCTTTTTCAGAGGGACAGTCCCTCTTTTGACAGCCCAACCCGCAGTCCCTCATTTGTACTGGAAAGTCCCTCTTTTCTCTGCACTGAACAGCCAGAAAAAGAAACAAAGTTTCTCACTTAATTGGCTTTTAGCAGAGAGCCCAGAACAGCTAACAGGTGCAAATAAGATACTTTGTAACAATTTTGAGACACAAAAACACAGTTTAGATAAGGAGAAATATTTTCAAACTTTCATAACCTGCCAAATTTTGTAAAACAAACATGGTAATTAGGGGGTGTGGCCACAGAAAGTGGTGTGGTCAAAAAATTGCTGCGCTACGTGCGGAAAATTTTTTTTTTGTCCCTCTTTTTACTTCCAAAATGTTGGGAGGTATGCCCTACCTTATAGAGTAGGTAGGGTGTGGCTGTAAATGGGTCCCTGTACTACATCTTTATGGTGTTGTGAAGACATGTATTGATTAAATATAAACATAAAGAATCACTGGCTGAGAAGGAAACATACTCAAGAAAGGGATTTAAGAACTACATAAAGTACATTATTTTTTTTTTGTTCCAGGGGAACAGAGGGGACCAGACCATGGGGTTTGCTTCTTCTATAGTTCTAAGGAATTGTCCCTCTTCTCAGTTGCATACCTATGAGCCGGGAGGAGGATGCATGTGGGTGGGAGATTGGGCCAGTGGGGACTGGGTTGGCATGGGGCAATGCGGGTGGAGGGCGTTAGGGATTGCGTTGCGCAGGGCCCCTCTGAAGATTTTTTTGTGGAGGGGATTGGTGCACTCGGTACGCCACTGGATGGAACATTTTATTTTTCATAAATCGGTCTGGACAGTCTCATACCAGGCAGAAAAAAAAAATAAATAAATAATTATATATATATATATATATATATATATAAAGTTAGAGATCACCACAGTCCTCTAGAGTGAAATTCTGCCTCTCTCCATTCATTTCTATGGGATTTTTAAAAGAGTATGGGTGAGAGCGAAAGTTCACCCTTTGATAAATACGTCTTTAATAATCCCATAGAAATGAATGGAGAGAGGCGGAATTTCACTTTAGAGGACTGTGCTGATCTCTAACTTTAGTTTTTGATAAATATACCCAATAGAGTGTTGTCAGAGGTTGGGTATAATCAAGGCAGACAGCAAAGCAGCATTAACAGGAATCAGACCAGAGTCAATACAGTAGAAAGCCAAGCAAATCTGGACCCACGAATAAAATATGAAGCTAAAAAAGGCACTTAAATCAGAGACAAGGCAATTATAATTTCAGGAAAATGTAGTGTTCCGATCTTCCACTATTAAGTGAAAAGCCCAAAAGCAATGATGCAATGCACAACCTGTTCAGTGGGGAAGGGTTTTCAATGGAGAATTTTTTTTTTTTGAATTAGTGTTTTATAAAGGCAAAAAGGGGGGTTGTAGGAGCACTCAAATGGCTAAGTTAAAATATATTTAATAATGGAAGTGCTACTTTTTTATAGAATAGGTAGAATGCATTTTCTTCTATGGATTGTGCTCATTTTGTGTCTTTAGATGTATTCTGCAGGGCCGGAACTAGGGGTAGACAGAGAGACGGCACATGCCTAGGGCTCAAAAGCTAGGGGGCTCCAGGCATGTACCTACTCTGTCGCCTACCCCATGTCCAGTCCCCTTTCTCTGACTGTATTTGATATTTGCCATGCAATTGCGCTACCTATGACTGGCCAGGTTGCCTAAGGCGCCTGTCCGACCTGGCCCGTCTCTGGTATTCTGTCACTTTATACCCCTTTTCTTACAACAGGCTATTTGCCAGTTTGTAACACTGTTTGTCTGTGCCAGGCCAAATGTGATGTGCACCCAAAGGACACCACCCCAACATCGATCCCCTCAACATTGAGTTGAGGAGAGGGCAGTTGACAAAACAGGGGTGGGTTGCTACAGACCTGGGTCGGAGTGTGAAGGTTGACAAATGGGAGTGGCAGTGCGTAATGTGAACAGGTTGTGCATTGCATCATTGCAATCAGTGGAGTGGCAGTGCGTAATGTGAACAGGTTGTGCATTGCATCATTGCATCATTTTAGCAGGCTTTTGGGAATGGCGCTCATTGCTGTTATACTTAAAGGAAAACTATACCCTCAAAATTAATTCTTAAGCAAGAGATTTTTTATATCAAATTAAGTGGCATATTAAAGAATCTTAACCAACTGGAGTATATATTCAAGTAAATATTTCCCTTTTACATCTCTTGCCTTGAGTCACCATTTTGTGATGGTCTGTATGCTGCCTTAGAGATCACCTGACCAGAAATACTACAACTCTTACTGTAACAGGAAGAAGTGTGGAGCAAAAGAAGCAACTCTGTCTGTTAATTGGCTCATAGCAGAAGAAATTCGGATGCACACCTAAGATTGCAGTGGTGTCCAAAAATAGTGATTTATTTGTAGCCCAAAATATACATCACAAAGGGGCAACGTTTCGGACCCCTCTGGGTCCTTTATCAGGCTTGATAAAGGACCCAGAGGGGTCCGAAACGTTGCCCCTTTGTGATGTATATTTTGGGCTACAAATAAATCACTATTTTTGGACACCACTGCAATCTTAGGTGTGCATCCGAATTTCTTCTGCTATTGACTCTATGACCCTTATGCGAGGGAAGGGTCTTCCGGATCAGCACCCTACACTTACAACCAGTGAGTAAGGGATCAGGTAGAGCTCTTCATATTCGTGCATTGTTAATTGGCTCATGTGACCTAACATGTTTGCATTGTTTGTGTGCACCATTAATCATACCCTCCCAGCGGGCTGCTCCTTATTTTCTAAAATGGCAGTTTTCTATTTATGATTAGCCAATGGCACATGCTATTAAAAAGGTATATTTTTAAGAAAATGGTTTATATACATGAAGCAGGGTTTTACAGTACATAAGAGCTGTTTAATGCAATATAATTTTATAGAACGCTACATTTTTTGGGGGGTATAGTTTTCCTTTAAGGCATGCACCTCTTCTGCCTACCCCCTTCTCCGTCCCTGCTGCTAGTTCACCTGTCTTAAACACAGGCCTGTGCACTACGTTGAATTCTATACTAACTAGCTATGCTAAATCGTGTTATTGGATGTAATTAGACAGGTGGCTCAAATACACCTATTAAGAGAAAAATACCACTGGCAAAAAAACATAAAGACAATGTGATGATGAGACTGTATCCAGAAGTACAAGTACACTTCCTTGTGAGAACTGACAAAAATACTGACATCCTAGGTGGCAGAACCTGAGTAGGCAGCCTGTAATCTCCTCCTGTTCTTGTGCTTTCCTTTTTTCCAATTAACAAGAAATTGGCATGGGATCAGCAAGTACTATGGGCTTTGAAAGTAATCCACAGGAACCTTTCTTTAACCTGCACAATGCTTTGGGCTTTTCACTTAATAGCAGGAGATCGGAAAAAGACTGATACTGAGGTCTCTTCCTTATTGACTTTAATTGGCTGAAGAAACTCCCTGCATAATGAAATATTAATATCAAATGATGATGAAAACGCCTGGAATTCTAAGCAGACTGATCAAAGCAATCTGCTCCAGATCAAATTGTTGCATTGGGAATAATACGTATCGTAAATGTTGCATTAACAGTGCAATTGAGTGGATAAAAGGGAAAATGCACACTGATGACAAAATCTGTTAGTCACACAAAAGAATGTCTCTGCTATAAATGTTTTAGTGCTGCTGAATATTATTCAGTTGATAAACAGTTATGTTGTTACAAAGTAGATAGGGGACTCATGGGAAACCCAATCTTTGGGAAACACGTGATATTTTAGTCTGTATTCCTCGTCAGGAACGGGAGCCCATCCTTTTATTTCCTTGTTCTTAAGGGTAGGACTACATGAGTGGTTTCAGTGTGATCCAACGTATGCTTCAAATTGCATGCAACGAAAATAAGGTAAGTGAATGCATTGTCGGATGGTGTCGCAGCATTGATCCAATGCGATACGACAGTCGGATGCTGACGCAGTGCGCTGCATCTGCATCCGACAGGCGTGACGCATCTGATCAACACTGCGACTTCATCTGACAATGCGACTTCATCCAACATTTGTATATCTTACCTTATTTCCGTCGCATCCGACGACGCTTGCATTTTTGAGCAGGGCGCCGGATCGGGCCGAAAACGCCCATGTAGTCCTACCCTTGTTCAAAGGTTCAGAATTCTTGTTGCAGGGCGAAGGAATGGAGAGAAAAATCGCTTACCAAAGTGACCATTATTCTGTTGTTAGCAGATCATCCAAAACGATTATAATGAACTTGTGATAAATGCATGTTGCTGGTCTGCATCTGCATTAGGGCTCTTACTGACGAGCGGTTGTGGCTGCACTCCCCTGCGTTCCGTTTTTCTGTGTTCAGCCGCAGGGGAGCGCAGGAATAGACTCATTACATTTTTTCCAATGGGGCTGTACTCTCACAGACGCGTGTAGGCGCCAAACGCAGGTTGAGAAGCAACATGCTGCATTATTCCTGCGTTCAGCGTCAGTAAGAGCCCTAAGGGTAGACACCAGTCTGGTGGTTTTGTAGGAGCTGCTCAGGTAAAAACTACCTACGGTAATTTAGAAAACTGGGTGGCTTACAATAATATGCTCTGGTAATTATGACAGCTGTGCTCTCCTTTACTATTAACTGTTTTATACTGAACTTACCTACCAATCCAGGGATTCAGTAGATCTATCTATCAATCTATCTATCTATCTATCTATCTATCTATCTATCTATCTATCTATCTATCTAACAGTAATGAAATATTCCTTTAAAGTTGTACACAGGAGCTTCCTGTCTTATGAGTGCCAGTGACATTGCACATGCTCAGTGCGCACTGGGCAGCTATTAAGAAGTAGATTCAAGGCAATGATTGGGGAGCCCTAGACAAGAACCCGTTTTATTCTGCCCCTACTCTGTACCGTCATCCCCTGGCTGCCTTTACATGGTGATATTATGTGACGTGATATTAAGGGGCAGATTTACTGGGGTTTGAATGGTAAATTCAAATTTCAATTTTCAAATTGGGTTTTTGGTCAACACTAAAAATTCTTTCAATCTTCTACCAGGCAGTTGAATCAAAGTAGTATATTGTGTCCACAGCCTTATACCTTGCAAACACTTAGGGGCAGATTTTCGAGTGAAAATTCGAAGTAAAAAGAGCTATTTTTGTGTACTTTGACTATCAAATAAGCCAAAATTATTTTTGAAAAAAATTTTGAGTATTCGAATATCGACATTGATCATGTACTGTCTCTTTAAAACTTAGACTTCCACCATTTGCCATCTAAAACCTGCCAAATTGCTGTTTTAGCCTATGGGGGACCTCCTAGAACCTATTTGGAGTCATTTGCTGGACTTTGAAAAATCAAAGTTTTTTGGGGCAAATACTTTGTTTTGAATTTGATCGAATGCACTAAAACTTCAATTTGAACGATTCAAATGCAGCCTATTCACCCGAAGTTAAAAACTTTGATTTTTTAAAATAAATTTCGATTGGTCTTTTTCATTCTTTTTTATTCAAAAAAAACTCCCATTACTTCAAAATTCGAACCCTTGATAAATTTGCCCCTTCGTCAACGGCTATCGGTTTTTGGTCAAAACTCACAATTTCGAGTTTAAAACCACCAACTCGAAAGGGAGATTTATCACACCTCCACCTTGGAAACAACTCTAATTCGATACTTCGCTACCTAAAACCTGCTGAGTTCATGTACAAGTTAATGGCAGAGGTCAGTTGAACCATTTGAAGATGTTAATAGCCTTCCTGACATTCAAGTTTTTTTAGGAGGAAAACCTGATTCTAATTCAATTCCAATTTTCAGGTCGTTCCTAAACAATCGAATTTTAGATGTTCAAGTTTTTTTCATAAATAACCTCCCATTAGAGCTGTGAATACATTAGACTTAAAAAAAAAAAATACAATATCTCATTTAGATTTGAGGAGATCTGTTGGTTCTAAATAAAGTCCTATGTCATATTGATCGAATGTCCTGTTCACTATGCTTGAACTTCTGCTGGTATATTTTTGACATTCTGATGAAACCTTGAAAACTTGAAATGAAAAATCCACCAACACTTCCACTTCTATACCTTTTTTCCCTGTGCTTTAGATATTTTGCCCAGTGTTCATCTGGCAGCTGGTACTTTTGTTCAAACCCCCGCAGGACTGTATTCAAGTCTCCATTTCTCGAAAGAAAGACTTGTGCCAACTCTGAAACAGAACACGAAGGATTCATTTTTATCTGCCAGGAAAAATAATTTGTATGTAAATAACTAAAACAAAGATTTAACTCCTTAAAGGTATACATATGTGAAAGGTTGCATTTGCATGTGCTAGTTTTGGCAATTATACAGTACACACACACATACAGTATATATAGCTGTCCCAAATATGACTTTATAGATATAACCTTCTCATTACTACAATAGTGGGTATGAGTTCTATATGTGACAAAAACAATTATTAAAAGCTGTGATATTCTTGGCTGAGAGCTTTGGGGGCAAATGTACTAAAGAGCGAAGTGGCTAACGCTAGTGAAAATTCGCCAGCGTGACGCCATTTTGTTACTTCGCCGATTTACTAACGGGTGCTGGCGTAAATCTGCTAGCGAAGTGGACCTACTCTAGCGCTACTTCGCACCCTTATGCCAGGTGAAGTTGCGCTACGGCAAAGGGACGTAACTACGCAAATTCACCAACTTGCGCATTTTACTGAACGTTACATGTTGCGCCAAACTTGCCTTCACCACCTCAGACCAGGTGAAGTGCAATAGAGTAGACGCTGGCATCTTTTACTTTTTAAGAGTGATAGGCTGAAAAAGATCCCTGAGCGCAACTTCAGATTTTAGTGAATTAGCAGCGCCCTGGCGAAAGTGTGGCAAAGGTGTCGCTATCGCATTTCCGGCACTTAGTGAATTTGCCCCATAGGCAATGATGTGCGAGGTCGGACGCTTCTTCGTCAGATGCCGGGTTCCAACTTCCGGGCTCGTCTATAGACGCTGCACCTGCAGGGTCATCGCAGATGCGGGCGGGCGCGGGCAAAGAGAGGGCGGTTAGGACCGGGTGCGGGTAGGGGAAATCCCGACCCACACATCACTAAAAGGCTTGTCTTTGCAGTATTCAAGCTGTCTGTAAATATTACACTTAGGCCTCTCTTATGTCCATTTTCCTTCTATAGTCTTCTCCGGTTCTTGTCTGAACTTATCTAAGCCTTTGAGGCAGTCTGATCCAATGTACTGAAGTTTAACTATAAGTGAGTGATCAGAATACTGAGTGATCAGAATACTGAGCGGGCTGGATTCTGCCATTGCTACAAGGATTTTAGCTTTCAGCTGCAAGCTCTATCTATTGCCATAACATATGATTAAGTTTAAATATTCATCTTTATAATGTATGGGTTGGGAAAAAAAATAATACAAATATTTTATTTTAGGCTTGGCTAACTTTTTTTGATCGAAGGATCGTTCGATCGTACTATCTGCACTAAATCCTTCGACTTCGATATTCGAAGTTGAAGGATTTTAGTTCCTAGTCGAATATCGAGGGTTAATTAACCCTCGATATTCGACCCTTAGTGAATCGGCCCCTTAGACTGTGCACATGCTCAGTGTGGTCTGGGCTGCTTAGGGATCATCATAAACAAAGCTGCTTGAGTTCTGCATGGCTGGGAAGTAAGGCGGGGGCTCCCCCTGCTGTTCATAAGTATGATTGTTTCCCTGCTCAGCAGTTAGGGACCATCTGACAATTCCTATCCACAGCAGTAAATGAAGGGAGAATTTCACTGCATACAGTCAGGTTTCTTATAAAAACAGTACACATTTTTTAATTAAAGTATATTGGAGATAGGTTTCTTTTTCATTAAAGAAAGTAAAAATGGGATTTTATTTTTTTGCCTTTACATGCCCTTTAAGTTGAATTTGTATGCGAGTTGAAACGTACATTTACTTATTAAATGTTTGTCTTATGATAGTGTTTATTTTTACCTTTCTGTGCTCTGCAGTAGACAACACACACCAGAGGGGATTGGGACAGGTGGTTTATATAAGCTTAAAGCTAATGAAGGCCAAGCAAACCATAGTATGTTCCTGTAATCGCCTCCGTTTGCAAGTATTAGTTGTATGCAAGTTGGGTGTATGTAACATATTAGATGTATAAAATATTATATATAATATGAAATATTAATTACAATGGTATCCCACATTTTATATTACTTCGCCTCATTTTCAAAACTTTTTGACATGTAAAGGCCTAATTATCAAAATTCACTTTGGTGTCTCGTTTTAAAAGTTTTTTTTCAATCATGATTAAACTGACAAAACACTTGCTTGTTAAACAATAATGAAGACACAAATAAAGGGGAAGATGTTGTCTTTGTTGATATTCCATTCATCCCAAACACCATTTCCTGCTCTTATTCTGTATATTCAATTAAACATATTTTTGATTTTCAACATTTTTTTTCAGATTTTTGGATCAGTCACACTTTGTAAGCTACATCATGTGCTCGTTATATATAAGTGTCCCAAGCATAGAACCTTATTATTCCATGTGACCTATTTCTCTCCAGTGTTACTAAATATTGCTAGGGGCCTGAACTGAGCAGATTGACCTTATAAAAAGCACAATTAAAACATCTATTAATGAACATAACATTACATTGTTTTATGGTTATTATGTAATATATTCATTTTCTCTGACTTTATAGTTTATACTGTGATACATATAAAAAGGTTTTCTTGATCTTAATGGCAGTGTGTTTGCACGTCTGCAGATTTATCAAGGGTTGAATTTCGAAGTTAAAAAACTTTGAAATTCGCCCATCGAATAGGCCAAATTTGATAGTTGAACTTTTCTTTTTGAATAACAAGTAAAATCGTTCGACCGTCCGTTGAAATCGTTCGAATCAAACGATTTAATCGATTGAACAATTTTCAAATAAAAAAACGACTTTTTAAAAGTTAGCCAAATTTTGGCTCTAGCTTCTAGGAGGTCCCCATAGGCTAACATAGCAATTCGGCAGGTTTAAAGTGGCGAAGTGTCAAAGTCTTTTAAAGAGACAGAATTTCGATTTTCGAATGGTTGAATATTCAAAGTATTTTCTATTCAAATTGAAGTCGAATTTGGCCTATTCGATGGTCGAAGTACCCAAATTTCGAAGTTTTTTAATTCGAAAATTCACTTCGACCCTTAGTAAATGTGCCCCTAATTGTTCTGTGTTATAGACAAACACAGTCTATTCGTTATCAGAGCAATTGTTACATAATGTGTACTCATGAGCTGGGCCCAAGAGCAAATTGAATCAATACACTTTTATATGTATAATACAGGTATGGGACCTGTTATCCAGAATGCTCGAGTCTTGGAGTTTTCCAGATAACGGATCTTTCCATAACTTGGATCTTCATACTGTAAATCTACTAGTAAATCATGTAAACATTAAATTAACCTGATAGGCTGGTTTTGCTTCCAATAAGGATTAATTATATCTTAGTTTGGATCAAGTACAAGGTACTGTTTTATTCTTGCAGAGAAAAAGAAAATTAAAAATTTGGATTATTTGGATAAAATGGAGTCTATGGGAGACAGCCATACCATAATTCTGGGCTTTTTGCATAATGGGTTTCCCATGTCTGTAATAATAAATGCCCACACAGAATATCTTGATCATTTGGGTCAAAGAGCAATGGAAGTATAGAGTCAGTCATAATATCATATGTTGAGGATAAACTGAAACTATACATATATCAAAATCACCAGTCAAATACACCCAAAAGCTCAGTGTACTCTGAGCAGCTGTTGAGAAGCTAAGCTTAGGTGTTGATGGAAGTTCATAGAAGCTGATGCTACAGGGAGGGTTGTCACGTGTCTGGTCAAAACTGGCTGCCGGTTTTCCAAATTAGGAAAAGCAGGCAGGATTCCCTGAGATTGACCCAGAAATTGGCCAACCGCCGTTTGTCACGTCATAGCCTTACCCCTGATGTCACTGGCCACCTCCAGAATGTCACCACATTCTGGCTGTGGTCTCTTGGTCTGATTTTCCTATGGCATGGCCTGTCTACTCCAGTCCCTATTATTGAGCTTTCTCTGTGAAGAATCTGGTCCACCCAAGAAAGTGGTGGACATATAGGAAATAACAGATTTAGCAGCTATTGCAGGGTTATTGGCCGTTATGATGGATGTTATATGTTAAAATCCATTTATATTTTCACTGAGACTTGCAAAGGTTGAATACCTTGCAATAAAACATGCTCCCAGCACAGTACTGATGCAATTACATCTATGAGACATGCGGGGTCTGTGGTTGACTGGGGTCACATGGCTAGTGATGGGCGAATTTATTTGGCAGGTGCGAATTCACTGCAAATTTCCGCGTTGTCGCAAAAATTTGCTGGTGACAATTCTAGGCGCCAATTGACTTTAATGGGCATCAGAATTGTCGCCAGCGTCGGAATTGTCATCGGCGTCGCGGGAAATTCACAAACGAAGTGAAACGGGAGAAGTTCGCCCATCACTACACATGACACTAAAATGTTGTGTGGCTACTGTTTTGTAAAGTGATCTCTATATTTCTATATTTTTCCTTAAGTGTGGAATATGTTCATTACATCAGAGGTTGTTCACCAAGATCTCATATCTATCATGACTTACCCAGCCTGCAACAATTTTGAGATCTGCAACAAAAATTGCACATTTATGTTTTGCAAAAATTTGACTTTGTTCATCGACTTAACATTGTATTCATAAAAGCAACCCAATCCAGAAGTATCTAGTTTCTGCACATACGGAGTGCAAGTGTCTACTCAAAGGGGCAGATTTACTAAAGCGAGTGAATAATTCGAATGCAAAAATATTCGAATTTCGAAGGATTTTTTTGGGTACTTCGACCATCGAATTGGTCAAATTCGATCGAACCGAATGATTCGAACGAGTAAAAATCATTTGACTATTCGATAATCGAAGTACTGTCTCTTTTAAACAAACTTCGACTTCATACTTCGACTTCATACTTCGCCACTTTAAACCTACCGAAGTGCAATGTTAGCCAATGGGGACCTTCCAGAGTTTTTTTTGATCAAATAAAAATAATTTGATCAGATCGCTAAAAAATGTTAGATTCATACGATTCGAACGATCGTTCAAATGAACATTTTGCGCTAAAATCCTTCGAATTTGATATTCGAATTCGAAGGATTTTACTTCGAGGGTCGAATTCGAGGTTTTTTTTAACCCTCGGAATTCGACCCTTGATAAATCTGCCCCAAAGTGTGAGTCTGCAAATAAGCCTAAGAATTGGGCCTTGTGTGGTTGCCCCTTTAATTATTTTCTTATGCTTTTAAAAATGGATGTAGATCTTGGAGTCAGATTCCCCATTATGAAAACTATAGTGGGGGAAAGATCAGCCTGTGATACTAATGGTTTGGTCAGTTGATACTTTCTTCAAGAAATGCGACCATGCATGGAGGTGCCAGCCTATGATGGTAAATAGTTAAGACCACCATATGGACTTTACCTTACTAAGATATGGTGGCTTGGAAACTTGATCATAAGCTTTTAACCAAAACTTGTTTTTCTTTTTGGAGAATGAATGTGTTGCACAGATTGGATTATTAGGAAGCAGGGGGTCGGGGAATGCGCATTGGTCAAAGCCTCTCGTATGTAAGTTTCTATTATTTTACCCATTTACCTTCTTTTTGATTTTAGCAATGGATTTTAGTTTGGAAAATTTCTAATACAGATGCCGGAATGAAGCAAAACATTTTGTTTTACATTATCACAAAAAACAAGAATCCAATGTAAAAATATAGAAAACACTCTAAAGCAGGTTCTGGCACAATGGGCCATGTGAATGCGTGACAGCATGAGTGAATAAAACGAAAAGTATTCTGAGCTGCTCAATAGAAATAGTCCGCTTTTTAGTTCCCAAGAAGGGTCCCTTTTTATTGAGCATAACATTAGCTGCTGTTTCCTCGCTGTCGAATCAAATGACTTGTTAGAAGCAGTGAAGTATCTTGTGAAGCTTTGACCATTTTCTATAGTTCCATTCAATGCTATAGCTGTGGATAATGCCTTCATCACTGTAATGTGTGTGTTTTTTTTTTACTTTATAGTAGTGATGTGCCCGGACCTGCCCACCTGCATTCGACTTCTGGGTTCCTTGTATAGACCCGCGCCGCCCTGTCCCAGTGATGACGTCACAAAAGGGGCGGGCGAGCAGGCGCGTAGCTATAAAGCTGGACGTCGGAAGCCGGCATTTGAAGGTCCTCTTGCCCACCCGCTAAGAGGAGTGCTAGGTCGGCTCGAACCCGCCCGAACCCACCCGACCCACAGGTCCTGCGGATATCAGCCTGTCTCGCACATCACTGCTGTATAGGCCTTTGTCAATGATTCTGGGAAGTCTCCTTTCCAGTTTCACTTTGGGATCACTGTTCAATTTTGCTACTGTCTCACATTCTCTAGTAGATAAATCCTTGAAATTATGAGGGGGTTATTTATTTTTCTGGTCGGACATTTAAAAGTAAAATCACCATTTTTTAGGAGGAAAAAAACTAGATTTTTTCATGATTTATTAAACTCTGGTGGTGTTAAAAGTAAGAATAAAAAAGTCGAGTTCATGTAGAAGTCAATGGCAAATGCCCAGTTGATATCCTGGTCTGCTCTGAGTTTCGTTAGATAATCCGAAGATTGTGGTTTCGAGTGTCAAATCCGCAAAAAATCGCAGTTTCCAGGGACAAATCTGAAAAATATGTAGGATTCTGATTTTTTTCTCGATTTTAACGAGTTTTTCCCCTATTTTAACGAGTTTTTTCCCGCACAAGAAATTTTCTCAGAGATTTATTGATAAATAGGGGGGCAAGTCCATGCGGATTTGGTTGGAGTAGATTTCAAAAAATAGTGAGAACTTTTTCGGATTTTGATAAATAACCCCCCCAATGTCTAATTTATGGCTCCATTGCTGGTTCTGTTTGTGAAATGTAATGCAAAGCCTATGTTTAATCTCCTTCAATACCTTGGACCCTGAACCCAGGGGTGCTTCGCCAATGAGGCGAGTTGAGGCTGTTGCCTCAGGCGGCAGCGCCCCACTAGGTACCAGGGACGGAAAAAATGCTGCTCCTGGTGCTTTAAGAGCAAATTTCTGGGGGGGGGGGGGGCAGCAGCAACTGCCTGAACCTGACAGATTCCTAGTAAGGAGATAAAAGGAGCTGGAACGTAAACAAACAGAGCTGGAACATAAACGAGATCTGCCAAAATGTCTGTACTAATTAGAGCTGTAATTTCACAATGGGGAGCTGATTCAGTGGAATAACTGGAGCTGATTCTGTTATGTGTATATGCTCCTTTCATTTTTAATCAAGTCAATGGCTTGTGTATCATATATAAATTTTTTATTTAAAAATGCTGGGGGCTGCCGGTAGAGTGCAGGAAGTTTAGGAGCTTTATGCTCGGCTCTAGTAATGTCCCCACTGCTGCTTTGCTCTGAGAGTTGTCCTTCTCGCTGCTGGTTTAAGTGATGTGACGGGGTCCAACCTGCTCCTGGCACTCTAATGTAATGTCTGATCCATCTACTGTGCTAAACTTAGTGCTGTCTCTGCGCTGCCGGTAGAGTGCAGGGGTTTTGTAGGAGTAGGCCGGCTGGGCATGGTAAGCAGTGAGGGCCAGGCTGTGGTACATGATCTGGCGGTACAAGCCTAACAGCACCGGCTGAGCCTTTCTACCAGCGACTCCGCGGCAAGGAAAAGAGAGGCAGGGGGATTTACAATGAATGGGGCCACAGGGCAGGAAGGCACGCAAAGTGCCCCCCGCGAGACAGCTGATGTGATGGCATCCCAGAGTGAGCTTTCTGAGGAAGTGGGTTAACCATGAAACGCGTAAAAGCCATGGAACCATTGGGCTTACTATGCTCTGTTAAATTTTAACTATTTTTCTAAATAAATGGATGTTTTAACTTGCCGGTGCTCCGTGATTTCAAGACTGGGCTAAAGGATATACGCTTCGGGAGCGTTTCTTCAACGTTGCAGCACAGCAATTGCACATCGATGGGTCTGTGAGTGCTCCCTATTGCTCTCCCTTTCAGTTACCATCCCAGAGTGAGTGGAAACTGCTGCTGCTGCCGGTGCACAAGGAACACCAAAACGCCCGGATCCGCTGTCACTCACCAACTCCGCCTCCTCTCAATGGCATTCACTGCACAACAATGGTCACATCTACGGGGGAGCAGCCCCAGCGCCGTGACCAGGAGTTTCAGACTCGTCCAAGTCATTGAGCAGCGGCCAGCGCTGGGGACAGGGGCGTAACTATAGAGGAAGCAGACCCTGCGGCTGCAGGGGGGCCCAGGAGGTATAGGGGCCCCATGAGGCCCTAATTCATATACAATTTCAATAAATATTGGAGAAACAAGTCAACCTCTAAACATTGGGGGCCTGAAAAATAATTTGCCGTGGGGCCCAGTAATATCTAGTTACGTCACTGGCTGGGGACTGCATCAGCATCTCTCGCCTTGCACTCTGCACTTCGGCTCCCCCTCTCCTTTATTCCCCAAAGAAGTCCAGCAGGCTGACTTGGTCCACAGGGTCTTGAGAACAGACAAGCACTTGCCGTGGCATCCTTGCCGGTCAGGGAGTAACACTCCTTGGATATCAGATTGAAGCCGTCTGCCTTCACTTCTGCCACACGCTTCACAAGGTGAAGAGAAGCGGAAGTGGAGTTTCGGTAAGTTATTTCTTGATAAAAACTTTGCAATTTTAAAGTTTCATTTGTCTTGGTGTTTTTTTTTATGTATACTAACGAATTTCTAAAAATAAAATGTTGGTGTTACTGGTCCTTTAATAAATTCCGAAAAATTCACAATTCACGAAGGGACCGATTCACCAAGGGTCGAATATCGAGGGTTAATTAACCCTCGATATTCGACTGGGAATTAAAATCATTCGACTTCGATATTAGTTAGGAGTTTAGCGCAAAAAGATCGAACGATTCGAAGGATTTTAATCCAACGATCGAAGGAATATCCTTCGATCAACAAAACTTAGGAAAGCCTATGGGGACCTTCCCCATAGGCTTACATTGAGTTTGGTAGCTTTTAGATGGCGAACTAGGGGGTCGAAGTTTTTTCTTAAAGAGACAGTACTTCGACTATTGAATGGTCGAATAATCGAACGATTTTTAGTTCGAATCATTCGATTCAAAGTTGAAGTCATAGTCGAAGGTCGAAGTAGCCCATTCGATGGGGGAAGTAGCCCAAAAAACACTTCGAATCCTTCACTCAAAGTTAGTGAATCGGCCCCCATAAGTCCGATTTTATTAAAAAATCAAAAATTTGTTGTGATTTTTGCATTCAGAGTTTAGTAAATAACCCCCTTAATGTGAATAAAAATGGTTGACTTTAGGGGGTTATTTATCAAAGTCCAAATTTATCTCAATATTTTCTGAAAAAAACTCAGACCAAATACACACAGGTTTTTTTGGCTTATTTATTAATACACTTTCCCAAAAATTTTGTTTGTGGGACAAAATCGTGAAAAATCTGATTTTGACGTTTTTTTCTGATTTTTCACCTGAAAACTCAGAATTTTGCCTGAAAACTTCAGGGTGTAACCAAAAACCCAGCGCACATCAAAAAATCATTGGGACTTCTCCCATTGACTTATATGATATGCAACCTTGACAGGTCTGAGATGCCGGATTTTCAGATTCAGACTTTTCCCATCCTCGGGGTTTAGTAAATTCTGAAAAAAGTCCGATTTTATAGAAAAAAAAATCACAATTTTTTAAGTGATTTTTGCATTCAGAGTTAAGTAATTACCCCCTAGGAATATAGGAGAACACTATTCCTAAAGAAAGAAGAAAGTCTGATAATGGATCATTGGCACTGTTCCCTCTATGCTGTGCACACCAAGTTTGAGGCCAGCGCACACAATAAATTGTGGTACGCACAAATTATTTTTTGTGAAAACACATAGGGGCAAATTCACTAAAGGGCAAATTTACGCCAGCGAAGGCTCCGCAAATTAACGCAAATTCGCTACCACTACGTTAATTCACTAAAATGCTAAGTTGCGTCTCTGTAGCCGTATACTGGTGAAGTTTTGCTATTGTTAATTAGTGAGCGCAAGGATTTCATAGTGAACTTTCACTATATTTAATTTCTGCCTAGCAAAACTTCGTTAGACCAAATAAGTCTATTTGAATAAGGCACATATAGGCCCTATGGATGTCTATATTAGAGATGATGGTGCAAATGCTTGAAGTGGCCACTTATTATTACAAATGTCCAATGAAGCAAAATAAAGACGAAAGAGATCCTCTTATGCCCTAGACATGAGCCCACCCTTAAACAAATGTGGCACACCCCTCAAATGGTTGGAAAAAAATGTTAAAACTTTTACAACTTTCCAGCATACAGCATTCATATGATGTCACTGACATAAGATTAAGGAGGATGTAGCTTCATCCAGTTCCCCAGGTGTAAGGTGGCGAAGGAAACTCTGACGAAAGAGGTAACGTTCTGTAAAATTCACACTTTCGTGAACAAATCGATCATTTGCCTGATCGACAATCCACCTGGCGATAGGGCGCAAAACTGCGCTAGCAACGGTCTCTTTCACTAGCTAATTGTCTTCTACGCCTGTTAGTAAATTGACGATGTCCCCGCAGAGGAGATTTCTGCTAGATGAATTTTTGCTAGTGACGGCCACTTTGACGCATAATTTTGATGTGTGCAGTTTTTAAAAAGTGCACACACAATTGTAAAAAGTGTGAGAAAAACGATTTAGTAGAAATTAGAGGGAACGTTCAACAGAGGTGCCTTCATTCCAGCAAAGGAGGCCAAATTTTTTTTAAAAAAATGCCTGCAATTCTATCAATTTAGACTTCCAGACTGTAACAGTGGTTTGTCTCACGTTAAATAAAATAGTCATGTGTAATTTACGTTGGGATTTTGTAAACTCTGTGCATGTGCCGAAAAAAATCAATACTTTGGTGCTGGTATAGGATTTTAGATAAATGCATTAATACCCAGGGACTCGGTCTTAATGGATCAATGAAAAAACCACTAAGAAAAATCCTAAAGTTAGCTGCTACTAAAGATAACAAACTGGTAAAGTGGAGGGTTAACAGCAGAACCATCTACCCCCCATAAAAGTATAAATTACACTTCATAGATATTTTGGAAGAGGAGTGTGATTCTGTGTGTCCTCTCCCTGTTCATATCTTCAGTGTTCTTGTTTTCATTTTTATTTTATAACTGGAATATTAAAGGACAGATTTATCAATGGTCGAATTTTCGAGTTTATGGGAGTTTCTCAAACTCCCACTCACTCGAAATTCAAAAAAAAACCACCAATCCAAACTTTATTTAGAAAAAAACAAACAAAAAAAACAAAGATTTTTTAAAAACGGGTGAATAGGATTGAGCTGCAAATTCGAAACAAATTCGATTCAAGGTTTTTCACCCCAAAAAAACTTTTTTTTTGGAATTTTTTTTTCCAATAGTCCATCAATAGTTCATCAAAATCAATGAATTTGAATTCTTAAAGGTACAGTACATGATACGTTTCAAAATTTGAATTTAGATTTTTTTAGATTCTTTTAGATTTCCTAGTCGAATTACTCTAAATTTGAATTTAAAAATTTCTTTCAACAATTGATTGAGCCAACCCTCTCCCAGCTTTTGATAAGGTTGCAGATATATGATTATATATCTGTAAGAATTATGCTGCTACAGTTCCAGGAATATCTAAAAGAGAAATTAAAAATTTACCCTATTAAAGACAGTTTATTGGCAACAGATTAGCCACAATAGTGCAAGCTACAACGCTATATTTATTCTGCAGAATGCTGTACCATACCTGAGTGGACACTGTCTCTGTTTGTTTAGGATAGAAGCTGCCATATGAACTTTGTGTGACATCACTTCCTGCCTGAGTCTCTCCCTGCTCACTTACAGCTCTGAGCTCAGATTACAGCAGGGATGGGAGGAGGGAGGGGGAGAGGAGCAAACTGAGCATGCTCAAGCCCTGCCCTGGAGGTTTATGCTGAAAACAGAAAGTCTGATACAGAAGCCCATGTATACACAATAGATGGAAAGAAATGCTGTGTTTCTTTTGACAGACGACTCAGAGCAGCATTACGTTGAGGGTTTACTAATGTATTTATATAGACCTTTCTGATAAAGCTTACTTAATTTTAGCTTTTCCTTCTCCTTTAAATTAAAAATTCATGCTACTATATCTGACCACTACGCACTGCTTTTGACCCCCTGGGGGTAGCCCCACAGTCTGTGAACCTTTACTTCACAGGTTATCTGGCCACTTCCAAGGCGTGCGCTCCCACTTCATTGTCTTAAAAATAGAATTATATATAATAGGCGGGCCTTGCCCTCGATTTTTCCAGAAATTATTGCAATATACACTTGTCATGCACTAATTATTCAAACAACTGGTTTGAATTGTAAGATATTCTTATTATAGGCATAGTTTGTGCAGAGGACATTGATTTTCCTTGAGATTATATGATACATGCTTTTGTCTCTTGATGCCAAATCTGTTTTCAGACTCCACCAAAATATTCTTGACTTGCAAGTTTTGTTTTGAATGATGCATTAGTATTCCAATTTGTCATGTTATGTAATTTTCCACAGTAGATATGAAAACTTCCAAACGGCCACATTTTTGTTGCCTTTTTAGGAGGCCTCTGAATAAATTGGCCTGACAAGATTATCGCTGAAGTCACGATTAAGCAACATGATTAAGACAGTTTAACGTAAATATGAATATGACATTTGACATTTAGATTCCTGCGGATACATAATGATGATACTGAAAATGTCATCTTGCCGGGTGCTTGCATTAAAACTATAATAAGGGTTGCTTTAATCTTACTCTTATCTTTCCACTTCTACACATGAAGGGTCGAACATGTTCTTGCAGGATTAAATGTAAAATATGAATATACAGTATTCCAACACTTTACACTTTTGGACAAAAGATAATAGATTGACTTTTAATTATGAGGAGTCCTGAGCAAGAGGAAAGTGAGCCATGTGCGTAAACAACAACGGCATAAAGGAAACCACTCACTATTCCACGTTGTGCCACTACATACTGTATGTCCTGGGTGCTGGACGAAGGAGACTTAGGTCAAAAACAAATATTTCCTATTTCATACAACACCAGAACAGGAGGAATGTGCTTTTAAAAGTTTAAAAGTCAAAAATTGTCTACAATGATGAAGGGGATTTTTAAACAAAGAAATATGCCCCCATTAATCACTGTCTGCTTTAGTAAAAATGCCATTAAAGGGATACTGTTATGGGAAAACATGTTTTTTTTTCAAAATACATCAGTTAATAGTGCTGCTCCAGCAGACCTCTGCACTGAAATCCGTTTTTCAAAAGAGCAAATGGATTTTTTTATATTTAATTTTGACATGGGGCTAGACATATTGTCAGTTTCCCAGGTGCCCTCAATCATGTGAGTCTGATAAACTTCAGGCATACTTTACTTCTGTACTACAAGAGTGATATAACCCTCTTCCATTCCCCCCAGCAGCCCATAAGCAGAACCAGATAACAGCTCCCTGGTAGATCTAAGAACAGCACTCAGTAGTAAAACCCATGTCCCACTGAGACCCCGTTCAGTTACATTGAGTAGGAGAAACAACAACCTGCCAGAAAGCAGTTCCATCCTAAAGTGCTGGCTATTTCTGAAAGCACATGAACAGGCAAAATGACCTAAGATGGCTGCCTACACAACAATATTACAACTAAAAACAAATACACTTGTTGGATTAGGAATTACATTTTATATGCTAGAGTGAATTGTTTGCAGTGTACACTGTGTAATTTAGGAATAAAAACTACACCATAAAAATCATGAGAAAAAATGAGAAGTTTGTGCAAATATAGGACATAATGCACCCGGCACAACTCTGGTAACCAATAGCTTTCAATCAAATATTTATGTGCACATGGTTTCCCTAGATTTATTTGCTTAATAGACATATAGGATAGATTATCAGGAAACCCGTTATCCACAAAGCTCTGAATTACAGGAAGAGCATCTCCCATCGACTCCTTAAATAAAATAATTAAAAATTTTGAAAACAATTTCCTTTTTTCTTTGTAGTAATAACATAACCTTGTACAGGTATGGGATCCATTATCTGGAAATCCATTATCCAAAAATTGCCGAATTATGGAAAGGGGGTCTTCCATACTACTCTGACTCCATTATAATCAAATAATCAACATTTTTAAAAATGTAATAATAAAACAGTAGCTTGTACTTGCAACAAACTTAAGTTATAAATAATTATTGGAAGCAAAATCAGCTTATTGGGTTTATTTAATGTTTACATGATTTTCTAGTAGACTTTAGGTATGGAGATCCAAATTACGGATACGTTATTCGGAAAACCCCAGGTCCTGAGCATTCTGGAGAACACGTCCCATACCTGTACTCGATTCAAGCTGAGATAAATGTAATCCTTACTAGAGGCAAACAATCCTACTAATGTTTTAGTAGAATTTAGGTTGGTGATCCAAATTTCAGAAAGGTATGCCAAAGTACGTAAGAGTTGGTGGGTGTATATTCTGATATATTTAGGTTATTAGAACACTTACTGCTTTTTAATATAGCCCCTAAACTGGCTGGGTGGGCTCTAGCGAGATATAATGACAGAGGCAAAACAAACCTAATATGACATTTAATGGTGAGAATATATTCAGTAATACAGTCGTGCTTCTTTGCAAGAGCTGGCACAAAATGCAATTAAAATAAAAAGCTGACATCTTATGTGACAGAACCTGAGTAGGCAGGCTGTATTCATCACCTCCTGTTCTCATGCTTTCCTTTTTCAAATTAGCAAGAGTTATCTTGAACGCCCACTCACCTGGCTTGGCATCAGCAGTACATACAAAAATACAGGCTTTGAAAATAATCCCCAGGAATCTTTCTTTAACCTACACAGTCCTCTGGGCTCTTTTCTTAATAGTGGAAGCGTGGATAACGCCACTTTAATAACTGTCGTTCTCTGACACCGATTTCTTCTCTGTTTTCTTTAATTTGCTGAAAAAGCTAATCTTCATGTTCAGTGGTAACAATAATGCCTGGAATTATAAAAGAAATTCATTTTTACAGATCAAATTGCTGCTTTGGGAAATATAAGCATCAAAAATATCTTTAGTTAGTGAACAATAGATCCCAGCGGATGAGCATTATTCTATAGACTGGGGGGTCCCCAACCTTTTTTACCCATGAGCCACATTCAGATGTAAAAAGTGTTGGAGAGCAACACATGCATGAAAAATGCTTGGGAATGCAAAATAAGTGCTGTGATTGGCTATTTGGTGGTCCCTATGTGGACTGGCAGCCTAAAGGAAGCTCTGTTTGGCAGTACACATGGTTCTTATACTGTACAACCAAAACTTTCCTCCAAGCCTGGAGTTAAAAAAAAGCACGTACTTTGAGGCCACTAAGAGCAACATCCAAGGGGTTGGTGAGCAACATGTTGTGCACATGTCATTGGTTGGGGATCACTGCTATAGACAATTCCTGTAATAACTTAACCTGGTGGTCTAGTAGTACGGCAGGGACGCCCGCCACGCCGCTCCTATTCTTGTTCTTTTTGAGTTCCTGGGTGCTATTTCTTCTGTTCCTGATATCTGATACCTGTTTTTGACCCTTGCCTGCCTGACTAAGCTGACTTCTGTGATCCCCAACCCCTGCCTGGTAAACCGACTATTCTCATCTCTGTATTCAGACCCGTGCCTGTCCTGACCATTCTTGATAGATCTCCTGGCTATGACCCCTGCTTGTTTGATTCAGCTTGTTTTCTGCCTGCACAGACCCGGCCTGATTTTGACTACGCTTTCTGTCTGTGACCTTCTGCCCACAAGACTTTTGCATACAATCGCGCCCCTCTGCTCGTCCAGAACCCTTAGCTTGGCTAAGCCCTGGTGGCATCCGATTAGCCGAGGGCTCCTCCCAAGATGAAAGGCGGCTGTTAAATGAGGAAGCAAGAGCCAAGACCAGGCAGCCTAGCATTGGCTCTGGATTTTGGGTGCTGATCATTACAATTCCTCTGGAATCATGCATTAAGAAACTTCACTTTCAGATTTTTAAAGTGATGTCTTGAGAAATAAGCAGTGTTTTATTTTCTCTGTCTAAAGCAAAGAAGTTATATTTTCCATGACAGAGTAACCCTTGAGGTGGAGGTTATTTCACAAAATATAAACCCCACACTGGTAACAATTGGCAACCCCTTATTTTATGGATAAAAGTGAAGACCTGTAAGTCACAAAGCGCAAAAAGGTTATGGTTTTACTATAAAGTAAATAATAACAGGAGCCTTACACTGTATGGCCATATTTTCAATTATAGTTATGCTTAGTACAGGGAAACACTAGACAAGTATGGATTTACCGTATATACTCGAGTATAAGCCGACCCGAGTATAAGCCGAGGTACCTAATTTTACCTACGAAAACTGGGAAAACTTATTAACTCGAGTATAAGCCTAGACACAACTACAGCCCTGTCTCCCAGCAGAGCACATTTCGCCAAAGCGACCCCCCCATCAACCGGACTTCTTTGCAAAGTTGATGGTGACAGAGAATTGCCAAATGGATTACTGTGTTCATTGTCCCACTGTCCCACTACCATGTGCAGAGGGTGCTGTGTGATATTGACATCACTGTTAATCTTTTGTATAACCAACAGAGGGCGCTGTGTGATATTGCCATCACTGTTAATCCTTCATATAACCAACAGAGGGCGCTGTGTGATATTGCAGTCACTGTTATTCTTTAATATAACCAACAGAGGGCGCTGTGTGATATTGCAGTCACTGTTATTCTTTCATAAACCAACAGAGGGCGCTGTGTGATATTGCAGTCACTGTTATTCTTTCATAAACCAACAGAGGGTGCTGTGTGATATTGCAGTCACTGTTATTCTTTCATAAACCAACAGAGGGCGCTGTGTGATATTGCAGTCACTGTTAATCTTTCATATAACCAACAAATGGCGTTGTGTGATATTGCAGTCACTGTTATTCTTTCATATAACCAACAGAGGGTGCACTGTTATTCTTTCATATAACCAACAGAGGGAGCTGTGTGATATTGCAGTCTCTCCCCAAGCGAACTGTTGGTATAGGAATGATTAAAAGTGACTGCAATCTCAGCTACTGCCCACTGACTTGAGTATAAGCCAAGGTAGACTTTTTCAGCACATTTTGGATGCTGAAAAACTCGGCTTATAGTCGAGTATATAGAATATAGCTCTTTGTAGCTTCTAAACGAAAACCCAGGGAGTTTATCCAGGCACAAAGGAGACATTTTTTTTACAGCTCAGTTTATATGACTGCAATGACAGTAGGTCATCTCATGATCCTTGCCAATCAGATTAAGAAAATTTGGAAATACAGGTACTAGAAATATGGAAAATAAATATGTTCAGCTTTTGTAACACCCTATCTTTGTTCTAACAGTATCTAGTCATTTATTTTGCTGTCCCTATTGTGTGTAGTGTGTGTGTAAAGTGCTATGTATCAGGACATCTTAATATTAAATTCAATTGATAGGTGAATACTATGCCAGTTAGTAGCATTATCGAGTAGGTGACGTACATAGCAAATTCAAGACCGCTACTAACAGTAGCAGCTACATGCAATGTTTCACCATGTCAAAGAAGTATCCTAGTGGTCTACTCAATACATCACTCCTTGTAGAACCCTTAGCTGAAACCCAAGCCAATCACAGAACCCAATAAAGCAAATTCAAACCAAAGAGAACAGATATTAGAAGTGGCATAATTCATGAACAAAAAAAATGGGGAGTATGAGAATACTACAAGATTTTTGTCCCCAGTGACTACATTAAATTACCATTTCTTTGATAACAGTCCTAATGCACACTTTACTGTACAGCAAGTCAAAAAATCCATGCAAAGAGGAAGGTAAGCACCAGGCATTCGGTAAAAGGGGTTCGCTCTGAGAAGATGTCTAAATTCTCATACTTCTCATATACAATATTTGTCTTGTACAATTATCCACCAGTGTAAATGACTTCCATGTTGCTCTATAGTACAGATCTGTTGCTTGATAGTTTAAAGAGATAAAAAATGTCATTAATTAGGATGATAGCTTTCAGCAAAAAAAGATACAGTGATCATTTTGGGCACAGAGATAGTTTAAATATTTTAACATTTTTATGAGCACAAAGGAGAGTAGTAGGTGTATTAGAAAATATCTGTGGAACAGGTATGGGACCTATTATCCAGAATGCTTGAGACCTGGGGTTCTCTTGATAATAGATCTTTCTGTAAATTGTAAAAAGTCTAGCAAAAACTAATCTGAACATTAATTAAACCCAATAGGATTGTTTTGCCTCCAATATAGAGTAAATATATTTTAGTTGCGATCCAATACAATGTACTGATTTATTATTACAGAGAAAAATGAAATAATTTTAAAAAACTTGGATTATTTAGATGCGTAATTTGGAGCTTTCTGGATAATGGATCCCATACCTGTATCTTACTGTTGTAAGTAGTGATGGGTGAATTTGTTCACCAGGCACGAATTCGCGGAAAATTTCTGCATTTCGCTGGAGGGAATAAATTTGTGAATTTGCCGCGAAAATTCAATGCATGACATTGACTTTAATGCACGTTGGAATTTTTACGGGCATCATAATTGTTGCTGGCATCGGCATTGTCTCCATCGTCGATTTTGACGCCCTTGAATTGTGATCGCACGTTTCGAAAATTTTTCACAGTTTCGCAAATTTCACGGGAATTTTGTGAATTTTTTGGCAAAGCTAAACAGGACAAATTCGCCCATCACTAGTAAGATCTGAAGCAACAAAATAAGGCATTTATACTTGGAATATACAGTATTTGGTGCAGTAAACTGGGGAGTTGTGTTAAATAAAATGTTTGATTTGGACTATTTCTAACAAATCACTATTTTAGCAAAAAAAAAAAAAAAAATACATTTTTAAATTTATACAAACTCCAAAAACAACCATAAATTATCAGGAGAAGTAACGTTAGAGAGAAGTAGAATTGTACAGTAAATGACCTTGTTTACAATCGCAATACAATGTTTGTACAGTACGTGTGCTGATGTATAAATTCTTTATGATACATAGAATTGTGTCCTTCAGAAAAAAAACAATCACATGAATCTTCACCATCATTTCTCTCCCAGCGGAATTCTGAAGTGTCAAGTACAGCGCTGCTACAGTGACATGCACATCATCTGAAGGAGATCATCTCTATATACATTTATTCAGTCCATAGGAATTACAACAGAGCTGCAAGATTATTTTTAGAAAGGGGCCTGTACACAAAACAGTTCATTGGAAATAAAAGGCAGGTCCTCAGAAAGAGTGAACAATGTATAGCAATAAAACAGACATTAATCTGCCTTTTCCTATCCTAATACTAAGTTTGTTATGCAGACTGTCCTGATGCTGTAGGTTTTAAATACGTATATTACTATAAATTATATGATACAGGAATGGGCCTGTTATCCAGAATGCTCGGGAACTGGGGCTTTCCGGATAACTGATCTTTCCATAATTTGGATCTTCATACCTTGTCTACTTAAATAAACCCAAAAGGGCTGGTTTTGCTTCCAATAAGGATCAATTAGATCTTAGTTTAGATCAAGTACAAGTTACTGTTTTATTTTTATAGAAAAAAAAGGAAATTATATTTAAAATTTTGGATAATCTGGGTAAAATGGAGTCTATGGGAGACTGCCTTTCCATAATTCGGAGATAATGGGTTTCCAGATAACAAATCACTTACTTGTATATATAATATATATTACTATAAATTTTACTATAGATCAATTGAAAATATATGTTTGCCAGTGAAATGCTGTAGTAATTGTACAGAGCGATGTAGAGAAATGTAGCAGAGTTTTTCATGCTGACTTTCCTTTATTCCTGAAGTTATTTTCTGAAGGGAATCAGTTTGCCCTATGCCAAAGCCTACAGTTCGGATGGTTGCATCTTCATAGGGAATGTCAATCCAAGTAACATTTTTTTGCCTAATAAAAGAAAACATAATTTCGAAACAACTTTGCAATATACATTTGTGACACATTTGTCTATGGTTTGGTTCAGACTGTTGAAACAATGTAAGACAAGGTAGCTGGGGAACTAAGACTTTTGCAACATTGTTTAAAAAGTAACAGCCAGGAGTTACGCAAATGCTGCTTTCAATAGCAATTGTTTTTACAAATAACTTTAAAGACAAGTTTTAATAAATGTATATTGGAAAGTTGCTTAAAATTATATTTTCTGTTATTGGGCAAAGTTTTTATTTGGGAGTTGACTTGCCCTTTAACTTGATAAGAACAAAGAATCTAAGCTTAAAAGTGCCTTTCCAGCTAGTGCAAAAGCCTCTAATTACAAGAAATAAAGTAATACAGAACTCTACTCTATTCAAATTTACTATACATATATGTGTTGTCTGGGAGTGTTAAGTATAAATATCAGCATGAACGACTTCTGCACATTAGGGGGCCGATTCACGAAGGGTCGAATATTGAGGGTTAATTAACCCTCGATATTCTACTGGGAATTTAAATCCTTCGAATTCGAATATAGAATTCGAAGGATTTAGCGCTAAAAATTCGATCGATCGAAGGATTTTTCATTCGATCGAACGATTAAATCCTTCGAATCGAACGATTCGAAGGATTTTAATAAAACGATCGAATGAATATCCTTCGATGAAAAAAACTTTAGCAAGCCTATGGGGACCTTCCCCATAGGCTAACATTGAGTTCGGTAGCTTTCAGCTTAAAGAGACAGTACTTCGACTATCGAATGGTCGAATAGTCGAACGATTTTTAATTCTAATCGTTCGAATCGTTCGAATTCGATCAAATTCGATCGAATTTAACCAATTTGATGGTCGAAGTACCCAAAAAATACTTCGAAATTCGAATTTTTTTTCATTCGAATTCTTCACTCGAATTTTGTACATCTGCCCCTAAATGATGATATAATCAAACACACTCGCCCAAAGTAACGGGGTCTGGGTGCAAGAAGCCCTGGAGCCAAAAATGCTGCCACATCTTAGCAATGAGATAATTAGGTGCTACCAATACACACTCAAAGTTATTCCTGTGAGATGAAACTCAGCACCAATCAGTTCTAAATAATGTACGACCTACTAATTCATGTGTGCGGCACCTATGCCTCCATTGTTTGGGCACCTGGCATTAATAGGAAGTAGGGCAGACGTATAGGAAGTAGGGGTGAAACAAATCCGTATCAGGAAAATTTGGAATACAAACAAAACCCCTCAAGCTTTTACCTGCCCAATTAAAAATAAAAATTTGGACACATACATTTCACCTATTACAGACCTCTCCATATGCAAGCATACTGTATGTCCGACCCCCTGTTCTGTTAAGTACATATAACCACCATGCAGTTAACTGTCAGCAGCAGGGAATACAATCTCCAAGTCCAAGTACTTTGTTTTACTGTACATTATTAATAAACCTGATAACCGCACTGATTGTATAACGCATTTACTCTGCAAGAAGAGACCTAACTCTTGATTTTATTGTAAATTATTAATAGTCAATGTAATCAAGACTTTATTTTGCTCTATAAAGTGAGATTAATTGATTAACTTAAATGTGCCCATTGTGAATATACATCAGTGAGTTTAGTGACCTATAGATGGCCAGGCAATTCCTTTTCAGATTATTGCTTCCCTATCATTGGGAAAGACCCATGCCAAAGCAGGAGATAACCTGAATAAAAGTTTGGATGAGATTTGGCCTGATTCCTATCCTGGATATTCTAGAAACTATAGCAAGATGACTGAAATGGTTCAAATTGGGGCTTGATCCTAAAAAACATTGGATTCTGAATTATTTTTCCAGTGTTTATTTTTGCACTATTTTCTCATTTACCTTGTACTTGATCCCAGCAGAGATATAATTAATCTTTATTGGAGGCAAAATAATCCCATTTAGTTTATTTTATGTTTAAGTGATTTTTAGAAGACTTAAGGCATAAGGATCCAAATTATGCAAAGATCCCTTATCTATAAAACCCCAGGGGCAAATTTACTAAAGGGCGAAGTGACTTATGCTGGCAAAAATTCATTGACGTCATTTTGGGACTTCGCCGATTTACTTACAGGCGCTGTCGTAAATTCGCTAGCGAAGGAGATAGACTGTAGCGTTACTTCGCACTCTAAAGCCAAGTGAATTTTCACTCTGGCGAATAGACGTAACTATGCAAAGATGAAGATATTACTGAACGTTACCTCTTGCGCCAGACTTGCCTTCGCCACCTCAGACCAGGCGAAGTGCAATAGAGTAGATAGGAGTTCCTTAAAAAAAAATGTGAACATTTTTCTAAGTCCCAAAAAACGCTGGCGACTTTTCCGTTTTTCAGGGTGATAGGCTGCAAAAGATCGTAAATTTTTTTTTTGTAGGGCTTCCCCCCTACATTTCCTTACATATGGCACATAAACTATATACTGGGCTCATGTGTAGGGCAATATAACAATTTTATTTTATTTTATTAAGGTTCCCTGGACTTGTGTAGTGTAATATATTTCCTGCAACATTGAAATTTAACTTCCCGCTGTATGCAAATTAGCCAATGCTAGTGCAACTTCGCTTTGCTTGCCGAATTAACGCTAGCAAATCTTCGCCATCGTTCCACGCCCTGGACACAGCTTCATATTTTAGTGAATTAGCGTTGTCCTGGCGAATTGTGAGCAAAGCTGTCGCTGGCGAATTTCCATAGGTTAGTGAATTTGCCCCCAGGTCTTGACCATTCTGGATAACAGGTCCCATACCTGTAAAATCTTTTGATCTTGTCAGGGATGTTAGGGTTAAGTACTGCCAGTAATATGGATCCTAGGCACTGATCTAAAACATAGATCTTGGGCCGTCAGTTTGATAAAAGAATTCCTATTTACTTGTTGCACTTTAAATCAATGTTTTATTTGGCTAAACTGTCATTGCCTGTATTTGGAATGGGGGACTATCAGAATATTACATATTTTACCTGGATATAATGGTATAAGTGCTATTGGTAAGTTGTATGGGGTAATATATTTTTGTTATATGTGTCCTGACCATATTAATATCAATAAATATTGCTTTTAAATGAATTTGAACTCGTGATGGTACAAAATTATGCAGTGCTTTTTGGGTTTTTGCTATAGTCTATTAATGCATATACAGAAATGAATGATTAAATTATCTGGCGCAGTGCTTATTTTTTTGTATTGTTTTGTTGACATATTTTAATAGACATAGTAGAATTTCATCAACTTTCTCAGGTTTACCAATAGGTAAGATCTCCAGACTATGCCAGCTAGTTGATTTTTGTGTTCTGGTTAGTCTTGCAAGAAATCAACCTGAAAACTGTGCAGGATCATGCCCTTAATGGAGATTTATTAGATAAGCAACTACAAACAACTATACGTATTTCCCCAGGGAGAAGAATAATCCAAGATTTTTTCCCCTGTAATATGGAGCCAATGCTTCTGGCACAATAACTCATTCCGTGATCTGAAAAGGCAGCTCCTACTGCTTTTACCCATGTTAATTTCTTGTCTCTAACTCAGCTACATGTTCTAATCAGAGTTCCTAGAAAAACAACAGCTGGTACGCACAATATAATATGTGAGCAAATGGTCTACCGCATTTATTCGATTAGTATCAAGACCAAAAGTTTCAGCTCCCCAGTAACCACATTTTGGTAATTGAATAAGATACTGAATAATTTAAGAGAAGGCACAAAGTACTTCAACCCTATTGGTACAGAACATTACAGCTTATATAGCAAAACTGTAGCTATAGAACATTTCGGACTTAGCAGAAAGATCGGAATGCCTTGGTGCGATAGATTTTTACCAGGATACAGGACTAGTCCCAGTGACATTTCCAGACTAAACTCATCACAAGATGTAATGTCAGCCTTCTAGAGGCTGGTATGGTATTGTCCGGTAGCAGATCTCTGCCAGAATGTCAGGATTTTAAAAGTTGTAAGTTTTTGTAATCTCCTAATAACACATACTACTTTTTCCTGTATTAAGACTGGCCTTTATATATTTACTAGGTACCTGCTAATTAATTTGTTCTGGATCTCTTAACAGAGGAAGCTGCCATAGAAACAGTGGAGTAACTATAAAAGGAAGAAGACCCCACAGTCACAGGGAGGCCTGGGGAACAGGGGGGCATGGACTAGGGGGGCCCGGACTGTGGGTCTGCTTACTCTATAGATAATAAAAAATCCCTCCTCCCCAGCCGCTCTCTTACCTGCAGAGAGGAAGGGGGATGCAAGCCAGGCGAGAGTGGGCAGGGAGTGGGTGGGGTTGAGGCAGGGCATGGGCTGGGCAGAGGTGGGATGGGAAGTGGGGGGAAGGATAGGGATCAGAGTGCACTGGGCCACTCTGAAGATTTTTTTTGCATGGGGGCCCCACTCTAGCTGATGCCACTGCATAGAAAACTTCCCACAGCAAAATTTTACATACAGAATGTAACTGTAAAATACACAAAAAGCCATGAAAATTCTGTCGATTTATCCTTATAAATGGTGCCTAATGGTGCCAAAAACTTTCACTCACTGAGAATATGAGGATCTTAGACATCACCTACGAGTTCCTCAACCTGTAGAAAAGCACTTGTCTTTCAACTTGTGCTTTTATATACTTCTCACTGACAAAAGGAGGTGCCTTATTCACTATATAAACTTTGTGCTCTGCCTTTTCTCATACCAGCACTGCCAGAAACTCTCAGATAGCCTCTAAATTGTACTTGAGTAACTGGGGCCCTGTGCCCTACTGATAAGGGCAGCTGCATACAAGGTGTACACACAAAGTGCCATTTATTCTCTTTATTACCTGCCAGTAAGCAGAGCTATAAACACAACATATAAATAGGAATCTATTCTCCTACCAAATCAGCAGCTCTCTATTGATCAAAACTAATATCATTGGCAACATACTGCTCTACTAAGCAAGACTGATTGCATGTATACTTTTGCTTTTTTTGACATTCAATCTGGTGATGAGTGACACTACCCTTTTTTGTTTCACATTTAGCAAAACTGGGGAAAAATTAGCAAAATGGCAAAATGTCATCAAATGCATTGGAATCGATGAACATTCATACCACTTTTTTGTGTAAAAAAACCCCAAACACTGGAGCCGATAGGCAGTTTTTCTTGCACCAAAAGGATAGGAGTCGATGGGTGTTTATTCTACACTTTTTTTCACCCTGCAAAATGCATTGGAGTCAAGGGGTGTTTTGTATTGACGTTCATGATGTTAATTCTAGAGCAGATTTGTGAAAATTTTTGAAAAATCAAAAAAAAAAAAATGTGCTTAACTATAATCAAATTCTTTGGTTCATTTATAATAAATAATAAAGTAAGCATAAAACACAGACACAGACACACATTGGGGGGCACATTTACTTAGGGTCGAATATCAAGGGTTAATTAACTCTTGATATTCGACCGTCGAAGTTAAATCCTTCGACTTCGAATATCAAAGTTGAAGGATTTAGTGCTATTCGTTCGATCGAAGGAATAATCATTCGAATGATTCGAAGGATTTTAATTAATCGATCGAACGATTTTCCTTCGATCAGAAATTGGCTAGAAAGCCTATGGGGACCTTCCCCATAGGCTAACATTTCAAAGTCAAAGGTCAAAGTCGAAGGTCGAAGTAGCCAATTCGATGGTCGAAGTAGCCAAAAAAATACTTCAAAATTCAAAGTATTTTTTGTTTTCTAATTCTATTCCTTCACTCGGGCTAAGTAAATGTGCCCCATAGTGTTAAGAAGGGTTTATATGATTTGTAGTTAGTTGTGTTACTGTTATAATATTTTATTACTTAACTCTCCTGACCCTTAGGTTTTCAAGAGTATGACATTCTAGGCCAGTGATCCCCAATCAGTAGCTCGTGAGCAACATGTTGCTCTCCAACGCCTTGGATGTTGCTCTCAGTGACCTTAAAGCAGGTGCTTATTTTTGAATTCCAGGCTTGGAGGCAAGTTTTGGTTGCTTAAAAACCAGATGTACTGCCAAACAGAGCCTCCTGTAGGCTGTCAGTTCACATAGGGGCTACCAATAGCCAATCACAGCCCTTATTTCGCACCACCCAGGAACATTTTTCGTGCTTGTGTTGCTCCCCAACTCTTTTTAAATCTGAATGTTGCTCACGGGTGAAAAAGGTTGGGGACCCCTGCTCTAGGCTATAGAACCAGTTCATGGATTGACAAACTACAATAAAAGCACAAACAAAGGTATCTTATCAGTGGATCAACTGTATGTAAATAATATTTCTGTAGCTGAGCAAAATCATGGAGACAAAGAATCAGAGTAGTCTCCTGCCCAGAAAGCCAATAAAATGATCGAATACACATTGCTTTCCTTGACTGCAGTACAAAATCCAGCTATAACGGTCAAATGCCGAAATGGGCTCATACATCATCCCAGACACAATGACGCTTTTCTTTGGCCAAATACAGTGGATATTTATATACTTGCGAAAGGTTTCGATGTTGCTTCTATCTATCTCATATAGTTAATGCCTTTGTGTTCTGCTAGAATTCCATAAATAAAACTGCATATCCAGAAAAGTGACCCAGATTCAGATCCCAGCAGACAAATATTGTATCACAAAGCCCAGGAGATTCCGTTTTAACAGCAGTGATTTCCTATAGTGATAAAAAAGTCAATGCTCAGCAAGGGTGTTACTATTAGCCTAGCAATGAATTCTTTTGTCCCTCTTAAATGGGTGGTTCACCTTTCAGGCAACTTTTATTATGTTATAGAACGGCCAATTCTAAGCAACTTTCCAATGTTTTTTTTTTTTATAGTTTTATAGTTATTTGCAATTTCAGCAATCTGGTTCCTAGGGTCCCAAATACCCTAGCAATTACATATTGATTTGAGTAAGAAGCTGGAATATTAATAGAAGAGGATCTGAATAGAAACAGGAGGAATAAAGAGTAGCAATAGCAAAAAATGTGTAGCTTTACAGAGCATTTGTCTTTTTTAGATTTAAAAGCTGGAAAGAGTCAGCAGAAGGCAAATAATCCAAACACTATAACAAATAAATAATGAAGACAAATTGAAAAGTTGCTTAGAATTGTCCATTCTATACACACTAAGGGGCACATTTATTATGGGTTGAATATCGAGGGTTAATTAACTAAGGGTCGAATATCAAAATCAAAGGATTTACTGCAAATACTTCGATCGAACGATTCAAAGGATTTTAATCCATTGATCAAAGGATTTTCATTCGATCAAAAAAAGCTTAGAAACCTTATGGGGAAGGTCACCATAGGCTAACATTGAAGCTCGGTAGGATTAAAGCGGCGAAGTAGGTAGTCGAAGTTTTTTTTAAAGATAGTACTTTGACTATCGAATGGTCGAATAGTCGATTGATTTTTAGTTTGAATCGTTCAAATCAAAGTCAAAGGTCGTAGTAGCCTATTCGATGGTCGAAGTACCCAAAAAAAACTTTGAAAATCGAAGTTTTTTTACTTCGAATCCTTCACTCGAGCTAAGTAAATGTGCCCCTTATAGTTGACTTAAAGGTGAACCACCACTTTAAATATTTCAGGTTTGAAGCGTCAAAACCAAATATGTAGTGAAAATACAACCTTATCTGTATGTATTAGGTTTATCAGCATGTTCTGCATTTATATTATTATTGGGTTTGATATCACCACCGATCATTTGAAAATGGTGTCTACTGCAGACAAATCATTGACTCTTCCCAATGATTGTCATCTATGACTTACTCAGTAATTAATCAACTATACATTGCACAGGCAACATTGACAAACATCTTTATTCATTTCCTTCTCACTAGTTAAAGAAACAGTAACACCAAAAGCTGAAAGTGGATGAAAGTAACTAGAATATAATGTAGTATTGACCTGCACTGGTGTATTTGCTTCAGTAGGACTACTATACTTTAAATAAACAAAGCTGCTGTGTAGCCTTTGGGACAGACAATCAAGCTGGAAAAAAGGTGCAGGTTACATAGCAGACAACAGCTAAAACACCATTGTATTCTACAGTGCTTATCAATTATCTGCTATGTAACCTATGTCTTTTCTAATTTTTTCCAGCATGAATGGCTGCCCCCATGGCCAAATAACAGCTGGTTGATATAAACTATAGTAGTCTTTATGACACAAGCACACAACTTGTACCAGTGCAGGGTAACAGTATATTCTATTAATTACTTTCAAACACTTTCATTTTTTGGTGTTACTGTTCCTTTGAAGTATATTAAATTGGACCTGTCACCCAGACACAAAAATCTGTATAATACAAGTCCTTTTTAAATTAAACATGAAATCCAATTTCTATTTTTTATTAAAGCATTCATAGCTGTTGTAAGCGCATTTAAAAATCTCAGCTGTCAATCAAATATTGTCTGCCCCTCCTTTATGCCCTGGGAATAGAGGCGGGGCAGACAATTACTTTCACTTTCCATTCAGCACTTCCTAGATGTCACTGCTCTCCACACATTCCCCCAGAGCCGGGCCAACCCAGCCTGGCGCCCTAGGCAACCTGGCTGGCCACGGCGCCGGCTGAGTGCATGCTCTGGTGGACATGTGCGTAACGGCGTTATAGTGCGCATGCGCGAAACTGTGATATGGCGCGCATGTGCGAAGTTGCGCTATGGCACGCATGCGCGAAGATAAGTGCGTGCATGCGCAAAAGCGCAATTAAGACAAAATATCCACGGCAGTCGGGGAGAGACAGGACCGGACAATGGGTTGGGCGACAGAGCAGGCGCCCCCCCAGCTTTGTGCCCTAGGCACGTGCCTACTCTGCCTACCCCTAGTTCCGGCCCTGCATTCCCCCCTTCTCTTTACCATTAAATTGTGTAGCCAGGGCAAGGAAATGGACATCGGGAACCCCATTCTGGTGCACAAACATGATTCTGAGATGATGCAAGGCTTGCCTTAAAAATAGTGTCCACAAAATGGCTCCTGCCTGCTTGCCATCATTTTGAATTCTGAAGACTGAAGGAAACAAGATTTAAATAATTTATACAGTGTAATTAAAGTTCATTTTGCTTGACTAATGTGATAAAATAGGATTTTGAATAATTTTTTTGGGTGACGGGTCCCTAGCCTATATCTGCCTTCTACTTCTTTTATTTCTGCCCTGAACTGAATGTGATTTATAATGCCATCCCTGCACACAGGCAATAAGAATCGTTCCACTATACGTCTAAGATTTATTATGTTGCAGTACTGCCATTACATGTTGGTAAAGATTATCTCTAGGAAATAAAGTAACATTTCTAAAATCATATCAGCGTACATGAGTACACATGCCCATATGTCCAGTACATGAGTAGAATTTTTGAACTTATGTAAGTGCCACTATGTGAGTTAGAGAGAAGACACCTAGGGGCAGATTTACTAACTGCCGAAAATTCGCCAGCGTCCACTTCGCACTCAGCGCAACACTTCGCCAGGCAAAAATTAACGCCAGTTCACTAAAATGTGGAGTTTCCTACTAGGCGCCGAATGTTGGCGCTTTTCACTAACGTTACTTCGGTAATGCGAGCATTTCAAAGTGAAGATACTCTAGCGTTCATTTCTGCCGAACGAAAATTCGCTAGAGATTTTGCGTTCAGGTTAATTTGCATATGGCGGGAAATTTAAAGTTGAATGGACTTCTCTATGTTATATTTTGCAGCAAATACTTTACATTTACACTGTTTATTACACATGTCCAGGTCACCTTTATAAAGACAATAGAATTGCCCTACACATGAGCCCACTGTAAAGTTAATGTATGGAGAAAACCGGTTACAAAAAATACATTTTTTTAAGGACTAGCACTCTGAAAAAAGGAAAAGTCACCAGCGTTTTTTGAACTTTGATTCATTTTCCACTCACAGAATATGCTGTAAGTAACAGAAGATTGAGGAAGATCTAGCTGCTTTAATGCACTTTGCCTGGTCTGAGGCGGCGAAGGCAACTCTGGCGAAAGAGGTATCGTTCAGTAAAATCCGCATTTTAGTGAATTTGAGGAGTAACGTCCATTCACCAGAGCGAATGTTTGCCTGGCGATAGAGTGTGAATGACTGCTAGTGCCTATCTCTTTCGCTAGCAAATTACTAGTTGTTGTTGTCATTCATAGCCACCATGTGCCTTAAAGTGGCCATACACGGGCAGATAAAGCTGCCGATATCGGTCGTTTGGACTGATTTGACAGCTTATCTGCCCGTGTATGGGGGCTTCCGACGGGTCTTCCCGATCGATATCTGGCCACGATATTGATCGGGAAGGTTGGATTTTTACCCGACCGACCCGTCGGAGCCGCTTGGCGCATCGTAATTCGATCGTTCGGCCATACGGCCGAACGCTCGAATTACCCCCGATATAGCCACGCAGTTTAGTGGCATATCGGGGAAAGATCCGCTCGTTTGGCGATGTCGCTAAAATGGCCACCTTTATTAGTTATTGGTGATTTTCAAGCCCTAACATAGACGGATATGCATCTGCTACTGTTTGATAAGTTGTCATGAGCACTCACAGGAGCTGGAGAGATGACTGATAAATGATGGGTAGTAGCTTCTCCTGCACCTCCTACAATCAACCAATTGAAAAAGGGTGGTCTATCATTGATATTAACAAGCAGATCAAAGCAGCAGGAGGATTCAACAGATTAAGCTTTTTCATTTGAGATACGAATGTAAAAAAGGTTTGAGAGAGAATTCCACTACTAAATCTTACTGTCCATAATGTGAAACAGTTGATGTAAATTTGTTCCACTATTGTTGGTCTTTTGAATTGAGAGTCCTTATAAAACTTACTCCAGGTTTTGCTCTATTACATCCCAATAAAAATGATCTAATATCTAACAAATTAACGGGGCCCTTCTTTTTTCAAAAAAAAACAAACGTTTGTTAATTTTGTTCATGACAAAGCTTTATTTTCTTGTTGGTTAAAAAAAAGTGGTTCCTTCTATCAATGACATTTAAGCATTTCTTAACCAATTAAGTGGGCAGGAAGCCATTAATGTTAAAATAAATGACAGTAACTGGAAGCTGTCATATAAAGAAACTTTGGCAATCTACTTTAACGCAATAATTCCAGATTTACAAACTACTCCATATCTAAATTTTAACTTCTAATTTGAAAATTTCTCACATTTAGGGGGTTATTTACTAAACTCGGAAGGCATAAATCCAGAAAAATTTGTGATTTTTTTTCCCGGAATTTACTAAACCCAGAGAATGGAAAAGTCAGAAAATACGGCATATACAGACCTGTCAATGGGAGAAGTCCCAATGATTTTTTGATGTGCGCAGGGTCTCAGAGTTTTCAGGTGAAAAATCTGAGAAAATGTCATAATTTGATTTTTTCCCGCAAAGCAAATTTTCGGGAAAATTCAATAATAAATAAGCGTAAAAAACCCCACAGATTTCATCTTGAGCTGCGGTGAAAAATAAAGCCAATAATATGTGGCAAAAAGAGTATCCACAAACAGGTCCATATTTAATTAATATTAAATACAATGCTAGGCTAACAGCTATAGATGGGGATGCTTGGGTGCCTATATAGAAAACAAACACCTTGAAAAATTCCCTCCCACCCTCTTGTAGCTAAATCAAGCAGCGGAGCAAAGAGCTGGGGAGGGAAGTAATTATCTTTGCTCCCCGGTTGTTCTGCCACTGTTTACTGGGATTACCTAGGAAATAAGACACAGTCTTAATGACAGAATATAAATAATTTGTACACTGCAAATAATTGAGTGTGTAAAGTAGTTCTACAATACTATGGAATGATGCAATTATATATTGGTAGGTGGACTGGTACCCAACATTGTCCAGATTGAGGTCATTGCCTTTGGAAAACTCTTGGTAAATATTTTTCCTATAGTAACATGTTTCACTGCAATACTTTTGCTACTTTTTCTACTTTTTCACATAGCTAAGTCAGTACCCATTTTCTATTTGAATAAGCCTTCTTTTTTTTTTAAAGTTTTTAAAAACATTAAACATGTCGGGTTACATGGTAAAAATAGACTGTAAAATGTTTTACACAATTGTTCATGAAAACATCAATAAAGTTTACAATAAAGTTTACATTTAAACTCGCGCAAGTTTGCGGCGAATTTCTGCGTGTCACCGCTGGCGAATAAATTTGCGAAATTGGCGCAAAAATCGAAAATTCAATGGTGTCAAAATATATTTGACGCTGGCTTCGGAATTCTAGGAATTCTAGGCACCCATTGACTTTAATGGGTATCATAATTGTCGCCAGCCACGGAATTATCGCCGGTGTCGAAATTCGCAGGAAATTCGTGAATTTTTTGGCAAAACTCGAGAAATTTGCCCATCACTACTAATGAGCACTGAATTTGCGACAAATTCCCGCGATTCGCCAGCAGCGAATAAATTTGTGAAACCGCTGCAAAAATTCGCTGGCGTAAAAAAAAATGGACACCGGTGTCGCAGGAAATTCGAGAATTTTTCGGCAAAGCGAAACGCCCCAAATTCACCCATCACTGCTGAACATGCACACACACACATATATATATACAAATATATATATATATATATATATATATTTGAAATTGAGTTTGGTATATGAATGAAAAAAATTTTACTAGTTCTTTAATGATTATTTCTAGTGTTGGATAAAAAGTCAGCTTTTTTGATATTTCTTAAATGAAACATGACAAATAAAGAAGCTGCATCACATATGCAGATGCTAAGATCAATGAAGTCAGATTCCCAGTGCACAGATAAACTCACTTCTGCTTACTTGTATGCCAAAACCAATACAACAAAAGGGTAAAGTCATAGCTTTTAAAAAGAGTCTAGTTTCTCTATTTAAACAAAGTCAACTAATCATAAGGCAGGTAGTGACTGTTAAAGCAAAACAATTCAACATTATAGATTTATAATACAGGTATGGGATCCCTTTTTCTGGAAACCCGTTACCCAGAAAGCTCCAAATGAAGGAAAAGTCCTCCCCATGCACTACATTTTATCCACATAATCCAAATTAAAAAAAAAAACATTTGCCTGTTTCTCTGTAATAATAAAACAGTAGCTTGTACTTGATCCCAATAATTCACCATTGTTGGAAGCAAAACCAGCCTATTGGATTAATTTATTGTTTAAATGATTTTCTAGTAGACTTAAGATATGAAGGTCCAAATTACAGGACCTGAACATTCTGGATAACAGGTCCCATACCTGTAATTTTATAATAGGAATTTTTGAATTAAAAGAAAAGACAGAATATCATTTCAGCACCATTTCAGTATAAGTTTTATTTGAGCAATTGCCAAATTACCCATATTATTAAATCATGCAAATTAACACATCAACACGGTGGGGAACCATTGTTAATGGGTATGAAATCATTAGATTATGTGTAGAATGTTGCAAATCTACATTGTTTTCAGTTAGTGGTTTCCAAATCACAGTTTTGGCCATTGTAAGGAGCACTGGGTCCCTGACTGAAGATCAGTTGGGGTGAGATTTGGGGGGGGTTATTTACTAAACTCTGAATGCAAAAATCATGAAAAATGTGTGATTTTTTTTTTATAAAATCAGATTTTTAAAAAATCACAAATTTTTCGGAATTTATTAAACCGCAAGGATGGAAAAAACCGAATCAGAAAATCCGGCATCTCTGACATGTCGAGGTTACATATAAATCAATGGGAGAAGTCCCAATAATTTTTGGATGTGCGCTGAGTTTCGTGCAATACCCCGAAGTTTTCAGAGTTTTCGGGTGAAAAAAAAATAGTGAAAATCGGATGAAAAATCCGAAAAAATCTTGAAAATTACATTATGTTAAAATACAAATATATTCTATTACAAGACACTTAGACCTTTAAAGCCTCTGCCTCCCTAACTTTGAGGCAACCATGTGTCACAAACTTGAAATCACTGTACAGTTTAAAGAAAATATTGAGAACTTTCACAAACTAGGTTATGTTGCTTTTATAAAGATACTTCAACCTTGGATCTCTTATATAATACCATGGGGGCCAATGCTAAATCAGACTTTTGATGAACGGTTCAATTAAACACTATCTTACCCCTTGGGGAGTGTATTAAAACAGGTGCACTTGCAAATCTTAACTTTACTTGATAGTACCATCACCATCTGTGCAGCAAATAAATTATAGTGCAACTTGGTGCTTTTTTTCCCCTTCTTTTTATTTTAGTAGGTGTGCTAGTGACTTTGCTATAGAAACTCAAAATTCCTATAACCATTTCTCAGTGTATGCTTCCAGAATTAGCCAGACAATGGCCATCTAGAGAGCAAATACTCCCTATTCTAATAATTTAGAAGGTTTGAATAACCACTGGAAACATTATCTATAAGTGTGTAAATAATTGCATTTTACTATGTTTTTTTTTAAGGAATAGACCTTATTTTAATACATTTTTTGACAAATAATTACAGATGAAGGCTATACCATTATTTGGGGTGGGGAATATTAGGGATAGGCGTTATTTTCAATATTGACCAAATTCAGGGGTATATTTATCAAAAATTGAACTTACAGATCACCGCAGTCCGCTAGAGTGAAATATCGCCTCTCTCCATTCATTTCTATGGGATTTTTAAAAGTATATATCAAAGGGTGAACTTTCACTTTCACCCTTTGATAAATACGCCTTTAAAAATCCCATAGAAATGAATGGAGAGAGGCGGTATTTCCCTCTAGCGGACTGTGGTTATCTCTAACTTCACTCTTTGATAAATACTGTATACCCCAAAGTCTCGATGGGGTATATTTATCAAAGAGTGAAGTTAGAGATCGCCGCAGTCCGTTAGAGTGAAATTCCTCCACTCTCCATTCATTTCTATGGCATTTTGAAAGGCATAATTATCAAAGGGTGAAGTTTCACTTTCACCCATTGATAAATACTCTCTTGGAAATCCCATAGAAATGAATGTAGAGTGGCGGAATTTCACTCTAGTGCACTGTGGTGAACTCTAACTTCACTCTTTGATAAATATACCCCAATCTCATTTCAGTCCCACCCACACTATGGGGCAAATTCACTAAGCGCCGAAGTGCCGAACGCTAGCGTTAATTCGCTAGCGTTGGGCATTTTCGTTACTTCGCAAATTTACTAACAAACGCTGGCGTAGATTCGCTAGTGTTACTTCGCACCCTTATGCCTGGCAAATTTTTGCTACGGACGTAACTACGCAAATTCACTAACGCGCGCAGTTTACTGAACGCTACCTTTTACGCTAGACTTCCTTCGCCACCTCAGACCAGGCGAAGCGCAATAGAGTAGATAGAGATTGCTTCAAAAAAAGTCAACATTTTTTCTAAGTCCCAAAAAACGCTGTTTTCTGCATTATGGGTGATAGGCTGAAAAAGATCGAAAAATTTTTTGGGGCTCCCCTCCTTCCCCCCTACATTTCCTGACTCATGGCAACTTACCTAGACAGTGGGCACATGTGTAGGGCAAAATAAAATTTTTATTTGATGTTTTGAAGGTTTTCTAGCCATTTGTAGTGCTGATACGTATTCCTCCATTGAAATTTGAATTTGGCGCAGTATGCAAATTAGCCTTCGAGCGACACCTGCACCCATTAGTAAATCGGCGAAGTCCCTGAAAATGGTAAAGCTGGCGAATCGTCACTTCGCCCTTTAGTAAATCTGCCCCCATGTATGTTCCCTGTGGCTCAGTAAATACTTGTCAGGAACCCAGGGGCGTAAGTATAGAGGAAGCTGACCCTACAGCAGCAGGGGGCCCCAGGAGGTATAGGGGTCCCATTAGGCCCTTATTTATATACAATGTCAATAAATATTGATAAAACAAGTCAACTGCTAAATATTTTGGGGGCCTGAAAAATTATTTGGTTATCCAGTAATATCTAGTTACACCACTGCAGGAACCTGCTATTTGCTGGTTGTTACTCCAGTCAGAAGATGCCTAAAGTTTTTGCTGCTGTATGAATGACTTTTCACCCTGTACGTTTTCCCTGGCTGACACCAGTTATGATCCAGCTGTCTCCAATACTCTGTGCTAAAAAATGAAGTTCCTTTATGTGACCAAACCTGTCCTGAGTTCCTGTGAGTTGTTTTCTGCTCTGCCCTTGTTCCTCTTATTCTGAGCCCCTGGTTTTGGACTCCTGGCCTGTGATTTGGATATTCTTGTCTGCTGCCTGCCTTGACTTTGAACCTGAAGCTAGACTTTTTTTTGTCTACTGCCTGCCCATATACTTTTCTGCTAGGGTCCTTGTTTTTGGTTTTATTGAATCTTTTGCTTCAAGCCTCTGTATGGGCCAGTAGTTACACACCTTGCCATTCTCACAGAACTTTTAGATGTGCATTTACTCAGGCTAAAATGTTAGAATATCTTAATGCTTTTCTTAAAACTACTTTTGAAACAAATTGGAAAACACAAAAAAGAGTGTGGCACTGTTGATTACAACTGGCATTATCTGAGTGCACATAATCACAGATGGCGGAACAATTGTTCTTGCAGAAAAACCCAAGCTCCATGACTCATGATAAGAAAACCATTGGCCTATTCTGCAAAGTGTTTTACAAAATAACCTTTTCAATTACTCTGTCAACTTTATGCTTAATTAAGATTAATTTTGATAATAAATTAAATATATATACTTTTTTTATTAAACGAATGCACTACTGTGAAAGATGCTAAAAATTCTCCCGTTTGCTCTGTTTTGAATAATAAAGAATTATACCTTGGATAAAAGGGTGATACATAGAAATTATTCACTAATCTATAACAACCAATCAATACACGTTTACATTATTGAAGCTGAAAGGGATTCTGTCATAAATTTTATGGTTTACTTTTTATTTAAAAATGACACTGTCTACATTGCAAATAATGTACTCTACTATTTAAATTTTATTCTTAAACCAACAAATGCATTATTTTTTTTTGCTGTCATATTTGTGTGGAGGCAATTTCTGTCCATTGTGCCTGATTCTGAGCCTTGAGAAAGAGCCAGCACTTTAGGATTGAACTGCTTTGAGACAGCTTTTAATATTCCCTATCCCATTGCATTTAACCAGTACCTAGGTCATGCTGTTCTCATGTCTACCACTTGGTGGGGATATGGCAACTTTAGCAAACAAATCCTTCAGCAGAGGTATCAGGTAGCTGCTATCTGGTTAGCTGCCCATTGTTTTATTTATAGACTACTGATAGGATACTGGGGAGGGGGTGATGTCACTTCAATTTGCAGTGTAGCAGTAAAGAGTGACTGAAATTTATCAGAGCACAAGTCACATGACTTGAGGGCACCTGGGAAACTGACAATCCGTCTAGCCCCATGTCAGATTTTAAAATTAAATATAAAAAAAATCTGTTTTAAAAAATGGATTTCAGTGCAGAATTCTGCTGGAGCAGCACTATTAACTCAGGCGTTTTGAAAAAAACATGTTTTCCCATGACAGTATCCCTTAACCAACTATTATGAGTTCCTTGTTTTGTGAGAAAGTAATGCGATTTCCCTCCCTGCCCCTAATTTGCATATGCAAATTAGGATTCAGATTCGGTTCGGCCGGGCAGAAGGATTGTGCTGAATACGAATCCTGCTGAAAAAGGCAGAATCCTGGCCAAATCCCGAACCGAATCCTGGATTCGGTGCATCCCTAGTTTTCTGGCAAAAAGTCACATGCTTTTTGGATTTGGTTAGGCGAGGCACTTGGATTTGGATAAATCCTGATGAAAAAGGCAGAATCTTGGCCGAATCCCGTACCGACGCCTGAATTAGTTACATCCATAGATGACATGAAACTGAATTATATTTTTCTATTGTCTAGGCAAGGTCAATTCTGTGGATTACAATTCACAGGACAAAAAGACAATAATTTCTTCAAGACTTTCTCTTTCCCTGTCCCTCTACCTCCTCTTAAATTATTATTATTTTTTTTTTTTTTACTTTTTTTGTTGTTGTTAAAGAATAAAAAGCTTAAACAAAGAAAGATGCTCTGAATATTAAGAACATACCTTACATTGACAACAGCAAAATATAATTCATGGTGGATTTTATAAAACCATAGTAACCTTGTATTCCATTGTTATAAGAACTGTCAAATGTGTTTTAGATGTATTTCTAGAGTATTAGAAATCACTAAGCATTTAGTAATCCATTTCATGTTTACAGTGGCAGGAGAATGTCACCTTTTGATTGTACTGATTTGTAGAACAAAAGGCAAAAAAAAAAAAAAAAAACAGATTGCTTTGCTTTTACAAAGAGAGTCCTTGTTTTCAGTATGAATCACCAGAACAAGTTTCATGTTGCATTTTATTTTAAAGGGGGACTCTAAAATGGGTTCTTATAAAATGTAACACTACAGGATTTTCTGATAAGATACGTCATAATGTGCAACATAAATTAGTAACTATAAATGCTTTGCTGTCTGTCAGATATCAGAATTTCTGCTGCCCTCATTTGGGAAGCTCCCAAAAAATCAATTGGATGCTCATAAGGATTGTGTATCTCCAGGTTGTCCCATTTAGGCCTGGACTGGGCTTCAAAATAGGCCCTGGTATTTCAAGAGGCCACAGATGCCCAAACACCAGCCAACTAAATATATGGTGAAATTGTAGATGAAAAAATTTGATCATGCTATGAATAATCAATGTATAGTCATAGCTTCAGTCTGCCAGTCTGAATGGCAATGGATAAAACTGTGAAACTCTTCCATCGAGTTCAACCGCTCCAAATGAAACCCAGTATCTAAACAATACACACACATTGACCCTTCCATACACTCACATAAACGATATATACACTAACTATAGATTTTAGTACCACAATAGCCTTGGATATTTTGCTTGTCCAAGAAATCATCCAAGCCACTCTTAAAGTCATTAACAGAATCAGCATCACAACATAATAACATAGTAACATAGTAAGTAAGGTTGAAAAAAGACACATGTCCATCGAGTTCAACCTTTTTTTTTTCTTCTTTTAATTAATTACCTATCTGCCAGTTGATCCAGAGGAAGGCAAAAAAAAAACTCATCTGAAGCCTCTCCAATTTGCCTCAGAGGGGGAAAAATTCCTTCGTGACTCCAAAATGGCAATCGGACCAGTCCCTGGATCAACTTGGACTATGAGCTATTTCTCATAACCCTGTATTCCCTTACTTGCTAAAAAGCCACCCAACCCCTTCTTAAAGCTATCTAATGTATCAGCCTGTACAACTGATTCAGGGAGAGAATTCCACATCTTCACAGCTCTCACTGTAAAAAAAACCCTTCCGAATATTTAGGCGGAACCTCTTTTCTTCTAATCAGAATGGGTGACCTTGTGTCAGCTGGAAAGACCTACTGGTAAATAAAGCATTAGAGAGATTATTATATGATCCCCTTATATATTTATACATAGTCATCATATCACCCCTTAAGCGCCTCTTCTCCAGCGTGAACATCCCCAATTTGGCCAGTCTTTCCTCATAGCTAAGATTTTCAATACCTTTTACCAGCTTAGTTGCCCTTCTCTGTACCCTCTCTAATACAATAATGTCCTGTTTGAGTGATGAAGACCAAAACTGTACGGCATATTCTGGATGGGGCCTCTATACAGTGGAAGAATGACCCCCTCCTCCCTTGACTCTATGCCCCTTTTAATACAGCTCAAGACCTTATTTGTCCTTGATGCTGCTGACTGGCATTGCTTGCTACAGCCAAGTTTATCATCTACAAGGACTCCAAGGTCCTTTTCCATAATGGATTTGCCTAGTGCAGTCCCATTAAGGGTATAAGTGGCTTGGATATTTTTACATCCCAAGTGCATGACTTTACATTTATCAACATTGAATCTCATTTGCCACTTAGCTGCCCAGATTGCCAGTTTGTCAAGATCATGTTGCAAGGATGCCACATCCTGGATGGAATTAATTGGGCTGGATAGTTTTGTGTCATCTGCAAACACTGATACATTACTTACAACACCCTCCCATTAATGAACAAGTTAAATAAAAGTGGACCCAATGCTGAGCCCTGAGGGACCCCACTAAGAACCTTACTCCAAGTAGAGAATGTCCCATTAACAACCACCCTCTGTACCCGATCCTGTAGCCAGTTTCCTATCCATGTGCAAACGACTTCATTAAGCCCAACAGACCTTAGTTTAGAAAGCAGTCGTTTGTGGGGCACAGTATCAAACGCTTTGGCAAAATCCAAATAGATCACATCTACTGCCCCCCCACTGTCCAGAATCTTACTTACCTCATCATAAAATCAATCAAATTTGTCTGACATGACCTATCCTTCATAAAGCCATGCTGATTGTTGCTCATAATGCCATCCATTAGGACAAAATTTTGAATGTGATCCCCTTATTTGAACAAGCCTTCAAATAATTTGCCTAATCTTTCGTGAAGGATCCGAGGGTTTGGCCGAATCCAAAATAGTGGATCCCTACTACCTACGCTGCTTCAAATGAAAGTTCAGCAGGGACAAAGATAACAAATGTATTCACTAAATCTATTCATTTAAAACAGTTAAAGAGTCTGAGCCTCCCCCTCCCAGAGCTGTTTTTTAAGGTGAAAAATTCAACTTTACACTTTAGCATTAGAAAAACAGTCACAAATAGAAAACAGAAAGTAACTGGAAAAAGTCTTTATTTGTGGAGAACAATCTAAAACCAACTGAACTGAAAAAGATGTTTGAGGGTGAACAACCCCTTTAATATGTTGCAGAAATGCTTTACTGTATATTTATCAAAATCCTAAATTTTCTCACTATTTTCTAATCACACAAATTTTTCAGATTTTTCTCCTGAAACCTGTGACTTTTTCGGATTTAATGCAGAAACCACAAAATTGATGGATTATTGAATGAAACCCAGTGCAGATCAGCATATCTTCAAAATGTCAACCGATATCTGCCATTGACTTCTACATGAACTTGGCAGGTCTGAGATGGACTACAAAAAAGTACTCCATCTCAGACCTGCCCAGAGACTTTTAACCCCATTGGGGTTTAATAAATCTATGAACAAATTGTGGTTTTCCCCTTTACAAGCCATACCAGAAAAAAAACGCTGCTGCACCAAAACGCAGGCATCAAGTCGGATGCAACAGAAAACAAGGTAAGCAATAGCATAGTCGAAAGGTGTCGCATTGTTCATCCAGTGCGACATGACTGTCGGATGCAGATGCATCATGCAGCGTTTGCATCTGACAGTCGTGTCGGACGAACGATGCGACACCATGCGACAATTGTATTTCTTACCTTGTTTTCCATCACATCCGACTTGATACCTGCGTTTTGGAGCAGCGCGTTGGATCGGAAAGAATCGCGTCCAAAACGCTCGTCTAGTTCTACCCATAGAGTTGCCTCTGCAACATAATCTCAGAGGAGACCATGTTATGATCACTATTCCCCAAATGCTTACTCACGTAAATACTAGGAATGAGTTCAGTATTATTAGTTATTTGCAAGATCCAAAAGAGAATCATTCCTAGTAGGTTCTTGAACGAGCTGAAATACAGTAAATAGTTTTCATTCAGAGAGATATTCTGTGAAAATATGGTTATTTTTTTATTTTTTATTATTTGTAGTTTTTCAGTTATTTATCTTTTTATTCAGCAGCTCTCCAGTCTGCAATTTCAACTAATTGGTTACTATGGTCCATATTACTCTAGTAATCATGTATTGATTTGCAAAAAAAGAGACAGGAATATGAATAGGAGAGGCCTGAACGGAAAGATGAGTAATAAAAAGTAGCAATAACAATACATTTGTAGCCTTACAGAGAATTTGTTTTTAGAGGGGTCAGTGACCCCCATTTGAATGCAGAGAATAGTCCGAAGAAAAAGGCAAATCATTCTAAAACGATAAATAAATAATGAAGACTAATTGAAAAATTGCTTAGAATTGGCCATTCGAAAACATAACTTTAAGGTGAACCACCCTTTTAAATCAGGAACTCTAGTGAGAAAGAAGGGAACTTTTAAGCCCCAGTTAATTAACATACACCTGTAAATCATTCCCTGTTTTAAAGGCTGAATGGCAGCTATAGGCAATATTTGGCTACAATTTGTACACGAAACACAGAAAGAAATCGCCAGCACTCAGTCTAACCCAAATTCTGGAGTTGCCCAGCTGCTATAAATGATAAAAAGCTTATCTAACCTAATATAGAATGACTGCATTGTCATGATGATTGGTACAATATTTCATTTATTTGATACAATATTTTTTGGGCAAACGGTCTTAGAAGGATAATTATGATTTTTTCGGTAGTGCGCTGCAGTGCACCTTGTTATCAAATTTGTAATTATGACTGATTTGCAAGACCTTCACTAAAATGATTCCTTAAATAATTTCAATTTATTCTTTAATGTTGTCTTAGTTACTGCTGAGAAGTGAGTTAGCGCAAAAAAATTACTGAGAAATGAGTGTTCATGAATCACTACAGAGTGTAAAACACTGGAGAGCCAATTAATTTCCAACTATGTTCTATAAATTACATTCATTATGCCAATTTGCGTTGCAGATAGAAATTATCAGGGCCCTTACCATTATCTGTAATGAACGTTTATGCAAGATTGTATTGGTGTACATATAGTATGTATATACATTAAGCAAAATAGGGGCTTGTGATGTAATTTGCGACTCTTGACTCATTTCAGTTTATAAAAAAATCATATTATCCTGAATCTAAAACCAGAGGATATCAGTCACCTTGGACTTAGCCCATGAACTAAAAATCACTTATCCTGGTGCCTTGTGCTCGAGTCCTGCACGGGTCCATTTTTTGGGACCCGTACCCGCAACCTGCAATCCGCAACCCGGACCCGCAACCCGCATTCTTACCCGCTTGGAACCGCTATCCGACCCGCAAGAACCTTATTGGCAACCCGGACCTGCTGACCATCAAGAATCAGGAAGTGCTGTCATTGTAAACCGGAAGTGACATCATCAGAAGTAGACGTGATCAGGAAAAAATTAGTAAAACAGGAAGTGCTGTCGTAACCCAGAAGTGACGTCATCAAAAGTAGCCGTGACCAGAAAAAGGAGTAAGTATCGCTATTGAGAAGACCTGCGGCCCGACCCGCGTCCCACAAACCCGCAGAACCGCGACTTGCGTCTTTACCCGCATCAGAAACTTCTACCCGCAACAGTCAGGGTACTGCAGGTTATTGCGGGTAACCAGCGGGTACCCGACCCGCTGCAGGACTCTACCTTGTGCCTTTATAAGGTCATGGAAAGTTGAAGTGACTTGAGAAACATCTGTGGGTGAAATATTTTTCTTTATTGGTTTGCAGTGCCCTACTAGAGGCTGAAGAACTTTCATAGAGCAGATTTCCTAGATATTCAGACTGCCCGTGGACCTTCTGTTCTAGTTGCAAAAGAAGGTTTAGTTTATTTGCAAATGTTGAGCATGACATTGGAAAGTGTTGTGTGTTTTTGGGGAAAACCCTGCATTAATTAAAACACAGACATAGACCTGTTTGAAGTTATACTGGATGTTCCTGCCACTTAATATGGCAAAGGAATTCCCACAATAGGCCAGTAAATAATGCAATGGCATATGAATTTCAAATCTGTTGTTTAAGATATATATCTTATATTTGTATATATGTACAGTTTCTACCATCTTTATTTTTGTATAATAGGAAAATAACATTATAATAATGGTAAGAAAAATAAACAAGTCAAAACAAATCCATTAAATACTGTAGGAACAGTTTTGCAGAAACACTTCTCCATGTGCTGTACCTTTAGAATGCAGAATGTCGTGCGAGAGGGGGATGACTATTCCATGTGTCAGAGGATTCAAGGATTCACTTCTATACCTTGACTTACAGGCAGATTAGAAAACTGATTTTGTTTTTTCTCTACTTTTTTTTGAAATTTAACAAAACATGTCTTGTTCCCATGGTTATGCTTTGTAATAAGGGGATTCAGCAATCAATCCAGGGGTGTAATTAACTACATAGGAGCAGACCATGTGGCTGCAGGGGGGCCTGGGAGGTATAGGGGTCCCATTAGGCCCCCCTAATTAATGAGTACTTTTACTATATAAGATGATTTTCACATAGAAAGAAATAAAATATATTGGGGGGGAAAGCAGGGTTTAAGCAGAACAGTAACTTTTAAGCAATTCCAGAATTTAGATTATAATATATTTGATCCCCATATACCAATGCAATAGATCTCTGAATCTGGGACTGGATGTATTTATAACCTAGGTATAAATGCTGTATTTTATATGAACTGAACTTACTACACCAGTCTAAAATGTTACAGTCTCACTAACAGTAATGATTCAGGCATTCAGAGTTGTGCACAGGGGGTCACCATCTTGGATTTTATTAGCAATGCCAGTGACACTCACATGCTCAGTGGGCTCCGCTCTGGGCAGCTGCTGAGAAACTAAGCTAAGTTTTTGCAAATCATCAAGCAGAAAAACAAGTTTTACTTGTCGTAGAAACTGATGCCACAGGCCTGATGAGTAGCTGACACAAGATGTTGTGTAAATTATGATTATAATGACAACTGTATGTTTTTTTTAAATTTTTTATGAGGTTTACTTTTTGCTGTTTGCATCACTTAGCAAAGCAGGAACCACATACACAACTTAACTTGAAAAGCAACTTCTAATGTTGTGATGAAGCCTTCACAAAATTTGTGGTTGTGCATTGTCATCTATCTTGTACTCAGTCTTACAGAGCTTGATCACAAAGACAAAGGGGCACATTTACTAAGGGTCGAATATCAAGGGTTAATAAACCCTCGAATTCGATCCGCAAAGTAAAATCCTACGAATTTGAATATCGAATTCGAAGGATTTACCGCAAATCCTACGATCGATCGACCAAAGGAAAAATCCTTCGAAACGAACGATTCGAAGGATTTTAATCGATCGACCGAAGGAGTTTTCTTCAAACAAAAAAACCTTAGAAAACTGATGGGGAAGGTCCCCATAGGCTAACATTGTACCTCGATAGGTTTAAACTGCCGACGTATGTAGTCAAAGTTTTTTTTAAAGAGACAGTACTTCGACTATCGAATGGTCGGATAGTCGAACGATTTTTAGTTCGTATCGTTCGAATCTAAGTCGTAGTCGAAGGTCGTAGTAGCCTATTCGATGGCCGAAGTACCCAAAAAAATACTTTGAAATCCTTCGAATCCTTCACTCGAGATTTGTAAATGTGCCCCAAAGTGTTAAAAGTTGAATTATTTAATAAAGATTGCAAGTATTTCTTTTTTTCGCCACCTTGGAATATGAAAGGATTCTACTGTCTCAATGGCTAGTGGATCTGTGCAAAGGGGGTTACTGGGTTTGCTTGAAGCCCAAGGATTGTTACCCAGTGCAATGATTGCCATTTTGTGGCTGTATTTGCACTAGGCTTTGGCTAAACAGACTGAATATTGACATTAGATTAACAAACCTCCCACCATTTTGGAAATAAAAAGAGGGACAAAAAAAATTGGCAATTTGTTTGACCGCGCCCATTTTTGTGACCACACCCCTTAATTACCATGCTCATTTTACAAAATCTGTCAAGTTATGAAAGTTTGAACATATTTCTGTGTTTTTTTCAGTTATTACAGTTTTGCTAATGAAGGTGAATTGCTGTGAGTCTAACTTCTCCCAAGGGACCTGTTATCTTATATTGTTACAATTACTTATTTGCTTATCTCGAAAATTGTTACAAAGTATCTTATTTGCACCTGTTAGCTGTTCTGGGCTCTCTGCCAAAAGCCAATTGATTCAGAAATTTTGTTTCTATTTCTGGCTGTTCAGTGCAGAGAAAATCGTGACTTTCCAGTACAAATGATGGACTGAGGGTTGGGCTGTCAAAAGAGGGACTGTCTCGCTGAAAACGGGACAGTTGGGAGGTATGGATTAAGAGGGTAAATAATTTGTGTATGCGCAGATTTGCTTTTTTAATGAATTGTTCATGAAAGCATTTAGTATAGGTTATTCTGCCCAGAAAGCCCTCCAATTGATCCAGTTGACCAAAGTCTGACTTCCAATCATCAGATTGCTAAGAAGTATAATTCCCTTTGATATATTTTAATGTTTTTGAGAATTTTGAATGTGTCGCTGTTAATTTGTCTTTGCTAACAAATGTTCCAAAAACTCTGGTCCACAGGAAAACTTCATTACATACTATGAAACAAGAATGGTAGAATTATTTATTAAGATCTTGTATAAACCCTTTTGAGTTGGGCTAAAGTAACTGAAGTGGTTGTAAAAGTCTGTGTGAAAGTTGGAAATTCACCATGACCTCCTTTTAAAATACAAATGTCCTCATTCTCTATTAACATGTCCATTGATAGGTGCAATCTTTGCACCTATCAGTGGACATGTTAATAATTAGGTGGCCATACATGGGCCGATGAAAGCTGCAGACAGACCGAGGAGGCAGATTATGGGCCCCGTGTGGGGGGCTTCCACGATTGATATCTGGCCGAGAGTCAGCCAGATGTCAATTGGCAGGGATAAAAATCCTGTCGGATTACAGACCGCATCTTTTCGTTGATGCGTTCCCACGATCTGACCTCCATATATCTCTCATTATAATCCGATCGTTGGGCCCTAGGGATCATCCCAATATCGCCCACCTTGTTGTGCTGTCTAGTCATGGGTGTAGCCATTCAAGGTGAAAAAGGTAAAAGGCACAGGATATACAGCAGAAAACAGATTAAAGGAAAACTAAAGCCCCAAAATGAACACTTAAGCAACAGATAGTTCATATCATATTAAGTGACATATTAAAGAATCTTACCAAACTGGAATATATATTAAAGTAAATATTGCCCTTTTACATCTCTTGCCTTGAGCCACCATTTCGTGATGGTCTGTGTGCTGCCTCAGAGATCACCTGACCAGAAATACTACAACACTAACTGTAACAGGAAGAAGTGAGGAAGCAAAAGACACAACTCTGTCTGTTAATTGGCTCATGTGACCTTACATGTATGGTTTGTTGGTATGTTTGTGAGTACAGTGAATCCTACGATCTCAGGGGGCGGCCCTTATTTTTTAAAATGGCAATTTTCTATTTATGATTACCCAATGGCACATACTACTAGAAAAGTATATTATTATGAAAATGGTTTATTTACATGAAGCAGGGTTTTACATATGAGCTGTTTTATGCAATATCTTTTTATAGAGACCTACATTGTTTGGAGGGTATAGTTTTCCTTTAACTCTGTCATAGAATACAATGGGATTCTGCAGAGTGCATCTGGTATCTTCTATGTAACCTGTGCTTGAATGGCTGCCCCTATAGCTACACAGCAGCGTGTTTATATTAAAGGGGTTGTTCACCTTTGAGATAACTTTTTGTATGATGTAGAGAGTATAATTCTGAGACAATTTGCAATTGGTTTTCATTTTTTATTTTTTAAGTTTTTTTTTTAGTTATTAGGAGCTCTTCAATTTGAATTTTAAGCAATCTGGTAACTAGGGTCCAAATTACCTTAGCATCGATGTAAATAAGAGACTGGAATATGAACAGAAGAGGCCTGAATAGAGAGATGAGTAATAAAAAATAGCAATAACAATACATTTGTAGCCTTACAGAGCATTTGCTTTTTAGAAGGGGTCAGTGACGCCCAATGCAAAGCTGCAAAGAGTCAGAAGGAAAAGTCAAATAACTATAAAACTCGAAATAATAAATAACGCAAACCCATTGAGAAGTTGCTTAGAATTGGCCATTCTACAACATACTAAAAATTACCTTAAAGGTGAACCACCCCTTTTACTATAGTAGACTTTTTGAAGCAAAAACACCAGTTTTACCAGTGCAGGGCAACAGTACATTATATTTTAATAACTTTAAAACACTTTCATGTGTTGGTGTTACTGTTCCTTTAAGAGACACGACCAGAACTGCAGAAAGGAGATGATAAACTGCTTTTAATTGCAATGCCATTTGCAAATGACTTAAATTTTATTTTGAATAGTTTACTGTATATTGTAAACTTGCTTTGAATGAAATTCTCTTCCGTTATACAAAATGTTATTTTTGGGTTTATTTCCCCCTTTTAAAGTTATAGTTCACACATGAATTGCTTGACAGCCTTTGTTGTTAACTGGGCTTTTATTGTAAATATAAAATATAGTTTGCTAATCAAAGCCAAGCATGCTTTTGGTGCTGCTGCATGTTTAATGGATCAGATATTATGATACAGTTAGTACAAATACATTAAAAAGCCTTGCACAGTTCATGGATTTCTTTTATGCCAGTCGAGGAAAAGCAATTCTTGCAATTTCCATCAGCTTTAAGGAAGAAAGCACATCATTTTTGTTATCTACTTTGCTTCATAATAGTCTTCATATTGTACATCACATCCAAGGGCATATATTCTGCACTAATGTACTTAACTCCAATGGAAACATCTCATAATTCAAGGAAATATTGTTTGTGTGTGTAACATCCCCCACACTGAAAGGCAGAGGTTACAGCGGGGAAAATATTTATTGAACACTTCAATAGAAATATATTCCTACAAATATAAGGTAGTGAAGGTCTTGAGAGAGCTCTTTACTTTTACCCATCATGAGACGCTTCTTGTGTGATACCTTGGTAAGGGATCTTACAGACGAGCGTTTGAAGCTGCGATCCCCTGCGTTCCGTTTTTATGCGTTCAGCCACAGGGGAGAGCAGGAGTAGAGGCATTGAGTTTTTTTCAATGGGGCTGTATTCACACTGGCGCATGTAGGCGCCAAACGCAGGAAAAATGCAGCATGTTGCGTCTCAACCTGCGTTCGACGCCTACATGTGCCTGTGTGAGTACAGCCCCATTAAAAAAACTGAATGCGTCTACTCCTGCGCTCTCCTGCGGCTGAACGCATAAAAACGGAACGCAGGGGATCGCAGCTTCAAACATTCGCTTGTAAGAGCCCTTATAAGAAACCTTTTTATAGGCCATCAATTAGGACTAAATACTGACAGATTTCAGCAGGTTTCTTAGGTTTCCATTTTTTTTTTTTGCGCCTCCTTTTCTTCATGCGTTCAATACTTATTCCCTATGCCTCATTACACTTTGGGGCAGATTTAGAAAGGGTCGAATTGGAAATTCGAATTTTTAAATTAGAATTACGAGTTTATTTTAGTGTAATTCGACTAGGGCATAGTCCAAATTCCATTCGAGTTGAAATTGATCATGTACTGTCCCTTTAAGTATTCAAATTGATTATTCGCCATCTGAAACCTGCCAAATTGGTGTTTTAGCCTATGGGGAACCTCCTACAATCAATTTGGGGTCGTTTGGTGGAGTTTTGGAAAAAAAAAAAATTTAAATATTTTTTTCATTTTGTGAAAAAAACTGGAATCGAATTTAAGTTTGCGGTTGATCCTATTCACCCGAATGTAAAAAATTCAAGTTTTGTAATAAATTTCGATTGGTCATTTTTTTTTCGAATTTCAAGCCAAGTTCATTTCAGTAGTTGCAGTCATATTTACAGTTAAATGCAGAAATTTGGGCACCCATTTCCAAATAACAGTATTTTGTTAACTTTGTAAGTGACAAGTACGAAACCATTACTGCAGAAATGTGTTTAAAAAACTGGCATTAAGAAATGGCAGTTAAGGGCAAGGCAAGAAAACTTTCAGAGAGGTTTGTTTGGAGAAAAAAAAGCAGCATTTCATGAAAAATAAAACCCTTGCCAACTGATAAATATTGAGATGGATCTTTTATGCTATTATCTATTAATTCACTAAATATTAGAAATGTGATACCAATTAGTCAAGAAGCTGAAAAGGGGACGGCTCCTACAACAAGATCTGGAGGTACTGCATAGTCAAACATTGTCTAGATGACCACTTTAAATTTACTGGGAGGGCTTATATAGGACATAATCTAGGCCCCCAGGAGGCCCTGCCAATTAGATTGTATGGGGTACTGGAATTTGTGATGGCAGCCCCAGCCACAGGAGTCACATCGCTAGTGAAAGAGACAGATGCTAGAGATCATTCGCACGATATTGGCAGGCGAATTTTTGCTCTGGCGAATGGACATAACCGCGCAAATTCACTAAAATGTGGATATTACTGAACGTTACCTCTTTCACCAGACTTCCCTTCGGCAGCTCAGACCAGGCGAAGTGCAATAGAGTAGAGTTCCTAAAAAAAAAGTTAAACTTTCTTTCTAAGTCCCAAAAAACGCTGGCGACTTTTCAATTTTTTCAGGGTGATATGCTGCAATAGATCAGGCCCGGATTTGTGGCAAGGCCACAAAGGCCCAGGCCTAGTGCAGCACATTTGTAGGGGCGGCATGCCCACTTCCAACAAGACTTTGCCAAGCCCCACCTGTATGTGTGCAGCTATATGATAGGGAGGAATGTGAGAGGAGGAGAATTGGGGAGGAGCCATGGGTTTGAGCTGAGAAAGTTGGAGAGAGGAGAAAGTTGGAAGGAATTAGGTAAGAGGTTAAAAAAGATTTGAGCTGGGGGTAGGGACGTGCATTGGTGGCAGCTTGCGTCTGCTTGACAGTAGTGGCGCACACATGCATGCACAACGGTAACGCGCGCGCATGCATTGGTGGTGTGTGCACACAACAGGGTTAGGGGGCACCGGAGGGGCCCGGCCTAGGGGCACGCTATTTTCAAATCCGGCACTGCAAAAGATCATACACTTTTTTTAGGGTACCCGGCTTCCCCCCTACATTTCCTTACATATGGCACATAAACTATAGACTGGGCACATGTGCTGTAGGGCAATATAACAACTTTATTTTATTTTATTAAGGTTTCCCGGGCTTCTGTAGTGTAATGTATTTGCTGCATCATATACGTCCATTGAAATTAGCCAGCGCTAGCGCAACTTCAATTTGCTTGCCAAATTAACGCTAGCAAAACTTTGCTATCATTCTGCGCCCTGGACGCAACTTCGCATTTTAGTGAATTAGCATTTTCCTGGCAAATTTTCGCCTGGCGAAGGGTTGCGATGTGAGTGAAGCCATCGCTGTCGAATTTTCTCCGGTTATTGAATTTGCCCCTATATCTCTTATCCCATTGTCATTCTAGTAGCTGGTACTTGTATAGTCCTGTAAATATTGCAAGCAACATAAACTGTTTTATGGATTTTGCTATTATTTGCCATACCGTAAAATTGCATTGTCTGCAACAGACCCCATAAGAAGGCAATGCCTTAAGCACAGGATTTAACAATTCTGCTAGCACCAAACACTTGCATGTTTTTGCAAGGAAAAAAATACCTTTGCTGAGTGTGCAATATGCAAGTAATAGTTTGCGAAGTGAAGAAAGTACAACTTAGTGGGAAAATGCAATTAGACTCTGGCTATATTATTGTGAAAATAAATCTTTCCCCCCCTCTAATGCACAAATCAATCTTTTACTGCAGGAAACAAAATGCTCACAGCATACCCTTGGCACAAAGCTCAGTCACCTATTGGGTTATTCAGAGCAATACATTTTCTGAAGTTGCTTGTGCCAGTTTTACAGCAATCAAGTTAGATCTTAATTAGAACAAATTTGTGTGTTATTGCACATGTTCTGCGTCGGCACTAGATGAGATGACACTTGTGCTCATATTTACAGCCCTTACTTCTTCTGTTTTGATTAGGATATTAAATGTAATTAGCGAAAAAGCTAAAAATAACTGCATAATTGTCAGAGCTCAGTATACAGAACTGGCAACAGATACAGCTGTTTAAACCCATAGGGACTTTATTCCTATACAACATGTTTTCTAATTGCACCTGTCATTTGTCCACTGAGTTGCAAAAAAACAAATGTTAAATCCCATTCAGAATGTGGGCTAATTTCCCATGGCACAAGGTTGATATTTTATTTATTGGGAAACATGTAACATCAGTTTATGAGTATTCCATGTTTTTTTTGTTGTGTGAATCTAAGCTATATATGTGTTTTTACATGGGAAATTTTGATCAAGCACCAACAAGCTGCTCCAGATTTCCAACTTCAATCAATAATCATGGGCTAGGATAAAATCAACATTACTTTTCACTGATGTCAGTGGGGAGAAATCATTGGGCAGTTGTGGTCATTTTAATTTTTTTTAAACGCAACAGTTTTAAGGATATTTATATCTTAATTCTAGATGAAAAGTAAAGAAACAATACAATCCCAGTGCAATCTCTCAGGTCTGCTTATACATGCCCTAGAATGGATTTATTGCATTATAATGAAAATGGCAATGCTCAAAAGTGAATGCTGAAGTTCACAGTCTCAGAACACCAGAGGCCTCTTCTCCATAGACTGGGAGGTTTGCAATGTATCTTTTTTCATGAGCATGGTCCTAAGCTAAGGGAAGCTTCCAGAAAACATGATGGTTAATAAAGGTATGGGACCTGTTACCCAGAATGTTTCGAACCTGGGTTTTCTGGATTGCGAATCTTTCCATAATTTGGGTCTTTATACTTTGTCTACTAGAAAATCATGTAAACATTAAATAAACCCAACAGGCTGATTTTGCTTCCATTGAGGATTAATTATGTGTTAGCTTGAATCATGTACAAGGTACTGTTTTATTATTACACAGAAAAAGGAAATGTTTTTTAAAATTTGGATTAATTTGATTAAATGGAGCTTTCTGGATAACAGGTTTCTGGATAATGGGCCCCACACATGTACCACAAACATACATAGGTATGGGTAAAATGGTCATTTGGGTTAAGCCATGTTGTCTTTATAAGACTTTAAAGGGCATGTAAAGTCTAAAATAAAATAAGGCTAGAAATGTTGTATTTTTTATACTAAATATAAACATGAACTTACTGCACCACAAGCCTAATCAAACAAATAATTTATGCTTTCAAGGTTGGTTACAGGGGGTCACCATCTTGTAACTTTATTAAACATATTTGCAAGACTAAGACTAAGACTGTGCACATGTTCAGTATGGTCTGGGCTGCTTAGGGATCCTCATAAACAAAGCTGGTTGAGTTCTGCATGGCTGGGAAATAAGGCGGGGGCTCCCCCTGCTGTTCATAAGTATGATTGTTTCCCTGCTCAGCAGTTAGGGACCATCTGACAATCCCTATCCACAGCAGTAAATGAAGGGAGAATTTCACTGCATACAGTCAAGTTTCTTATAAAAACGGTACACATTTTTTAGTTAAAGTATATTGGAGATATGTTTCTTTTTTATTAAAGAAAGTAAAAATTGGATTTTATTTTTTTGCTTTACATGCCCTTTAAGAAGATCACACACCATCAGATATGATCATATACTAGATGACATCTTAAGCTATTATTTAAAGCTGTACACTAATGTCCAGGTCAGGAGGCACTTTCCCCATGAAGTGCAACGATGCAATTCTTTGAAAAAACATGACTGCGGTTAACTAGTTGGGACTGCCATATTGGGTTTACCTCGACACAGGGGCACTTCGCCAATGAGGTGAGTTGAGGGTGTCGCCTCAGGCAGCAGTGCCCCACTAGGTACCAGGGGCAGGAAAAATGCTGTTCCTGGTACTTTAAGAGCCGAATTTCTGGTTTTCAAACCGGAAAACCGACTCTTCTAGTGCAGAGAGCGCAGTTATGCTCTCTGCACTAGCATACTGGCCCTCTCTGCTGCCCTTGACCCCCTCAGGCAAAAAAAGGGAAGCAGGGGGGGAGGGGGGGCAGCAGCAACCGCTACTGCCTCAGGTGGCAAAGGGGCCAGGATCGCCCCTGTCTCGACATTGTATGGTGGCTTGCCATTTTTATGATCATTATTTTGTAACATAAACCCCCTGTTTTTTTTTAAATATATGCACTTGCACAGATACTACATTACTAGTGACACAGGCAGGACCGCCATCAGAGATTGCAGGGCCCTATACAACAAAATTACCTGTGCTGCGCCCACCGCAAGCCCCACCTACAGGTCCGCCCTCCCCACCCCACAGGTCCGCCCCCCACCACACAGTAAAAAACAAAAATATTGGTGGCTAGGGTTCCCACATGTTAATTAAAAATAAAAAGATATTGGTGGTCAGGGCCCCCCATAAAAAAAACATTTGTGGCCAGGGTCCCCCCATTAAAAAATATTGGTGGCTAGGAACCCACATGAGAAAAATAAATTGGTGTCAAAAATTGGTGCCCCCCCCCACATTATAAGAAAATTGGTGGCCAGGGCCCTTTAAACGTGCCTTCCCGAAGTCAGCAGCTCTCAGAAAGGGGCCTCCCCTGTCGCCCCCTGATGGCTGCCCTGGACACAGGGGACCAGGATGTGTGCATTGATCACTCCCCTCTCTTCTGTATAATTACACATACACTTAGGGAGTTATTTATTATAGTCCAAAGTAGGGATGCACCGAATCCACTTTTTTGGATTCGCCCGAACCTCCCGAACCCTTTCGGCCGAATACCAAACCCTAATTTGCATATGCAAATTAGGGGTGGGAAGGGCAAAACATTTTTTACTTCCTTGTTTTGTGACAAAAAGTCACATGATTTCCCTCTCCACCCCTAATTTACATATGCAAATTAGGATTCGGATTCGGTTCAGCCAGGCAGAAGGATTCTGGATTCGGTGCATCCCTAGTCCAAATGCCAAATAGCGAAAAATATCGAAAAATTCTAATTCAAATTTTTTTTTACTATAAAATCTGTATTTTTAGTGTGGAAAAAAACTCAGAATCTGAAAATCCAGCATTTCAGACCTACCAAGGCAATGGGAGAGGTCCCTATCTTATTTGGAAATGTCTGTGATCTGCACTGGAAGTGGTCTGAAAATCCAACTATTTCTGACTTTTCGGGCAAAAATTCGAAAATGCTAGCTTTTTCGGTAAAAAGTCAGAAGAGTGATTTGGGAAAAACGTACGATTACACTAGATTTTTTCGTGTTTGTCCCCGAACCGATTAAATCGTGCTTTTTTAATAATAAATAAGTTCCAATCGTGGATTCTAGTTTGTTCAGACTTTTTTCATTAAAATAATCAGAAAAATTTCGGTTTTGCTAAATAAGGCAACTGGTTATTAGAATAACTACACGTACCAGCAAAATATTCATCATCTTAGTGACAGATATGATTGTTGCTTAAGACCAATCTAGTGAAATTTGTAAACCTGGCTGATTGACTAGATGATCAGCCCCCCTATATCAGTCATGACTGTTGCTTTTAACTGTGAAAACAAAATCTGTCCATCTATAGCAATCTTTATTTCATTGCTTCAGTAGGCTATGCAGAGGAGAACAGCAAAAGTTAAGTTATATCTAAAGGGTGCCCTTTATCAGATGCATCAACAGTTCCTTTATGAAGGCCTTTTATAGCCGCACAAGTTTCCCAGGCTTTAGGACAAGTCTGCCAGTGCTTTATTATTGCTTTCACTCATTAGGATTACCAGGATTTATGATACTCTGTCTCCTGTGACTAACTTTAAAAGTCTTTTTCCATCTTATTATATATAACAGCTGCTTTCCTTTAATAATATTCTAAGCCAAGATTATATAATGTTTGTTCTAAATTATATAAAAATAATTGGAAACAGAAAAAAAACATTGCTGGTTGCATAATTATCATAGTGAAGTATAATTAGGCTTAATTAACATTATACTGTACAACATTATATGTCAAAGCTGTGGTTTAAACACCTTTCTACCTCTGTTGAATATTTGTGACCTTGCCAAACAATACATTGGTGCTGGCAGTTGTAGTCTCCCTTTGTGAAAGGACTACGGTAATTACTATTTCCCCAAAGCTGAGCACAATACAGACTTTAATTGCATTACTATAATATGTTTAAAATGACTACACTCAATAAAGTTTCCCTAGCTTATGGAAATAATGCTGGCATTATTTTACTGGATTCATAAAATATTATTATTATTATTATGAGCCTTTATTTAAACTGTGCTGCATAGATATAGTCACAGTAATTTTTGAGAACATAGAGCAGAGGTCTCATTTTACAAATGAGCCACCGAAGGAAAGGCTAAAATTAAGTAAGCTTTATCAGAAAGGGGTATATAAATACACCGGTAAACCCTGCTGTAAACGAATGCATTTCTTTCCTTCTATTGTGTTTACACGGGCTTCAGACTTCCTGTTTTCAGCTTAAACCTCCAGGGCTAAGGCTTGAGCATGCTCAGTTTGCTCCTCCCTCCCCCTCCCTTTTCTCTCCTCCTTTCTCCCCTCCCTGCTGTTATCTGAGCCCAGAGCTATGAGTGAGCAGCGACTCAGACAGGAAGTGATGTCACACCAAGCTAATATGGCAGCTGCTATCCTAAACAAACAGAGAGAACTTATAGCTGTTTACTCAGGTATGGTAAAGCATTCTGTAGATTTAATGTAGTGTTATAGCTTGCACTATTGTGTTTATACTATTGGCAATAAACTGCTTTGTTAGCTTTCCTTCTCCTTTAAAATGTAAAAAGAGTTGGGAAGCAACACAAGCATGGGTGGTGCAAAATAATGACGAATAATGTAATTTGCTTTTGGTAGCTCCTATGTGGACTGGCAGCCACCTGGTTTTTATGCAACTTGCCTCCAAATCAGAAATTGAAAAGTAAGCACCTGCTTTGAGGCCACTGGGCGCAACATTCAAAGGTTTGGTGAGTAACTTGTTGCTCGAGAGCCAATGGTTGGGAATCACTGACATAGGGCATTATTTACCAGAAAAGAAGTAGCCTGTGCCAGTGCAGAATAGGATTCATTTATGAGCAATAAGCACTGTTGTAGTTGTGCAAAGTTTGCCAATTATTGCACACAAAAATGACCTTCCTGCCTCCTAAATTAAGCACAGTGCACCTATTGACGAAGGGAAGACTCTGAAGGTGGCAGTAGTTCCTATAGTTGCCTGTGGCATTTGTGCATAATGAACTGGGCGAACACGTCACTTTGAGGGTGATCAGCAGAAGCAACGGCAACCGAATCTTTAGTATAATTGTGTCTGATTCTCAAGTTCAACTACAACTGTGTTCATGTTGCTGCATCATGTGCAAATGCTTCTAATGCAACTCCCCAGGCAACTGCAATTACACTGTAATTATAGGGGAAATGCTGCATTGTGGGGAAAAAACATGGCAATTATTTTACCGGAGGAAGATCAGCTGTTGGTAGTGGTAGGCTAGCAGATATCTTATGCTGAAAAAATACAGGGATTCTAAGGAACTTTACCTTTTTTATGTGGATTAGAGTCATCTTTAACTCTTTTCTACCAGACAATATCTTATCCACTCTCTCATGCACTAGAAAGCCCTATATTTCTATACACTTTTTTCACAGTTTTCAAGCGCACTGTAACAATACATACAAAAATACAGTATATTATTGGAAGGACTATACATACATCGTATAGGGACATTTACAATGAATTTATTTGCCCATTACAAGGGCAGGTTTGTCACAAAGGTTTGTGTCACTTGGTGCAACAGGCCTGCAAAGAGAACAATTCTCTCTACTGGCCTTACAATACTTATATCCAACCATGCGTGACTTAGTATGTTTCACGGTAATTTAGCTTTTTTCCCCGTGTATTGATTTTGTTGAAAGACTGGTCATGTGCATTATCAAGTGACTGAAAGCAACTAAAGTCATCAATAATCTTGTGGTGTGGGGAATGTACACGTCATTGTTCCTCAGTATGAGATTGCACAACAGTGAGTTATAGTGTCCAAAGCATGCCCCCTTGTAACCATCTATATACCCAATTTGTAGGTGCCCACTAACAAGATCTGGCATTTATATTCAATATGATCAAAGCTGATTTTGCAACCTGGCACTAATTCAGATCCCAAACATTGTAGAAAGACCAATGATAGATGTTATTACAGGTATGGAATCCATTATCTGGAAACATATCCAGATCCAAATTACAGAAAGCCATCTCCCATAGACTCCATTATAATAAAATCATTGAAATTTGAAAAAATGAGCCAACCTCATTGGTGACCACAAAGGTGGCTCTGCCAATGGCCTTGCCCAAAAACCAGGCGTCTATCTGCTACCTTTGTCTGTTATGCTGCCGTGTCCTGTGGCCCCTAGGAGGGGGGCTTCTGCCTGACCTTTTGAAGATTATTTCCTCAAGATTTTGGTCGTGACATTGTGAACTGGCCCAGGAGTTCAAAGTAAAACAAAAGTCCAAGAACAGGTGCACTTTAGCCAAAAAGGACTATAATCGGGAACATCAGCACAGTACTAGAACAGGGTCAGACTGGAACTAAGGAATTGGTGTCCAGCAGGTTTGGAGACCTACAGTATGAACTGGCAGGGAGGGAAGCTAGTTCAAGGTTTAAATAAGGGCCCTCTGCTGCGAGCTAATTAGGAAATAGGCTGCACCTGCCCAGGGCCGGATTTAAATATCGGGCACCCCATGACACGCTGATGTTCATCTCCCCGTCTCCTCCCTTTTATTTGGGAAAATGGGGATTGCCGCATGGGAAATTTAAAAAACGACTGTATCTCTTGCATATCCCCAGTGTTTCTGAACCAATGTGGGTGGTTGAGGCCCCCTAAAATCCTGCCGCCCTAGGCCGGGCCTTGGTGGCCTCTCAACAAATCTGGACCTGCACCTGCCAGTTAAAGCAGAGCAGCTGAAATAATTAGCAGCGACAGTGCTAACCATAGGGACCTCATAACAGGGTAAGCCTATACCTCTAATCTGCCTGATTAGTGAAGAGGCAAGGCAACAGGCTGCAATACACAAGGTCCCCAGTTCAAACCCAGCAGAGGAATGATTCCTTACATAATTACAGTGGAACCTCAATTTTACATCCCCTGATTTTAAGTTTAACCTCATTTTACATAGTTGTTTAGTGGTCCCACTTATATATTATGCATAATACATTGCCCTGATTTTATATTTTCCGGGCTTTTACACCATTTTTTTCTGGTCCCATAAAAAACGTTTCTACTGTATTCCTTATTGGAAGCAAAACCAGCCTATTGGGTTATTTAATGTTTACATGATTTTCAAGTAGACTTAAGGTATGAAGATCCACATAACGGAAGGATCCATTATACGGAAAACCCCAGGTCCCAAGCATCCTGGTTAACAGTCCCATACCTGTAGTATAAAGGAAATGTAGTTAATTTTTTTTGTACGTGTTTCAAACAAACATAGTAGCCTTACACGTTTAGTGCTACCTAGAGGGACTTAATTATAGGCTAAAGTGAAAAGGTTTTTATGCAGATATTTAAAGAATGCCAGCTAATCATATCTAGTGATGGTACAAATCAATTACAAGTGTATATGAAATACTATATTTACAGTAGTTGTTGATTGTAAGAGATACTGTATTAGCAGTTATATCAAGGCTTTAAAGAAAAAAATTGAAACAAATAAATAGTGATCTAAATATAGCAAGATATCTCAAATTCAAAATTGAAACCACGTCGTTTCCAAGTGCCTTGATAAAATAATCCATCTGGCTTATTTTTCTAGTAATTGTGCAGTTATATCACCCCTCTTGGATCTAGGGTTACCTTGTCAATCAATATAACTCTTAGGAAGTACGGGGAGGCCAGTGTTTCCTTCTATAAAGTATTTTGGAACAGAAAGGTATTGTTTATAATATTTAAAATACAGTATGTTCTCTGATTCTTTCTTTTTATTTTCTAAGTTTGACCTACATTTTTCACATGTAAAAAGGCAGATTACATTTTTAATGTTGCAGTTATTAGTAAAGGTGGAGACAAATGATAGTGGTTTAATTGCATAATTACAGGTTATGCATTGTCTAGAGCTGCATTTGTACATTAGTGGACAGCCAATTGCATCTGGGGTTACTAGTTTGTACAAGGCTAGGTGAAAGTGTATTACCTAAAGTAATTGTTTTGCATGTTACAAGTCTGCAGCCTTTGTTTAAAATATTTTTAAGAATAGGATAAATTTAAAGTATGGTTAAGTTCTTATTTATAATCTCTATTATGGTGAATATATATTCTGTACACTTATGAAAGGAGCTGGAATCGGCTCTATATTATTGCCTCTCAAATCATGCAATGTATCTGGGCTATTAATGGGTGATGGTAGGTAAAACCTGCCGAGATGCTATAGAAGTCAAGGGGAAGAGCTGGTTCTACAAGGAGTTGCCGTTTTGGATATTGCATACTTACGGGGGAATGTAATAAAAATCGCTAACAGAAAAAATATTCGCAATGCGAAAAGTTATGCCTTTGCGCGAACAAATTTTGCTTTGTGCAAATTTAATATAGCTTTTGCGAGCCCGGAAACTGTTTAGCGACTACTTCTGACAGTGAAAGACCGTTTGCGAATTTTATAGTTTGCGCCAATGCGCAGTCAATGTAATAAAACGAAAAAGTCGTTATGTTTGCTCCAAAAGATTACAACACCTTCAAGCAATGCGAAATTAAAAGTCGCAATGCGCAATTAAAGGAAAACTATACCCCCCAAACAATGTAGGTCTCTATTAAAAGACACTGAGTAAAACAGCTCATGTGTAAAACCCTGCTTCATGTAAATGAACCATTATCATAATAATATACTTTTTTAGTAGTATGTGCCATTGGGTAATCATAAATAGAAAATTGCCATTTTAAAAAATAAGGGCCGCCCCCTGGGATCGTAGGATTCACTGTGCACACATACAAACCACATGTAAGGTCACATGAGCCAATTAACAGACAGAGTTCTGCCTTTTGCTTCCTCACTTCTTCCTGTTACAGTTAGAGTTGTAGTATTTCTGGTCAGGTGATCTCTGAGGCAGCACAGATAGAGTCACGAAATGGTGGTTCAAGGCAAGAGATGTAAAAGGGCAATATTTATGTAAATATATATTCCAGTTTGGTAAGATTCTTTAATATGTCATTCAATTTGATATAAACTATCTGTTGCTTAAGTATTCATTTTGGGGGTATAGTTTTCCTTTAAAATTCGCAATGCAATAACAGTTTAAGGAACAATATTACTTTGCGAGATGTGGATTAGTCTTATTGGTGCGAATTGTTTTGCTCTTTGCGACTTTTATTACATTCCCCTGAAAGAGGTTGTACAGTGAGTGAAGGTCCCACTGAAACCTTTCCTGGTATAGTTTGATATACTGTGGTTTGGAATAAAACTAGCTTTCAGCATTCATGCTCTTATAGTGGCTATATGCTATAGATGATTCATCTGATTCATGAAGAATTCTACTCTAAGTAAGTTGCAGGTAAAACTTAGTCCCTGTGTAAAATGTATAATGAAGCAATAGAATTCTTAATGGAATAGATAAAAGCTGAGTGTTTGAATAGAAGAAAAGAGCCTTCATTTGAAGCAGTGTAGGTGGTTCTTAACAGTGAGGTTAGTGAGGTTGTGGAATGCACTGCCGGGTGATGTTGTGATGGCTGATTCTGCCTTTAAAGGGCATGTAAAGGCAAAAAAATAAATTCCCAATTTTACTTATCTCCAATATACTTTAATTAAAAAATGTGTGCTGTTTTTATAAGAAACCTGACTGTATGCATTTACTGCTGTGGATAGGAATTGTCAGATGGTCCCTAACTGCTGAGCAGGGAAACAATCATACTTATGAACAGCAGGGGGAGCCCCCGCCTTACTTCCCAGCCATGCAGAACTCAAGCAGCTTTGTTTATAATGATCCCTAAGCAGCCCAGACCACACTGAGCATGTGCACAGTCTTAGTCTTGCAAAGATGTTTAACAAAGTTACAAGATGGTGACCCCCTGTAGCCAACTTTGAAAGCATAAATTATTTGTTTGATTAGGCTTGTGGTGCCGTAAGTTCATGTTTATATTTAGTATACAAAATACAGCATTTCTAGCCTTATTCTATTTTAGACTTTACATGCTCTTTAAGGCACAAAATGTCTCAATGTCCTTAATGCAGAGGACTTCTTGTCTTTGTCTGCACAGCATCATCATCAGCAGATGTTGACATATTTGTGTAAAACTGATATCACAAGAATATCTCATTCTAAGTGACCTTCCAGTATACCCTACTTTAAAATGTCAATGATTTAAAAGTACTGTAAATCAGCTGGCTTCTGTTACATTTATTTTTAGGAGACAGAACCAGAAGTGAAAAGATTATAAAGAGCCAGACAGATTCTGCTTTTAAGAACAATGAGACTCCATGATTCTGCTTCTCCATGAGTCAAACATGGACTCTACCAACACATTATGGAGGCGGCAGATCTGGGCCCTGCTTATTTATTAGGAATGGAAAAATGTAGCAAGCTCCTAAAAACCCAAGTCTTATTTGTTTGTGCACTGAATCAACTAAACCTAGCATTAATATAATCTCAGAAATTTTCTTATAGTTAAAAGGAGATTTTTTTTTTTTAAAATGTCAATCCAAAATTGATCAGTATTTGCTGATTGCCGGCATCCTGCATTTTATATAAACTGCACAATCAGCCTTTTGTCAGAAAATCTATCCATGAGCTATAAAAGGAAAGACAGAATAAAAAGTGCATTGCTACTGGAAAATGGACTGGAGAAGAAACGGTGCTTGGGACAAAGAACCTTCTGCTGCAAGCGATCTTATGTGAATGTAAATCTTGTAACAATTCCCAAGGTGCCACCTAATGTAAAACAGCTGAAACTCAGAACCTAAATCTGCTTGTCTCAACAAAATAGAAAGTTTGTGTCTAAAAATATTTTACTTTGGTCTACTGATCAGTAAATTATATTAGAAAGTGTTGTTTACCAGGACATGGTCCAATGATAAAAAAAAAAAAAAAACCTATGGGAGTAGTAACTGCCTTTCTAAGGAGCAACTTTATGGGGCAGATTTACTAATGGACGAATTGTCACCAGCGACCGATTCTCACCCATAGCTATACTTCGCCAGGCGTAAATTCGCTCAGACTATGCTAATTTGCTTATGTTAAATGTTGGTGCATATACTTACAAATGACTCTTTTAAAAACACATGTCCAGGGAACCTTAGAAGAATAGAATTGTTATAATGCCGTATACATGAGCCCACTGTAAAATTAATGTTCCATATGTTTGCAAATGTAATGGGAAAACTGGTTACAGAAAAAAAGTTCAAGTTAGGTCTTTTGCAGGCTGAAAAAGGAAAAGTCGTCCGCGTTTTTTGGATGCATTTTCAGCTCACAGGATATGATGTAAGTAACAGAAGATTGAGGAAGAGATAACCAGGGCCGCTCCGGCCATGAGGCAAGGTGAGAATCTTGCCTCAGGCGGCACGGAGCGGCCAGTTACCAGGGGCGGCAAAAAGCCGCCTCTAGTAACTTTAAGAGCCGAATTTCCGTTTTTTAAAACGGAAATTCGGCTCTTCTAGCGCAGCGAGCGCAATAGCGCTCACTGCACTAGCGATGCGGCCCCTCCTCCACCCGCTCCGACGCTGGTAGTTAGAAGAGCGGAGCAGGAGGAGGGGCGGCATTGGGGCTGCTGCCTCAGGCGGCAGCAGCCCCTGAAACGTGCCTGGAGATAACTACTTTAATGCACTTTGCCTGGTCTGAGGTGGCAAAGGCAACTCTGGCGAAAGAGGTAAAGTTCAGTAAAATCTGCATTTTAGTGAATTTGCAGAGTACCGTCCATTCGCCAGAGTGAAAAGTCACCTGGTGTGATTGACCGCTAGTGCCAGTCTCTTTCGCTGGTGCATTGGCGCCTGCTCCCATTAGTAAATCAGCGATGTCTCTGCGGGTGGCAACACTGACGTAATGACGTTAACCACTTCGCCCTGTAGTAGATCTGCCCCTATATGCCTTTGGGATGGAAAACAAACATTTCAACAGTTAGTTGTGTGCAAGCAGACACAACATACACCTGCCATGTAAGGATCATGTACAGTATGCAGGTGGCCAATCAAGCTCCCATGCAGACTTCCAGAAATAATACTTGTAAAAACGAGTTCCCCATTCACTGTAGGCTCACAGTATCCTGCAATCCCTTTCTTCCTTGGTTGGTTATGAAGCAATGGATTTCGGAATTTCAAGTCTCTCTGCTGCTTTCTAGAGAATCTAGAGGGGGAGGGGGGTTGGCAAATGGGTCGTACAATTACAAGCATGATTTCCTTTCAGTCTGTGGAATCATTTTCTTGATATCAGACGCGCATCTTTTCTACATAAGCCTAGATGAATGAGCTTTTGGCAGAAAGGTGGGATATATTAAATCTTGCTCAGGGTAGGTTGCACTGGATAAAGGGATACTTTCATGGGAAAATTTAGTTTTTTCAAAATGAATCAGTTAATTGTGCTGCTCCAGCAGAATTCTGCACTGAAATCCATTTCTCAAAAGAGCAAACAGGTTTTTTTATATTCAATTTTGAAATCTGACACGGGCTAGAAATATTGTCAATTTCCCAGCTACCCCAAGTCATGTGACTTGTGCTCTTATAAACTTCAATCACTCTTTACTGCTGTATTGCAAGTTAGAGTGATATCACCCCCCCCCCCAGCAGCCAAACAAAAGAACAATGGGAAGGTAACCAGATAGCAGCTCCCTAACACAAGATAGCAGATGCCTGGTAGATCTAAGAACAACACTCAATAGTAAAAACCCATGTCCCACTGAGACACATTCAGTTACATTGAGAAGGAAAAACAGCAGCCTGCCAGAAAGCATTTCTCTCCTAAAGTGCTGGCACAAGTCACATGACCAGGGGCAGCTGGGAAATTGACAAAATGTCTAGCCCCATGTCAGATTTCAAAATTGAATATAAAAAAATCTGTTTGCTCTTTTGAGAAATGGACTACAGTGCAGAATTCTGCTGGAGCAGCACTATTAACTGATGTGTTTTGAAAAAAACATGTTTTCCGATGACAGGATCCCTTTAAAGGGCACCAGTCACCTGAAGCAGTTTTCCCCACCAGAGATGTGCATTGTCAGACTGGGGGGGCACCTGGGCCCCCAGCCTCTGTGATGCCGATAACTCCCGGCCTCTCAGCACCTGTATGCACTTGCGCACGTACTTTTTCTGGCACTGCATTGCGACCAAAAAGAAGAGGGAATGTAGTATCGGGTCTAGGCTGGTGGGTCGCAAAAGAGCCGGGTTTTTTTTTCCCGGTATCTCTCTGGCCCAGTCTGACCCTGGAGATGTTGGCTAATAGAGCCTGCACTCAGTTTGGGGGAAACAATCGTTTATTGTTGCCCCTGCCATTGATACGCTGCCAACTCTGGGAAGAGCTCCTAGTGCAGGTGGCCATGTTGAGGCACATAATGAGCGAGTGCTGCGTCATGATCGCTTACACTGGGAGTTCCCTCCTGGTGCGGGTGGCCTAGTGCTGGCAGGGGCAATTAAAAGAATATTTTCCTCCTGCAGGCTCTATTAGCGCACACCTCTGGTGGGGGAAACTATTTTAAGGTGATAGGTGCTCTTTAATATATGGTCATCTACCCATTGTAAATGAACCAACATTTTTTATCATGTCAAAATTGTACTTCTCTACTGACTTCTAAAGATAATAAATATCAATATCCACTACCTTTTTTTAAAATGTACATTGCTGTAATATAGACTCTAGTAATTATTATTCTTTATATAGCACACAGTACAGGGAGTCCTTGAATTGCATACACCCGACTAACATACAACTCACACTTATCTATAGAGCCTATTACAGTAATGTATTGTGGTTTGCTTGGCCTTTATTAGCATTTAGCTTTAACAAACCACCTGCCCCAATCCCCTCTGGTGTGTGTTGTCTACTGTGGAGAACAGAAAGGTAAAAATAAATACTATGTTAAGACAAACATCTGTCTTGTTGCATTTAATAAGTAAATGTACATGTTTAAACTTGCATAATAATTCAACTTAAGAACAAACCTACAGACCCTCACATCACATACCTAACCCAGGGACTGCCTGTACTACACACCCTTAAAATGATTCATATCCATTTCTGTCCCACATGAACACAATTTTGTAGGTCAGGTTTTTCAGATGCAATTAAACTACTAGTTCAACATAAGCTTTTGGACTGCTGTAGGAAACCACACAACACATACACAATACAGTGAGTGATGTCCTGGTCACAAATTAACCCAGGACCCCATTGACATGATTAACCATGATAACTAGTGTGCTACTGGGGTGTTCATACTAGTTATTAAAGTAGAGCAATGCATAAATGTGTTACCCCTGTATAAATGAAAAATAATGTATAACTATATACAGTATAAAGTAACTGCAGCTTTTGTAGACTAGGAAAGGGTTTTGTATCTAAAATTATTAAAGCTCTGGCATTAATAAATCAGTTTACAGGTCATTGTTTAAAATGGCCTTTTAGTGATACATCAAAAGAGCAGATGAAAAATTAACAGTGCATTGACTTTGTAATTAGCAAAAATGGGTGTACATAAAACAATTTCTTTGTCACAATAATTCAGATGTATACAATTGTAAAGACAAACTTCTCTTTGCACAGACCCCACTCTTACAGATAACTAAAGCTTAACTAAAGAAGTAGCTAGAAATGTTGTACATGATGTTTTGGGCTTTTGTACCAGCCCAAGGCAACCACAGCCCTTTAGCAGTAAAGATCTGTGTCTCCAAAGATGCCCCAGTAGCTCCCCATCTTCTTTTCTGCTGATTCACTGTGCATGCTCTGTGCTGCTGTCACTTACTGAGCTTAGGGACCCACTCACAATATACAGTACACATAGAATATAAATGTCACAATATAAGGCTGATTAGTAATTAATACAGATAATTACTTCTTGGCAGCACAGAAACCAGTGCAATTAGCATCAGAATTTAATAATCAGCCCTGCGGCATCAGTTTATATTACAGCCCAACCTCATTTCCTGCTGGATAATTTGCAACGACCCCTAAGTTTAGCTTCTCAACAGCTGCACAGAGCCCACTGAGCTTGTGAGTGTCGCAGACACTTTCCAAGATGGTGACCCCCTGTGACAAGTTTGAAGTCCTGGATCATTGCTGCTATTGACAAGCTGAAACTTTAGGCTGGTGCAATAAGTTCACTACTTTAAATATGGCATTTTTGCCATATTCATTTTTAGGGTTTAGTTCTCTTTTAGTATAGCATCCTAATAATGAAATGCTTACAGTGTAAAATATAATGAGCATTAATGGTTCAATGAAGGCTCATTATCAAAAGTGCTAGAGGGGGGGAGCTAGAAACACACCTACTCACAAGGGGCACTTTATTTCTGCCCCTGCTGTAAGTACACTAAGGGGACCAATAAATAGGGATGTAGCGAACGTCGGAAAAAAAGTTCGCAAACATATTCGCGAACTTGCGCAAAAATGCGAGCGGTTCGCGAACGGTTCGCGAACCCCATAGACTTCAATGGGAAGGCGAACTTTAACATCTAAAAAAGACATTTCTGGCCAGAAAAATGATTTTAAAGTTGTTTAAAGGGTGCAACGACCTGGACAGTGGCATGCCAGAGGGGGATCAAGGGCAAAAATGTATCTGAAAAATCTGCCTGTGTGTGCTTGGAAGAGATAGTGTAGGGGGAGAGCTGTTAGTGATTTCAGGGACAGATGATAGTAAGTTTGCTGGCTAGTAATCTGCTTGATACTGCTCTGTATTGGAGGGACAGAAGTCTGCAGGGATTTGAGGGACATTTTAGCTTAGGTAGCTTTGCTGGCTAGTAATCTACTGTTCTCTTTAAACAACTGCCATACGTTGACCTTGTAGGCATTGTTTGCCCAGTTTTTTTGGACGCAGCCACTGAAGCACAGTTGCCAGAAAAAATATGCCATATAAATGCTGAAAATAGTAATTTTTCGCCATACGTTGACCTTGTAGACATTGTTTGCCCAGTTTTTTTGGTTGCAGCCACTGAAGCACAGTTGCCAGAAAAAATATGCCATATAAATGCTGAAAATAGTCATTTTTTGCCATACGTTGACCTTGTAGGCATTGTTTGCCCAGTTTTTTTGGTCGCAGCCACTGAAGCACAGTTGCCAGAAAAAATATGCCATATAAATGCTGAAAATAGTCATTTTTTGCCATATACGTTGAGTCAACGTATGGCAAAAAATGACTATTTTCAGCATTTATATGGCATATTTTTTCTGGCCTCTGTGCTTCAGTGGCTGCGGCCAAAAAAACTGGGCAAACAATGCCTACAAGGTCAACGACGTTGACCTTGTAGGCATTGTTTGCCCAGTTTTTTTGGCCGCAGCCACTGAAGCACAGAGGCCAGAAAAAATATGCCATATAAATGCTGAAAATAGTAATTTTTTTGGTCGCAGCCACTGAAGCACAGTTGCCAGAAAAATTATGCCATATAAATGCTGAAAATATAAATTTTTTTGGTTGCAGCCACTGAAGCACAGAGGCCAGAAAAATTATGCCATATAAATGCAGAAAATATGCATTTTTTTGGTCGCAGCCACTGAAGCACAGTTGACAGAAAAATTATGCCATATAAATGCTGAAAATATAAATTTTTTTGGTTGCAGCCACTGAAGCACAGAGGCCAGAAAAATTATGCCATATAAATGCAGAAAATATGCATTTTTTTGGTTGCAGCCACTGAAGCACAGAGGCCAGAAAAATTATGCCATATAAATGCAGAAAATATGCATTTTTTTGGTTGCAGCCACTGAAGCACAGAGGCCAGAAAAATTATGCCATATAAATGCAGAAAATATGCATTTTTTTGGACGCAGCCACTGAAGCACAGTTGCCAGAAAAAATATGCCATATAAATGCTGAAAATAGTCATTTTTCGCCATACGTTGACCTTGTAGACATTGTTTGCCCAGTTTTTTTGGTTGCAGCCACTGAAGCACAGAGGCCAGAAAAAATTAAACCAGTAGGGTTTGCACCCTAGTTTGTAACGGTGGCGGAGGGAGGAGGACGCTAAAGGACAGCTGTGTGTGGAGTCATGAGGCTTGAAGAGAAGGACAGCTGCATAGAAGTCAGAACAAGTCTTCCGGCGTGCAGTAACCCTCCGACATCCACCCCTCATTCATTTTAATAAAGGTCAGGTAATCGACACTTTTGTGACCTAGGCGAGTTCTCTTCTCAGTTACAATCCCTCCTGCTGCACTGAAGGTCCTTTCTGAGAGCACACTTGAGGCTGGGCAAGACAAGAGGTTCATGGCAAATTGTGACAGCTCTGGCCACAGATCAAGCCTGCGCACCCAGTAGTCCAGGGGTTCATCGCTCCTCAGAGTGTCGATATCTGCAGTTAATGCCAGGTAGTCCGCTACCTGCCGGTCGAGGCGTTCTTTGAGGGTGGATCCAGAAGGGTTGTGGCGCTGCCTTGGACAGAAAAACATTTGCATGTCTGACGTTACAGACTGGCCAAAGGGCTTTGTCCTTGCAGGTGTGCTCGTGGCAGGATTACTGGCACCTCTGCCCCTGGAATGTTGATGAGTTCCTGAAGTGACATCACCCTTAAAAGCATTGTACAACATGTTTTGCAGGCTGGTTTGTAAATGCCACATCTTTTCGGACTTGTGGTATGTTGGTAACATTTCTGACACTTTATGCTTGTACCGAGGGTCTAGTAGCGTTGCGACCCAGTACAGGTCCTTCTCCTTAAGCCTCTTGATACGGGGGTCCTTCAACAGGCATGACAGCATGAAAGACCCCATTCTCACAAGGTTGGATGCAGAGCTATCCATCTCCGCTTCCTCATTATCAAGGACTGCATCATCCACGGTCTCCTCCCCCCAGCCACGTACAAGACCAGGGGTCCCCAAAAGGTCACCACTAGCCCCCTGGGAAGCCTGCTCCTGTTGGTCCTCCTCCTCCTCCTCCACAAAGCCACCTTCCTCCTCTGACTCCACTTCTGGCACCTCTCCCTGCGTTGCAGCAGGTGCCTGGGTTCGTTCTGGTGATTCCGACCAGAAATCGTGTGCTTCCAGTTCCTCGTCACGCTGGTCTACAGCCTCATCTGTCACTCGTCGCACGGCACGCTCCAGGAAGAAAGCGAAGGGTATTAGGTCGCTGATGGTGCCTTCGGTGCGACTGACCATATTTGTCACCTCTTCAAAAGGTCGCATGAGCCTGCAGGCATCGCGCATAAGCACCCAGTAACGGGGGAAAAAAATCCCCAGCTCTGCAGATCCAGTCCTACCACCCAGTTCAAAAAGGTACTCGTTGACGGCCCTTTGTTGTTGCAGCAGACGTTCCAACATAAGGAGCGTTGAATTCCAGCGAGTCTGGCTGTCAGAAATCAAACGCCTGACTGGCATGTTGTAGCGCTGCTGAATGTCAGCAAGGCGTGCCATGGCTGTGTAGGAACGTCTGAAATGGGCCGACACCTTTCTGGACTGGGTGAGAACGTCCTGGAATCCTGGGTACTTGGAGACAAAACGTTGGACTATTAAATTTAACACATGTGCCATGCAGGGCACATGTGTTAAATTGCCCAGTCTCAACGCTGCCAACAGATTGCTTCCATTGTCACACACCACTTTTCCGATCTGCAGTTGGTGTGGGGTCAGCCACCGATCGGCCTGTGACTGCAGAGATGACAGGAGTACAGATCCGGTATGGTTTTTGCTTTCCAGGCACGTCATCCCCAAGACAGCATGACAACGGCGTACCTGGCACGTCGAATAGCCTAGGGGGAGCTGGGGGTGCACAGGTGTGGAGGAGGAGAAGGAGGACCCAGCAGCAGAGTAAGAAGAAGAAGAGGAAGAAGACGAGGTAGAGAGCGATGGAGGAGTAGAGGTGGTGGCAGAACCGCGTGCAATCCGTGGCGGTGACACCAACTCCACTGTTGTTGTTGTTGAGCTACCCATTCCCTGCTTCCCAGCCATTACCAAGTTCACCCAGTGGGCAGTGTAGGTGACATACCTGCCCTGACCATGCTTGGAGGACCATGCGTCAGTAGTCATATGGACCTTTGGCCCAACACTAAGTGACAGAGATGCGGTAACTTGGCTCTGCACATGTTGGTACAGGTGTGGTATTCCCTTTTTAGAAAAAAAATTGCGGCTGGGTACCTTCCACTGCGGTGTCCCAATTGCTACAAATTTGCGGAAGGCCTCAGAGTCCACCAGCTGGTATGGTAAAAGCTGGCGGGCTAAGAGTGCAGACAAGCCAGCTGTCAGACGCCGGGCAAGGGGGTGACAGTCAGACATTGGCTTCTTACGCTCAAACATGGCCTTCACAGAAACTTGGCTGGTGGCAGATGACTGGGAATGGGAACAGGTGGTCAAGGTGGAAGGCGGAGTGGAGGGTGGTTCAGACGGGTCAAGGAGAGCAGAGGTAGAGCAGTAAGATGCTGGACCAGAAGGAGTGTGGCTTTTAGTTTGCCTGTTGCCTTTGAGGTGTTGCTCCCAAAGTGCTTTGTGCTTGCCGCTCATGTGCCTTCGCATAGAAGTTGTACCTATGTGGCTGTTGGGCTTACCAAGGCTCAGTTTCTGACTGCACTCATTGCAAATTACAATGCTTTTGTCAGAGGCACACACATTAAAAAAATCCCACACTGCTGACTTTTTGGAAGTGTGCGATCTGGCGGTAACAGTAGAAGTTGGCGGCATTGGCGGCAATGGCGGGTGCGTTGGGCGGCTGAACACAGGTGCCGATACATGTTGTTGCCCTACTGATCCCTGCGGGCTGTCCTCCCTGCTTCTTCTAAGTCTTATTCTCCTACTGCCTCTCTGACTCTCCGTCTCTCCATCTGAACTACCCTCCTCTTGCTCACATCACAGAAGGAAGCAGCAGCGGGGACCTCCTCCTCATCACTCATCATTATGTCCATCTCTGTCGTGTTCTCTGCCAGAATTAAATCTGGTGTAACGTCCTCATCTCCTTCATCTTCTTCTGGCAATAATGGTTGCGCATTACTCAGTTCAAGAAACTCATGGGAAAATAACTCCTCTGACTCCAGTGAAGAAGGGGCACCGGTGGTGGAGGAAGTGTTACGTGGGGTGGCCATAGCAGTGGAGGATGAGGAGGATGTTGTGGTAAAGTTAGAAACGGTAGAGGATGGGGTGTGCTGTGTAAGCCAGTCAACTACCTCTTCAGCATTTTGGGAGTTCAGGGTCATTGGCTTTTTAAAACTGGGCAATTTGCTAGGGCCACAGGATTGCATAGCAGCACGGCCCCTAGCACGGCCTCTGCGTGGCGGCCTGCCTTTGCCTGGCATTATTTTTAAAAAAACAACAACAACAAAAACTCAGTTGGTTTTTCTGGAAACGATAATACACACAGCTAGATGGCAGTTTGAAGAAAACAGTGTGCAAATAATGCCTACAAGATCAACGTATACACTACTACAGCGGTGGATACGGATTACATAAAATATATGAATGCTGCTTGAAAAAAAGTAACTCAAGTGGTTTTTCTAGAGACGATAATATTATCAATATTTAGACAAAATGTGAACAAGCTCACACAGCTAGATGGCGGTTTGAAGAAAACACTGTGCAAATAATGCCTACAAGGTCAACGTATACACAGCGGTGGATACGGATTACGTAAAATATATGAATGCTGCTTGAAAAAAAGTAACTCAAGTGGTTTTTCTAGAGACGATAATATTATCAATATTTAGACAAAATGTGAACAAGCTCACACAGCTAGATGGCGGTTTGAAGAAAACACTGTGCAAATAATGCCTACAAGGTCAACGTATACACAGCGGTGGATACGGATTACGTAAAATATATGAATGCTGCTTGAAAAAAAGTAACTCAAGTGGTTTTTCTAGAGACGATAATATTATCAATATTTAGACAAAATGTGAACAAGCTCACACAGCTAGATGGCGGTTTGAAGAAAACACTGTGCAAATAATGCCTACAAGGTCAACGTATACACAGCGGTGGATACGGATTACGTAAAATATATGAATGCTGCTTGAAAAAAAGTAACTCAAGTGGTTTTTCTAGAGACGATAATATTATCAATATTTAGACAAAATGTGAACAAGCTCACACAGCTAGATGGCGGTTTGAAGAAAACACTGTGCAAATAATGCCTACAAGGTCAACGTATACACAGCGGTGGATACGGATTACGTAAAATATATGAATGCTGCTTGAAAAAAAGTAACTCAAGTGGTTTTTCTAGAGACGATAATATTATCAATATTTAGACAAAATGTGAACAAGCTCACACAGCTAGATGGCGGTTTGAAGAAAACACTGTGCAAATAATGCCTACAAGGTCAACGTATACACAGCGGTGGATACGGATTACGTAAAATATATGAATGCTGCTTGAAAAAAAGTAACTCAAGTGGTTTTTCTAGAGACGATAATATTATCAATATTTAGACAAAATGTGAACAAGCTCACACAGCTAGATGGCGGTTTGAAGAAAACACTGTGCAAATAATGCCTACAAGGTCAACGTATACACAGCGGTGGATACGGATTACGTAAAATATATGAATGCTGCTTGAAAAAAAGTAACTCAAGTGGTTTTTCTAGAGACGATAATATTATCAATATTTAGACAAAATGTGAACAAGCTCACACAGCTAGATGGCGGTTTGAAGAAAACACTGTGCAAATACTGCCCACAAGATCAACGTATACACTACTACAGAGGTGGATACGGATCTCGTAAAATTTATTATGGCTGCTTGAAAAAAGTCACTCCGGTGTTTTTTCTGGAGACGGTAATATTATGGATATTTAGACAGAATGTGAACAAGGTCACACAGCTAGATGGCAGTTGGTTGAATAACACACTGGGCAAAAAATGCCTACAGGGCAAATAATGCCTAAAAGGTCAACTTATACACTACTACAGTGATGGATACGGATTACGTAAAATATATTATGGCTGCTTGAAAAAAGTCACTCCGGTGTTTTTTCTGGAGACGGTAATATTATGGATATTTAGAGAGAATGTGAACAAGGTCACACAGCTAGATGGCAGTTGGTTGAATAACACACTGGGCAAAAAATGCCTACAGGGCAAATAATGCCTAAAAGGTCAACTTATACACTACTACAGCGATGGATACGGATTACGTAAAATATATTATGGCTGCTTGAAAAAAGTCACTCCGGTGTTTTTTCTGGAGACGGTAATATTATGGATATTTAGACAGAATGTGAACAAGGTCACACAGCTAGATGGCAGTTGGTTGAATAACACACTGGGCAAAAAATGCCTACAGGGCAAATAATGCCTAAAAGGTCAACTTATACACTACTACAGCGATGGATACGGATTACGTAAAATATATTATGGCTGCTTGAAAAAAGTCACTCCGGTGTTTTTTCTGGAGACGGTAATATTATGGATATTTAGACAGAATGTGAACAAGGTCACACAGCTAGATGGCAGTTGGTTGAATAACACACTGGGCAAAAAATGCCTACAGGGCAAATAATGCCTAAAAGGTCAACTTATACACTACTACAGCGGTAGTAAAATAAAAAAAAGTAAAATAAAAAAAAAATGAATATTAAAAACAAAAAATTAAAGTTGGTGCTGCTGAACTACTAGGAGCAGCAGATTAGCACACCAGTCCCACTCCCCAACACTGCTAGACTAATAGCACTGGGCTCTTATAGTAGTAGTAGTAGTAGTAGTAGTAAAACAACAAAAAAATAAATAAAAGCAGTCCTTACAAGGACTACTGTTATTGCAGCAGTCAGCAGATGAGATCAGAAGCAGGACAGCTGCCCACTGCAGCTACATACAGAGCACTGCAGTAGAAGGTAGATTACTAGCCAGCAAAGCTACCTAAGCTTAAATGTCCCTCAAACCCCTGCAGACTTCTGTCCCTCCAATAACAGAGCAGTATCAACACGATTACTAGCCAGCAAACTTTCAACTGTCCCTGAAATCACTAACAGGCAGCAGCTCTCTCCCTACACTATCTCTTCAGCACACACAGGCAGAGTGAAAAAACGCTGCAGGGCTTCGGTTTTTATAGGGAAGGGGAGTGGTCCAGGGGAGAGCTTCCTGATTGGCTGCCATGTACCTGCTGGTCTGGGGTGAGAGGGCAAAAAAAAGCGCCAACAATGGCGAACCCAAAATGGCGAACGTCGCGCGACGTTCGCGAACTTCCGGCGAGCGCGAACACCCGATGTTCGCGCGAACAAGTTCGCCGGCGAACAGTTCGCGCCATCTCTACCAATAAACTGCTGCCCATTAGTGCATACTCTTCCTTTTTCTAGTGGGTTTCTAATAGAGTCTCCAGAGGCATTCCTTGCATGATGGGGAAGAAGATAATATTTTTCAGATTTCCTTCTTTTTGCTACCTTATTGCTGGTGGTATGTCGCCCACTTTTATTATTACATTAATTACCTTAATAATAGCCTTAAATAAATATGTTAAAGTTAATTGAATATTAATAACCTTTATATTAATAGCAAGGTTTACTTATTTATTCAGTAGGTTCAGAAGAATGTGTTGACTAAAATTCTTTAAAGGTATTCATAGGTATTTTTTTGCATCATAGGTTCTCACTAAAAATGAGACGCAATACCTATTGCCAGGAGACACTAATTTATTGCTGTAAGCATTTCATAACTTAACATTATGTTTGTGGAAAGTGCTTTTATTTATTATTTTACAGATAACTATGGAAACACAATACTGCATCCAGGTGAATAGCTGGAATCACATCATTCAAAGCATTTATTAGCAATCTCTCTCTGTGTGAAGCCGACATTGCCGTGGGTGGAAGTGTATAGAGAGGAAAGGAGAGGAAGCCCTAGAATACAGACATTTCTCTTACAACTCAGCTCTCATTACATATTATTGAGTGTTTGATTCTAATTAATTAGGGTTGCCAACTATCCGGTTTTCACCCGGACAGCCCAGTTTTGGAAGCGATGCCTGGGTAAAAATTTCCAAATTAGGAAATTCGGACAGGACATTGCAGTCAATGGCATGGCGATCAGCCCCGCCCCTGATGTCACCCACCCCGCCCAGAGCTATTTTAGAAAAAAGGTGGCAACCCTAGTGATTAAGGGGTCCGGTAAAAATATGCATACAAAATATAGACAAATTTGTCGCCAAATATGTTTTCGCCAGTTTACTAACCTGCGGTAAAGTATTTTTTTCACCAGAAAATTCTCAAGGGGCAGGAAATATCCCATAATACTTTTTTTTTTTTTTTACCCATCATTTTGTTTGCTCTTGTGGGCCCCGTCGGCCCAGATCCGTTTCTTAATGCTGGCGAGTAAAAAAAAAAATTGTGCATGGGCACAAACCCGGCACAGTGCCCGTAGCAGCAGGGGGGTGCCCGGAGCAGCAGGATGGCCCTGAGGAGGGCCCTGGGCATTAGCCCCCGTGGGCCCCAAGCCCCCCAGTCTGACCCTGTTTGGCTACATTAAACTGTGCATTTCTATGAAGCAAAGAGATTGACTGGTATGATTTCTTGTTCATATGATTCTATTGGCAGAAAGGTTTATATGATGCATAAATGTTTGATTGGTATGACTCTGGTAATGTTGTTGGATGGTATAATCATCAGTCGATAAAGTTGAAGATGCATTTCTGGCCATAAATGTCACAGTAAAAATTGCCATAATAACCACCATAAAACAAGACTATTTTATAGCAGAAATATTCACAAAAACGTAATTTGTCTCCAGAAAATGTGCAACTCACTAAAATCACCGCTAACGTAAGCTGGTTCATTAACGTAGTTACCGCAAGTCATCGCAATGACTTCTGAGCGCATTGCTGCTTAGTTGATGCGAATATTCTGGCTGAAAAATATTCTCAGCAATAACATGAAGGCAAAGCTGCTGTTACTTTTACCAAACCTATTTTGTCTGCTTGAAGTGCATTAATAATACTGTGTGATTTGTCTGCACAGAATTTCCACACTGATGAGAGGATGACCATTTTGTAAAACCTTTTTTGTAAGCTTTTTTTTTTTATTATTTTTTATTTTTCTACCTCTTAAAAAATGTGACTCATGGACATAAAGTCAAATTTACCGCACTTTAGTAAACAGACCCCAAAGTTACATGTTAAAAGGAGGAACTCCATGGTTGGTGCATGGAAAAAATGTAAGCAGTTTATGTAAAGTGGTAACTGATTAAAATCCATGCATTATGTCAGATACACAGAAGAGGGAAACATTGGGTACAGTAATAAAATAATAATAATAAAAATGATTTACTCTTTAGATATACTCAAGCATGTTATACATTAATGTACTCAGTAGGGATGCACCAAATCCAGGATTCGGTTCGGGAGATTCGACCTTTTTCAGCAGGATTCGGATTCGGCCGAATCATTCTGCCCGGCCGAACCTAATCCTAATTTGCATATGCAAATTAGGGGCAGGGAGGGAAATTGCGTGACTTTTTGTCAGAAAACAAGGAAGTAAAAAATGTTTTCCCCTTCCCACCCCATATCCAAATTAGGGTTCGTATTCGGTTCGGTATTCGGCCGAATCCTTCGTGAAGGATTCGGGGGTTCGGCCGAATCCAAAAAAGTGGATTCGGTGCATCCCTAGTATTCAGTATTTATACTCAAGCATGATATATAGTGAATAAAGTAACGCCTATTGTAAAATAGAAGGATATTATCACTGAGGAGTTCCATGGCCATGTAAAAGCATGAGGCTGAAGGTTACTTCTAATATCCTCATATTCTCCAACAAGGGTTACTTTATTTATTATAATACACATGTTTTAGTGAGTCATGTGACAAAAAAATGACATCACTACTCATCGTTTATAACTGATGACATCACCAGTCACTATAAGGATATAATTTACAATATATTCATGGCTTTTGTGTACTATACATTAATAAACTCAGTATAAATCTACAGTTATGTTACTGCCCATATCATACATACAGTATTTCAATTTCCAGGTTTCCAGATATTATCCAGGTTTTTTAGGGTTCAGCTGAAGTGAAATCATGAAAAATAGTTCTGGTAACTTTTTAGTATTTAGTGCTGTGACCTACATAAAATAACTGCAACAATATGCTTTAAATATTTATACTGCAAAGTTGTGTCTGAAACTGCACTCTCCAACTTTTCCAGGTGTAGTGACCTAATTATCTAATATTCCATTATAATACACAAGAGCCATGAATATCCTGTAAAATTATATCCTTATATGGTCATGGAACTCCTCAAGACTTATTATATCCTTATATTTTACAATAGTGGGTACTTTATTCACTATATAATAAGCAGAAAGTTAAAGGAACAGTAACATCAAAAAATTAAAGTGTATTTAAATAATGCAGTGTTGCCAGGCACTGGTAAAGCTGGGGTGTTTGCTTCAGAAAGACTATTATATGTTTATATAAACAAGCTGCTGTGTAGCCATGGGGGCAGCCATTCAAGCACAAATAGTAAATAACAAATAAGTTATGTAGAATCGCTGTTAGGCATTCTGGGAGACCGGTGCACACCTATACTTCCAGGCACGTCAGGTCCCAGAGCCATCTGCGCAGATCTGGCCAAATGCGCGTCACGTCCAGATGAGCACATACTCAATCAGCGTTTTGAAACTGCTCATCTTAACGCACGCGCTCGTGCAAAAGGACGCCATGACGCTGGCGCTCGCACATTGGCACCAAAATCCAAAATAAAGAGTCCTGTACTCCTTGCCTTGGTTTTCTGCTCCTAGATTCAACTGAAGCATAATATTATTTCTATTGTTTATCCGGTTTGACCTTTGCCTGTTTCTGACCCTGATTGACTGCTGCCTGCCACTGATCCCTTGCCTGATTTCACGCCGTCTTTGGTTTACCCTCTGGTACTGCTAACCTGTCTGCCCTGATCGTGGATAGGATTCCTGCCTGTCTTCGCAGCTGAGTCCGGGGCCCCAAAAAGGCATCAGTGAACACCAGGGTAGGTTAGGGCTCTTCCACCCTCTAAGTGCCGCCAAACAATTAATGAAGCGTGCCAAATTGAACGCGGATGCGCCGAATTCAACGCGACCCCCTCTGACCACCTCCCTGACCGCTCCCGTGCCCCGACCCCATTCCTTGCAAAAAAAATTGTCTCTTCTTTGGTCCCCGGGCCAAAAAAAGGTTGGGGACCCCTGCTCTAAGGGAGGTTGGGCACCTTACGGCTCCTACCTATACAGATTGTAACAATCGTATTACTCATCTGTTATCAACTGTGTAACCTGTGCCTTTTCTTCTTTTTCAGCTTTGAATGGCTGCCGCCCCCCCACAGCTACCAAGCAGCATGTTAGCATTTTTCTCCAAACTTTGTCTGCAAATAAGAGCATGTCTTACCTATTACTTTTTATGCACTCTTCAATATTTTAGTGTATAAATTCAGTAGAGTGGAAAGCAAAAGATTTATAGCTTAATAAATTGTCCCCATAATAAAAAAAAAACAAAAAAACTGCTATATCATATTTATATTGTAGGTTGCGTTGGATAGTGAGGAACAGCAAGAATTGCCTTTTGGCAGCATTGTATTTACAGGGGCACATGGAGAGCAGCATACGGGTGTCCCCTGAAATGTCACCTAGCTTGCATGTCATTAAAGAAAGTTTAGCAGGAGCCTGAGGTTTCTATTAAACATGGTTTAAAGCTTAAATGAACTCTGACAGCAGTATGAATGAGAGTTTGTGTGTACAAACAACACAGTGACAATATGGGTATCAAAAGGATTACATTATCATTCATTCGTGTTAGAAGCTAAAAAGTCAAATTTTTAGTGTTAAAATTGAAGGCTGGCCCTGAAAAGATATCATCCTATAAACATAACTCCATAAGGGAAATGTATATGGAAACTTAATAGAAGTCTATATGAAAATCTGGAATCCAATGAAAAGATATTTTTTCTTACCAAATTAAATCTGGCCTAATGGCTGAAATCTTTTGGGGTTATTTGTCAATTTTAATCAGCTATGGATAAACTGCAAGTTTATAAACCTTTAATACTGTGCAACACTGATCCAAATGGAAAATAAACCAGAGCAGGTATTTATTGATAACATAGTCAGGTCTGGCCCAGTATTTTGTGTATGTATGTTTGAAGGGTTTCCTGTACCTTGTTCAACTTAACTTTTCTATTTACTTGTCCTCTAATTTATTTTGAGATACAATCGTTTTTTAAACTTCCCGCGTGCCAATTCCCATTGTTCCGAAAATGTGCACGAATAAAGGGAAGGGGTCGGTGGTGACGAACAACAGAAGGTCTAGAGGCACCAGCTATGTAAATCCGGCCCTGAGGGTAATACAATATGATCTGCAGTATCTCGGCCAAAATTCTATAAATGTATCTAAAAAAATGTCACTTAATTAAAGCATTTTTTTTTTAAAGTACAATTTCATTGGTCAGGCGGCTAAAAAAATATAATACTGCTTCACAATTTTTGGCGTCATAATGCAGGATCACTTTTAATATACAATACTAATAAACAACATTTCTGCAGGGTAATTCTTATTTTCAAAAACAGTGACAGTCCAGGAACTCCCTGGTTTTGAACCAGAGACTTGTTGTACATATGTTACTGCTCCTCCTGCTTAAAGGAGAACTAAAGCTTAACTAGAAGAAGTAGCTAGAAATGTTGTACATGACGTTTTGTGCTTCTGTGCCAGCCCAAGGCAACCACAGCCCTTTAGCAGTAAATATCTATGTCTCCAAAGATGCCCCAGTAGTTCCCCATCTTTTTTTCTGCTGATCACAATATACAGTACACATAGTATAGAAATGTCACAATATAAGGCTGATTCATGATTAATAGAGACAATTACTACATGGCAGCACAGAAACCAGTGTAATTAGCATTAGAATTCAATAATTCTGATGTAGCATCATTTTATATTACAGACAAACCTCATTTTTTGCTGGTTAATTTGTGATGACCCCTAAGCTTAGCTTCTCAACAGCTGCTCAGAGCCCACTGAGCATGTGAGTGTCACAGAGACTTTCCAAGATGGTGACCCCTGTGACAAATTTGAAGTCCTGGATCATTGCTGCTATTGACAAGCTGAAACTTTAGACTGGTGCAATAAGTTCAGTATGTAAAATATGACATTTTTGGCCACATTAATTTTTAGGGGTTAGTTCTCCTTTTAGCCACATGAGGCAGTGTGGCAGCAGCCTGATCCTGACATAATATCTTCTGTGACTCTGCCTCCAAGTCCATCTTTCCTCAGTCACGACTCCTGTCTAGCTGGGGGCAATAGCTCATTAAAGGATTATTTAAAGGGCATGTAAAGGCAAAAAAATAAAATCCCATTTTTACTTTCTTTAATAAAAAAAGAAACCTATCTCCAATATACTTTAATTTAATTCAATGTTTACTGTTTTTATAAGAAACCTGACTGTATGCAGTGAAATTCTCCCTTCATTTACTGCTGTGGATAGGAATTGTCAGACGGTCCCTAACTGCTGAGCAGGGAAACAATCATACTTATGAACAGCAGGGGGAGCCCCCACCTTACTTCCCAGCCATGCAGAACTCAAGCAGCTTTGTTTATGATGATCGCTAAGCAGCCCAGACCACACTGAGTATGTGCACAGTCTTAGTTTTGCAAAGATGTTTAACAAAGTTACAAGATGGTGACCCCCTGTAGCCAACTTTGAAAGCATAAATTATTTGTTTGATTAGGCTTGTGCTGCAGTAAGTTCATGTTTATATTTAGAAAATACAGCATTTCTTGCCTTATTCTATTTTAGATTTTACATGCTCTTTAAGCCCGCTTCCCTGTTTACCCCAAGGCTGGATCATTGGCCAACCTACCTTATACTAGCCTTGTGTTGCATTGCTCATGTTCCTGATCTTGATTTTGCTCCAGTTCCCGTGATCTTGTTCCAAATCCTGTTCCTGTTTCTGTAACCTTGTTCCTGATAACCTGCTCCTGCCTAGTAATTCCTGCTCCTGTCTCTGTTCTCTTTGGTTCTGACTCCCCAGTTTGATCTTGACCTGTTTTCTGACTCTGCAAGTTGTCCCTATTCCCTCTGGTTCTGACTCCCCTGTTTGACCTCAACCTGATTCCTGACTCTTCAAGTCCTTGGACTATCCTGACCTTCGGCCTGTTTCTTGGACCACGCTTGTCTGCCGCTCGCCCTTGATCCTCGGCCTGTTTTAAGGACTTGTTTTCTCTCTCCCTGCATTTTTCATCTTTTCTTTAATACATATCAGTTAACTTGCAGTTCTTGTTAGTGGGTAGTTACTATGCACATAGGCTCTACACAAACCAGCATTTATTCCTAATACCCTATTTATAGGAGGGTGCAGGGGTCAACTTTATGAGAAGCAATAAAGTTGGGTCTCCTTTTAAAAATGAGACTTATTCAAACAAAAGTATTAATTATCTGTTAATCATGTTTCTGTAACTACCCACCATACAGTGAAATTTCTACTTACGTAGCTCCAACCATGCTATTTATAGTTTACTTTATATGTGCGTATCAAAAAAATTAATATGTAATTATATTTGCGTGTCAGTAAGCAACAATTTCATAAGCAGAAGAAAACATGAAAGAATACAATTATAAATAATATTTATTTCAATCACACTTTCAAGCGGCTAAAGAAATGATCCAACTCTCATTATGGTGGATGAGTCAACCAATCTTGCCAGCTGCATATAACAAATCAGTGTAAACAAGGGCTTTATTATAAGGGCATAGGGATGAAACAAAAACTCCAAAGCTATGAATGTGATACAATGTAATGGTTACTAAACAGTATAAACGTCTTTCATTATTAGCACAGCCTTTTGATTTTAAGCAGAGTGATTCACACCTTTTGCTACACTAATATGTGTGAAGGCTGAATCCCATTGGTCTTTTATCCATTAATTGGAACAATGCAACGCCCCCAATCACTTCTGTAAATAGATATACTTTTTCACATGGTTTTGACACGAGTAACTGTGTTATAAGGGTTGTTTTGCTGTAGATTACGTGACTCTGTTGACTCAATTGAGCCTTACAAAGTTTATTGAATGTGTATTTCTCCAGATATTTCTCAACTTTCCCCCCTTTGGAATAAAAAAACACTAAGGGGCATATTTATTCATTTCAAATTTGAAAAACCTCGAAATTTGAAATTAAGTCAAAGTTTTTTTTTTTTTGGCCAAATAGGTCCATTTATGATCTAAAAGGTCCGTATTTGGCCGAATTCGAATTTTACGAATCGAATTAATAGCACATTCGATCGAATTCGATTAGAAGTTTTTCCCCAAAAAAACTTCGATTTCTCGAAAAAGAGAAATTCGTCAGGTTTTAGATGGCGAATGGTCGAAGTCAAATTTTTAAAGAGACATTACGTGATAAATTTCGATATTCGAATTTTCAATTTTTTTTCAAATTCGAATCGAATTTGGACTAATCCCTAGTCGAAGTACACAAAAAATAGCTTGAAATTTGAATTTTTTGAATTCGAAAATTCACCTCATTGCCCCTAAATGTAATTTATATAAGGTTTATGTATCGCTTTATGGGTAGCACACCTGTAGGTTGGCCTGAGATTTGTGAAAATAGTGTGATTTACTAACAGTGAATCCCAGGCACCTTGGGGCAATGGGAACTCCCCCTTTATGCACCTTACCCTCAGGTGGATCCTTGGTGTCTCCTGGTGGTGCACAGACCAATCGACTTGTTTCACGACGTAAATGACGCCCATAGACTTGTATGGCGTCGTGCATCAAAAAAAAAAAAGGCGAGTGTCAAAAAAATTTTCGCGCACGACAATTTTTTTGATGCCCATAGACTTTAATCGGCGTCTGTGACATTTTGCCGGCGGCAAATTTTTGCCGAAATGAAACGGGTCAAATTCGCCCATCCCTACGCAGGACTGCAGGTTGGACACACCAATTTTGTTTTTCTTAAAGGGGAACTCCGGCTTCCAAACCAAAATTTGATAAAGAGGCCCACATAAGACAGAAACCTCTAATATACATATCCCAGTTACCTGTTTCTTCAAAAAGTATGAATAAATGCTATTTTCTATGCTGAAATCCAGCTGTTTAACAGTTCTTCTCTTTCTGCATCATTTGAAATCCTGGCAGGGAAGGAGGGACTGAAACACTGATGTTGCAAATTGTAACAACTTCTCCACAGCTTACAGGCAGCATGCAGGAACTATATTACCCACAATGCATTGCACTGTGATGCTCATTTCCTTATTGAAATCACATGTGCAGAGAATTGTGGGGTTTGGAGGATGCAGGCTGATGACAGATGGCTGTTGATACAAGCAGGAGAGCTTAGGGAACTGTCAGAAACACATTAAAAATCATGAAAAGTCTGCATATTTTAATTGATGTATATTGCAAAGTTGCTTGAAATGTTAACTTTTCAAAAAGCGTAAGTTATGTTTGTGTGGAGTTTCCCTTTAATTAAGGCCTTGCTATAATATACTGGGCCCTGTGATATCTGTTTCCATACATTTTATCCAAATTTCAGCACACACAGACAGTTGAATAGTTTGTATATACATGAGATGTTTTTTCAAGGTATTTAACACTTTAGCTTTTCTAAAACATTCTACATTATGATCCAGCTGAAGGCATTGTGAGGGGGAAAATGTTTCATCCCAAAAGGACTGTTAACTTCCTAATGAAATACATATGATTTCATAAATGCATGAAGGAATGAATAAAGCCATTCCACTCACTGTCAAATATCATCAATGAATCATTGGCAACACTCACACTTAGGTATTGCTCAAAGGGCGATGTCCACCCAAAACCATATTTCTCTAAGAAAAGTAATTGTAATTTGATTCAATGTTCAATTATAAAAGTTGTTGCTAGGTATAAAAGCAACTAAAAGCAGTATTGGTTTCTGTTGTGTGGTTTCAAGTGTCAAAACCAGCAGTACAGAGAATAGCAAGGAACAAAAAGACTGTCCATCTGGTCAACACAAATGCGCATCAACTGGCGAGTTTCAAAGCAGGCCGATGTTCAATTATGATGTGTGCAAGCGCTTTCAGCTTAAATAGATACGAGGCCTATGCCCCAGTGCGAGGGGATTGTCTTCACCTGACACTGAGAGTTCCTTATTCTGGACTTTTGGATTCCTTACATCTGACTTGCTTCTAATTTATCTTCATGTGACCCCTTCACAGGGTCAGACTGGGGGGCCTGGGGTTTACCGGGGCTGCTATCCCAGGGCCCCCCTCCAGCCTCCCTTGCTGAGCCGGTGCGGTGACGCGTTGCACCGTGTGTGTGCGCACATGTGCAATGTTTTTGCCGCGACTGCCCGACAAAGGGAGGTCGCGGCACAAAGTTGCTTCTGGGTGTGGATCTGGGCTGGCGGGGCCCACCAGAGCCGGGAGCCCACCGGGTTTTTTCCCAGTGTCCCGCCGGCTGAGTCCGACACTGCTCCTTAGACTTTGACTTCTTGGATTTGTGATCTTCTGCTTCTTCAACCATGGTTCTGGTACTACTACTTTCTCTGCCTGCAGTTAAGTGCCTTGTTTCTAAAACCTCATAGACTGTGTTACTATTCCTGTGAGTTCTCTGGCACTCCTGCTATTCCTTAGCTGGAATTGTTCTGTTCTCATCACCAGTGCGCAGGTCCCAGTGGGAAGCATAGGGAAGGCTATCTCCTTCAGACTCACCGTGGTACCTGACAAAGATATTTCTTTCACTTGCAAATACATTTCAAAATTATTTTAAAACCGCCAACATTTTGTATTCTGGTCATTTGATCAGAATGACATTGTGTAATGAACGTGTTTGCCTCCAGTGTAAAAACGCCTGTAAATTTAATTGGCGCAAGACAATTTTATGCTCGCAACTATTCTGATTTCTCACTAGCAAATTTTCGCCGCATTTTCGTGAAATTATTCGCTGGCGGCGAAGCATGGAAATTCCCTGAAAATTCGTGCCTGGCAAATTTATTCACCCATCACTAGTTGTAGCTTATACTGTACACATAGTTAAATAGCTATTCATTTTTTAATAACACTTTGAGAGCAGACATATAAAAATAAAGTATTTATATTATGTATTCCAGCTGTCCATGTAACAAAAGAAATAATTTTATCATTCTTTATCTTTTAAATAAAATGAATGTATTTAAGACCTAAATGTACTTAACGATAACGTGGCCAGTATATATAATTTATAGTGATGGGTGAATTTATTCGCCAGATGCGAATTTACGGCGAATTTACGTGTTTCTCCGCCGGCGAATAAATTAGTGAAATTGCAGCGAAAATTCACTGGCGTTAAAATATATTTGACGCTGGCGACAATTCTAGGCGCCCATTGACTTTAATGAGTGGCAGAATTGTCGCCAGCGTCTGAATTGTCGCTGGCGTTGGAATTGACGTTGGCGTCAAAAATATTTCAACGTTCGTGTTTTGCAAATTTTTCGATGTTTCACAAATTTCTCTGGAAATTTGCGAATTTTTCAACGAAGCAAAACAGGAGAAATTCACCCATCACTAATAATTTATATATAAACAGACAAGGCAGATTCTGCTTTGTCAGTAACTGCTCTGTTCTTTTATCCAGCATCTGTTCTTATTCAACAGTTTGCCCCTGCTGTGGCACAAAAGCCCAATCCAAAAAAGCTTTATGGGGTTACTACCATGTTATAAAAGGTGCATCATTTGCTACTGGTTTAGTCACTCATAGAAACCAATAAGCAGCTTTTACTAGTCAGCTGGTAAAAACTTCTAAATGGTTGGTTGCTATTGGACCTGTGCACATTTATATCTCCTATATTTTATATAGAGGATTGACTTTGAGGCTTAACTTTATTTTTGTTCTTGTTTTATCTTTCTTTTTACACCCTCTGCTTTCTAATTATATTCTAATATTATATTTAATCATATAATAATAATATATTTAATAACATTATATTATATTCTAATCTATTCGGATTTTCTATCTGCACAGAAACACCTGTGATATCTAAACCAAGTCTCTTCTAGGGCTGGAGCCAGACGAGGGCAAATACACGCAGAACAATTGGCTGGATCCAAGTAGAAAATGTAATGCATGGGACCACTTTCATGTAGTAAAAAAAAAAGAGCCTTTAAGTCTCTCTTAGGGAATGTTGCGTGCTCTTTATAGGGTTAATCTATGTCCTAAGAATCAATTACCTGTCAGTGTCTCTCTCAGGGAAATCACTTAGTTAAAAGGAATGTTGCCGGACTTCTGTTTTTATTGTGTTGCTATAGAATCATCACTATTATTGCAAAGTACAAGTGCTTATTATTTATTCTTTTCTGAGCATTATTTAGCCATTTGTTCCCATGACTTGATTTTATACTAACTATACCGCTTGATGCAGCCTATATGTATGCAGAGATAGATTCCCTAGAGATACCCCAATTATTCGTCTATTTCCTTTCTTTTAATATTTATTTGTATTGACGCTGCTGGGTCATCCATACCCAGCAGTAGCCTACAATGGTGTACTATTGGATGTACAGTAGCCTAGGTGCCCACTTTAATTAATTAATATGCCACTGGATTGTCAATGTGAATCTGTGGTTTCCAGCCTACCATATAGCCTCCCAGCTGACTTGCCGTATAAATCTCAATACCCTCCTAGAGGACCACAGGTAGGAGGACACTGGTGTGTATACTCACACAATATTATTCTTGTTACATGATTAATTAAACCCCCTTTTAATCTAATGTCTAGACTAAACAGTCTTCTTAAATACATTTCACACCACCCTCTTTCACAGTCCCAAGTTTGGGGACTGCTATAAGTTGATGGCCTTGCCTGGCCTTACACTGATACATAATTTGTAGGCTGCCAATAATAGTAGAAACCATACCTCCTTTTCTATTTTGCATCACACAGCTATCAGCCAATGTGCATTTAGCCCTAGGGTATTTACTTCAATTATTTACAAAACAATGCACAATTTAATTGTTACTTGAAAGAGAATTCAAGCTGAAACACAATGACATGATTTTCATTGCATTCAGCATTGATCTCCCTTCTTGTAGGTACAGTACTAGTGGGAAATATTGTATCAATTTGAGTGCATATTAAAACAGTACAAGGGCACTGCATGGCAAATGCAGAGCAAACTGATCATAAACGTTGCATGAACCCTTCACATCTTGAAATGTTTTCTTGGAAGAAACTGAGATTAACTTGGAAGTGATCTTCAACAAGAGATATTTTTCCTTGACGTGATGTGTGCTTATAAATACACAATATATTTAATGTAAAATTGCTATATTTCCATTTTGAGTTTATGCACAGAAATTACAACTGTATTTTAGGATGAACTTGCACTGTCAATGCCTTCAAAGGGTGAGCATTGACCTGAATTGTATGATTGTATGAAATATCCCATTTTAGATCATTTTCATACTGGAAGAAAACCCTTTACTACATTGCAGTTTATTAATATTTGTAATGTAATGCAATGTGACGCCACCGCATAAAATGTAAAATGAAAATGTTTTATAAAATAACAGGATCATATCTAATAACTATTTAGCATTCTCGTAATGTAATAAAAAGTCTGCCCATATTTAGTAACCCAGAGCCAGTAATTAAGGGACCCATTTACTTAGCTCGAGTGAAGGAATAGAGGGAAAAAAACTTTGAATTTTGAATGTTTTTTTTGGCTACTTTGACCATCAAAGTTCTAACATCTGTACCCGGCGGATTCAGAACACTTCACACATCCATTCATGCAATTCTCACAAGTAACACCTGTATCTAGGAGTTGCATGACACATTGGATAATCCTATCACAGTAATTACACAGAATCAACACCTCTGTGAATTTTTTTCAGATGTCACCTCTTTGAAGAGTTACAATGTGCCATTGTGATTGGATTAGTGGAAGAGTTTATATGTCGAGAACTTCCCACACCAGTCAGTTGAACTGAAGAAGCTGCTCGGATGAGTAGTGAAACGTCTTCATTGATTACTCAGCAAGTCCAGTTGTTTTTAGATTTACCTATACTAGATAGCTTTATGTATACACATGAAACATCTGCCTGTAAAGCTTGTGTGGATTGTTTAGCACATGAGCCTGTACGCTTTGAACCCTTGGATGTACCAATAAAGTTCAGAGTTACATGTCCATTCAGAAGTCTGTGTGGATGTGAGTGCACTGTTGGTTACCCCTCCTTACCCCTCCTTACTTGCCTTGATGTCATGACTCTGCCCTTGTTAAATCATAGCTCTGTCCATTGCTGGCATGATCTGCCCCCTTGTGGACCATCCCTCAGCCCTGACCAGTACAATTCCTATAAAAAGCTGGCAACCCTACTTGTTGATGGTCTGCTTGTCTATATTATGTGGCAGGCAGTATGGACATGGTTGCTGCACCTCCTGACTGCTCCTTACACTGGATGCTGGATTTTTGATCCGGATTCCCCGACCCAAGGATACAAGTCTTTTCTAGATGAGCTCCTTAGTGCTCTAGCACTTGCGCCTCCAGGTTCAGTAAATTACCCCTGTTGTCTAAAAGTTTGTATTTGTTTGTATTCATGGCTCTGAATTTAAAGACTGCTTCTTTATTTTTAAACCAGTGGATTTGGATACATAATCATTTACAGGGACATAGGGATAAATCTATCAAAGAGTGAAGTTCCGCCACTAGAGTGAAATTTCGCAGCTCTCAATTAATTTCTATTAATAAATATGCCTTTAAAATCCCATAGAAATAAAAGGAGAATTTCACTCTAGTGGCAGAACTTCACTATTAACTTCACTCTTTGATAAATATACCCCATAAAGGGTCAATTTGCAAGTCAACAACCAATTTCTTAAATGAGGGTAAAAATCTAAAACTGCTCAGAAAATCAGAAAATCGTCCACACGTTACACTAATTAGGGGCACATTTACTAAGCTCGAGGATTCAAATTAAAAAAACTTTGAATTTTGAAGTATTTTTTTGGGTACTTCGACCATCGAATAGGCTACTACGACCTTCGACTTTGACTTCTACTTCGATTCGAATGATTCAAAGGAAAAATCTTTTGACTATTCGACCATTCCATAGTCGAAGTACTGTCTCTTTAAAGAAAACTTCGACTAAATACTAGTTTAAACCTACCGAGGTACAATGTTAGCCTACGGGGACCTTCCCCATCAGTTTTCTAAGGTTTTTTTTGACTGAAGAAAAATCCTTTGATCGATCAATTAAAATCCTTTGAATCATTCGATTCGAAGGATTTCATTGTTTGATCGAACGATTTTTACTTTTACGTATTATTTGTGCAAAATCCTTCGAATTCAATATTCGAATTTGAAGGATTTTACTTTGAGGGTCGAATTCGAGGGTTTATTAACCCTCGATATTCGATCCTTAGTAAATGTGCCCCTAACAAATAATAAAAAATAATATATTTGTATTTTGCTGTGATGCTGGCACATATTGATAAAAAAATAGGCTTCTATGTCAGCTAATACTTCTCAAGTTTCTTAAGAAGTCAATGATAATTTCAGATTTCAGTCTATTACGAGTTTGTTTAAATATTTCAACTTGTAAAAATGAATGGAATAATGAAAATGAACAAATTAGCATCATAATGGTTCAAGATTTTTCTTAAACCATCACAGAATTATTTAAAAAAAATCTTGAACTCAATAGTGATTTTTTTCGGAAATCCAATTCTAAAAAACTCATATTCAAACATTTAAAAAAACTGCCTTCCATGTATGTTTCACAAACAAACCAGGCATCCTTAAAACTGTATATGCCCATTTAAATCTAATTGCAACATGTTCCATAGGATAATAATACGGTTCCATTTTTTTTTAATTGCACGCAGTATATTATAAACTGTACGTTAAAACATGACATCTGTATTCCTTTAAAAAGCAAGATAATTTTTAATAACCCTTGTTAAATCAGTAGTTTAACATAACATTTGAAGAAATGTCCCTAAGCTGTCACAGTTAATCCGCAAGATGTTTAAAATACAAAATATGAATAAGCTGATATTCCTTGATATTGATATATCGCTGTGAATTCAATTCCCAGTAGTTTTCTGTATGATTCAGGGTTTGGTTTGCATAGGTCTCATATGCTATCATGTATAAACTGTGGAAGAATGGATGGGTAGCCATTACAATATAAATGTTAAGTCAAAGTCAAGGGTCTAGTTTATAGCACATCATACAAATCCTCCGGTCTAGGAATGTCCATTCTTAAGTCACACTTCTGGACCTTTCTAGGGTCTTATCCCTTGCCAACCTTACCCATTACAATTAGCCTACTTTGTATCAAAGCAGTGGTATAACTAGATATTACTGGGCCCCCAACATATCCAGAGCTTGTCCTGTTTTACCAAAGTTTATTGAAATTGTATATAAATTTAAGCCTCATAGGGCCCCCTATACCTCCTGGCCCCCTGCAGCTGAAGGGTCTGCTTTCTCTATAGTTATAACCCTCTATCAAAGTACAGTGTAGGAGGTACAATATACAACTAAATTCAACAGGAAACTAAAAATCATTGACAGTATTGCACCTCCTGAAGATTGAGGAAAGGTTTATTTTTTAGATGACTCATTTTACAGTGACCACGAGTATTATGCCAACTGTTTTTTTTTCCTGCTGTCACAGACATAAGTCCTATAAAATCATACATCAAATGATATTGGCCTAGTCATGGGGTCATTCCTCCTAACACAGGAATTTGCACTTGCCAATTTGAACTTATTTATTAAAAACTTGAATTTCAAAAACTTGATTGTGTAAAAATTGTGAGAAAAAAAAAAAAACAAGCCAAAAGCAGTGAAATCACATTTTGCCCAATGGGTGTAATGTAATAAAAGGCACTAAGTTTACCCTGGAGCAGTAACCCATAGCAACCAATCAGCAGGTAGAATTTACTCCTGTTTAAAAGCAAACATCTCATTGGTTGCTATGAGTTGCTGCTCCTGGACAAACTTAGGGGGTTATTTACTAAACCCCGAATGCAAGAATTCACGATTTTTTTTTTAAATAAAATCATATTTTTAAAAAAAAAAAAAAAATCACAATTTTTCTCAGAATGGAAAAGTCAGAATCAGAAAATCCGGAATCTCAGACCTGTCGAGGTTGCATATAATTCAATGGGAGAAGTCCCAATGATTTTTTGATGTGCGCTGGGTTTTTGGCAATACCCCGAAGTTTTCTGAGTTTTCGGGCAAAAGTCTGAGTTTTCGGGTGAAAAATCAGAAAAAACTTTGAAAATCTGACTTTTCACGATTTTTCCCCGTAAACACAATTTTTAGGAAAGTGTATATATAAATAAGCCCAAAAAACTGTGCGGATATGGTCTGAGTTTTTCTCTGAAAATATTGAGATACATTTGGACTTTGATAAATAACCCCCTTGGTGCCTTTTATTACATATGGGGTTTATATTATATGAGTCAAATTTCAAACTGGTCTCAACAATTGCTTGACATAACTCTTATTGATTTCAACATTATCTCACCACTTTTTAAATTCAAGTTTTCTCATTATTTTTTTTTCAAGGCAAGATTATCATTATAATCAGGGCTGATTATTTATTCACTGAAGTAAAGGGAACAGGCTTCTTTATTTGAGATAATGAGAACTAGAAAAAGCTCAAAGGCAACACTTCTGCATATGAAAACTCCTGAGTTCTTGTCAGTCAACGACAGTTGTTCTAGCAAGAAAAGCTGGTAAACTCACTGAAAATGATGAGTATGATTGGGCTGCATTCACATTTTTTCTTTTCTTTTAAGTTTTTAAGAGATCCTGTTTCTGAGATTTGAGTTTTAAAATAAATAAGCACACATTCCAGTTTAGAGGTTTCCACATTTGAAATTACAGGTATGGGACCTGTTATCCAAAATGCTCAGGACCTGAAGGTTTCCAGATAACAGATCTTTCTGTAATTCATGTAAACATGTTTGCACAGGAGAAATAATGTACATGAACTCACAGTCCAGTACAATTACACTGTAAATAAATAATAGTCAGATCCTGAATTATTAACAAAGCACAGTGCCTTCCACAATAATATTGGACAATTGTGTGAAACAAAATTATGTGCCGTGACCAAATTGGTTTTGCTAACCAAATATATCAATTCTCTAGTGTTTTATTGTAAATTATTTACAAACATGAATTCAGTATGGTCTCAAAATAAACGACTTTCTTTGTAAATATGACCTTTTTAAAATCCTATTAACCACTTGTAATGTGGGTGGAAGGCCATGTTTGTCCAACATGGATTTTGGCTACTAAAGTAATGGCGGTACAACATTGATCTACCATGTTTTGCTGTCAGTTAGAGATTTTTTACAACCAGCATCAAAGGTGTTGCATCCCATGATCTCTACCTCTGTATAGGAGAAAAGAAGAAAAGTATCCCCGTCTTCTTAATCAGAAAAATTGCAAAAGAATATATTATTACTGTGTGATTTGTTTTCAGTTAAACCATTAGGTCACGTGATCCAATATCTATAAATTCCCTCTTTTTGTTTGAATAATTGATCCCACAAAGTGCTAGTGCTTAACCTCAATAAGTTAACATTAAATAGGGTAAAACTGAAACACAATTAATTTTCCTTTTAATTATTGTGTATATTTGTTAATTTCTAACTCATGAATAATTCATTTAACATTAATTAATAAATTACTAACAACCCGCTAAAACACCAATAAGGATGGTAAAGTGCCACCAAATGTGAACAATTCACATATAAATAACTTAAAGTGCAATTATGAACATCTCTGATTCCAAGAAAAAGTAGGAAAAGGAAATTGGTAGAAGGGTGGAGAAGTCCCGTATTGTCTAGCTGATTGTTTTACTAACTGCGGGACCCCACAAAGGAGGAGAAGTCAGTGCTTCTGGAACTGTGGTCTCAATTCTATTTTAACTGGCTAGATTGAGAAGCTATCTTGTCTAAAAAACACACAAATTCCAGAGCACTTATAGTGAAAACAGTAAAACAAGAATACAGACGAGGAATCTCCTATAATCTGAGCAGAGAAAAGCGCCCAGATCACTATAAAAAAGTTTTTTTATAAAAAGAACCCCCCAAGGTTTTATCTAAAATTGGTATAAACCACTGAGAATGGCAAGCCAACGCGTGTTTTGCAAAATTGCTTTTTCAAGGCTGTTTCTTATATTGTGTATCCAGCTGGTTTATACAGATTCCATTAAATCAATTCACATGCAGTATGAATTGATTTAATGGAATCTGTATAAACCAGCTGGATACACAATATAAGAAATTAGGAACAATGGAGAGTTAATTCGTTCAAATCAAGATTAAGTTTATTTTAATTTTTAACATTTGCAATGCAATTAATAAATATATATTTTAACAGTACAGTCAAATTAATTCCCACCAACAATAACATTCCCTAGAAGTCAGGCTAAGTTTTTCTACAATGATTATAGCAAGGCTGTCACTGAACGCATCATTACACACAAAACATCATTGCGCCATGCATAATGACGCGGGCGCAATTGGCAGCGTCATTACGCTGAGCGTAAGCATGCGTAAAGACGCCGGCGTCATTACGCCGGTGTTCGAAAGATTATAAATATTTGGCGTCCGTGGCAGCACACACAGCCTTGAAAAAGCAATTTTGCGAAACACGCGTTGGCTTGCCATTCTCACTGGTTTATACCAATTTTAGATAAAACCTTGGGGGGTTCTTTTTATAAAAAAACTTTTTTTATAGTGATCTGGGCACTTTTCTCTGCTCAGATTATAGGAGATTCCTCATCTGTATTCATGTTTTACTGTTTTCACTATAAGTGCTCTGGAATTTGTGTGTTTTTTAGACAATTGAGACCACAGTTCCAGAAGCACTGACTTCTCCTCCTTTGTGGGGTCCCGCAGTTAGTAAAACAATCAGCTAGACAATACGGGACTTCTCCACCCTTCTACCAATTTCCTTTTCCTACTTTTTCTTGGAATCAGAGATGTTCATAATTGCACTTTAAGTAATTTATATGTGAATTGTTCACATTTGGTGGCACTTTACCATCCTTATTGGTGTTTTAGCGGGTTGTTAGTAATTTATTAATTAATGTTAAATGAATTATTCATGAGTTAGAAATTAACAAATATACACAATAATTAAAAGGAAAATTAATTGTGTTTCAGTTTTACCCTATTTAATGTTAACTTATTGAGGTTAAGCACTAGCACTTTGTGGGATCAATTATTCAAACAAAAAGAGGGAATTTATAGATATTGGATCACGTGACCTAATGGTTTAACTGAAAACAAATCACACAGTAATAATATATTATTTTGTAATTTTTCTGATTAAGAAGACAGTGATACTTTTCTTCTTTTCTCCTATACAAAATTAAATACTGACGGAAGTCAGATCCCCTCCTTTTAGTCAATCTGAAGTTAGATCATTCCTTTTTATTGTGATGATCTCTACCTCCCCACATGCAGCATTTCTGTTGAAGCTCGTCTCAAGGCATTTGTTAGTTGCAGTTTTGCACTGTTTGGAATCCAGCAAGTTGGCTATCCCTTCGGCAGGATGATGTTCTGCAATGTATTATGATATCACTTTTGGATGGAATTGGAGGCATTGTTGAAATTGAATTAGCTTGTTTCATTGTGTGGGCTGGAAGCTGGGACCACTCTGCCAAAGGCTGTTCCAGGGGCTGAAACAGTGGTATTACTCATGGGACACTTAAGTAAAGCCTAACTAAAGAAGTAGGGCAGAAATGTTGTGCATTATGTTTTGGGCTTCTGTTCCAGTCTAAGGGATACCACAGCAGTTTAGCAGGGAAGATCTGTGTCTCCAAAGATGCCCCAGTAGCTCCCCAACTTTTCTGCTGATTCACTGCACATGCTCTGTGCTACTGTCACTTACTGAGCTTAGGGACCCACTCACAATATACAGTACACATAGAATAGAAATGTCACAATAAAAGGCTGAAGCTGATTAGTAAATAATTACTGGTACATGTCAGCTCAGAAACCAGCACAATTAACATCAGAATTTAATAAAGAGCCCTGTAGCATTAGGCAAACCTAACTTTCTGCATGTTGACCCCTAAGCTTCGCTTTTCAACAGCTTCTCAGAGGAAACTGAGCATTTGCATGTCGCAGACACTCCTAAAAAAATCCAAGATGGGGAACTTCTGTGACAATTTAGAAGGCCTGGATTATTACTAATATAGTAGTAGCTTAATCTGTATGCTGGTTCAATAAATTCAATATATAAAATATGGCATTTCTAGCCATATTCATTTTTAGGGTTTTGTTTTCCTTTAACAGTGGACCACAAGTTGCCAGCCCCCCTGGTTTGTTCATTGTTCGCTCATTTTAGTAAAAGCTAAACTCAAATTGAGTTAAACTTAAAGGATTCTTCTTTTGTCGATTATTATTTACATTATTATGTAAATATGTAGATAAATAATTATCTGTCCTCTGAATGCATGTAACACTTCCAGCCTTAGGCCCAAGAGCACATTGGTTGGTGCTGCATTGAGGAAACAAGACCAGTTACGTGTCAAATCAGACTCAGATTTGTGTAACAGACACAAAGTTCTTGGAAAACGGGGGCAGACCTTTAGGGGGTCACCAAGTCAGACACATTGGGGTATGTTTCGTGTCATAAGTGCAACTTTTCATGTGTCAACTATGCAATTAATTGCGCTAAACACTTATCCAATTAGCTTTAACCAATATATCTTTCTTTTTCCTATGTGTTTTGCTACCTAACGGCCCATTGAAAGTAGTAGCTTACTTTTCGCAATTCAACCCCGAAAATGCTTGTGGGTTCTGGTTTACCTTTTTGAGCTGGCGGGAAAATGCACTTTCTCCTATGTCTAAAGATTTTCCATCTTTTATTTTCACATATGTGCCTTATTGCACAAATTGTTTAAAGGCACTTACAGTTCCACCAATGTATATTTCATTTACAAAAGTACTTTCAAATTTTCTATTGTTTTTAAAGAATAAATTGATTCAAAATATATGACCTGTTTGTCTTATTTCTTACATTTTCATATCAATATCGACTTAATAGCCAGTGTCTCATGGATCTCTATGAGCTTATCAAAAATAATATTGATCCTCTGGCACCTACTAATAGGGCAGTTCTGGGATTCACTGCGACTTCAGAAAACTAAGTGCTCCGAGTGCCATCCCTTCAGTGATTTACATTCTAGCCGACAGGAAGGCAGGGGAAGGCAGTTCTGGAGATTAGTTGTCCCAAAGAAGAGGAGATTTGTCGCTGGGCGACTAATCTCCCCAAATCTGAGCGTGTGTCTCTGCCCTTAAAGAGTGCCAAACAATTGTTTATTAACAAGAACTATTACAAGTCATTCTTTGTCAAACCCCATCCTTGGTGTGTAATCCCTTTGTCTATATGATGTCACTACTAAACACTCATACCAGGTCTAAAAGATGGATCTTTCAAAGTGGTCCATTAGGAGCAATTTAGTTGACAATCTAACCTTTGTTAAAGTAATTAGCAAACTGTTTTACACCAATTTTTTTTCTCTTCATTCCAGTTGCCCCCCCACCAACACAAAATAAAATTCAATTGTAGACAGAATTAAAGATTCCAAAAGTGCAATGTAAAGTGTAAAACATTTTTATAAAGGTTAATCTATGTAGAAAGCTAAAACTCACTATATTGGTTTAGGCATATATCCAATCTTTTTCTGGAGATGCTGGTTATGGGTGTTGACTCTGACTGCTTACTCCAATTGCTAATCCAGCCACATCTGGTGGACAAAGGTACAATGCAGCTCAACAAAGGGCCAGGCAAATCATTGGTTTACTCAAGATGCGCTTCTGCTGTTTGGACCATTCAGGGGGTGTTCTGCAGTATTCCTCTAGTAAAGTGTGCAATATCATTTTAACATAATATTGCAGTGGACAATCAGCTATTGCAGGATCTACAATTACATGAAGATCAGGCGATGAGCAAGCTGAAGATCCTACTGTTCATTCCGCAGCAGGTCAATGTGGGAACCTGTAAGGAGTGCTCCTTCCTGCTTCAGTGCCGCCGGCAAGTTGGTGGCACCCAGGCAACGCACGTGGCACGTTCTGACGCCAATGCGTCAAAACACGTGCGGCATCAATGCACAATGTCAGTGTGTGATGCATGTCAACCTTTAAAAGATGCCAGAGCTCTACAGTCCTTGCCTGATTATAGGTTCAACTTGTGTGTTCCTAGGTGTGTTATTATTGATTTTGACTTTGATTCCTGATTTGACCTCGGCCTGTTATATCGACTCAGGACCTTTCTGCCTGAACTAACCTCTGCCTGGATTTGACTTTGCTACTTCTTAACCCCTTGGATACCGCGAACTGTGTTTGGTGCCTGCTGCTTCCTCTTTGGTCCGCAAAATCCTAAGTGGAGCCTTCGGGCCCTGACAGAACCAGGTCCAGTTGCAAATCACTGTGGACACTTCTCTTGCAAGTGTAATTTTCACATTCCATGCTTTTAAACATTTCTTAGTGTCCCCATCACACAAAATAGCTTTTTATGTGAGGGTTCTCTTTGCAGTTTACTGAAACATTATCAACATCTGTCTTCTATAACACCCTCTCCAATTCACATTACACTCTCTCATTCAAACAGGCTGGTTGCTATAGTAAAATGTACCCTAGCAACCAGATATTGCAGTACTATACAATAGTATAGTTGTTATAACCAAAGCTATATGTTTGATATTTGATATTTGGTTTGGTGTTGCATTCACTAAATTCCATATTGCAATTAACTGAATTAGGTACAGTAGCACATTATTTATTGCAGGTAAACACATCTTTTCTTTATTGCACATGTAGAGCTTTGAATTGATTTGAGCCCATTGTTAGAATAATTAATACAATAGCAGTTTATCAGTGTTTAACAGTTACATAGAACATCTGGACAGTCCATCAAGTTTAATCACTCCAAATGATCAGTATATGTATTTATACTCTTCATAATATACAGGCCTATCAATATTCTCAATATATATACGCATACCTATACTAACCTAATAGTGGGTCTTGAGGTTACTGTCATCATGGCTATTATGCTTGTCCAAGAAATCATCCAACTCTCTCTCTTAAAGACATTAATAGAATCTGCCATCGCAACATCACCAGACAGGTTATCAATAAAATCGCTGTCATCACCATGAAGAACACCTACGCTGCTTCAAATAAAAGTTCTGTTTTTCTAGTCTAAAGAGGTGGCCTCTGGTACACTGATCTTTTCTACGGGGAAAATACCCCCTGCTATCTGATATAATGTACTTTTAAAGAGTAATCTTTTCCCTTTGCAAGCACCTTTTTACTAAAGAAAACAACCCCAACCTTGACAGTCTACCCTCATACATTAAATCCTTTATCCCCAGGCCCGGATTTGCGGCAAGGCCGCATAGGCCCGGGCCTAGGGCGGCAAAAAAATAGGGGCGGCATGCCGCCCAGCCGCATTATGGGGACACGTGCGTCCCCATTCAATTACAGCAGCTGCGCTGGCGTTTTTTCGCCGGCGCGCTGGGAAGGGGAGGTGAGGTGGGTGCTAGGACCGCGAGGCCGCCTGGTCGGACCGCGCAGCCTAGGGGCGCCCCTCATTGAAATCCGGCGCTGTTTATCCCTTTTATCAGTTTAGTTGCATGTCTCTGTGCCCAAAACTCCACTGCATACTCAAGGCCTTTCCAGGGACTTATAAAGAGACAAGATTATTGTTTCAATCCTGAGTTAAAGTAACAGTAACATCAGAAAAATTAATGTTTTAAAATCATTAAAAAATAATGTACTGTTGTGCTGCAGTGGTACTGGCACTGTCGTGTTTGCTTCAGAAACATTACTAATGATTTTTTGCACAAAATTCTGCCATAGAAAATTGCTGCTTAGACATTTCCCTTTGACTTGCCTGGGTTCTGCCATTAAGGCAGAGTAAAAAAAAAAAATACATAAATATACCCAAAACAGCATGCCTACATCCTTTGAAACTTGCTGCATGTGATTTGCTTTATAGCAATTTTCTTTACCTGAGCTATTTTGGGATTAACGCAACATAGATCGTAATGACTAATAATTGAAAGACAAAAAATATAAATGAAAAGAAAGTAATATTGTAGCCAAAATAAGAAACACATAAACATATAAAAATGCCCTACTGCACCTTGTGCCTTGCAATGGCACCGCAATGGAAATTTTATTTGCTTTTAAAGGGTCAATTACGCTTAAATCATATTTATGAGGGTTTGAAACTTTGCAAAAACGTGGAAAATTGCAAAATTTAGCAATGAATCTGCAGTGTTGTAAATACAGTGCGACGAGGCCCCTGCAAAAAAATAATCGGAGGGCCCAGTGCAATGGAATTTCCAATCCTCTTCCCTGGCCAAAGGTAAGAGAGCGGCTGGGTGGGGTGGGGGTTGGTTTCCACGTAACTGTAGAGCAGTGTTGTCCAACTTCTGTGGCACAGAGGGCTGGAATTCTTCTGGCCAACATGGTAGAGGGATGTTATCATAAGAAACGTTAAGACAATACCAACATCAATGGTGGTAGCACACCAAAAAAAATGTGTTCTCACTGAAGGTATATCACTCATTTCTGAAAAGGTTTTAGTCACATATAGGGGCAGATTCACTAAGGGTCGAATTTCGAAGTTAAAAATACTTCGAAATTCGACCCTCGAATTGAAATCCTTCGACTTCGATATTCGAAGTCGAAGGATTTAGCGCTAAACATTCGATCGTTCGATCGAAGGATTTTTCGTTCGATCGAACGATTAAATCCTTCGAATCGAACGATTCGAAGGATTTTAATCAAACGATCGAAGGAAAATCCTTCGATCAAAAAAAGCTGAGCAAGCCTATGGGGACCTTCCCCATAGGCTAACATTGACTTCGGTAGGTTTTATCTGCCGAAGTAGGGGGTCGAAGTTTTTTTTAAAGGGTAAGTACTTCGACTATCGAATGGTCGAATAGTCGAACGATTTTTACTTCGAATCGTTCGATTTCGTTCGACTTCGATCGAATTTAACCAATTCGATGGTCGAAGTACCCAAAAAAAACTTCGAAATTCGAAGTTTTTTTTATTCTAACCCTTCACCCGAATTTAGTGAATCGGCCCCATAGACATACCTTTAAATCCATATGCCTTTTCCTCCCTTATGGATAGCACAGCAACCATGTGCAGTGCTATCCACCAGTGCCAGTCTGCAGAGCCGGACTGGGAGCAAAAAGCAGCCCGGGCAAAAAACAAACCAAGCAGCCCACGTGTAAACATACACACACAGACCCAACACACAGACACAAAGAGAGACACAAACACAGAGAGACACACACACAGAGACACAACACACACAAACACAGAGAGACACACACAAACACAGACACACAAAGAAACACACACACAGAGACACACACAGACACAAAAAGACACACAAACACAGAGAGACACACAAAGAGACACAAACACAGAGAGACACACAAACACAGACACAAAGAAACACACACAGAGACACACAAACACAGAGACACACACAGACACAAACACACAAAAAGACACAGAGAGACACACAGACACACAAAGAGACACAAACACAGAGAAACACACACAGAGACACACACAGACACAAACACAAAAAGACACACAAACACAGAGAGACACACAGACACACAAAGAGACACAAACACAGAGAAACACACACAGAGACACACAAACACAGAGAAACACACACAGAGACACACACACAAACACAAGGAAACACACAAAAACAGAGAGACACACACACAAAGACACAAACACAGACACACAAACACAGAGAGACACACACAAAAACAGAAGAGACACACTCAGAGACACAAACACAGACACCCCTACCTCACTTAGGAGCTTCGTGAAACAGCACGGGAACTCTCCAACACCGCCCACCCCGTCTGCTGGCCAATCAGAGGGACTTTGCCTTCCTGACTGATCTTAGGAGGTGGGAGGAGGGAGGAGGAAGGAACACGCAGCTGCTTGGTGTGTCTGTGAAGGAGAATCACAGTGTGCACGATGTAAGTGGCTCTACCTCAAATCGCCATATAGCAGACGCGGCCCAGTTCACAGGTAAATGGAGTGGCCCTTCGGGAAATTTCCCGAACTGACAGATGGTCAGTCCGGGCCTGCCAGTCTGATACCTGCTTATTGGGCAGATTTAGGCCAAACTCAGAGCACCTTTTGTGAGCCCTTACAGGACCTTATGTTTCCAGCTTCTTGACCCACCCTTCTGTGATGTAATCATCAGGGCATAGTCTATAACTAGAAAGGAAAAGCCGATTGCATTTTGGGTGCGGGTCAAGGTTTTCTCAAACCACATTTCACTAGTCATCACCTCAATAAGCATTTCAAATGCTACTAAACTACCACCAGGTTCATCTCTCATAGACAGAGCATGGCAGACACAGGCAGAATAAGGCACGCAGGGTATGGCACACACAGGGAGCATAGGGCAGGCAGAGTACGGCACATACAGGGAACATAGGACAGGCAGAGTATGGCACACACAGGGTGTCTAGCGTAGGCAGATTATAGCACACAGAGAGAGCCACATTTAGTGAGCATAGGGCAGGCAGAGTATGGCACACACAGGGAGTATAGGGTAGGCTTCTAAACTGCCACCAGGTTCATCTCTCATAGGCATAGCAGACACAGACAGAAAATGTACGCTTGGTATGGCACACACAGGGAGTATAGGGTAGGCAGGGTATGGCACACACAGGGAGCATAGGGCAGGCAGAGTATGGCACATACCGGAAACATAGGGCGGAGTATGGCAACTGTGAACACTGACTGTGAACAATGCAGGTCCTTCCATGTGTGAACAATGCAGGTCTTTAAAGATATGAATACAGGGTTTTACAAGTGTGAGCAATTCATGGGCCATCTGATCTCAGTTCTGATACCTTTTAAATCTTACACACAGGTAAGCAATCAAAGATCCACAGTATGGAGGGCAACACAACAGGGGCCTTGGGCTGCCAATTGAACAGCACTGCTGTAGAGGAAGCTCCCGGGCTCTCCTCATCCCCGCCCCCCCCTGCGGAGTCTGCTTCCTCTTTAGTTATGCCATTTAACTTATGAAAAGCTGTTGTATAAGTACTGTATAAGCAGACACAAACCAAGAGATGAGGTGAGAAGTCCTGCCACTGGGATAAATACAACAGGGAAACAAACTAACTGCATTGTGGTCATTTACGATCAAATGTTGTCCTTATATTAATATGGAACATGTTATCCAGACTGATCGGGGCCTGAAGTTTTCCGGATAAGGGATCATTCTATTATTTGTTTCTCTAATACATTGTCTGCTAAAATATAATTTAAACATTGATTAAGAAGTATGGGCATTATGCAACAGAAGAAGTATGGGCATTACCCAACAGAAAAAGTATGAGTTTTATGCAACAGAAGAAGTATGGGCTTTATGCAACAGAAGATGTATGGGCTTTATGCAACAGAAGAAGTATGGGCTTTATGCAACAGAAGAAGTATGGGCTTTATGCAACAGAAGAAGAATGGGCTTTATGCAACAGAAGAAGTATGGGCTTTATGCAACAGAAGAAGTATGGGCTTTATGTAACAGAAGAAGTATGGAGTTTATGCAGCAGAAGAAGTATGGGCTTCATGCAACAGAAACAGTATGGGCTTTATGCAACAGAAGAAGTATGGGCTTTATGCAAAAGAAGCAGTATGGACTTTATGCAACAGAAGCAGTATGGGCTTTATGCAACAGAAGCAGTATGGGCTTTATGCAACAGAAGCAGTATGGGCTTTATGCAACTGAAGCAGTATGGGCTTTATGCAACAGAAGCAGTATGGGCTTTATGCAACAGAAGAAGTATGGGCTTTATGCAAAAGAAGCAGTAAGGGGAAAGCATTGGAAATACTTGCTGATTCAGACCCGTTTTCTTTTCACTTACAGAAATAGTGATTGCAAGCATTAGCCAGAGGCCAAGTCTTGCTTCTTTCATCACCACCATCATCATCATCATCATCGCCATCAATGCTTTATGCAACCGAAGAAGTATGGGCTTTACGCAACAGAAGCAGTATGGGCTTTACGCAACAGAAGCAGTATGGGCTTTATGCAACAGAAGCAGTATGGGCTTTATGCAACAGAAGATGTATGGAGTTTATGCAACAGAGAAGTATGGGCATTATGCAACCGAAGAAGTATGGGCTTTATGCAATAGAAGAAGTATGGGCTTTATGCAATAGAAGAAGTATGGGCTTTATGCAAAAGAAGCAGTATGGGCTTTATGCAACAGAGAAGTATGGACATTATGCAACCGAAGAAGTATGGGCTTTATGCAATAGAAGAAGTATGGGCTTTATGCAAAAGAAGCAGTATGGGCTTTAAGCAAAAGAAGCAGTGTGGGCTTTATGCAACAGAAGAAGTATGGGCTTTATGCAACAGAAAAAGTATGGGCTTTATGCAAAAGAAGCAGTATGGGCTTTATGCAACAGAAGCAGTATGGGCTTTATGCAACAGAAGCAGTATGGGCTTTATGCAACAGAAGCAGTATGGGCTTTATGCAACAGAAGCAGTATGGGCTTTATGCAACAGAAGCAGTATGGCTTAATGCAACAGAGAAGTATGGGCATTATGCAACAGAAGAAGTATGGGCTTAATGCAAAAGAAGAAGTACAGTATGGACATTACGCAACAGTAGAAGTATGGGCTTTAAGCAACAGAAGCAGTATGGATTTATGCAACAGAAGAAGCATGGGCATTATGCAACAGAAGAAGTATGGGCTTTAAGCAACAGAATAAGTATGGGCTTTATGCAACAGAAGCAGTATGGATTTATGCAACAGAAGAAGTATGGGCATTATGCAACAGAAGACGTATGGGCTTTATGCAACAGAAGAAGCATGGATTTATGCAACAGAAGAAGTATGGGCTTTAAGCAACAGAATAAGTATGGGCTTTATGCAACAGAAGCAGTATGGATTTATGCAACAGAAGAAGTATGGGAATTATGCAACAGAAGACGTATGGGCTTTGTGCAACAGAAGAAGTATGGGCTTTAAGCAACAGAATAAGTATGGGCTTTATGCAACAGAAGCAGTATGGATTTATGCAACAGAAGAAGTATGGGCATTATGCAACAGAAGAAGTATGGGCTTTAAGCAACAGAATAAGTATGGGCTTTATGCAACAGAAGCAGTATGGATTTATGCAACAGAAGAAGTATGGGCATTATGCAACAGAAGAAGTATGGGCTTTATGCAACAGAAGAAGTATGGGCATTATGCAACAGACAAAGTATGAGCTTTATGCAACAGAAGAAGTATGGGCTTTATGCAACAAAAGATGTATGGGCTTTATGCAACAGAAGAAGTATGGGCATTATGCAACAGAAGAAGTATGGGCTTTATGCAACAGAAGAAGTATGGGCATTATGCAACAGAAGAAGTATGGGCTTTATGCAACAGAAGAAGTATGGGCATTATGCAACAGAAAAAGTATGAGCTTTATGCAATAGAAGAAGTATGGGCTTTATGCAACAGAAGATGTATGGGCTTTATGCAACAGAAGAAGTATGGGCTTTATGCAACAGAAGAAGTATGGGCATTATGCAACAGAAGAAGTATGGGCTTTATGCAAAAGAAGCAGTATGGGCTTTATGCAACAGAAGCAGTATGGGCTTTATGCAACAGAAGCAGTATGGGCTTTATGCAACAGAAGCAGTATGGGCTTTATGCAACAGAAGCAGTATGGATTTATGCAACAGAAGAAGTATGGGCATTATGCAACAGAAGAAGTATGGGCTTTATGCAACAGAAGAAGTATGGGCATTATGCAACAGACAAAGTATGAGCTTTATGCAACAGAAGAAGTATGGGCTTTATGCAACAAAAGATGTATGGGCTTTATACAACAGAAGCAGTATGGATTTATGCAACAGAAGAAGTATGGGCATTATGCAACAGAAGAAGTATGGGCTTTATGCAACAGAAGAAGTATGGGCATTACGCAACAGAAAAAGTATGAGCTTTATGCAACACAAGAAGTATGGGCTTTATGCAACAGAAGAAGTATGGGCATTACGCAACAGAAAAAGTATGGGCTTTATGCAACAGAAGATGTATGGGCTTTATGCAACAGAAGAAGTATGGGCTTTATGCAACAGAAGAAGTATGGGCATTATGCAACAGAAGAAGTATGGGCTTTATGCAACAGAAGATGTATGGGCTTTATGCAACAGAAGAAGTATGGGCTTTATGCAACAGAAGAAGTATGGGCTTTATACAACAGAAGCAGTATGGATTTATGCAACAGAAGAAGTATGGGCATTATGCAACAGAAGAAGTATGGGCTTTATGCAACAGAAGAAGTATGGGCATTACGCAACAGAAAAAGTATGAGCTTTATGCAACAGAAGAAGTATGGGCTTTATGCAACAGAAGAAGTATGGGCATTACGCAACAGAAAAAGTATGGGCTTTACGCAACAGAAGATGTATGGGCTTTATGCAACAGAAGAAGTATGGGCTTTATGCAACAGAAGAAGTATGGGCTTTATGCAAAAGAAGAAGTATGTGCTTTATGCAACAGAAGCAGTATTGGCTTCATGCAACAGAAGAAGTATGGGCTTTATGCAACAGAAGAAGTATGGGCTTTATGCAACAGAAGAAATATGGGCTTTATGTAACAGAAGAAGAATGGAGTTTATGCAGCAGAAGAAGTATAGGCTTTATGCAACAGAAACAGTATGGGCTTTATGCAACAGAAGAAGTATGGGCATTACGCAACAGAAAAAGTATGAGCTTTATGCAACAGAAGAAGTATGGGTTTAATGCAACAGAAGAATAATGGGCTTTATGCAACAGAAGATGTATGGGCTTTATGCAACAGAAGAAGTATGTGGTTTATGCAACAGAAGCAGTATTGGCTTTTTGCAACAGAAGAAGTATGGGCTTTATGCAACAGAAGAAGTATGGGCTTTATGCAACAGAAGAAGTATGGGCTTTATGTAACAGAAGAAGTATGGAGTTTATGCAGCAGAAGAAGTATAGGCTTTATGCAACAGAAGCAGTATGGGCTTTATGCAACAGAAGAAGTATGGGCACTACGCAACAGAAAAAGTATGGGCTTTATGCAACAGAAGAAGTATGGGCTTTATGCAAAAGAAGAAGTATGGACATTACGCAACAGAAGAAGTATGGGCTTTAAGCAACAGAATAAGTATGGGCTTTATGCAACAGAAGCAGTATGGATTTATGCAACAGAAGACGTATGGGCATTATGCAACAGAAGAAGTATGGGCTTTATGCAACAGAAAAAGTATGAGCTTTATGCAACAGAAGAAGTATGGGCTTTATGCAACAGAAGATGTATGGGCTTTACGCAACAGAAGAAGTATGGGCTTTATGCAACAAAAGAAGTATGGGCATTATGCAACAGAAGAAGTATGGGCTTTATGCAACAGAAAAAGTATGAGCTTTATGCAACAGAAGAAGTATGGGCTTTATGCAACAGAAGATGTATGGGCTTTACGCAACAGAAGAAGTATGGGCTTTATGCAACAGAAGAAGTATGGGCATTATGCAACAGAAGAAGTATGGGCTTTATGCAGCAGAAGAAGTATGGGCATTACGCAACAGAAAAAGTATGAGCTTTATGCAACAGAAGAAGTATGGGCTTTATGCAACAGAAGAAGTATGGGCTTTATGCAACAGAAGAAGTATGGGCTTTATGCAACAGAAGCAGTATGGATTTATGCAACAGAAGAAGTATGGGCATTATGCAACAGAAGAAATATGGGCTTTATGCAACAGAAGAAGTATGGGCATTACGCAACAGAAAAAGTATGAGCTTTATGCAACAGAAGAAGTATGGGCTTTATGTAACAGAAGATGTATGGGCTTTATGCAACAGAAGAAGTATGGGCTTTATGCAAAAGAAGAAGTATGTGCTTTATGCAACAGAAGCAGTATTGGCTTCATGCAACAGAAGAAGTATGGGCTTTATGCAACAGAAGAAGTATGGGCTTTATGCAACAGAAGAAGTATGGGCTTTATGTAACAGAAGAAGTATGGAGTTTATGCTGCAGAAGAAGTATAGGCTTTATGCAACAGAAACAGTATGGGCTTTATGCAACAGAAGAAGTATGGGCTTTATGCAACAGAAAAAGTATGAGCTTTATGCAACAGAAGAAGTATGGGTTTAATGCAACAGAAGAATAATGGGCTTTATGCAACAGAAGATGTATGGGCTTTATGCAACAGAAGAAGTATGTGGTTTATGCAACAGAAGCAGTATTGGCTTTATGCAACAGAAGAACTATGGGCTTTATGCAACAGAAGAACGATGGGCTTTATGCAACAGAAGAAGTATGGGCTTTATGTAACAGAAGAAGTATGGAGTTTATGCAGCAGAAGAAGTATAGGCTTTATGCAACAGAAGAATTATGGGCTTTATGTAACAGAAGAAGTATGGAGTTTATGCAACAGAAGAAGTATAGGCTTTATGCAACAGAAGCAGTATGGGCTTTATGCAACAGAAGAAGTATGGGCATTACGCAACAGAAATAGTATGAGCTTTATGCAACAGAAGACGTATGGGCATTACACAACAGAAAAAGTATAGGCTTTATGCAACAGAAGAAGTGTGGGCTTTATGTAACAGAAGAAGTATGGAGTTTATGCAGCAGAAGAAGTATAGGCTTTATGCAACAGAAGAAGTTTGGGCTTTATGCAACAGAAACAGTATGGGCTTTATGCAACAGAAGCAGTATGGGCTTTATGCAACAGAAGAAGTATGGGCTTTATGCAACAGAAGAAGTATGGGCTTTATGCAACAGAAGAAGTATGGCGTTTATGCAGCAGAAGAAGTATGCGCATTATGCAACAGAAGAAGTATGGGCTTTATGCAACAGAAACAGTATGTACTTTATGCAACAGAAGAAGTATGGGCTTTATTCAACAGAAGAAGTATGGGCATTACGCAACAGAAAAAACATGAGCTTTATGCAACAGAAGAAGTATGGGCTTTATGCAACCGAAGAAGTATGGGCTTTATGCAACAGAAGAAGTATGGGCTTTATGTAACAGAAGAAGTATGGAGTTTATGCAGCAGAAGAAGTATAGGCTTTATGCAACAGAAGCAGTATGGGCTTTATGCAACAGAAGAAGTATGGGCATTACGCAACAGAAAAAGTATGAGCTTTATGCAACAGAAGAAGTATGGGCATTACGCAACAGAAAAAGTATGAGCTTTATGCAACAGAAGAAGTATGGGCTTTATGCAACAGAAACAGTATGGGCTTTATGCAACAGAAACAGTATGGGCTTTATGCAACAGAAACAGTATGGTCTTTATGCAACAGAAGAAGTATGGGCTTCATGCAACAGAAGAAGTATGGGCTTTATGTAACAGAAGAAGTATGGAGTTTATGCAGCAGAAGAAGTATAGGCTTTATGCAACAGAAACAGTATGGGCTTTATGCAACAGAAGCAGTATGGGCTTTATGCAACAGAAGAAGTATGGGCTTCATGCAAAAGAAGAAGAATGGGCTTTATGCAACAGAAAAAGTATGGGCTTTATAAACAGAAAAAGTATGGGCTTTATGCAACAGAAGAAGTATGGGCGTTATGCAAAAGAAGCAGTATGGACTTTAAGCAACAGAAGCAGTATGGGCTTTATGCAACAGAAGCAGTATGGGCTTTATGCAACTGAAGCAGTATGGGCTTTATGCAACAGAAGCAGTATGGGCTTTATGCAACAGAAGAAGTATGGGCTTTATGCAAAAGAAGCAGTAAGGGGAAAGCATTGGAAATACTTGCTGATTCAGACCCGTTTTCTTTTCACTTACAGAAATAGTGATTGCAAGCATTAGCCAGAGGCCCAGTCTTGCTTCTTTCATCATCACCATCATCATCATCATCGCCATCAATGCTTTATGCAACAGAAGAAGTATGGGCTTTACGCAACAGAAGCAGTATGGGTTTTATGCAACAGAAGAAGTATAGGCTTTATGCAACAGAAACAGTATGGGCTTAATGCAACAGAAGCAGTATGGGCTTTATGCAACAGAAGAAGTATGGGCTTTATGCAACAGAAAAAGTATGGGCTTTATAAACAGAAAAAGTATGGGCTTTATGCAACAGAAGAAGTATGGGCATTATGCAACAGAAGAAGTATGGGCTTTATGCAACAGAAGAAGTATGGGCTTTATGCAACAGAAGAAGTATGGGCTTTATGCAGCAGAAGAAGTATGGAGTTTAAGCAGCAGAAGAAGTATAGGCTTTATGCAACAGAAGCAGTATGGGCTTTATGCAACAGAAGCAGTATGGGCTTTATGCAACAGAAGAAGTATGGGCTTTATGCAACAGAAAAAGTATGGGCTTTATAAACAGAAAAAGTATGGGCTTTATGCAACAGAAGAAGTATGGGCTTTATGCAACAGAAGAAGTATGGGCATTATGTAACAGAAGAAGTATGGAGTTTATGCAGCAGAAGAAGTATAGGTTTTATGCAACAGAAGAAGTGTGGGCTTTATGTAACAGAAGAAGTATGGAGTTTATGCAGCAGAAGAAGTATAGGTTTTATGCAACAGAAACAGTATGATCTTTATGCAACAGAAGCAGTATGGGCTTTATGCAACAGAAGAAGTATGGGCTTTATGCAACAGAAGAAGTATGGGCTTTATGCAACAGAAGAAGTATGGGCTTTATGCAACAGAAGAAGTATGGGCTTTATGCAAAAGAAGAAGTAAGTGCTTTATGCAACAGAAGCAGTATTGGCTTCATGCAACAGAAGAAGTATGGGCTTTATGCAACAGAAGAAGTATGGGCTTAATGCAACAGAAGAAGTATGGGCTTTATGCAACAGAAGAAATATGGGCTTTATGTAACAGAAGAAGAATGGAGTTTATGCAGCAGAAGAAGTATAGGCTTTATGCAACAGAAACAGTATGGGCTTTATGCAACAGAAGAAGTATGGGCATTACGCAACAGAAAAAGTATGAGCTTTATGCAACAGAAGAAGTATGGGTTTAATGCAACAGAAGAATAATGGGCTTTATGCAACAGAAGATGTATGGGCTTTATGCAACAGAAGAAGTATGTGGTTTATGCAACAGAAGCAGTATTGGCTTTTTGCAACAGAAGAAGTATGGGCTTTATGCAACAGAAGAAGTATGGGCTTTATGCAACAGAAGAAGTATGGGCTTTATGTAACAGAAAAAGTATGGAGTTTATGCAGCAGAAGAAGTATAGGCTTTATGCAACAGAAGCAGTATGGGCTTTATGCAACAGAAGAAGTATGGGCACTACGCAACAGAAAAAGTATGGGCTTTATGCAACAGAAGAAGTATGGGCATTATGCAACAGAAGAAGTATGGGCTTTATGCAAAAGAAGAAGTATGGACATTACGCAACAGAAGAAGTATGAGCTTTAAGCAACAGAATAATTATGGGCTTTATGCAACAGAAGCAGTATGGATTTATGCAACAGAAGAAGTATGGGCATTATGTAACAGAAGAAGTATGGGCTTTATGCAACAGAAAAAGTATGAGCTTTATGCAACAGAAGAAGTATGGGCTTTATGCAACAGAAGATGTATGGGCTTTACGCAACAGAAGAAGTATGGGCTTTATGCAACAGAAGAAGTATGGGCATTATGCAACAGAAGAAGTATGGGCTTTATGCAACAGAAAAAGTATGAGCTTTATGCAACAGAAGAAGTATGGGCTTTATGCAACACAAGATGTATGGGCTTTACGCAACAGAAGAAGTATGGGCTTTATGCAACAGAAGAAGTATGGGCATTATGCAACAGAAGAAGTATGGGCTTTATGCAACAGAAGAAGTATGGGCATTACGCAACAGAAAAAGTATGAGCTTTATGCAACAGAAGAAGTATGGGCTTTATGCAACAGAATAAGTATGTGGTTTATGCAACAGAAGAAGTATGGGCTTTATGCAACAGAAGAAGTATGGGCTTTATGCAACAGAAGCAGTATGGATTTATGCAACAGAAGAAGTATGGGCATTATGCAACAGAAGAAATATGGGCTTTATGCAACAGAAGAAGTATGGGCATTACGCAACAGAAAAAGTATGAGCTTTATGCAACAGAAGAAGTATGGGCTTTATGTAACAGAAGATGTATGGGCTTTATGCAACAGAAGAAGTATGGGCTTTATGCAACAGAAGAAGTATGGAGTTTATGCTGCAGAAGAAGTATAGGCTTTATGCAACAGAAACAGTATGGGCTTTATGCAACAGAAAAAGTATGAGCTTTATGCAACAGAAGAAGTATGGGTTTAATGCAACAGAAGAATAATGGGCTTTATGCAACAGAAGATGTATGGGCTTTATGCAACAGAAGATTCTTCTGTTGCATAAAGCCCATACATCTTCTGTTGCATAAAGCCCATTATTCTTCTGTTGCATTAAACCCATACTTCTTCTGTTGCATAAAGCTCATACTTTTTCTGTTGCGTAATGCCCATACTTCTTCTGTTGCATAAAGCTCATACGTTTTCTGTTCCGTAATGCCCATACTTCTTCTGTTGCATAAAGCCCATACTGCTTCTGTTGCATAAAGCCTATACTTCTTCTGCTGCATAAACTCCATACTTCTTCTGTTACATAAAGCCCATACTTCTTCTGTTACATAAAGCCCATACTTCTTCTGTTGCATAAAGCCCATAGTTCTTCTGTTGCATAAAGCCCATAGTTCTTCTGTTGCATAAAGCCAAAACTGCTTCTGTTGCATAAACCACATACTTCTTCTGAGAAGAAGTATGTGGTTTATGCAACAGAAGCAGTTTTGGCTTTATGCAACAGAAGAACTATGGGCTTTATGCAACAGAAGAACTATGGGCTTTATGCAACAGAAGAAGTATGGGCTTTATGTAACAGAAGAAGTATGGGCTTTATGTAACAGAAGAAGTATGGAGTTTATGCAGCAGAAGAAGTATAGGCTTTATGCAACAGAAGCAGTATGGGCTTTATGCAACAGAAGAAGTATGGGCATTACGGAACAGAAAACGTATGAGCTTTATGCAACAGAAGAAGTATGGGCATTACGCAACAGAAAAAGTATGAGCTTTATGCAACAGAAGAAGTATGGGCTTTATGCAACAGAAACAGTATGGGCTTTATGCAACAGAAGCAGTATGGTCTTTATGCAACAGAAAAAGTATGGGCTTCATGCAACAGAAGAAGTATGGGCTTTAAGCAACAGAAAAAGTATGGGCTTTATAAACAGAAAAAGTATGGGCTTTATGCAACAGAAGAAGTATGGGCTTTATGCAACAGAAGAAGTATGGGCTTTATGCAGCAGAAGAAGTATGGAGTTTATGCAGCAGAAGAAGTATAGGCTTTATGCAACAGAAACAGTATGGGCTTTATGCAACAGAAGCAGTATGGGCATTATGCAACAGAAGAAGTATGGGCTTTATGCAACAGAAAAAGTATGGGCTTTATAAACAGAAAAAGTATGGGCTTTATGCAACAGAAGAAGTATGGGCTTTATGCAACAGAAGAAGTATGGGCATTATGTAACAGAAGAAGTATGGAGTTTATGCAGCAGAAGAAGTATAGGTTTTATGCAACAGAAGAAGTATGGGCATTATGTAACAGAAGAAGTATGGAGTTTATGCAGCAGAAGAAGTATAGGTTTTATGCAACAGAAACAGTATGGGCTTTATGCAACAGAAGCAGTATGGGCTTTATGCAACAGAAGAAGTATGGGCTTTATGCAACAGAAGAAGTATGGGCTTTATGCAACAGAAGAAGTATGGGCTTTATGCAACAGAAGAAGTATGGAGTTTATGCAGCAGAAGAAGTATAGGCTTTATGCAACAGAAGAAGTATGGGCTTTATGCAGCAGAAACAGTATGGACTTTATGCAACAGAAGAAGTATGGGCATTACGCAACAGAAAAAGTATGAGCTTTATGCAACAGAAGAAGTATGGGCTTAATGCAACAGAAGAATAATGGGCTTTATGCAACAGAAGATGTATGGGCTTTATGCAACAGAAGAAGTATGGGCTTTATGCAACAGAAGAAGTATGGGCTTTATGCAACAGAAGAAGTATGGAGTTTATGCAGCAGAAGAAGTATGGGCTTTATGTAACAGAAGAAGTATGGAGTTTATGCAGCAGAAGAAGTATAGGCTTTATGCAACAGAAACAGTATGGGCTTTATGCAACAGAAGAAGTATGGGCATTACGCAACAGAAAAAATATGAGCTTTATGCAACAGAAGAAGTATGGGCTTAATGCAACAGAAGAATAATGGGCTTTATGCAACAGAAGAAGTATGGGCTTTATGCAACAGAAGAATTATGGGCTTTATGTAACAGAAGAAGTATGGAGTTTATGCAGCAGAAGAAGTATAGGCTTTATGCAACAGAAGCAGTATGGGCATTATGCAACAGAAGAAGTATGGGCATTACGCAACAGAAAAAGTATGAGCTTTATGCAACAGAAGAAATATGGGCATTACTCAACAGAAAAAGTATGAGCTTTATGCAACAGAAGAAGTATGGGCATTAAGCAACAGAAAAAGTATGAGCTTTATGCAACAGAAGAAGTATGGGCTTTATGCAACAGAAGAAGTATGGGCTTTATGTAACAGAAGAAGTATGGGCTTCATGCAACAGAAGAAGTATGGGCTTTATAAACAGAAAAAGTATGGGCTTTATGCAACAGAAGAAGTATGTGCTTTATGCAACAGAAGCAGTATTGGCTTTATGCAACAGAAGAAGTATGGGCTTTATAAACAGAAAAAGTATGGGCTTTATGCAACAGAAGAAGTATGTGCTTTATGCAACAGAAGCAGTATTGGCTTTATGCAACAGAAGAAGTATGGGCTTTATGCAACAGAAGAAGTATGGGCTTTATGTACAGAAGAAGTATGGCGTTTATGCAGCAGAAGAAGTATAGGCTTTAAGCAACAGAAACAGTATGGGCTTTATGCAACAGAAGCAGTATGGGCTTTATGCAACAGAAGCAGTATGGGCTTTATGCAACAGAAGCAGTATGGGCTTTATGCAACAGAAGCAGTATGGGCTTTATGCAACAGAAGAAGTATGTGCTTTATGCAACAGAAGCAGTATTTACGTTATGCAACAGAAGAAGTATGGGCTTTATGCAACAGAAGAAGTATGGGCTTTGTGTAACAGAAGAAGTATGGGCTTTGTGTAACAGAAGAAGTATGGAGTTTATGCAGCAGAAGAAGTATAGGCTTTATGCAACAGAAACAGTATGGGCTTTATGCAACAGAAGCAGTATGGGCAACAGAAGAAGTATGGGCTTCATGCAACAGAAGAAGTATGGGCTTCATGCAACAGAAGAAGTATGGGCTTCATGCAACAGAAGAAGTATGGGCTTTATAAACAGAAAAAAGTATGGGCTTTATAAACAGAAAAAGTGTGGGCTATCCAAGCAATAAAAAAAAGCTGGATATTGTAGGAGATGCTACAACAGTGCAGCTATAATTACATGCCCATACTACAGGATAAAAAAGCCATTGCATGGGAACACACATGTAAATGGCCTAGTTTAAGGTGTCTAAGGCAGTGCCTAGCATGAGAGTGCTAATTGTAGGCAGAAACCTAGAATACATTACAGTGTTTTCTACAGGGACAACCTGTGCTTCAAGCTGTAGTCCTTAAGACTGCCACATGTCAGCATTTCATGTGTCAACTCATGTGGCATAACTTTTGCTTCATCTGAGTTCCAGTTGGCAGGCAGCCTTACAAAATATTCCCCCTATAAGAACATCTTATCAAGCCAGAATCAGAAAAATAGGTCAATAGCTAATTTTCTATGCCAGCATTAAGCTAATGTTCCAAAAATTGTTCTTGTGGGTCCATACCTTTAGGGAGAAACAACAGCCCTTCCCTGACCCATCTGCTATCCACCTCCCTGAGCACAAGCAGCTGTCTGTGGATAGTGTCTGTGGTTATTGTGGTTCGTGGTTTTGCAATTACTAACATCCATAAATAAAAAGCTGCAGCATCACCATACTCTACAGTATGTGGGCTTAAATGCTCATAAAAGTGCCCTGCTGCGCTTAGTCATTTGTGATACCTCATATACTGTAGCATTTTCAGTTTGATTCACAAAACACACATAAGACATATCTTGTTCTTGCCTTGTTTGGCGTCTGCTACTAAACCTGTATACTGGATCAGATTGCAGTATACTAAAAGGTTTACCTGACTGTACTTGGAAAGCTAGATGGAACAGGTGTAAGCAAACCATCTCCCTCAAGTTACTGAGAGTAAGGCAATGGCATTGTGCTTTATACCCTCCATGCTTACTGAAATGTATATATACAATAATAATCATTTATAGCTGTCAGTAGGTAGAGAACAGTTTTGTTGCTTTTGCCATCACCATGAAAAAGAAGTAGTTATATTTTTTATCCCTAAAGTGAAGTGGGGAAGAGGCAGGGAAAATGACGTCATGATGGGAGGGGGAAAGCCGGCTCCAAGGAAACCAGTGTGCGGATTGAGGCACTAGTGAATCAGTATTGTGTGCAGCACAGTGTGGAGAGAGACCTCATGTGTCCGGCAGCCTGAGAACTGATGCTGTGTGTGGGAAGCGTGGACTGAGCAGAGACAGGGCATTACTATAAGCCCCACAGCTGCTTGCCGGAACAAAGCAGCCTCTTGTACTGCTGCCAAGTAGCATCCCTGCTGCCTGCAAGACTGAGCCAAGGGGGACAGATTCTCCTGTCACACATACACACACTTTATTCATTCAGCCTGTCAAAAATCCTCTTTTTTTTTATTTCTGGGGCTGGAAAGAAGCTCGGGCTAAAGTTTGGCTATGGCTTTGATCATGGAACCAGTGAGTAAATGGACTCCGAGTCAAGTGGTGGACTGGATGAAGGGTAAGCCTCTGGGACGACTTGAAGCATTAACCAGTGTTGTGACAAAACAGCTGCCCTGTCATACGGTTGATGCTTGTGCCGGGGGACAAATCACTGTGATGATAATCATATGTGCAGTGGTTTGTGTTCTCTCCACCTCTTTCCAATCTAACAGGTGTAATGAAGACCTTTCTCTCTTGACTCTGTTTTGCAGCAGGGACCGAGATCTTGTCTGTGAGACTGGATGATATATATATATATATATATATATATATATGTGTGTGTGTGTAATATAGTATGAACTTGACATTTGCTGGGGAGCCTTGCCACTTGTGACAGTAGGAATGCCTACCCTACAGCCTTACATTTACTAATTTGTATTATTTCATTCGAAAGTATCTACTGTTCTAATGTAGTTCAACTACTACTCCCCAGGCAGCAATTGGACTCCCTCAAACAATGATTTAGCTCTCCCTTGGTGGGTTTAGCTGCTGCTCTTGCATCACATGCCCTTACCCAGAGCGATTACCTCCCATATGTACTAGCAAGCAATATCCACTAATATTTGGCAAGAGATCACTCGCAATGATCTTATACAGGGTGGGGACATTCTTGTAAAATACCAGGTTACGTATGTAGTTAACTTGCCTAGCCAATTAAAACTAAAACGTGTTAATGAAGACTTTGTCTGAGAATCAGTGAAATTCCGCCTGAAGGTTTAAATACGATGGGAATCCCTATGGGATTTCTCAGACTTCAACTGGAGAAGAGAAAAAATATCTGGGGCAGCAAAATCGTGCCACATCGATTAAGAGAAAGACTCCACGTTGAATCTAGGGGGGGATCTTCTTCCTGAGCAAGCCTGTGTTTTAATTCATTGATAAATGACTCCTATTTTCACATTTTTCTTTTATCTCAATGTTACTGTACAGAGCTACTTATCTCTTAGCGTAGGCAGAGGCGGCTGTGCCTAATTATTTGCCTACGACTGTTCTGTTAAGTAGGAGCCTGTATAATGTGCTTATGTGAGCTCTTTATTTCCCAAGCTTTGCTGGCTGGAACCTTTCGCCTACAGCTACTCCCCTTGTGCTCTGACATGATCCGCCTAATATGGCATCTAAAATTGTATCTTAAATGATATGAAAATGGCTTTTCCCTGTCGGAGCAAATACAGCTTGCTTCAGTAACATTTTAATTGCCAATTAACCTGCTATAATGACTGATGGAATGAAGTTCTATTTATTTGTTACAAGGGCAGAGCGTTCTGGTACTCATTGGGATTATGTTATACAAGACTATAGGAAAGACATTTTGTAATTGCTTTTTGTGGCCACGGCAGCTATAATACTGGGCGTGTGTCAGCTGTGGGGTTGGAGTAATATATATATATATATAGCACAATGAAGCACATTTGTGTCTAACCAGAATCAATGGGGCATTCCTGGCGTAGCAGGCAGCAGTCACATTACTGCTTATCCCCTTTCCCTTCTGTTTGGTTGGTTGCCTTTGATCGTTTAAAGAAAGCAGATTCCCCCCATAAAGCAATACATAATTTTTGCTTATAGACATTCTTAAATATAGACATTCTTAAATATCTACAATCGATCAGCGGCTTTTAAACAATTAAGAATCCTGGCGATGGCTTCATTTCTGGTAACCCACAGCAGCCAATCACAAGATGATGCCACGAAAAGTTTGAGCTTTGGTTTACTGCTCCTAATGCAAACACTACACCTTTTATTAAATTATCCTGTGGCAAAAGTCCAGGGAGAATTTGTTTAAAGTTGATATTTAAGTTTTGCTCTTTTTGGGCTGAGACATCCATGCCCCCTATAATGTATAACGTAGAACCTGACGCACATCTGTATTTTCTGTGCGAGTGCAGGTGTCGTGACTGCTTGTCGAGAACATTAAGGGGCCAATTCGCTAAATTTGAGTGAAGGGTTCGAATTAAAAAAACTTCGAATTTCGAAGTTTTTTTGGGCTACTTCAACCATCGAATGGGCTACTTCGACCTTCGACTACGAAAATCGAACGATTCGAACTAAAAATCGTTCGACTATTCGACCATTCGATAGTCGAAGTACTGTCTCTTTAAGAAAAACTTCGACCCCCTACTTCGGCAGCTAAAAGCTACCGAAGTCAATGTTAGCCTATGGGGAAGGTCCCCATAGGCTTGCCTGGGATTTTTTGATCGAAGGATTTTTCTTCGATCGTTGGATTAAAATCCTTCGAATCGTTCGATTCGAAGGATTTAATCGTTCGATCCAATGAAAAATCCTTCGATCGATCGATCGCAGGATTTGCGCTAAATCGTTCGTCTTCGATATTTGAAGTCGAACGATTTTAGTTCCTAGTCGAATATCGAGGGTTAATTAACCTTGATATTCGACCCATAGTGAATCGGCCCCTAAGTATAAGCTCACCCCATATCCAGGGATCTTATTCGCTGACTGGATATGGTGGGAGTGCAATTGCAATTGCATTTACTGCCAATATGTCACTCACACATGAAATTGGTGGTGTTCTCTCACTGAATACTGCCTCAAGCTTCTAGGTCCAATTGTCTTGGTACATTTTTTACATAGAAACCGCACAAGTCCTAGTGGATTACTTTTTGTTTTAGACGTGCAATATAAAACCTTCCGGTCATTGCATTAAGGTGATGTGGGTTTCTCTGATTTATGTATACACTGATAAACAGTGGCATTATGGTTGTTGAAAAAGTTGAATACGGGTATGGCACCTGTTATCCAGAATGCTCAGGACCTGGGGTTTTCTGTATTTTTCTGTAATTTGGGTCTTCATACCTAAAGTCTACTAGAAAATCATTTAAAAAATAAACCCAATAAGATAGATTTGCCTCCAATAACCATGATTACATTATAGTATGGCTCAAATACGGGTACTATTTTATTACAGAGCAAAGGGAAATCGTTTTTAAAAATGTGGATTATTTGGATATAGTGGAATCTGTGGGAGATGGCTTTCCTGTAATTTGGAGCTCCAGATAACGGATGACATTACTGTATATCTATGCAGATGGCCCACTTTTTAATATGACACATAACAAGGATTAATGCCAATCTAAATGTGGTTCCCATAACTATCATAACTAGCTATCAGTGCCAGGCATGGTGGCATATTGTAAAGGCCTTACTATGCCTTCAGGTCACTAATAGCAAACCTTTTTAACTTTTAGGGGCAGATTTATTAGGGATTTATTAGGGTTCGAATGGTAAATTCAAATTCGAATTTTAAATCACCATTCGAATGTGAGATTTATTACACTTCTAGAAGTTCTAGAACAGTTCTAATTTGAATATTCGCCACCAAAAACCTCTGCGTCTATTTACAATGGCAGAGGTCTGTTGAACCATTTGAAGGTGTTAATTGCCTTACTGACATTCGTGAATTTTTTTCGGAGGAAAACTGCATTCGAATTTGATTCAAATTTTCGGGTTGTTCGTATTCGATCGAATATTAGACCTTCGAGATTTTTTCATGAATGACCTCCCACATAACTTCGAAATTCGACCTTTGATAAATCTGCCCCTGCCCCTTAATGTCCGCAATGAGCATAACTCCTGTTAAAACAGAAATCAATCTGAGCTTGTACATCAGTCTTTGTTGCTGCACAAGGTATGTTGGCATTACATTATATACAGTATACAATCTTCTCTACTACTATAGTTGTTGAATAAATATAAACTTCTATTCATATATAAATATACAGTTTGTTTGGGGTCTGAGTCTTATCAAGAGCTTTAAGCTGGCCATGCATGCTTACATTTGGTTTGGCAGCTGCTTTTCTGTTTCCATACTGAATTGCACTTTGAAGAGTCCCTATGTCAAAATGTAAAAGTTTGATCCACCAATGCCCCTTACTAGTGAGCGGTTGTGCAGATTAGAATGTAATAGACTTTTTTGTCCCAAGTGAACAGCAATTATGTGACCATACCCACCATTACACAAATTGCCCAATATCCATCCATTAAGCTTTTTGGGCAGTCAATGCAGCTTGGCTAGTGTATGGCCAAGTATAGATAATGGAGAAGTGAACTGAGCCTGGGCTGTTTAAATTGTTTGGTGGTGTTTGGGCACACTTTAACTGAACGGTATGATGCTTAACAGAATGCAGAATCCTCCCTACCTTATATGGTAGATACTGGGTATAGCATAGGATAAGGGATAAGGTAACTTTCAAAGCAAATGGGACATTTTAAATAATGTTACTTAAAGTGGTGTCCAAAACAGCTACTGACTTCAATGGGTTGCTTGCCAATTAATAGAAAGTGTTGTCTGTTGCCCATAACAAGAGATTATCGCCCACCTCTGTGCCGAGCAAGAAGTTCACTGGGAAGCAAAGCAAAGTGAATGGCTGCCATTGTAATTTCTACGGGTGTCCAAGCCAACAACAAGGTGGCATCTGAAGCTTCATGCTTGTTTTAAGATTAAAAATCCTGGATTTGGAATTTGATACTTTCTATATAAGGTTTAAAAATCTAAGTATTGTTCTTGTATAATTATGTACAGTTATGGAATATGCTATCCAAAATGGTCAGGACCTGGGGTTCTCTGGATAAGGGGTCTTTCTGTAATTTAGATTTCTATACTTTAATGGGCAGATTTATCAAAGGTCCAATTTTAAATTTACTGTATGTGATTTTTTTTTACAATTGAATGTCTAATATTCCATTGAATAGTCCCGACCCAAAAATTTGAATCAAATTCGAATTGAATTTGAATCGTATGAATCGAGTTTTCCTCCGAAAAAAACAAAAAACAAACTCGAATGTCAGGAAGGCAATTAAACTTTTTCAAATGGTTCAGTGGACCTCTGCCATTGACTTGTAAATGAACTCAGCAGGTTTTAGGTGGCGAATATTTGAATTAGAACTGTTTCCATGGTAGAGGTGTGATAAATCTCACATTCGAATTTACATTCGAATTGGCGGATTGCAATTCGAATGTGTGAATTTTGACACCAAAAAGCAATTTGAAAATTCAAATATAAATTTACTATTTGACCCTAAATATAAATGTGCCATTTAATCTACTAAAAAAAATAATACAACATTTAACAAACCCAAATTTGGTGGCATTTCGCTTTGATGAAAAATTTGCGAATTTCCAGCGGAATTCGCAAAATGGTTAAAAATTAGCGAAACAGCATTTTGACGCCGGCATCCGTTTTTGACGCAGGCGAATTTATATATTAGCAGATATGATTATACATTAACTTCATGCCCATCTTTGTATAGATTATGCATACTAATGCGTACTGGCGACTTTTCGGTAGTGTTACTTTGACAAGAAATTCAAAGTGAAGATGCGCTAGTGTTCATTGCACTCAGGTTAATTTGCATACGGTGGGAAATTTAAAGTTGAATGGACATCTTTATGTTATATGTTGCAGCAAATACATTACATTTCTACTGTTAATTATACATTTCCAGGGAAGCTTAATAAAGACATTAGAGAAGTTATAATGCCCTACACATCAACACACTATATAATTAATGTTCCATATGTTAGAAAATGTATGAGGAAACCGGTTACTCAAAAAAATGTTATTAAGGTCTTTTACAGGCTATCACTCTGAAAAAAGGAAAAGATGCCAGCGTTTTTTTGAATTTGATGCTTTTTCCACTATGATGTAAGAAACAGAAGATTGAGGAAGATCTATGCACTTCAGTGCACTTCGCCTGGTCTGAGCTGGTGATGGCAAGTCTGGCGAAAGAGGAAACGTTCAGTAAAATACACATTGTAGTGGTTTAGCGGAGTAACGTCCATTCACCAGAGCGAAAATTCGCCTGCCGATAGAGTGTGAATGACTGCTAGTGTCTATCTCTTTTCGCTGGCACCATTAGTAAATCGGCGTTGTCCCTGCAGGCGGTAACGCTGGCGAATATTCGCCCTTTAGTAAGTTTGCCCCAAGAATCCTGTGAAAATGCCAGCATGAGTGCTGTAGACAGAGCATTGCAGCCCCTTTAATGTGATCTGACAAGAACACTGCAGACTTGCTAACTTGTATAGTTACTAGCTCAGTGTCTAACTTGCAATGCCAAACTATTGAAGGCGATGGGAACCAATAAAGATATAAATATATATATATAAACACACACACAAAGGGATTCAGTTTGCAATATAGTAATTTAAACAAAAAAAACAAATTTAGGGCATAATAAAAAAAATATGAGAGTTTGCTAAATGAATTACCTTCTATTTGTTGCTTTGATCTTTCTTCATAGGATTTGATATATTTTTTTTTAATTTTAAAACTGATTTCAAAATGAGTTTTTCTCTTCTAACACACCAATAAAGGAAATGCCAGGGTTACCATTGCAATGCAACTGTCAGTAGTTGTGAGAGCGCTGCTGTGCTGAATGTCAGCTACAGTCTCCACAATTAACATCCGCGTTGGAGGGGGCTTCAGTGGAAAATGTATTCTATTTTCTGTCCCACTATAAGTTCAATTGATTAAAGAGCGTTGTATGAATCGTGCAGAGATCTTGCTGTTGTTTCTACTGACGTCAGCAGCAGTTATACTGTCACTTACATCTAATGCGAGGGAAGCACTTTGATCAGCAAGCCCCCAATAGGATCCGATGCTACTATATATGTGCATAAACATTTTTAGTCCTCTTTTGTTCTTGGTCCCCATTAATTCTAACAAACCCCTTTGATCAGCATGTCAAATTGACTGCTAGTGGTTCTGTGTAGGTATATATTTAGCCCTTCTGTTTTTCTTCTTCTGGTCTTTTCTTCATTTTTTTTTATTTTTGGAAACCATATCTGTATCATGTTTCAGCCAATTATTGCCTTGTTTTCCATAGCCAATTTGAACAGATACCTTTTTGGATATAGTTACACCAGTTAAAACTCAAAGGGGCGTATGACGTATAGTGTGATATTCTGAGACAGTTTGCAATTTGTTTGCATTTATTATTTTTGTTTTTGATTTTTGAAATCATTTAGCTTTTTCTCCAAATGACTCTAGCAACTAGTGATGGGCGAATTTGTGGTGTTTTGCTTCGTATGAAAAATTTGCGAATTTCCAGCGAAATTCGCGAAATGGTGAAAAATTTGCGAAATGCGGTAGCATTAAAAAAAACGAATGCCGGCGACAAAAACGAGACGCCGGTGCCGCTTTGCAAATTCGCCAGCGGCGAATCACAGGATTTTGTCGTCTGGTGAATGAATTCGCCCATCACTACTAGCAACCATGCATTCATTTAAATCAGAGTGGAATATGAATAGGAGATGCCCTAAACAGAAAGATTATTAATAATAATAAATAATTAAAATAGGGAAAAACAACTCTTGACTCCCTAAATAAACGAGATCTCAAAGGTTCCACACGATGACTGACAACCGTCAGAGAATCAAACGTGTTTCTCGTAAGCGAAACGCGCGTTGGCGAGTCGCTCAATTCCTGAAATCCTTTTTTAAGATTTGTTTCCTGGTGCTTTATTGGGTTGGATCTAATTCCTATTGCTGCGGTCTCTTTTTATCTTAACCAATCTTCCTTCCTTTCCAAGGGGCCGGTGATTTGTGGCTTATTAGGGTCAACTTAGTCTCTACAAGATCAGGGCAAGTTAATATACCAAGGCCACAGTCTCGGTTACCCTGTCCTGCCTTCCTCTTTGTGGTGTCCCAGTCTTAGAAAACAACAGGCATTTAGTTTTGGGACAGCTCCACCTTCTTATGTTTCATTATATCTTCTCTCTTTTCTACTGACCATAGCGTTGGTTTTATTTTCACCCTAATGTGGTCATATTTTAATGTAACGAGATCTTTGTAATTAATTTAATCTCCAGCACTTATCATACAAATACTAGTATTTGATTAATTTAATATACTTTCCTTGGTCCTAATAATTCTCACTCAATTTAGTTTTTTTCACAATTAATTTCACTCCTTTGAGGAACTTTGTCATTTTATCTTTTTATCTTTTTTTGGTTTAGTTTAACCATGAATTGTTATTGAAGTTGAGAATGATAACTGACTAAACTACCCTATGGATATTATGCACTAATTGGCACTTTATAGAATTCATGAATTATCTTAAAACCAAGTAGTTGTACAATTAATTAATTAATTGATGAGGCATTTCCTGCACTTTAATCTATTTATTGAATTAACTTATTTAATCCTAAAAGATTTATTGTATGCTGGTTATTGATTAGGTTGTTACCCAGGGGGTACCTTTTTTTCTTTACAATTTTAATAATAATAATAAATGTTTAGCCCACATTTAATGGCTAGAAAGAAGCAAATATACGTAAAAATAACTATAAAGAAAATATAAGGCCAATTGAAAAGTTGCTTAGAATTAATGACTCTAAAACATAATAATAATATAACAAAAAATATAAAGGAAATGAAGCCCTTTAGGAAATGCTAGGCTGTTTATTTTAATCACCTCTTTAAATCAGTTTTGAGTCTTGCTCTACTGCATCAAAGAGAAAAACTTTCTAGAAGAGGCGATACATCTCTGTATTACATCGATATTAAGAACATTTCTATATCTATCTATAAAGGTGTAACTGTCTTGCAGTTTTATCCTTCCCAAGCTGTCCCTGCCGTCTGGGCTAGCTGGCCTATCAGCTCATCTCGTTTTGTGCCCTAGTACTAGATAAAACTGTCAGAAGGCACATTGGCAGCTCAGGAGACATGGTACAACCCATTAGTGGGCATGCCCACAGGGTCGGACTGGAGCCTTCGGAGCTCACTGGGGCTGCACAATGAAGGGCCACCCTGGCAGTCCCGGGGGGCCCCCTCCGTCTTCTAAATTCCCGACATGCACAGAAAATGCCGAAACGCGCTCATTCACGTAAAAGAGCAACAGCAGGCCAGCAACGGGGGGCCAGGTCTGGCGTCAACCGGCCCAATCCGACCATGCATTCCCATGAGGATGGGACTGTAAAAAGAAATCTCTTTAGCAGTTATAACTTCTTTCCATATGGCTTCTCATAGCATATGCAAAGACGTATTATAATTGCGTGCATGGGAATGAAACATAGTGTTTGAAAGGTTGCAGTTGTGTGACATTAGTATAGTGTGTTTTTGATCAGTGCTGTCCAACTGTTCTGTTTTATATTGTTTTATATCGTTTCATTTATGGAGTGAGATTAACTTGGATGGGCACACCAGTCTCCAGGCCCCCACCTGAACAGGCAAAACCTCTCAACTGTCCCGTTTTTCGTGGGACAGTCCCAATTTTGACAACTCAACCCGCAGTCCCAGCTTGTCTAAAATGTCCTGACTTTCTCTATGATCTCCTGCACAGCCAGAAAAAGATACACTGTTTCTAAATTAATTGGCTTTTGGCAGAGAGCCCAGAATATGTGGCAGGTGCACTTAGATACTTTTGTAACAATTTAAGATAAGCAAACGATCAATTGTAACAATTTAATATAAGCAGGTCGCTTGGGAAAACTGTGGCTTGCAGCTTAATGGGCAATTCACCTTCATTTGCAAAACTGTAATAAAACATAAAACCACAGAAATGTGTTCAAATTTTGTAAAATGAACATAGTAATTGGGGGTGTGGCCACAAAATGGGTGTGGTCAAAAACCAGTTTGCCCCTCTTTCTGGTTCCAAAATGTCGGGAGGTATGGAACTGGCTAGTGGCTCCGTTATGGCTTTGTTATTTTAGAAATATACGTAATGCTTAGAGGTACTTCAGCATCAAGTTTTCCTTTCTGTCTGTACTTAATCTAATTTTTAAGTGTGTCAGTTTAATGTGCACTATTTGACCCACTGTATTTTATAGACTGTAGCCTTTTAGACCTAACACAAATGGATTTGAAATTGCAAGAAGCCTGGGAATGAATATGAATAGCCGGCTCTGCGCTTGATGGCATTTTTATTGAAATCTTGTACTGAAAAACCGCCCACTCTTTCTTACGGCAAGACTTTCACAAGCACATTGAAAATGGCTTTGATGATAAATTGTGTTGCTAAGGCAGTAATTTACGTATGTCACATGCTCCGTTTTTAAAGTCCTTTTTTCATATTTAGGGGCAGATTTATCAAGGGTCGAAGTGAATTCGAGGGAATTTTCAAATAAAAAAAAAATCGAAATTCAGTAATTTTTTGGATACTTCAACCATCGAATAGGATACTACGACTTCGAATTTACTTCGACTTTGATTTGTAGTAAAAATTGTTTGACTATTCGACCATTCGATAACTGAAGTACTGTCTCTTTAAAAAACTTTGACTTCAATACTTCGCCAACTTAAACCTGCCGAAATGCTATGTTAGCCTATGGGGACCATATTTCTAAGTTATTTGTATTCAAAGGAAAATCGTTCGAATCGTACAATTCGAAGTACGATCCTACTACGATCGGAATACGATCGTACGATGCAAAAAATCCTACGAATTCTACTTCGAATTTCGTAGTATTCAATTCGATGGTCGAATTTCCACTTCGAAATTTGAACCTTTATAAATCTGCCTCTAAGTGTTATAATATCATATTTCTGCTCTGGCAAAATAATTTGTGTGTTTGATGTTTACTGTAAAACAAAAAAAAATCTTCCATTTGTGTTTGTTTTTACTATTGTTGTATGAGGTTAGTGTTATCTTTTGTTCGTAAAGTGAATTCACATATAGAGGCTTGGGTTGCTGTCTGGATTGCTTTTTCCTATCCAATTTAGCCAAACTCTCTTGCTAGGCTATTAGAGCAACCAGCATTCAGTTGCATTGTTTCAATGAGAATTAGACCCCTAATGAATGACAACATTCTTACCTACTCTAGAAACATACATGCCGGCTAAGGAACTGTGTATGGTAAGTAACAAGAAAGCTTCCTTCCTTTTATTTGTAGCTTCTCTTTATGGACAATGACACCATTTGTACTTTCAGGCCAATTAGAATTGTATTGTATTGATTGTAAGAATGCCATGCCAATCCACTCACCCTTGCAATGTCAGTCTTTTGGAATGTACTATAGAGAAATCCTTGCAGCATTGAGTAGGTAGAATCAAGCGCTACAAGAGTCATTTTGCCCCCTATGTCTTTGTAGAATAAATGAATCTGAGTAGCTAAAATTCTGAATGATCTGATTCTCTCCCAGTATTACAGTAAATGAGAGAATGAAAATAATCTTATGGAAATAGCTTTACCATGGGACTGTTCAGTGTTCCTTATATTCAACTGCTGGCATGGGGGAGGGGGGGTCAGCTCATTCACCTGCTGTTGGACTCTGCATTCCACTGCACTGACTCCAACAGAGTACAAATAAAACACAAATTGGGTTATTTAATAAAAGGTACAAAGAGTCCCCACTTTATAATCCATCTCCAGGATCTCATATGTTAGAATCCTGCTATAATCATTATTTGTCAAGCAAAGAAGACCAGCATTAGGGATTTTCTGCATTTTAATTGGTTGCTGTAGGTAAGTAGACCTATCAGCAGGTGGAATTTACCTAGTTTCTTTCTTTTGGTTACTACCCCTGTGCAAATTTTGCACCTTTTTATTGCATATGGGAAATGTTTCACTCAGTTCAGGTAACCTGTAGTTTCAATCAGATGTTTGCTTTAAAATGTCAAACTTATAAATGCAAATTTGCAGGTTGAACAGGGCCTGCAAGCCCTGTACAAACATTGCACCCAAATGGATGCTTGCATGGTCATTCATATGTAATCATGATTGTATAGAAAGAGAGATACAAATCCAGAGAATCAGAGAATATCCTCTACTGTATTTCTATCCAATAGTTATAGCAATTAATACTGTATATACAGTTGGATTCAAAATAATAGCAGTCTAACATCACTTACCTGATCAATCACTGTTTTTGGTAGAAATTATATTTACTAGTAGGTGTAGTAAAGTAATAGAAAACCAGCAGACCCAATAGTCATGGCATGCATACTGCTGATTCTGTGTAATTTAATCATAAATTGAGGCTTGTTCCAAATAATAGCAGTGTTCAAAATAATAATAGCTTGTTCCAAATAATTGCAGTGTGGAGTTCAATTAGTGAGGTCATTCAATCTGTGAAAAAACAGGCATCAATTAAGGCCCTTATTTAAGGAAGGAAGGCAGCAAATGTTGTGCATGCTGGTTATAGTGCATTTCTCTTTGAGTAAAATAGGTTGTTCCCGACATTGTTCAGAAGAACAGCATACTTTGATTAAAAAGTTGATTGGAGAGTGGAACACTTTTAAATAAGTGCAGAAAATGATAGGCTGCTCAGCTCAAATGATCTCATAGGCTTCAAAATGGCAACCAAACCTGAAAGACATGGAAAACTACCATTCAAATGGATAGAAGAATAGCCAAAATGGCAAAGACTCAGCCAATGATCAACTCCAGGAAAATCAAACAAGGTCTAAAGTTACCTGTGAGTAATCTTACTCCTATGTGAAGCCAAACTATCGGCAAGTAGCCCCTGCAAAGTCCAATTTTTGAAAAAATGATGGGCTGAAGAGGATACAATTTGCCAAAGAACACTTTGATTGGCTTAAAGGGAAGTGCAACATTTTATGGACTGATGAAAGCAAGGTTGTTCTTTTTGGGTCTAGGGGCAACCTAGGGGCATGTCAGACAACCCCCAAACACTGAATTCAAGTCTCAGTGTACACTGTGAAGACAGTGAAAAATGTTGGCACAAGCAATATGATATGGGGATTAGTGATGGGCGAATCTGTCCCATTTCGCTTTGCAGAAAAATTTGTGAAATGGCAAAAAAATCACAAAACACATTGAAGTCAATAGGCGTTGGGTTGGGTCCCCATGCAAAACATTTTCTGGTCCCTCTTTACTTGCAAATTTCCCCTAAACCCTATAGGCAGATGTATTGGCCAGTATAGGTAAGTTACATAAACTACAAGTTGTTTTTTTTTCATCTTAGGGCAAGGCCAGACGTGGCGTTTTTGCAGTGTTTTTACGTTGAGTTTTTACGTTGAGTTTTTAAAAATGAACAGCCAGGCGTAAATAAGCATAAACTGCACTACCACTGAAACTAATGGAAAATGCACTATGGCAATTCACACAGGGCGCTTGTAAGCTGAAATCCGCCACAGGACGCCAGTATTGGCGGTTTTTAGCAGAAACGCCAATACGTCAAGAAATTACCAAATCAATAAACTCTATGGGATCTGCACGTTTGAAACCACACTGTACGTAACTACGCAGCATATTTTAAATATGGCGTCCAAATTCAATGAGAACAATGAGAAGTGCATGTTGGGAAAATAATCGTACATGCTGAAAAACACATGAAAAACGCATGTTGACGGTCGCCTGTGGTTTCAGTAGCGTATTTACGCCTGCCTGTTAAAAACGCAACGTAAAAATGCTGCAAAAACGCCACGTCTGGCCTTACCCTTAGAATGCATCTCATGCATGCCAGTAATTACAATAAACACATTTTGGGAAGCAGGCTTGTGTGGATGCTGCAAGTATTTTGTGGAGATCCACTCCTGTAAGTGTTTTAAACTACACACTACGCATTGTCTACGCAGAGTATTTTAATATTTCTGCAATACGAGTTAGACCAGAGGGCTAATTTTTGTAAAGCATCTTAATTAATGTCAAATTTTGAACTTGGAGGCTTTTTCTAATGAACTATATACCATATCTTCTTTATAATTGTGGATTGTATTGTGTTTCGGTTCATTGTTGTTAATGCAACTCTGTTATACTCAATTCTGTTCTGTTAAGGGCATTGTATAGTTTATTCCTAATGCACATAACCTGTTTCATGAGCTTTACCTTCGCTTACATTGGAGGTCAACTAAATCCTAAATAAAACATGGGTTGGGTTGTTTTGAACTGATCACAGCATAGGGATGCTATAGAAATTACCATAGCAACCAGCCTCATAAAGAATGTTAGAGTTCTCCTTTGGTACCCCAACATACCTTCTGCATTCTAACATTGCAGCTCACCCAAGTCTTCTGGGGTGCACAGTAAATTAGGGTCTAACTATATTGTCAAAGGGCTGTTGGTGAAAAGTGGCACAGCAACCTTATGTTCTTGGATTACTAATACCGTTTATGTTTATTCAGGATTTTTAAGTATGTAGCTGCTAACAGACAGTGCATGTTCATCAAGTATTACAAGGGGAACATTTACTAAAGGGCAAAGTTATGATTCGCCAATTCGTAAATTTGCCGATTTACTAACAGGCGCAGGCGTCACTTCACTATCGAAGCAGATAGACGCTAGCGTTGCTTCGTACTCTAATGCCAGGCAAATTTGCCACTCACTGGCAAATGGACGTAACTCAGCAAATTCACTAAGATGCAGATTTTACTGAATGTTAACTCTTTCGCCAGACTTGCCTTCGCCAGCTCAGACCAGGTGAGGTGTCCTAGTTCCTCAAAAGTGCTTAAAATTTTTTTTTGGGTAACTGGGTTCCCCCATACATTTTCTAACATATGGACAATAAACTATACAGTGGGCTCATGTGTAGGGCATTATAACAACTCTATTTTCTTTATTAACGTTCCCTGGACTTGTGTAATTTAATGTATTTGCTGCAACATATACGTCCATTAAACTTTATAATTTCCCGGCGTATACAAATTAGCCTGAGTGAAGGCCTCTTACGAAGTTGCGCTAGGCATAATTGAACGCTAGCGCATCTTCGCTTTGATTGCCGACGTAACGCTAGCGAAAATTACATCAGGGTTTGGCGACCTGGATGCAACGATGCATTTTAGTAAATTAGCGTTGTTTGAGCAAATTTTCGTCTGGCGAAATGTATCGATGGTTGCGAAGCCATCGCTGGCGAATTTTTGCAGGTTAGTAAATTTCCTCCAAGTCTGTAAGATTGTTGGGCAGGTGGGAAAATCTTCATGCAAGACTTTGCTACACTGTATATTAATCCCTGTATTATAAATAAAACATATTTATTCATACACTGTTGCTTATATGTTTTTTGACAGCCTAACTGGTTGTGGGGTTTTTTTTCAATATTTTATTGTCCCAGTGAGCACGGTGCCTACAAAAACCCTTCAAGCTGGAATGGTTTTAATAATATATATTTTAACTGCTGTTCAGTACCATGGACAGGGGTCACGGCTGCAGAAGCTTTCTAAGCTGCCAGGTATTGTTCTTGTCATGCTGGTACTTTTGCTTTACACTAGAACATAATTTTACACATTCCTCCTCAGAGGAGGAATATGGCAGAATCACGACTTTTTTTAATAACATTTATTCATATACTTTGCTAGCCTAGATAGCATTTTATTAAGCACATCTTACTGTAGTCCGCACATTTAAACATTCTTCATCTGAAATGCAATAAAAGGTGCAAAGCTTGCTATTGGCATAATCCCCTATAGCAGCTAGACAGCAAGTAGTATTATATGATCACTTGCTTGCTATGGGTTACTGGACTTGGGTCTTTTATTAAACATGGGGTAAACACTTACAAGGCCACTATATTTAGATTTGTCTAATGTTTTTCTCTGAACCCTGAAGTATTATTTATTTGTAAGAATTCAGGGACATAAGGAGTTTGCGGAATTGGCCACATGCATTTGTTAATGATACTTGCAGCAAAAGGTACTTCAGTTTAATTGCAATGTCTGTTTTGAGTGAGCCTGCTGACACTCTGGAACTCCGGAACTACTACCACTTCCAAATGCGGGGGTAGCCCCAGGGTTTCCACAGCAGCCTGCATCAATCACTGCCACAAATAGGTAATGCTGCATTGGGGGTAAAAATGCAGATTTCATTTGGAGGTGCACTTTGAACCCTGCACTTGCAGTGAGAAAGTTACCTTTATACCCTCAGGCTGCATGATCTGATCGCTTTAGTTGCATGGTTAGCCAGAATACAATATAATATAAAAGGCTGGATGTATTAAAGGTTGATCCCCTATTGGATAGAAGAGTACTGGGGAGTTTGAAGTATGTATTTAGAAGGAGTAGGACTATCTCCAATGACGTATCCCCCAGCTTATATCAACCTAAAAATGGAGAAATGAAAACAAACAGAAATTGGTTAGCGCAGCAGGGTTCATTCAAATGTGGAAAGAATAGATGCAAAGTGTGTAAACACATATTAGTACAAAACTTTTTTGAGAGTATGATATCAGGAGAGAAATATCCCATAAAAAGCTATATAAATTGTGATTCGAGGGGCCTTGTTTATTTAGCGACATGTAGTTGTGGTATACAATACGTGGGTAGAACCTACCGGTCACTGAAAGAGAGAGTGAGAGAGCATTTAATACCCATAGATCTTGATAAAATTGAAGAAACAAATTTTTCGAATAAACGGACTTCCGCTATAAGTAAACACATTATGTGCAGACATGGGGGTGACTTCTCCCATGTTAAATTTCAAGGTATAGAACATGTCAAATTGGGACCACGTGGAGGTGATATTAAGAGAATAATTGATCAAAGAGAATTTTTTTGGATCTTTACCTTGAGAACTAGGCATCCACATGGTCTCAATAATGACTGGGAGGTAACATGCTTTTTTCAGCCTTAGGGGCATGTTTACTAACATTGGAGATAAATATCTGGAGAGATTTCTGGAGATGTTGCCCATGGCAACCAATCAGCAATTAGATTTAAACAGCCACAGCCAAGTTAGAAAACAAAAGCAAAGATCTGATTGGTTGCTATGGGCAACATCTCCAGAAATCTCTCCAGATATTTATCTCCAATGTTAGTAAACATGCCCCTTAATGTGAGTACTATAATATATGTATGTGTATATTGGATGCCTTATAGGTGAATGACATTATTGCCAAGCAAGTGTAAAAACCAACGTGTCCTTTTTATAATATTATATAATGATATATGCTAGCTGTAACCAATATGACTTGTAACAAACAGAGCTTATAGTGTCTGTTTATTTTATTTTATGTCTGAGATTTTTTTAATGAACACAGGTATATAAGGCACAGGATATCCTGTGACCTCACCTCTGATGAAGTGCCAGAAAGAGGCATGAAACGCGTCAGGTGATCCAACATGTCATAGAGTAGGAGTACATCTGTAATAGATGCCTGTTTGTTGTTTTATCTATACAAAATGAAGCCGGACAATAATTTTATCCTATGTGTGTGGATTGGTTCTCTCACCCACCAAAACCCTCTACATAGAATACAATATAATGCTATAATGCTATGTAATATATAAACAATGAACAGAAAAAGCCCTAACAAAATTGGTAGTGAAACATACAAGAAGAATATATTGTTATACTTATTCCTTGCTTAATGGAACAGAATAAGAATATTGTTGTTGTGTGTCATGGAGCAATTTCATGGGTGTTCATTTAAATCCTTCTGTTTCTAAATAACCAGTGTGAATTTCAGCAGATCACTGGTGCAATACAAATTACTATCTTTATTTATAGAGCACTGACACATTTAACGCAGCTCTTTACAGAGGTTTCCATCATGTACATTAGTCGCTGCCCCAGTGAAGCTTAAAGTCTAAGGTCCCATTCATGTTTGTTGTAGGGTCAATTACATGAAGAGCCAGTTAATACATCTTTATGTTTTTGGAGTGTGGAAGGAAACTGGGAGTGACCTTGCTTTGTCTTTGTCCCTGTCCACTTATGAGGATTAACAAGTTATGCATAGCTGTAATATAACTAAAACTTGTAAGATCCCTTTTAAACATTTTTGGTGTGTGGGAGAAAACTGGGTACCAGAAGGAAGCCCTTACAGACAGGTGGGAAACCTTGCAGAAGGTGCCCTTGTCGCACAGGTGTATAGTTCTTAGGGACCCCCAATAGAAGATATGTTTTGCTTTTTATCCCATTGAGTAAGCATTGGTATAGGCTTTATATGAGGGTAACTACACACTCACATCTTCATGCAGAATAGTGTTCACTACAGAGGAATATTAAGGGTAAACTTTATGGTATTTTATTATGTGTTTTTTTTTTTTTTTTAAATGGCCACCTATCAGACCAGTTTTGCTGGCCCTGTCCCCAGTGATATGTCTCGCTGGCAGTTTGCATTAGAGAAAGTTGCAGATGAGGGAAGGCTAATGTTGCCCTCTGAACTAGCAATGTTTTTGTAGAATCTTGGGGAAAAAAAACATAAAAATAATCATGGCCTCTGCTCTTAAAATTTCCATTAGCTAAATCCACAGGGGGAAAACATGATGGTAAAGAAGCACTTTGTTGATTTCTGAAATATGTGTTTAACCTGTACATAACAGTACTCAATCCCTAGTCCTGGGGAAAAAAACCTTTGCATGTGAATTCTTCTCTAAGCTGAATGCAGAAGGAGAAAAATATAACACACTTTATCCCCCTCCCTCCAATATGAGGTTAAACATGGCTTATTATGTGAATCGATCTATGTAAAATAATCTTTTTATTGTTCGAACTATAATTTTGTATGACTGACATCATGCTGCTTGTGTGTATACTTTTGATTGGCATTGTCTCAGTGATGACCTACTGTATACCCAGGATGTAAGGGTAGGAAATTGTCTGGAAACCATAAAAAAACAGGTATTCAAGCTTAATGCTTGTTTCCACCGAGTTCTGAATTTCCCTAATTAAGACACCTGTTGAGAACCTAGTCTAGATGCCAATGAAGTTCAGCTGAATTTAGGCAGTTTACTGAAAATTGCATTGAAATTAATATTTGCTTAAGGACCTGCAAGACCGTTTAAACATTCATATTGTCTGTGGTGAGTTACATTATGGTTTGTTAAAGGAATTATTCAGTATCAAAATAAAAACTCAGTAAATACTGTGCAAAATAAAAAATGTTTCTAATATAGTTAGGAATAGGAGTGACTGGATGTCTAACATAATAGCCACAACACTACTTCCTGCTTTTCAGCTCTCTTGTTTTCCACTGATTGGTTACCAGGCTGTAACCAATCAGAGACTTGGGGAGGCACATTGGTCATAACTGTTGCTTTTGAATCTGAGCTGAATGCTAAGAATTGCAAACTCAACAGTTATGTTCCATGTGCTCCCCTTCAAGTCGCTGACTAACTCAGAGTTAGAGAGCTGAAAAGCAGGAAGTAGTGTTCTGGCTATTATGTTAGATATCCAGTCACTCCAGCCTTTATACATTGCATTTTTGGCTAACTAACTATATCAGAAACATATTTTATTTTGCACAGCCAATCTATTTACACAGTTTTATTTTTACACAGAACTGTTCCTTTAATACATTTCATGGCGCAAATAAATACTTTTGATGTGAGTAAGAATGTGAAATTCCCAGCTGGAGGCATAAGAATAATCCAGTGCTGCTAAATTGTGGTTGATGCAATATATTGTATATGCCATGTGGTACAATCCTTTTCCAACAACCTTAAAAACCCTATAACTAATGACTATTTTTTTAAGCATGCACTAATTGTAATTATTATGACTAATGAAGTGTGGCTTGTTTGTTTTGCTAGGCAATGATGTTTAAGCCTGTGACTCAAGGCCATACACCCACATAGTTCACTTTTAACTAAAGAAAAACTACAATATTGCAATAGGCAGGTAAATGACCTCAGTGTTTAACATTCACCTTCTACAGTACTAATGAAAGAAATGATAAAAACACAGGGAAGCCTAATCAATATTGCAAGTGCAATTAGTTAGTGCAACCACCTGTAACATCCGCAATCTTCAGTGATTAGCATACTGCAGAACATGGTCATGTGTCGGTATGCATCTTCAAACTGCATTTGCTCTTTTTGGATGGTGGCAGTTGCAGTTCTCAATAGCAGGGCAATGATGCAATCGAAATCATTCCCTTCTCACGTGTAAAAGTCAAGTGAAGTGTTTTTGGGTTGCAGAATGTGTACCCCATTAGAGTGCACATGAAAGAAGGTTAATGGTGACACCTCTGTAATCCAGGTGTTTTTATAATGCGCTGTAGTACATCCATTATCCTAGACCGTTTGAGTAATTTCTAATGGGATCCTCGTTCTGGAAATGTAAAAGTGGACACTTCGGTGGCTGTGATGATGGGTGATATTTGCAAAGGCAGAGAAGCTCTTTGAACATTAAACCACATAAACTGATTAAATTGTCCCTTTTAGCACCGGCACTTACGGATTTTATGTCACATCTTGTGCCTATGAAACATCTGTTTAAGCAAATCTGCTCTTGCAATATGTTTTCTCAAGCAATTTCCTTCTCCCTGTGTTCTGCTGCTGATGTAGCAATGAAGCATCTACTGGGAGGATTTTCTTCAAAATAGCCATGATTCGTTAAGTGTTAGGAAAGCCAAGAGCTATTCTTTTAAAAACATTGATGTAGCTGAGTGATAGATACAGTGCATGCACTTTTGTGTTTACTTGCTTTGCTGTAAAACGACATCCAACACTTTTGCTTTGAAAACATCACAGATATTCAACTCAAGTTGTAAATGACTAAATTATAGAATATGAAAGTTTTGTTTTAATGTCAACTGCAAACTGACTAGAAGACAAAGCCAATGCAAGACTATTGTGTGATCTTATCTTTTATCATAGATAGTGTGTGCTTGGATATTAAAGAAGAATTCAACCCTAAAGTTAAAAAAACCCTACTCCCCTACCCTTCATAGACACCCTCCCTTCTCCCCCAGCCTAAGTGTTACCCTGGGCAAATGCCCCTAACTCTTTACATACCCCTCTGTGCAGATTCTGTCCAGCGGAGTTCATGGGAGCCATCTTTAGCGGCTTCGGTAATCTTCGGAATGAGGCCGGCGCTTCGGCAATTTTTGTGAGTTTCAGCACATGCGCAGTTGTTGTGAAACAGAAAATTGCTCCAACTGTGCATGCGCCGCCACGCCGGTCTCATTCCAAAGTTTTCCGAAGAGAAGAGGATGGCGCCCGTGAACTCTGATGCCTGAATCTGCAATGAGGGGTTAGTAAAACGTTAGGGGCATTTGCCGGAGTAACACTTTTGCTGGGAGGAGAAGGGATGGGGGATCTATGTAGGGTAGGGGGGTACAGGTTTTTTAACGTTAGGGTTGAATTCTCCTTTAAGGTGAGACGGAGGCAATCCTTATTTCAAGACTGTTATGTTTGACACCTATAGGCCCTTTGTATAAACACCACAAAGACCAAAGATTGGCTTTTCGTGATGATTAGTTGGGATGTTATATTGCTCGGTAAAGTAACAAGCCACAGATCTAGCTGAATTGAAAAAGGTACATGCTGTTACTGTAATAAGCATTTATCAACTCATCTGTGGGGGGAAGCCTGGTGTGATGGCTTGTGAAGGAACAGGCTTGAGAAATCCTCCAGTAACAGTGTGCACATAGTTACATAGTAAGATCAGGTTGAAAATAGACCAAAGTCCATCAAGTTCAACCCCTAAAGTTTGCAATGTGACTAGCAAAGTGTAGCCCCCATGGAAAAACAGGCTACAATTCTCAACAGGTAATGTAATCCGTTGCTCACTAAGGTTACCATCTCCTCCCAGACAATATTTTTTAGTTCACTGAATTACTGTAAGAATTAGGTTTGTTAGACAGGTGGCAATGTGGAGGCATAATGGTTAACATTTATACAAAACAGCATTGGGGTTCTAGGTTTGTAATCTGTCTGTGCTGGTAGGGATCTTAGATTGTAAGCTTCGCTAGGGAAGGAACTGATTATGATATAATGTGTATGTGTGTGTGCGTGTGTGTGGAAGATGTTATACTGTACTAGAATGTTGATGCATATTGTTTTTATAACATGTTTATGTACATATCCACATGAGCATTGGTCATTATCAAGTAGGGAGCTTTACCTGAATGAGCATACCCTAGCTCACATTAATGGGGGAAAAAGCCTTCAAATTTGTAAAATTTGCAGAGTTGTAGTGTTATATCACTTTCCAATATTAAAACATGGAGGTAATCCTTCAGAGTGAATGCTTTTGGATCTCTACACTGTGAACTCTAAACCTGAAATGTCTGTGTTTTCATGTCTTTTTCAAACATTTTATTGGGATATTTAGTGGTATGGATTTACATTTAGTGTTTTATTTAATGCTTTGAGGAATAGGCAATGAGATGCTCTGAAACATTAGCAATAACTTTAGTGTTTGTGAATGTTTATGTAAATCCTGTGCAGGATTTTTAGCTAATGAGCTTAGGTAATGGAGTCTGCAGAACCAACCAGGGGTTAGTTCAATAAGAGCATCACGTTTCAGTCTTTTTCCTCTCTTCCCTGCCCTGGGATGGATGTGCAGGCACAGTAGGGTGAAAAGCCTAACTTAGAAGCCAGGGGCTGAAGAGAAGGAGGAAGCAGATTACAACATGGTGCTCCTACTGAGGTACCCAGGATTGGTGCAGTTTTCAGTGAAGGGGAGCACCAGCAACAGGGTCTTAAGGTGGCCATACATGGGCCGATAAAAGCTGCCGTCAGACCGAGTATGTATGTATGTATGTATGGGGGCCCCCCGACAGGCTTCCCGGAAAAAACGTTCCAGATCAGATGGGACTAAAAATTCCGTCGGATCGCTGCCGCATCTGTTCGTTGATGCAGTCCCGCGATCCGACCGCCCGTAAAGCCACCGTTAGGATCCGATCGTTGGGCCCTCTCCGTGTATGGCCACCTTTAGGTAAGCAAGAATAATCAGTAAGGGTTGCCTAACATTTTGGTGCCAATCAGTGATTATACAATTCAGTTCAACTTAGAAATTCATACATTAATAAAATGAATGATCTCTTGTGTAATGGATTTTTTTCTCTCTCTCTTTTTTTATTTCTTCTGTTACTTCATTCTTTCTTTCATTCTTTCACCATGTTATGTGGAGAGTGTTAAAAGTCTCTCGTGGAATATACAGAACTATACTTAAAGTGGAACTCCGGCTTCCAAACCAAAAGCCCACAAAAAAAGCAAGAAGTCCACATTACACAGTAACCCCAAAAATTTCCACCACAGTTACCTGTTTCTTCAAAAAGTATGAATAAATGCCCTTTTTCTATGCTGAAATCCAGCTAAGAGTTATTGTCTTTCTGCATCATTTGAAATCCTGGCAGGGAAGAAGGGACTAAACACTGATGTTATAAATTGTAACAACTTCTCCACAGCTTATAGACAACATGCAGGAACTACATAACCCACAATGCATTGCACTGTAATGTTCCTTTCCTTATTGAAATCATGTGTGCAGGGAATTGTGGGGTTTGGAGGATGCAGGCAAAGGGCAGAAGTCTGTTGATACAAAGTAACAGTAGTCAGCCAGCTCAACAAAGTAGTCAGACAGATCAGCAGGAGAGCAGGGGGCTAGGCTAAGGGAACTGTCAGAAACCCTTAAAAATCATAAAAATGTATATTATATGTATATTATATCTGCATATTTTTTAATTGATGTATATTGCAAAGTTGCTTGAACATATGTTTACTTTTCAAAAAGCTCAAGTTATGTTTTTGTGTAGTTCACCTTTAAACATTGAGAACAGCTTTACATCTCAATATTTTTTGTTACTTAAAACAAGTTTTTAATGTAAACAAAAAACTATATCTGCTTCTCTACTGCTTAAATCATCAGAGTCGCTGGGAGACGAGAAGGAATTATTTAGCCATCCTTCTAGTAGTCTGAGGTTGTATATGTTAGTACAAGGGGGATATAGAATGCTTCACAAAACATTCAGCTAAAACATGCAAATAAGAACACAGATTCAAAGAAAAAAATGTCATTCTCCAAAATAAAAAAAAAATTGCCACCTTATCTGTCCAGAGCTTAAAAATCACAGAACATTAGGGAATAATATCGTTAGTAATACCCCACATGTCAAATTAGGCAAAAAGTTTGCCTGCTTGCCGTAAACCATAGCAACCATTACCATGTTGGTTATTAAGTAGGTGACCCAATAAATGCTGCAATCTGATTTGATTACTATAAGTGATTAGACAAGTTATGTATAGGCAGGGCCGAAGCCTTCTGCACAAGATTGCTGGGTTGCAGGCTAAGGTCTTCCTTCTGCTTTCCCGCCCACGGCCGTACTCTGATGGCTTTTGCCTTTGGCAGCCTCTATTTATAGGCGCCTGCCTGCCCTGCTCCCATTTTGTGATGTCAGAGATGCATGCATATTTAAATAGAGCAGGCAGTGCTGGCTAGGGAAGGGTTTGGGTTTGGAGGTCTTGGGTTTAGGTTGGGTATGGGTAGTACCACACATCACTAGACTAGACCTGTAACAAATGTTGCATCTTTTAGTGCATAACCCTAGAAAGCTTCCACTAGATCTAAAAACTCATTGCAACTGAGCAGTTGTGCAAATTTGTTGCTGGAAACATTCTGGGGCAGATTCACTAACTTCGAGTGAAGGATTCGAATGAAAAAAACTTCGAATTTCGAAGTTTTTTTTGGGTACTTCGACCATCGAATTGGTTAAATTCGTTCGAATTCGATCGAAATCGAACGAAATCGAACGATTCGAAGTAAAAATCGTTCGACTATTCGACCATTCGATAGTCGAAGTACTTTCCCTTTAAAAAAAAATTCGACCCCCTACTTCGGCAGATAAAACCTACCGAAGTCAATGTTAGCCTATGGGGAAGGTCCCCATAGGCTTGCTAAGCTTTTTTTGATCGAAGGATATTCATTCGATTGTTTGATTAAAATCCTTCGAATCGAATCGAACGAAAAATCCTTCGATCGTTCGATCGAACGTTTAGCGCTAAATCCTTCGACTTCGATATTCGAAGTCGAAGGATTTCAATTTGAGGGTCGAATTTCGAAGTATTTTTAACTTCGAAATTCGACCCTTAGTGAATCTGCCCCTCTGACTTTTTTTATTTGAAGTCTAAAATAGAATAAGGCTGAAAATGCTGTATTTTGTATACTAAATATAAACATGAACTTACTGCACCACAAGCCTAATCAAACAAATGATTTATGCTTTCAAAGTTGGCTACAGGGGGTCACCATCTTGTAACTTTGTTAAACATCTTTGCAAGACTAAGACTGTGCACATGCTCAGTGTGGTCTGGGCTGCTTAGGGATCGTCATAAACAAAGCTGCTTGAATTCTCCCCCTGCTGTTCATAAGTATGATTGTTTCCCTGCAGAGCAGTTAGGAACCTTCTGACAATTCCTATCCACAGCAGTAAATTAAGGAAGAATTTCACTGCATACAGTCAGGTTTCTTATAAAAATGGTACGCATTTTCTAATTAAAGTATATTGGAGATAGGTTTCTTTTTCATTAAAGAAAGTAAAAAATGTGATTTTATTTTTTTGCATTTACATGCGCTTTAACAGCTTTTCTGGCATTTCAATTTGTCACCATGCTTTATAGACCTCAAATTACCTTTTTGAAGTGTAGAAGGAAACTAAATGAACCATGGGGAAAGCATATACGGTAAACCTCATGATGATAGTGTTCTTGTTGCACCTGTAACCAAATAGAATATATAGTAAAGTATGACTTTGACGCTCCACAAATGGGAATTTAACATTAAAATCCAGACCTGCATTGTCAGGTAGTTCAAACCGCACCAATAATGCGTCACGTTCTGTGACTTGTATGTGGGTTTGTTTAAAGGTGTAAATCACTTCATACACATTTTCCTCTTTTATGCTAATGTTTTTTTGTCGTGACTGCATTCCAAATGTTTATTAGTGTACTTTATATCACAATATCCGGAACAAATGCCTGATGACTGACTTCATGCAGAGAATAATATATTACTGGAGAGACAGTAGGCATAAAAAAATTCTCCATTACAAAATTTTTAAAAGAATGGTATTAATAACATAAGAATGTTGCTTTCTTTTTTATTACATTAAAAATCCCTGCAATAATAGATTTCCTTTAAGAACTGTGGCAGTATCTAGTTAGCAGTTTTGCTGTAGTTTCACTGCCTGAAATAATTGCTTCCTCTGGGACCTGCTGTTCCATTTAAACCCATGTATTCCTCTACAGAAATAGCTCTACTGTTTTTTTTTAAATATATTTATTATAGGGGTGGGGACGTTGTTAAAAACAATAGCTAAACACCTAGCAAGGGGTAGAGCTTTTTTTCCTAATGCAAGTGCAAAATGAACACTTGCACTGGAATGCTAGTTGCACACACTTTGCTGAATAAGGTGCAAAGTAAAGGACTCACAGAAACAAGGGGGCTACAAAATTAACACCTGCCTTAAAGAGATTATAATTTAGCATGCTGCATTTAATCACATAATTTATTCCCATATAATGAATTGCACAGTAAGCACCTCTGTTGAGTGAAAGATTGGGAATTATGCTTCATTGTGGGTGAAAAAAAGTGACCTGTGTCTGTCTTTGTAACTGGTATTCTGTATATTTCCCAGGACTGTTTCAATAAAATATCAGGCTTAATGTGGAAACAAAGACCAGATGTGGAACCTGGGGGCCCCCTCAAAAATGTCTAGTGGAGTAGAATTAGTTTTTTTACCGCCCCTCCTTTGACAACCACTTTTAAATTGCTTTGAATTTAGGCATTTCAATAAAATCACTACAGAAAAAGGTTGTGTTGCATTAATCCCAGACATGCCAGCAAGATCATAACATTAGATCAGAAATCCCCAACCTTTTTAACAGTGAGCCACATTCAACTGTAAAAAAAAGTTGGAGAGCAACATAAGCATGCAAAAAGTTCCTGTGGTTGAAAAATAAGGGCTGTGATTGGCTATTGATAGCACCTAGAATAGCCTCCAGGAGGCTCTGATTGGCAGTGCACTTTATTCAACTGAAACTTGCCTTCAAGTTAGGAATTTAATAATTAAAGGGGATATAAAGGTAAAAAATAAAACCCTTTTTTACTTTCTTTAATGAAACATAAAGCTATCTCCAATATACTTTAATTAAAAAATGTCTATATTTTTATGAGAAACCTGACCTGTATGCAGTGAAAGTCTCCCTTCATTTACTTGCTTTGAATGCTGCAGATAGGAAACTTCAGATGCTCCCTACCTAACTGCTCTGCAGGGAAAGCATCAAGGGGGAGGGACTTCCCAGAACTCGAGCAGCTTTGCTTGTTTCCCTGTAGAACAGCTGGTGACCATGTAGAGATTCATATCTGCAGCAGTCAGAGCAATTAAATGAAGGGGGAATTTCACTGCATACAGTCAGGTACACATTTTTTAATTTAAGTATGTTGGGGATAGGTTTCTTTTTCAGTTAATAAAGTAAAAATTGTATTTTATTTTTGCCTTTACATCCTCTTTAATGTTTCCAACTCCAGCTGAAGGGACAAAGATCATATAGGGTTTGTTCCACTTGGGATGCCTTCCAGAGGACTGCAATGGATTTATGGGAAAGACTAAGTGCGATAGGATATAATACAGTAACCTTGAAAAGAGCATATGAACGTGCAGTACTTAGTGATCGTAGAGTGCTTTTGGAGGAGGCAGTAAAGCATAGATATCAACATAAACAGCCACAGATACAAGAGAGGTGAAAATACAAATAACAACACATATTTTGTGACAGATTATAGTAAAGAGGCTTTTACTATTAAAAGAATAGTCCTTAAACATTGGCATTTAATTAATTATAATCCTTTGTTAAATGTAGAAAAACCTAGGTTTACATATAGAAAGAATAGATCTATTGCAAGCCATATTTCTCCCAGCATGTTACCAGATACATCTGAACATAAAGCATCTAGTTGAATGTGTTATCTGGGTACATATCAATGTGTATCAAGCCTGTGGTTATATTAATGTATCTAAAAAATTTAAAGGTACAACTACTGGAAAAGAATATGATTGTAGAACATATATTAATTGTAAAACAACTTATGTAATATATCTAGCAACATGTATATGTGGATGCCAGTATGTAGGGAGGACCATGCGGAAAATAAAGGATAGGATTTTATAATACATGTATTGGTAGAAAAGTTGAATCATCCTCTATTGCTGAACATATTCTATCCATACATAATGGTAATGAGAGTTGTATATCTTTCCAAGGAATAGAGCATGTCAGTTTAGGAAAGAGAAAACGAGATCTAGAGAAATTAATAAATAAGAAGCATGGTGGATGTTTATCCTACAGACTGAAAAGCAGAGAGGCCTAAATAAAGATTGTGAAATTAAACATTATATACAGTAGGTAACCAATGAGAAAACAAATATCTATTACTGATGATATATGTTTATATATTATATACTATTGGTATGTACAGAAAGAAATTGCAATGATTGCATACTGTGTGTCAACATATATATATATATATATATATATATATACATATATATATATATATATATATATATATATCTTGTGTTGTTTTTAAAACATGTCTTTTAAATTATAGCAACATACATAGTAGTATAGAAATGAGGGAATATCCCTTTAAGGGCTAATAGAGAAAGTCTTGTTAGCAATTGCGTGCAGCTATAAAGTTTTATAGTAAGGACATCATGCACTGTTAATTTTTGAGAAATAAAGAAGCTTTAATTCATTTTCACAAGTCCGAATATTTTGTATACATGTTGGTGTGAGGAAGTTCTGTGGCCAGGGAACACAATACGGACATGTGATTGTCTTGAACCAATCAGCACAACACTGGTGAGAAAGTTGTATGCAAAGATCATGGAGCCAGATTTAAACAAATAAACTGGGATTCTATTTGGTGGATTTTTTTTCTGCAGCCACTAGTTCTGGAGAATTGGAAAAAGTTTGTATTAAACAATACAAAAACTATAAAATCCACATTAGAGTACATAACAACACAGTGCAATCTGCATATTCGGATTATTAATCATTCTTACTGCATCTGCTTCTATGGCAGATATTATTTTACTTGTGCTGTTTTGACAATTTATGATGATCCCTAAGCAGCCCAGACCACACTGAGCATGTGCATGGCCTTGGTCTTGAAAAAATGTATAACAAAGTTACAAGATGGTGACCCCCCGTAGCCAACTTTGAAAGCATAAATCATTTGTTTGATTAGGCTTGTGGTGCTGTAAGTTTATGCTTAGTATAGACAATACAGCATTTCTAGCATTATTAGTTTCCCTTGAAGTACCTGCCTTGAGACCACTGGGAGCAATTGCCAATGGGTTGGTGAGCAACATGTTGCCTGTGTGCCACTGGTTGGGGATCACTGCATTAAATGAAGATGAGCATTGCATTAGCTGCAGACATGACATTAAGATGTCTGCATTAATTGAGCACTGTGTTCGCTCTAGATATGCAAGCAAGGTGAGTGCACAGAACAGATTCAAAGCATTGCAATAACTCTAGACATGCTAGGAATGTCAACACATAAAATGGGTTCAGAGAGTATTGCAATAACTCTAGACATGCCTGCAAGTACACTATAAATAATTAGCATTGCATTAGCGCCAGTCATGCCAGTGAGATCACTACAAGAATGGACAATACATAATAAAAGGTGTTGCACTTTGTTAGCAAGTCACCTATTAAAAGGGTTGTTCATCTTTAAATGAACTTTTAGTATGATGTAGATAGTGATATTCTGAAATTTGCTAGCCTATGACTAAGTGCCCAGAAGGCACGAAACGCGTAAGGCCTCCCTCTGAGATGTTCCTTTTTGTATAAATAAAACTTTTTTTAAATTGCATCTATTTTTGAAATGAAGTCCAGTTTTTGTGCCAGTCTACCACTGAAATCTACAGTGATATTCTGAGACAATTTGCAATTGGTTTTCATTTTTTTTATTTGTGGCTTTTGAGTTATTCAGCTTTTTATTCAACAAGTGGCTAGGGTCCAAATTATCCTAGCAATAATGCATTGATTTAAATGGGAGACTGGAATATAAATAGAATTGGGCCTGAATAGAAAGATGAGTAATACAAATTAGCAATTACAATATATTTGTAGCCTTTCAGAGCAATTGTTGTTTTAACGGAGTCAATGACCCCCATTCGAAGGCTGGAGAGAGTCAGAAGAAGGCAATTAATTTTAAAAAAATGGAATTGCTTAGTGTAAAAATAAAAACTGGGTAAATAGATAGGCTGTGCAAAATAAAAAATGTTTCTAATATAGTTAGTTAGCCAAAAATGTAATGTATAAAGGCTGAAGTGACTGGATGTCTAACATAATAGCCAGAACACTACTTCCTGCTTTGCAGCTCTCTTGGTTTACACTGACTGGTTACCCTGGTTACCAGGCAGTAACCAATCAGAGACTTGAGGGGGGGGGGCACATGGGTCATATCTGTTGCTTTTGAATCTGAGCTGAATGCTGAGGATCAATTACAAACTCACTGAACTGAAATGTCCCATGTGGCCCCCCTTCAAGTCACTGACTAACTCAGAGTTAGAGAGCTGAAAAGCAGGAAGCTGTGTTCCGGCTATTATGTTACACATCCAGTCACTCCAGCCTTTATACATTACATTTTTGCCTAACTAACTATATTAGAAACATGATTTATTTTGCACAGCCTGTCTATTTACCTAGTTTTTATTTTCACACTGAACTGTTCCTTTAAGTCTGATTACTGTAGTAAAGAGATTCTGAGCATTCCATAAACTCTGGATATAACCCTATCATCACTCAAGAAAGCTAATAATGAGCACTATTAAACTATTGAATATGGCCCCTACCACCCATGACCACCGCCTCCGCCTTTGTATTTATTATCTGCCCTCCTTGTTCTTTGGCTCAGTGCCATCTCTCACACTTCTGTACCTAAGTGAATTCTAGTTTACTTTTTTACTTATTTTTGTTGAGCTCCTCCTGCATTCTTTCCCTTGCTTTGCTCTGCATGAGTTTGCCTCCCTCCTTTCGATGCAGAATATCTCTTATTCGTTTTATCCAATCACAAAAGATATTCAATTCTCTGCTTTAGAATAATGGCAACAGCCCAGAGCAGCAGCATAAAATGTGTTAACCCAAGTGTGCCTAAGCTGTTGTTGTTATTCTAAAGGAGAGCGCTGAATATATTTGTGATGGAAATGACAAACAGAGAGGAGATAAGGAAATATTCTGCATGGAATGGAGGGAGGCAAGTTCATGCAGGGCAAATCAAAGGGGAGAAACAAGAGGAGCACAGTAGGAAGTAGTTGTTCATTGAGTTCTGTCCGGTGGCTGGCAATGCAAGAAAAAAGAACTCCTACTGTGCATCCAGAAACAGGATTCAGATGTTCATGTACTTCATTTCTCACACTCTGTTTAACAATACAGCTACTATTGAAGCAGTGCTGGTAAAACATGACATCATGAAATTACTCACGTTTTTTTTTTTTTTTAAAAGAACCATCTAATTTCTAATTTAATTTTTTTAACACTCATGATCATGATTTGTGCCTAAAGGCTCAGATTTAATAGATTTACTGTTTATATTATTTTTGAGTTTGGTTTGTTTGCTGACCCTCTGCTTATTTCTTCCACTCTAGTATGTAACACAGACTCAGCCCTCAATAGGCAGCAGATAAAACTATCTGGCTTTTTAAGTAAAAGGCCATAATCAATTAAGTGAGAAAGCTTTCTCATGGTTTATCACGTGAAAACTCCCGGACTAAATTCAATTTGAGACAAAAAATCTTTAATTTGAATTTAGTTGCAGTTTTTTCCCCATAGACTTCAATAGAGTTTTCACATGATAAACCATGAGAAGTTTTTATGGATTGAATTGCATCTCAAATTGAATATTGTCCTTGAGTTTTCACGTGATAAACCTTTTTCTCACGGAAGTAAATCTGGTCCAAAGTTTTGAATCCATCCGTCCTTTCTGACCCGTGAGATACTTGCTCTTAAAGGGGACTCGTCACCCAAAAAAATTATTCAAAATCCTATTTTATCCCATTAGTCAAGCAAAATGAACTTTAATTACACTATATAAATTATTTGAATCTTGTTTCCTTCAGTCTGGGAATTCAAAATGATAGCAAGCAGGCAGGAGCCATTTTGTGGACACTATTTTTAAGGCAAGCCTTGCTTCATCTCAAAATCTTGTTTGTGCACCAGAATGGGGGACCTGATGTCCATTCCCATGCCCTGGCTACACATTTAAATGATAAAGAGGTATGTGAGGGTAATGTGAGGAGACTGGAGAGCAGTGACATCTAGGAAGTGTTGAATGGAAAGTGAAAGTAATTGTCTGCCCCGCCTCTATGCCCAGGGCATAAAGGAGGGGCAGACAATATTTGGTTGACAGCTGAGATTTTTAAATGCGTTTACAACTGCTATGAAAGCTTTAATAAAAAGTAGAAATTGGATTTCATGTTCAATTTAAAAAGGACTTTTATAATACAGATTTTTGTGTCTGGGTGACAGGTCCACTTTAAGGTGGCCATAGACGTTACAATTACGATCTTTCCTTTTAAAAGATCATTCGTTTCAACACACAAACGTGTAGAGCTGAATCGTCAGAGATAAAGTTAGAAATAATAGAATTTTAGCTGTATCTGAAGATTCAGCACTAACAGTGACTGATGTTGTTCAAAGGCGATCAATCAAAGGAGCCGACCGATATCCAAGTCATCTGCCAATATCAGTCGGCTCCACTATACATGCACCGAATATCATGTGAAAATTTGTTTTGTACAATATTATCGGTGTGTCTATGGCCACCTTTAGCCTGTCTATCTGAAGTTAAAGACAGATACAACTATTGAAACAATGACGGGTATACCAGGAAATGCATCTCTTTACAGGGTCTCTGGGGAAAAAACCCAGTTGGCCTAGCGGGCCATAACTTTCTGCCTGCCAGAAATTCTGGGTACTCCCTTTTAACCTTCATGCTTGCAAAGGGAGAATACAATGTATGCGGGGGTTGCCTTTGGGTGGACCCAGTATGGACACACCTTCTATCTGATCGCTATTTTAGCCACACCCATCATTGTCAACATTCATGACAATTCAGCGCTTTCAACTTTGAGGCAAAAGATTTGGACAGGTCCTACAACAGTATAACCTTAGATGCGAATGAAAGCAAAGCCCATCCAACATTGTTTATAACATTAAGTGGGAAAACCTTTCTTGGTGGTTAGAGAGAGATAAAAACTCTTTTTGCAACAAAAAGAGAAGCAACTTCATATTAATACCTTTAGTTTGTAGTAAACTGTTGGACAGGCACTTGTCTTGATTCTTTTGGCCATGTTGTGTATCTGCTTCAACAACATGTTTGTAGGTGTGGTAATATTATGTTTTTGTATATGTATGCTCTAACTCAAAGGGGTTATATTAATAGTTAATAATACACCCACTGGAAATGTATTTAATTGTAGAGCACTATCCAGACGACCGATCAGAATTAAGATGCCCCTAATTTATTTGTATATTTCATACATGGTGTATGTGTCTCACTTATCTTCCTTCTTTTTATAGCGGTGATCAAAACTATCTGATGCTTATATCTTAACATAACATAAACCTCAGGTGGTATGTTTGGGGTGACATAACCTCGGCAGTAGTGCAGAGCTGATTTTAGGCTTTCCTGAGCACAAAGCATCTGCATTCAATATGTCACTTGTACTTTGGAAAGCTATTTACAACTTTTAAATTAGTTTTTTCCACGCAATGCTTCAAGCTTCTAGTTTCTGCAATGAACAAATGAACTGCTAATCCATTTCTTCCTGACAATCTATAAAAAACAATTGATATATTTAATTAGACTTGTTCATCAAAGTCACTTCTAAGCATTGCATTCTTTTCACTGCCTGGCTATGTACATTTTCAGAGCTTAATTAGAAGTATGAGAGCATCTTCCTGCAAATTCAAACAAAATGTAGACAGTCCTATAGGTAAGAAACAGAAACAAGTGGTTATATATATATATATATATATATATATATATATATATATATATATATATAATCATAATATGTTCTGAATTGAGTTAAAGTTCAATCCTTATTTCTGCCCCATAAAAATCCTAATAAATATTTCCTATATTATATAAAAAAGAGTTATGGAAAATGATTTATCAAATAAGCAATAGTCATGTTAATAAGAAAGAAATGATCAACCATGCAATTGCACTACTTATAACCAATCTTGCCTTTCCAACTATTGACCTGTTCCTGAATTCAAATCCAGGAATGATTCATTTTTAATTCTTGTAGTTTAGCTATCTTTGCCAGAATATAATACCGGATTGTACTTGGGGAGGGGGTGGGGGGTTTGTTGAAGTAGTGATTGGATAGACAACCAAATACGTTTCTCTTTGGCATTTACTTGAGTTCAGTATTTGGCCAAATCTTTCATGAAGGATTTGGGATTCGGGGCATCCCTAATATCAAGAGTTGGATGGTTTGAGAGCGGCACTGCAGAAAGCATTACACATTTTGTAACAAATTTGCTACACCAATCTTTGCTGGTGACTTGTTTGGTATGAAAAATTAGCCAGGTGACAAACTCTGCTTCTCGGCCTAGAAATCTCCCGTCACATTCCCGTTTGGGTCTTATGTGACAAAATTATTTTCCTATGAGGTTGGACAGTGATTAGGCTAAAATGCACCAACCTCCATACTGCCTCAAACCCAGGTCTGGGTTTTCAATAATTTTATTGAGTTTTCCATAAACACAATAGAATATATTACGCAGATTGACTATGTCAAGATAACAAAAGAAAAGAATATACAATGCTGTATAACATGCCAAAGATACCAACAAATATCTATAAATATATACTCAAAAGCACACATTCCAAAGGAAAATAATTAACATAGTAAATAAAATAATGAAGTAAAGAAACAATAATAAAACAAACTTCATTTACTAATTTATGTAAAAAGAATTATCAACAAAAATGGCAGTATCAAGTATCCAAAATATTCATGAACTGATAAAGCCACCTTACATTTCAATATATCTAGATTTGTAGTAGTTCTAAGACTTTTTGACCAGGATCAATTAGTTTGAAAAAAAAAGAGACCAGTCATCCATGAATTTGCGCTTTAAATGTGGTTCAGCTGTTTTTGCCCATATTGCTTCTTGCCAACACAATTGATTTATCTGTGATAAAATATCTTTCATGGAGGGGGGAGATTCTAAAAGCCAATATAAGAGTAAAGTTTTTTTCGTAGCAGCAACAAAACGAAGCATTAAGTTGGCTGACACTTTAACATTGGCATTGCATTGATTTATCTTAGAGAAAGAAGGTGAGCCACTATTTAAGAGGACGTAAGCTGGAGCGAAATTAAAGCATATGTTCAACTTTGAACTAATGAAGATCGAAATCTTTTCATTTACCACAGTTCGATCTTTACCACACAACCATTATAATGCTCTTTTGACTCACTATTAAGCCAGTATTAAAGTAAAAAGGAAAGGCAACAATTATTGGGGGGGGTGCCAAATATTAGCCCTGTGATTGTGTTCACTTATGTGATAAGAGAGGCCTAGAAGAAAAAAACAACATTTCTTTAGCTGGTAATGCTGACTAAACTCCATTCTGACCTCTCTTTTTGATGCTTGCCATTTTTCTTCACAAAAGAAAATCAATACTTTTAGATTTACCTTCATGCTCTTAATACTGTAAAATAATCAATATGAGATGTATCCAGAAACAATGACTTTGATGTGCTAAGGTTAAAAAAACAGTCATTCTCTTAATTATCACTAGTAATGAGTTATTAAACGCATATCCACTAGAGAGAACATTATCCTTGTCATTTAATAGTTCATTGGGGAAAGCTCTGTGTCAGGGAAAGAGCAAAATGTATGTGAAATGGAATCAACCCAATACTGATAGCTGCTTCAGAAGGGACTATTTGTCAACTATGTACCTCTTAGACTTTGGGGAATATTTATTGAAGGATCAAGTGAGAGTTCTCTGATAAATATGCCCCTAAATAAATTAATTGAGATCTGTTAAATTTCCCTGTGGTGGGATTGCCACCAGTTTAGTTTTGACCCCAAACTGTTTCTGGTTTTCTAAGGCCTGTTCTGGGTTTGATTTTCTAAGGCCTGATCGGGGTTAGATTTCCTAAGGCCTGTTCGGGGTTTGGTTTTTCTATGGCCTGTTCGGGGTTTCATTTTCTAAGGACTATTCGGGTTTGATTTTCTAAGGCCTGTTCGGGGTTTGGTTTTCTAAGGCCTATTCGTGGTTTGGTTTTCTAGGGCCTGTTCAGGGTTTGGTTTTCTAGGGCCTTTTCGAGGTTTGGTTTTGTAAGGCCTGTTCGGGGTTTGATTTTGTAAGGCCTGTTCGGGGTTTGATTTTGTAAGGCCTGTTCAGGGTTTGGTTTTTCTAAACCTGTTCGGGGTTTGATTTTTAGCCTTGTGAAATCCAACAATAATCTGGCCACTAAATGAAACACTCACCTCAACATGGTTTAGATATTATCAAGTGCATTTTTTTGGCATTGTTACAGAAACAAATAAAACCAAATCAATTAACAATAAGACATTGTATTTCTTAATTATCACTGCTGTATTTCAGAGATTTCTGGATAACTGATTTCTGTATAATAGATGTTATACCTGTAATAAAAGTATTGGGCTTACTCATCAGACAGAATATAGATATAGAGTTGCCACCAAAGTGTTTCTGCATTGCCTCAACCCCTTCATATTACATTACATATTATTACATTTTATCGTTATTTGTAATTGTGATTGCTATTGAAAGTATTTGTATTATGCCTTTTCTATTTCTGCACTGCTGATTTTGACATTAAACAATGTAGAATAAGTATTCAATGCATTGTGAGAATCACATACCTTCCCCTACGTGTGGCAAACATTTTTTTTTACAAGATTTGGCAGGTAATCAAAGTTTTAACACATTTCAGGGAGTGTAAGAGCCATGTTTTTTGTAATATAACGAATGTGAAATTGCCCTTTCAGCTGTAAGTCACAGTTCTTCAGAGAGACTTGTTTATCTTAAACTTGTTACACTTGTATCTTTGCTTATCTTCTATTGTTACAAATGTATCTAAATGCAGATGCTAAGAATTCTTGTGTCTCTACCAAATGCATATAGTGAGGATCTGTGCCACTGCCACATAGAAAAAGTAAATATATAAACGGCTCTACTCAAAAAATAAATGGCAAATCAAAAACAAAATCCAATATTGAAGTCAAGTAGGATTCACTCACAGTTCACCCCAGTCCCAGGGCGCAGATCCAAAACAGCAGTTCAAAAGAGATGTGAGGACCTCCAATAATAAAGCAACAACTAATTAAAAAGTAATTAGGAAATTTTTATTAGGCCATAGAAACCTAACGCGTTTCGTGCCTATTAGGGCACTTACTCATAGGCTGGTCTCTACCAAAATGCCTCTTATTTGATTACGTTTTAGAAACTTTGATCTCCAGATGCAAGAAAAATATACAAACTTACTAAAACTTCATTAAATAAGAGGCTTTTTGGCAGAGAGCACAGAATACTCACCCCCTGCACAAAATTGTGACTGTCCCGCAGAAAACGGGACAGTCGGGAGGTATTGAATCGGAGCAGGGTTTGGAGGAGGTTTCTGCTATGAGCCAGAACCAGCAGTTACTTGGAACTTTATTTTCTTTTATTATGAAAAACATGTTAATATTTTCAAGTGGATGGTGGTGGTGTCTTTTTGGTTTAAGTTTACAAATATTTAAATGAAAACATGTATATTAGTCAACTGTAATTGAGATTGTTATTAAAGCAGGTTTCATAAAAATCTGTCAGTTACATAGGTCATCTTCTTCAAACACCTGTGCAATATTAAATGTAATGGTAAGTGTCAAATGCATTGTATTGCGTTCCTTTTATTAAAAAGAGATATATCTGTCCTGGCCATAGTTCATATTTTTTTAACAAGCATTGATACATTTGTGTGTTTCCCACTAAGGGCAGTAAATCATTGCTGATTAAATTATGTTCAGTCTCTCTACATGAAATATGTCATAATCCTGTAGTATTTCTGTGTTTAAGACAGATTTAATCATTTAAAACATTACTTTGGGATTTAACGATTTGTTTTCCTGTCTGGAGAAATTCATTCAAGCATCGAACAAATTGCTTCAATATTTTTTCCCAAGCATGTGATTTGTATTGGGGTTGCAAGTATTCCGTTGGGTTATAGTGCTGAACTTGGACTGTGTATTACCACCCTTTAGCATTGCTCATATTACTCTTTAAAACGCAAAACAGATTAAACTGCTGTGAGTCTTTCTGGACACCCCAGTTAAAGGGGTTGTTCACCTTTGAGAATATTTTGTTTGTTGTAGAGAGTGATATTCTGAGACAATTTGCAATTGGTTTTCATTTTTATTATTTGTGGTTTTTGAGTTATTTAGCTTTTTATTTAACAGCTCTTACGTTTGCAATTTCAGCAATCTGGTTGCCAGGGTCCAAATTATCCTAGCAACCATGCATTGATTTAAATAAGAGACTGGAATATGAATAAGAGAGGCCTGAATAGAAAGAAAATAACAAGTAACAATAACAATAAATTTGAAACCTTACAGAACATTTGTCTTTGATGGGGTCAGTGATCCACATTTGAAAGCTGGAAAGAGTCAGAAGGCAAATCATTAAAAAATATAAAAAATAAATAATGAAGACCTATTGAAAAGTTGCTCAGAATCGACCATTCTATAACACACTAAAAGTTAACTGAAAGGTGAACCACCCCTTTAAGTCTGGTAATCTAACTCTTTCTTGGCACACTCCCTTAGAATAGAGTCGCACTCCCTTTGACCTGATGCAAACTGTAGGAACCCTCAGCAGAAATTTGGGAATACCCAGGGGAACATTGATCTTACAGTGGAATGCCTCCACTAGTGATGTGCGGGTCCACTAAAACTCGACTCCCACCTCACCCTAACCCATTGCACTCCTTCATTAATATAAATGCTCCTGACCCACCCAGTTGTGATGTCACAGAAGGGGGTGGGGCACATCGGTGCAAGTACATAAGTGGAGCAGTAGAAGGTAGTGATGTGCAGGCCGGGCCACAAACCGGTATAGACTTCCACCCACCCCGCCCCTTTTGTGATGTCACTGCGGGGCTGGCACAGGTCTATAAATAGAGGGCAGCAGTGGGCCCGGGCCGGGTGCTGATTGGGAGGGGCGGGTTAGGGTTGGGTGTGGGTCTAGAAATTCTCGACCCACACATCACTAGTAAAAGGGGTACATGTAGGCTAAACTTCAGCCCACACCTGCCCATGGTCCGAAGACATTGTACACAATTCTGCCCCGAACCCGCCTGACCCACAGGGGCCACACATCACTAGCCTCCACATAATGGGCACAGAAGAATGCACCTCAGGGGGGGGTCCTACTATAAAGTCAAATAAACAGCAGTTATCTGGTAGCTAGGGTTCAAATTACCTTAGCAACCAGGATGTGGTTTGAATGAGAGACTGCTATATGAATTGGAGAGCACCTGAATAGGAAAATAAGTAACAATAAAAGTGTAGCCTCACAGAGCAATAATTTTTTTTAGCTGCTGGAGTCAGTGACTCCCACTTAAAAATTAGGAAGACTCAGAAGATGAAGGCAAATAGTTAAAAGATTATACAAAATAGAAAAGTTGCTTAGAAGAGAGATAAATAAAGGCACATGTCCCTTCCAAGGAGATCTTTTTACCCCAGGTAATATCTGCACCTTGTGACTGATGGGAGTCCTGCCATAGAAAGGTAGTCAGGGTTAGTTCCCATACAAATTCCCTTTAAAACACACATTTAGTCCTAGCGCTTTAGTCATGCAGCAGTTCTGTTGTCAGTATGTGCTCAGTTCTTGTATCACGATTACTCCTACAAGTGGGGGGAAAATGCCTGCCATCTGTGTTCCTACACAAGGTCGCTATCATTCTCATGCCAAACCACATTTAAAAATAGCTGCATTGCTAGGATCACTTGCATTAGAACTCTCACTGAAATATTGGATTTGCTTTTCTGCTGAGAAGACCAGGCTTTCTAATAGGAATCTCATTTCCTTATGTAATGCGGAGTTCATTGCCTGATGAGGCAGTGTGTAGCTTAGCAAAGTAACCATAGCAATACTATCGCAAGAAGTACTTCACATGAAGTATTGTTTCTTAAAAATGTTCTTACTTGGAAGAACACTGCAGTTTCAGGATTTTCGTTTAGTAGGTAGATCACACTCCAAGGAAAATGATGAAGGGATTCTATGAAATATTCATAGGGGACTGTGGCTTCTAGAAATGTTCACTCTGAATCTAAATGAACAGCATTTTTAAATTAAAATATTAAAGAGGGCCACACCGAAGATAGTGCCAATGTTCTGAGTATTAACAGCCTTTATCATTCCTGTGCAAGAGGTACCGTGAGACCTGCTCCTGTATATACAGTAGAACCCCGATTTTACGTTTTTCAAGGGACTGTGCATAAAAAACCCCATAAAAATCCAGGAAAATGTAAAATAAGGGAAAAGTGTTAAGGACACATAAATGTGTCAGAATTATTTCACATGCTTTCACTACATTCTTTTGTCTTTCAATCTCAATCTCCAACGTAAAATCCGGGAAAGTGTAAAATAAGGGTACCATAAAATCTGGGTTCTACTGTAGTCTTCTAAGTGAATATTTGTTCAAATGGAAGTACTTACCAGTAGATGTTGCTTTAGATACAAGAGGTTTCTGTGTACTGTAAGCAACAACTGACCATAATAATTGTTACTGCCCTATGACACCGACCAAAGTAGTCATGAAATGCATTAGGCTGTAGTGATGGGCGAATTTATTCGCCAGGTGTGAATTTGCGGCGAATTCCCGTGATTCGCAGCCGGCGAATAAATTCGCAAAACCACAGCGAAAATTTGCCGGCGTAAAAAAAAATGGGTGCCGGCATCCATTTTTTTGGACGCCGGCACAATTTCGCCAAAAAACGTTCAAAAGAACTGGCGCCAATGTTAAAAACAGACGCCAGCGCAAAAAAAGAGCCGCCGGCGCTGTTTCGCGAATTTTTCGGCGAAGCGAAACACCCCAAATTCGCTCATCACTATTAGGATGTTTTCTTGCTTAGCAACAGTTATAAATTGTGCCAAAATGGGCATGAGGGTTTGATTGCTAGAAAACAAGCAGCTCTTTTATACTGTTGATTGGTACTCAAGGTTGAACAGTATTATGCCTCATATACAATCCATTATTGAACATTATTGATAATGGGGTTGAAGACTGATGGGAGGACATCATCCCATAAGGAAAGGCAGAGGAGTTGCAGATCACAGGTTGATCAAATGCTCTGTAAGGCTTCACTTTTCAGTTAACTTTTAGTATGTCATAGACAGGCTCGGATTTGTGGAGAGGCCACCAAGGCCCGGGTCTAGGGTGGCAGAATTTTAGGGAGTGGCATGCTGCCCAACCACACCCACATTGGTTCAGAAACACTGGGGATGAGACATGATCGTTTTTAAAATTTCCCGTGCACCAATCTCCATTGCTCCAGTCCCAATGATGAAAATTTGAGTGAATAAAAGGGAGGGTATGGGGGTGACGAATGACAACGGGGCCTACTGGTGCCCTCTGTGTAAATCCAGCCCTGGTCATAGAATGGCCTATTCTAAGCAACTTTTCAATTAGTCTTCAATATTTATTTTTTATATTTTTTTTCTTCTGACTCTTCAAATGGGGGTCACTGACCCCACTGAAAAAACAAATGCTCTGTAAGGCTACACATTTATTGCTATTGCTACTTTTTATTACTCATCTATCATTCTATTCAGGCCTCCCCAATACATATTCCAGTCTCTTATTCAAATCAATGCATGGTTGCTAGAGTAAAGTTGTCCCTAGCAACCAGATTGCTGAAACCGCAAACTGGAGAGCTGCTGAATAACTCAAGAACCACAAATAATGAAAACCGATTGCAAATTGTCTCAGAATATCAATCTCTTCATCATATTAAAAGTTAATTTAAAGGAGAAGGAATAGCATTTAACATTTGGGGTGCCAAAATTTAGGTACCCCCAAGTGCCTACTTTTATTTACCCGAAACCCCGGGCTAGTGCTACTATAAGGAGAAAACTGCACTGGCCCGGGGTTCCTCTAGCGACCACCGCGGATCGATCCTCTTCATGCTTCTGAGGGTCTTTACGTGGCTGCACATGCTCATTAGAGCGAAAAGCCGAACTTTAACGAAAAAATTGGTTATTTTGCTCTACTGCTCATGTGTCTGTCCCGGGAAACGCAGAAGCAGGAAGAGGATGGCTCCATGATGCTTGCTAGAAGAACCCCAAGGCCGGTGCGGTTTTCTGCTGATCGGAGCACTGGCCTGTGGTGTCAGGTAAGTAAAAGTAGTCACTTGGGGGTGCCTAACTTTAGGCAACCCAAGTGTAAAATCATATTCATTGTCCTTTAAAGGTGAACAGACCCTTTTAGCCAAGAGGTGATCTATGTATTGCCATCTTTATTTTAATCAGCTATCATTTCTCATAGTAAAGATATGGGACCTATTATCCAGAATGCTTGGGACCTGGGATCTTTCCTTACTTTAGATCTCCATACCTTAAGTCTACAAAAAATTATTTAAACATGAAATAAACCCAATCGGATTGTTTTGCCTCCATTAATCATTTATTATATCTTAGTTGTGATCAAGTACAGGGTACGCTTTTATTATTACAGAGAAAAATGAAAACCATTTTTAAAAATCTGAATTGTTTGATTTAAAATTGAGTCAGTGGGAGATGGCCTTCTTTTAATTTGGAGCATTCTGGATACCTGGTTTCCGAATAACTGATCCTATATCTGTAGTGGAGATGGAAAATGGAGCCTTTTCCATACCTCTTTGCATTCTATTGTAAGATAGTAAGGACCATTTGTGAACAAAACTGTAATGTGCAAAGTCGATTTTTCTTAAGATATTGCAGTGGTTTTTCCCATAAATTCCAGCATAATTGCAGCCATGCTTCAAGTTGTGGCCAATGCATCAAAACACTATGAATTGTGCTTGTGTTTTGACACAAATCGTTTGCATGTTGCAGAATGTTTTCAGAGGGGGGTTGCGTCGCTTCCAGAGTGTGGGTTCAAACTGCAGTTTGCATCTGATTTAATGGATGTGAGTCTTGTAGGTCTATTGATGCAACCAGATATGAGAACAATGAAGCTACTGCTAGATCCAGGGTGGTGGTAGCAAGCTTCACCAGGGTCAGTAGATACATCAGAATATTACAAGTAAAAACAGACCAGCGCCTCTGGCAATGGGGAAAACAAACAACAAAAACCAAAAGCAAAAGATAGTGTAGTATTTTCAAAGTAATCCCAGTGGACACCTTGGGGCACATTTACTAAGCTCAAGTGAAGGAATCGAAGTAAAAAAACTTTGAATTTCAAAGGTTTTTTTTGGGTACTTCGACCATCGAATAGGCTACTTCGACCGTCGACTTTGAATCTAGCGATTCAAACTAAAAATCGTTGGACTATTCGACCATTCGATAGTCGAAGTACTGTCTCTTTAAAAAAAACTTTGACTACCTAATTCGGCACTTTAAACCTACCGAGTATCAATGTTAGCCTATGGGGACCTTCCCCATAAGCTTTCTAAGCTTTTTTTGATAGAAGGAAAATCCTTCGATCAATGGATTTAATTGTTCTATAGAACGATTCTTCCTTTGGTTGTTTGATCGAAGTATTTGCAGTAAATCCTTCGACTTCGATATTCGAAGTCGAAGGATTTTACTTGGATGGCCGATTATCGAGGGTTAATTAACCCTCGATATTCGACCCTTAGTAAATGTGCCCCCTTGTGTTGAAGTAGGGAAACAGTGATATATTATTTACCCTTTAAATGTTATAATACATCAGAGCATGCAGGACAGACGCATTGGCAACAGTCTGGTAGTGTAAGTACATTAATACAGCCAATATGCACTCTCTATTGCGTTCAACCCCTGTGTTAAAGTTTGTACATGATCAATTTAGTCACCTAGAACTGGTGGTTCCCTTTAGCACCAATGGGGCCTCAGAAAAGTAATACTGTATTACTGGTCCTGGATTAACTTTCTGTTCCACAGTTGTTGATTCTGATTATTAGGTCTCTCTTTCCTTAGCAGTAAACAATGTACTTAACTCTGCAAATAATAATGATACAAATTTTACATAGATATTTTTTTTACATTATTTTTGTTTGTAATTGCTAAAATGTTACTGCTATTAAAGCAGAATTCAGCTCTGTAATTTGCAAGTCTGTAATTAATGCGATTTTGGATGTCTGAATGGCATGTGAGTCACAGAAAGAAATTAGGGAATGAGACATGGGAACTGGAAGCAGAGATAAACAATACACATCTACTTTAAAGTTGATGGACAGGGAAAACAATTATGTCCTGAAAAAGCATATAACTGAACGTGGGTCTGAATAACCCAATATCAACATGGATCTCCATCCTTTATGTCTACTTACGGTAAATATCATTTAAACATAAACCCAATAAAATTGTAGGATTGTTTTGCCTCCAAAAAGGATTAATTATAGCTTACTAAGAATTGAGTACAGGTATCAGGAAACCCGTTATCCAGAAAGTTCCGAATTACAGAAAGGCCATCTCCCATGGACTCCATTATAATCAAATAATCCACATTTTAAAAATGATTTTCTTTTTATTTACAATAATAAAACAGTAGCTTGTACTTGATCCAAACTAAGATATATGTAATCCTTATTGGAAGTAGAATGAGCCAATTGGGTTTATTTAATGTTTACATGATTTTCTAGTAGTCTTAAGGTGTGAAGATCCAAATTACAGAAAGACCCATTATCCAGAAAGCCCCTGGTCCTGAGCATTCTGGATAGTAGGTCCCATACCTGTACTAGGTAGAATTATTTGTTTTAAATGGAGTCTATTGGACATGTCCTTCCAGTAATTCTTATTTGGTGGTGGGAGATTGGGAAAAATACTGTGTGGTCTAATTTTCCCATTCCTGTGTTTTCCAACAGAGGAGGTAACTAGGGCATGGGAAAAAAGCCTCTTGACCAATGCACATATGGGGGCACATTTACTTAGCTCGAGTGAAGGATTAGAAGGAAAAATACTTTGAATTTCAAAGTATTTTTTTTTGGCAACTTCGACCTCGACTTCGAATCGAACTAAAAATCGACTATTCGATAGTCAAAGTACTGTCTCTTTGACCACCTACAACCTACCGAGCACCAATGTTAGCCTATGGGGAAGGTCCCCATAGGCTTTCCTAGCAATTTCTGATCGAAGGAAAATTATTCGATCGATGGATTACAATCCTTCGAATCGTTCAATGCGAAGGATTTAATCATTCGATCAAACGATTTTTCCTTCAATCGTTCGACCCGAACGAATTGCTGTAAATCCTTCGACTTCGATATTCAAAGTCGAAGGATTTAACTTTGACCCATAGTACATGTGTCCCATTATGTCTCTTGATGTTTGATGTTTGGTGGCTGAATAAAAGGGGATAATCCCCGACTGCACTAATCGGTGTGTGTGCGGATCCATTTTCTTTCTCCCATTATGTCTCAGCATTGTGTGCTGGGGTGGTAATGTTATACCAGGGGTGTGATTTCTTGACAACCCGTGGTCTAAGTGGATATCTGAAAATGCAACTCCCAACTGCTGCTGTTTCAGCAGGATAATGTTCTGTTCCATAAGATTATTTAGGAATCTTCCTTAAATATGACCTTTCATTTCAAGGCAGCAACCTTCAAGTTCATTAGATCTAAATCGAACTAAATGTCTGTGGGATGAGGTGGAACACTTCTCTTTAACACCTCAAGGTATGCTGTTGTCTGTTCACATTTTAGGTAATCTGTGCACTTCCTGTAGGTTTATAAAGGATGCAGAGGTAATAACGGTGGCCTCATTCTTGAAGGCTTTATGAAAATTAAAGGAGAACTAAACCCTAAAAATTATTTTGACTAAAAATGCCATATTTTACATACTGAACTTATTGCACCAGCATAACGTTTCAGCTTGTCAATAGCAGCAATGATCCAGGACTTCAAACTTGTCACATGGAGTCACCATTTTGGAAAGTGTCTGTGACACTCACATGCTCAGTGGGCTCTGAGCAGCTGTTGAGAAGCTAAGCTTAGGGGTTGTCACTAATTATCAAGCAGAAAATGAAGTTGGTTCGTAATATACATTGATGCTACAGGGCTGATTATTAAATTCTGATGCTAGTCGCACTGGTTTCTGTGCTGCCATGTAGTAATTATTTTTTTTGATGACTAATCAGCCTTATATTGTGACATTTCTATTCTATGTGTACTGTATATTGTGAGTGGATCCCTAAGCTCTGTAAGTGACAGCAGCACAGAGCATGTGCAGTGAATCAGCAGAAACAAAGATGGGGAGCTACAGGGGCATCTTTGGAGACACAGATAAAGAGCCTGTGGTTGCCTTGGGCTGGTACAGAAGCACAAAACATAATGTGCAACATTTCTGGCCTACTTCTTTAGTCAAGCGTTACTTCTCCTTTAAGTTGAGGAGAGACAATTTAACATGCTTGTATGTATTATTTCCAAAAAACAAATCACTCTGTACTCACATAAGTGCACACAAAAAGTTCCCAGCAACGAAGAAGACTGTGCTGTTGGCATCTTAGGTTTACCGGTTACACAATTCAGTAGGTTTGTGATGTTATTTAGTGCCCTGATATCAAGGAGATCAACTTTGCTTTCAGTGAAGTGTGTCTGACAACTGCCTTATTACCTGTATTAATTCTTCCTATTTTCCTCTTCCCCTTCGCTATCCATAGGTCTGGATGATTGTCTGCAACAGTACATAAAGAACTTTGAGCGAGAAAAGATTGCAGGGGACCAGTTGTTGCGCATTACACATCAAGAGCTTGAAGAATTAGGAGTCACACGGATTGGACACCAGGAACTTATTTTGGAAGCTGTAGATTTACTTTGTGCACTGGTAAATACCACACACAAATATATTATTAACTTTAAATACATTTGTAGTTGAGTTTAAAGTACAGCATGGTTAGCCTCAGCTATGGCATGTTTGTACATTTAAATTCTTAGCTAAACCCCATGCTGTATTTGATTAAATATCAATATTGTATATATATATATGTTGTGATGTTTGGGGGATCACAGCGGGGTTTTTTCACCAAACATGCAGGCCACTCCACGTTAAGGGAAACATTTACTTTATTTTCTTCAGTTCAAATAAATCTCTCACAGACAAGCAATGGCATAAAAATCAAAACAGCTTCAGTTCAGCAACAAAATAAGTCCCAACAAAAGAGCCATGTACTTGCCATGAAAACTTGCAGTGTCCAGTCTGCCGGGAGTGAACTCCCTAGTCTTTTAGTAAGGAATTTTTCTCCAACTCCACAGTGAGTAGCCACACATGAAAAAAAACCAAACTTTTCAGTTTAACCCAGCAGTGAGTTTTCCACCTCTGAGAAAAACACTCCCACCTCTTTCACCTGCTGCTCACCTCCATTAAACACCCCTTGGATGTCCAGCCCACCTCTGGCTGGTTAACCCCATGGTGTCTTTTAAAGAGGTAATTTTAAAACCTAAAGAATGGGGATATATATCGGTCATCTACAATATATCCCCCCCAGCTTCTACTATATATATATATATATATTAATGGTACGTGGCAGGGGGAACAAACATTTGCAATAAAAAGAACCCCTGCCCCATAGATCTTACAATCTAATGGAATACTGAATTAATTAATTTACAATCTAATAATTTATTAATGTGCAGAATTAAGAACTCCTTTGATCTTACGTTTAAAAGCAAGATTATGGGGCAGCTGTATATATATTCGAATTGGGAAATCCTTATAGATTCCTGCCAGCTCAAATGTAGTGATGGGCGAATTTATTCGGCAGGTGCGAATTCGCCCTTTTCTAATAAATTTGGACGCTGGTGAAGGTTTTGAAGCTTGCGTTTTTCAGGTGCCGCCGATGGTTCAGACGGCGGCGCCCATTTTGACACCGGCAAATTGTCACAGGCGTCAAAATCAAAGTTTTGTGAATTTTTCGCCAGTTTTGCAAATTTCACGGGAAATTAGCGAAATTCGTGGCAAAGCGAAACAGGACAAAGTTGCCTATCACTACTCAAATGTTATCACATTTGGGGGCCCATTTACTTAGTTTGAGTGAAGGAATAGAGGAAAAATAGTTCAAATTTCGAATGTTTTTTTTTGCTACTTCGACCATCGAATGGGCTACTTCGACCTTCGACTACGACCTTCGAATCGAACGATTCAAACTAAAAATCGTTCAACTTTTCGATAGTCGAAGTACTGTCTCTTTAAAAAATTCTTCTACCCCCTAGTTCGCCACCTAAAACCTACCGAACCAATGTTAGCCTATGTGGAAGGTCACCATAGGCTTCCTAACAATATTCTGATCGAAGGAATATCCTTCGATCGATGGATTAAAATTCTTCGAATCGTTCGATTCGAAGGATTTAATCGTTTGATCGAACGATTATTACTTCGATCGTAGGAATAGCGGTAAATCCTTCGACTTCGATATTCAAAGTCGAAGGATTTTACTTCGACTGTTGATATCAGTTGGCACATTTATCACAGACTTTGCTTTTTTCAAGTTCTTTTGAACTGATTTCAGTCACTTTTCAATTTGGTTCAACTGGTTATTGAGTCCGGTGGTGGTGCTGAACTTTGATAAATGTACCCCATAGAATCTGAGTTCTGGACTTTTCTCCTGCCATGACACAGTATACCAGTAGGTAAGTTTATTAAAAAGGAGTGGACTAATTCAGGTTTACAAAGACGGGGCATATTTATCAAAGAGTGAAGCCACAGTCCTCTACAGTGAAATTCGGCCACTCTCCATTCATTTCTATGGAATTTTTAAAAGAGTATTTATCATTGGGTGAAAATGAAAGTTCATCCTTTGATAAATACGCCTTTCAAAATCCCATAGAAATGAATGGAGAGTGGCGGAATTTCACTCTAGCGGACTGTGGCGATCAATAAATTCACTCTTTGATAAATATAACCCTTGGGGGCCGATTCACGAAGGGTCGAATATCAAGGGTTAATTAACCCTCGATATTCGACTAGGAACTAAAATCGTTCGACTTCGAATATCGAAGTCGAACGATTTTGCGCAAATCCTGCGATCGATCGATCGAAGGATTTTTCATGCGATCGAACGATTAAATCCTTCGAATCGAACGTTTCGAAGGATTTTAATCCAACGATCGAAGGAAAATCCTTCGATCAAAAAATCCCAGGCAAGCCTATGGGGACCTTCCCCATAGGCTAACATTGACTTCGGTAGATTTTAGCTGCCGAAGTAGGGGGTCGAAGTTTTTCTTAAAGAGACAGTACTTCGACTATCGAATGGTCGAATAGTCGAATGATTTTTAGTTCGAATCGTTCGATTTTCATAGTCGAAGGTCGAAGTAGCCCATTCGATGGTTGAAGTAGCCCAAAAAAACTTCGAAATTCGAATTTTTTTTAATTCGAACCCTTCACTCGAATTTAGTGAATCGGCCCCTTGGTATTTATGGCAGATTTTGATATTAGTAAATTAATCCACATTCATTATTAAGGTTAATGTGTACCCTTCTGTTTGTATTTTGATACAGAATTATGGATTGGAAACGGAGAACCTGAAAACACTTTCCCACAAATTAAATTCATCTGCAAAAAATTTGCAGAACTTTATAACGGGGAGGAGGAGAAGTGGCCACTATGATGGGAAAAGTAGCAGAAAGTTACCTAATGACTTCTTAACCTCAGTTGTGGATCTCATTGGATCAGCAAAGAGCCTCCTCGCTTGGTTGGACAGGTAAAAGAGCTTTTTGATTCTAATGTTTAAAATAACGTAGTAGTGATATGGATTCTTGCTTACATAATACATTTTTAGAAACAACCCCCACCCCATTATACAGATAGCCTGGGGTTAGTTTCAAAAGTGGAATGGCTAGTAAGTATTTGAAGATTTATTTTTTAATATTTTTTTATCACTAATACAGTCCTTTTTTTATTTGAGCATTGTGCCTATAGCAAAAGAGCTCTTTTTGTTAGAAGATATTACTCATAAAAGAGTGAAAACAATACATTTGTAGGTAGGACCCCTATTAAAAGAATTGTTCAGGGTAAAAATAAAAATAGTAAAAAAAATGTAATGTATAAAGGCTGAAGTGACTGGATGTGTAACATAATAGCCAGAACACTACTTCCTGCTTTGCAGCTCTCTTGGTTTACACTGATTGGTTACCAGATAGTAACCAATCAGTGACTTGAGGGGAGGCCACATGGGTCATAACTGTTGCTTTTGAATCTGAGCTGAATGTTGAGGATCAATTGAAAACTCACTGAACAGTTATGTCCCATGTGGCCCCCCTTAAAGTCACTGACTAACTCAGAGTGAGTTAGAGAGCTGAAAAGCAGGAAGTACTGTAGTGTTCTGGCTATTATGTTAGACATCTAGTCACTCCAGCCTTAATACATTACATTTTTGGGTAACTAATTATATTGATTTTTTTTTTTTATGTTCAATCTGTTCAATAATTGACCTTTTAAAGGTCAGTCCGAAATATGCATAAAATTCTCGTTTGTCAGATTTGAGCTGGGAAAATTCATTCAAATTAAATCCAGGCACTTTTAAATATAGCTTGCATCATTGTGGAAATTAAAATAGGGGTGTGTGCAGTTGGTATGAAATGCTAAGCTGTCGATAACCATGCAAGCAATGCTGGGCTGGGTTTTTAGGGGCTAGCCATTTTGGTAACTGTATATTGCCCATGCATGCACCCTTTCATATTTTAACTGTTTTTTAGATGATGGAGTATTAAAGTAAAGAGTAAGAGTAAAGCTTTTTTTATGCATGCCACGACAGCAGCCCACAAGCTACCAGGGGCAGAAAAAAACTGCTTCTTTTAATGATGGACGAATTTGCGGCGAATTCCCGTGATTCACCGCCGGCGAATAAATTCGGGAAACCGCCGCAAAAATTAGCTGGCGTCCATTTTTTATTTCCGGACGCCGGCATAAAAAAACGGACGCGGGCGTAAAAATTTTGTTGCCATTTTTCAGCAAAGTGAAATTTCCCAAATTCGCCCATCACTACTTCTGTTAACTTCGAACCAAAATTCCAATTTCAGACTACTGCCTGTGCGCTAAGGTGAATTATATCCTAGCAACCAGACAGCTGCTGAAATTCCAAACTGGAGAGTCACTGAAATGCAAAAAATGAAAAATGAAGAGCAGTTTCAGTATATTTCAAAATATCCCTGTCCATGTGATAATAAAAGTTAATGAGATGTACCCCTTTAATATAAATACCATAAATTGATATTTGTTATATTTTCTGTTTTTAAAAATGTCTTTGTACTGAGTGCAAAACAAGATTTGTAGTTTTTAGTCAAAGCTGTTAAAAGTCCTTGTCTTTCTCATACTCTAATGACCATTATGTGCTTCTCCCTCTGTTGTACCTAATTACTAGTGATGGGCGAATTTATTCACTAGGCGAAAATTTGCGGCAAATTCCCGCTATTCGCTGCTGGTGAATAAATTTGCCAAACCGCCGCAAACATTTGCCGGCGTAAAAAAAAAATAGATGCCGGCATCAAAAACAAGACGCCGACGCGGTTTCACAAATTCACTACTAATTACACTCAATTTACCAAACTCATGTGAGTTTTGAAATCCATATTGGTAAGTTATTATTTGCACCTTATGGGCCAGATTTACCAAGGGTCGAATATCGAGGCTTAATTAACCCTCGATATTCGACTAGGAATTGAAATCCTTCGACTTCGAATATCGAAGTCGAAGGATTTAGCGCAGAAAATTCGATCGAACGATCGAAGGATTATTCATTCGATCGAACGATTAAATCCTTCAAATCGAACGATTTGAAGGATTTTAATCCAACGATCGAAGGAATATCCTTCGATCAAAAAAACTTAGGCAAGCCTATGGGGACCTTCCCCATAGGCTAACATTGACTTCGATAGCTTTTATCTGCCGAACTAGGGGGTCAAAGTTTTTTTTAAAGAGACAGTACTTCGACTATCTAATGGTCGAATAGTCGAACGATTTTTAGTTCGAATCCTTCGATAGTCGTAGTCGAAGGTCGAAGTAGCCCATTCGATGGTCGAAGTAGCCCAAAAAAACCTTCAAAATTCAAAGTTTTTTAACTTCGAATCCTTCACTCGAAGTTAGTGAATCGGCCCCTATATGTGCGTGAGACAAATCGAATGTCCTCATTTGTTTGAGGCTACATTGCTGTTTCCTTTGAGATCAGTATTCATTAAAATCAGATCCCAAGTTGAGTTGCAGTGATAGAAATATTTTATTCCTGTTGTTCATTTCATACTATAAAAAGTCATCACAGAAACTGAAATGATACTACTGTAAAGCTATGACTTCAGTCAACTTCCATATAAGCAAAATGGAGTTAGAAAAGAATTTTCATATTGCCCTCCACTGTGTTTAATATGTATTAATAAACCTCCATCAATGTAACAGTCTGCCTAGTGGTCTCGGTGGAAATAAGTTGGACTGCAAAGGCTTACACACCCTCAATAAGCTTGGCCAAAATACTGCATGCAGCCTTGGTGAGCCATTATTTACAGTGCCTTGGTGGTCATTATCCTCCCAAAAATGTATTCATAGTTTACTTGGAAATAAATCAGTGTTGACTTTGTTCAGAGGCAGCGCACGGAGTGTTTTCTGCATTGTAAAAACAATAATGAAGAATAACAAGTTGTGCAGTGTTGACATTATTTTCAAGCTGTTATACGGAAGCTTTCGCTTGTGTTTGAAGTCCTTTTCTTGCCATAGGTATTGCCACGCTGATCAGGATGACATTGATAACCTTAAAAAAAGATGGATAGGGCATAAACTGGATAAGTAAGTGACTCAAACCTTATTACTCTATCAAACTTTTGCCATTAGAATCTTAAGTCCACCTTCTGCAGTTGGATTTGCTTGACGTGTATTTACTTTTAATGCATGTTAAATTTATGATTAACGAAGCATGTTGATTTGCATGTTTTTTTGTATAATATTTCAATGTGTCCCTCCAATGTCATATTTATTAATTTTTTTTGCAGAATTTTGGAGCAAGATCTTGCAAAGGGGGAAATGTTCTATTTTTTTTTTTAAAAGCACCAGCTCGAATGTGAGATTTATCACATCTCGACCATAGAAACAGTTCTAATTCAAATATTCAACACTTGCCAAATTCATTTAAAAGTGGCAGAGGTCCGTTGACCCATTTGAAAATATTAATAGCCTTCCTGACATTTAGGGGCAGATTTACCAAGGGTCGTTAATTAACCCTCGATATTCGACTAGGAATTGAAATCCTTCGACTTCGAATATCGAAGTCGAAGGATTTAGCGCAGAAAATTCGATCGAACGATCGAAGGATTATTCATTCGATCGAACGATTAAATCCTTTGAATCGAACGATTCAAAGGATTTTAATCCAATGATTTAAGGAATATCCTTCGATCAAAAAAACTTAGGCAAGCCTATGGGGACCTTCCCCATAGGCTAACATTGACTTCGGTAGCTTTTATCTGCCGAACTAGGGGGTCGAAGGTTTTTTTAAAGAGACAGTACTTCGACTATCGAATGGTCGAATAGTCGAACGATTTTTAGTTCGAATCCTTCGATTCGAAGTCGTAGTCGAAGGTCGAAGTAGCCCATTCGATGGTCAAAGTAGCCCAAAAAACACTTCGAAATTCGAAGTTTTTTTACTTCGAATCCTTCACTCGAATTTAGTGAATCGGCCCCTTAAGTTTTTTTCAGAGGAAAATTCAATTCGAGTTTGAATTTGAATGTGAATCGAATTTTCGGATCGTTCCCATTCGATCATATTTTAGGTTTAGGTCCTATTTCATTTTTCATTCGAGTTGTGAGTACATTTGAATTTATTAGAGTAAAAAAAAAAATTAACATCAATTCAAAATTCAACCTTTAATAAATAACCCCCATAGTGATTCATTTTGCAGTAAGCTTCTCATACAGTAAGAAATTGTTAATAGAACTTCATTAAGTACCCTATTCATGAGTCATTAATATCTTGTTAAAGTTAACATCAAGGCAGTGTTTTTAATGTCTGTAGAATTCCTAGGGGCTTATCTAGTAACAGGATCTAAGTTTTCCCTGAAGTGATAACAAATTAAAGTATAATAAATATAAGAAAATAATAAAAGAAAAGTGATTGCTCTGGCTTAACCACACATTGGCCCCTTCATACAGAACTCCCCTATTTTCTTCCAGATTCTAGCAGGGTCACTGAGCTTTAAAGATCTTAGGAGGTAATGTAATAAAAGGTGCATGCTAGTGATGGGTGAATCTGTGGTGTTTAGCTTCGCCAAATAACTTTCAAATTTCCAGTGAAATTTGCAAAATTAATTTTTCGCAAATTTTTACACCGGTTTCGCAAATGTATTCGCCGGCGGCGAATCGCAGAGAATTCGCACCTGGCGAATACATTCACCCATCACTAGTGCATGCCATTACATTCTAATTCTCCGTAATAATAAAACAGTAGCTTGTACTTGATCCAAACTAAGATATAATTAATGTTTATTGAAAGCAAAACCAGCCTATTGGGTTTATTTAATGTTTAAATGAATTTCTAGTAGACTTAATGAAGACCCAAATTAGATTTAGCATGAAGACCCAAATTAGGGAAAGATCTGTTATCCGGAAAACCCCAGGTCCCGAGCATTCTGGATAACAGGTCCCATACCTGTATTATGTTTGCTGTATTTTGCTTTATATTTTATCGAGGTATAGAATTCTTTACCGACAATAGAGGTACACATTATTCTGTTTATTCTGTACATCAACTCCTTTACATGTTTAGTTTGCAGGTCACACATGGGTTATATGCCTAGCAATATGAAGCCCAAACATATTTGACATTAGTTCCAAAATCTTAGAGCTGACCCCCTTGGTCCATAGTCTTTTATGGACAGTTATTTATGGAATCTTAATTAGAGGGAGATTCATTTACTGCCTAGATGTTAAAACCATGGCTTAAAAAGATGATACAGCAATATTTGCATACACCTGTAAAGTTTTATTAATTAATGGTTCCTTCCTTGGCCAAATGTTGGATCTCAAATGATGGCTTGAATGAAAGTGTGAAACACACAGCTGTAAGTTATATATGAGATGAACATGATGGTCCGTCAGTGCAAATGCTGGGAGTGTTCAAAATAAGGTAGACCTATCCAAACCAGCAAGAAAGAGAGAAAGGAAGGTGTTCGAATAGACGGAGGGGCAGATTTGTCAAAGTGTGAGATTAGAGCTCACTACAGTAAAATTCCACCACGCTCTCTTCATTTCTGTAGCCTTTTCAGAGGTGTATTTGTCAATGGGTGAAAGTTGATCATTTGATAGATATGACTCTAAAAATCCCATAAAAATGAAAAGAGCCCAGTGGAATTTTACTGTGCTAAATTCTAATCGGACACTTTGCTAATTCTGCCCCTATGAAAGGCCTTGATAAATAATATCAAATTGTATGGACTTAATAATAGTGAGATATGAGAAAATATAAAATTCCAGAGAAGAGTTTGGTTTCATTTCTGTATAATAATGGGAAAAGCTAGCTTACTGCACTATAAATATCATCAAGCCATAAAGTATTAGTACAGGACAAGCTGCAATAACGGAAAACACATTAACTATAGGAAGATGAAAGTCAAGAGTGGGTATATAAAAAAAAAAAAATAGAAACTAATACTAGTCTGGTTTTTCAAATTTGCACCTGGAATACGCTGCCATAGTTAATACCACAATATGCTTGAGGGTGGTGCTTATATTCTTTCTGTGTTTCTTGACATATTACCGACTCTTATCCCAATTTAGTTAATATATAACCAGAACTGTCCAGACCCTCTTAATAAACACATTTTACAAGAGTAGGGCATTGGGAATTGCATTCTCTGCAATCTTTAGAATGATATCACCTTAACACCAATTTTCAATCCACATAGGGATCTTCTTCAGGGTGGATCCATGCATGGACTAAAATATTGGTGTTATGTTAATATATATTTATTATTATTATAATGTACTGGTCACACTGGCTTTGTGCTGCTGCATTTCTGTGTATTCTCTTGGTGACATTCTTTGTGTTCTTTTATGTTCTTCACTCAAATGCAATTTGAGGACCAGGTGCATTCAATCTAATGTTTCATATTTTGTCTTGAGAGGCAATTATTTCATAGGGTAGATTTTTACATTATGCAATCACTTTTTTGGTGGTTTAAAGTATTCTGCTTTTACTGAAACTCTGAAGTTCATATTATGTTGCTTGGGCAGCATGATGTATGCCAGATCTTAAGTAGATGTCATTGTACTTTGAGTGTTTTCTATAGATTATTCTAATTGTATGTATGCTAGAATGTATAAATGCTAAACTGTGTTTATTTCTTACAGATCACCATTTGCTGCCGTGACAGATTACTCAGTCACAAGAAATAATGTAATTCAGCTGTGCTTGGAATTAACAACAATTGTTCAGCAGGTCTGTATATGGCATGATAAAGCACGTTTGTTGAGCTTAATGCAACACATTGTACAATTTTAGGTGTTTTTAGGAAAAGACTTTAAACAGCAAGCTCTACTTTTGAATTTGAATAGTGTTGGATACGAATAATATATATTTGAGTTGAGTGTTTGTGTCCATCTCTTCCTGATAACCTAGCAGTGTAATTAAAGTGTCTAAAGCTGGCCATAGACGCAAAGATCTGATCGTACGAATCGAGTATTCACACGATTTTCGCACGGCGTGTGGAGAGTCCAGACATTTTTCGTACGGCGGAGATCGGTCGGACAGGTTAAAAGTTTTCTGTCGGCTGCAGGTAATATCTCTGCATGTTTTGCCGATCGTACGATTTTCAGAGGGAGACTGTGACTAGCTTTAGTCGGACATAACTTTCGTCCGATTGCTGTCAGGGGCAGAACATCGGCTCATCTGTTCTTTTCTACTTTATTTGATCGGAATGGTTAGTGGCAGGTCGGGAGATGGGAAAGTCCGATCGTCCGATGATTCGTATGATCGGATCTTTGCATCTATGGCCAGCTTAAGGCTAAACACTTTAGCTTTAGCCTTGAGATGTCTGATTAACTGAAAATTCACTAAACAGAAATATAATAATATAGATTCCTTATAGTCTCTCTAGCACAATTCTGCATTTTCTTGTATGATTTAATTGTGCGATTATTATAAGTACATACAAAAACAGGCCCACATTTCTTACTGTAGGAATGACCTTCGTGGGTAGTTGTTTATTGTAGAGATGTGTATTTGTATTACAAGTAATTTGCTCAAGTCGGAACATACATAAGTAACCAACATACTATATATGGCTGCAAAATCTTGCACCGAAAAAGATTTAGATTTATTATGGGATGTTCGTGATGTAACCAAAAATACATCACAGAGAAAATACATTAAGAAAAATTATTATTACTGTAGCCATGGTTTTGTGACTAGGGAAAATAGATTTTTACTTTATATGGACATATGATGGTTTATGTTTGCTATATTCTCTTTTTTGTAGACATTTCTTAATATTTGTATTTGCTTCTGAATTGTGCTGCAGCTGATGGATCAGCTCACTGAAATTTGGCCATTCACGTGTGCTCCGAATTTATACATATTTTCAATGAAACAAAATATTTTAGGGGGTTATGTAATAAAGGGCACTAAGGTTGCCCAAGAGCAGTAACCCATAGCAACCAGGTTAAATGTACTGGTCACCTGTTTAAAAGCAATCATCTTATTGGTTGCTATAAATTACTGCTCCTGCACTTAGTTTTTTACTACTTATGGGGGTATAACTTTTTATGGCAGTTTTCATTTAATTCCTAATAAGTATGGAACCCCAATATAGTCTTTATTTAAGAATATGGTATGAAATTTGGAGAGAACAAGACACATAGAAGTGGACAGATAAGGTTGAATATTTAATGTTTATTGTTTTAGTTTATATTTTGATACAGTTTTGTTATTTTTCATTTATAAATGTAATATTTAATATGTACATCAGCCATGACTATAACATAAACACTCCCCTCTGAGTAGGAGAAAATAGGAATGCTACTTGTGAAAAAAATCTAAACATTTTTGTACATTTATTATGCACAGATATTCAATAAAAATATTTTAAAAGAAAGTGGTTTCCTTTATGGCTTTAAGATTTCCATATGCTGCCAGATCCACTCAATTGCAACTTGCAGACAGTCCAGTTATAAACAAATAGTCCCACATAAATAGAATGTCCTCAAAGGCTACTCTACATAAATTTCAAATAATTAGTAGCATATCAAATATGTAAAATTATTTACAAAAAAAAAAGCATTCAGTGCGAGCATAGTGTGAATTAGGGTAGAATTTCAGCTTGTGGAGGTAGATAGAAAAAAAGGCTGGCATATACTGGACCACACTCCACAGGTTGATGCAGTAAAAAAGTATTTATTTAGGCAAAAAACATCACAGCAAAAGCCTTATGCATTTTGTGCCTTAAGGGTACTTAATGATAGGCCTATGATTAAATGCCCTTAAGACACGAAACGCGTAAGGCTTTTGCTGTGATGTTTTTTGCCTAAATAAATACTTTTTTACTGCATCAACCTATGGAGTGTGGTCCGGTTTGTGCCAGACTTTTTTTCTATCTGCATTATCAAATATGTAACACTTACTATAAATTTTAGTATAGTACAGTATAGTATACGTGCATAGAATCCACTATTTTGGATTTGGCCGAACCCCTGCATCCTTATCAAAAGATTTGGCTGCATACCGAACTGAATCGGAATCCTAATTTGCATAACAATTCTTTGTTTTGTGATAAAAAGTCACGCAATTTCCCTCCCCGTCCCTAATTTACATATGCAAATTAGGATTCTGATTCGGTTCAGCTGGGCAGAAGGATTCGTCCGGATCTGAATCCTGCTGAAAAAAGCTTAATCCTGACTGAATCCTGAACCGATTCGGTGCATCGTTACTAAAAATGACAAAAAAAAAAAAATTGCTTTAGAACTTCACATCTGTTGCTGTGACTCACTTTCAACAAAAACTGCATGGCACGAACATCACAAAAGCTAAGAGTAGAAAGGCTGTTTAGAAATGTTTTATGACCAAGGCTAATGTGATAAAGAAAAAAAAAATTGTTTTTTGTTTTGCACAAAACTAGACCATTAATTGAAAGTAAGAAAGTAATTTGGGGTAATGAGTCATCTATCACTCATTTTTACATGCCTGGCAAGGTTTATAGAAAACTGAAGGAAGCCTTGGGTCCACGCTACCTCTTCTCCAATGTTAAATACAATAGTGGCATAGAATGCCAGCCCATGGCAGTTTCTGCGTCAGAACATTTCAAATATGGCTAAACTATATAATGCAATTTTAAGGTTCCACAAGACAATTACAGTTCTAAATAAATTCAAAAGCAATGTTATAATCTCAGAGACCGACTGTGGTGTCCCAATTCAATGGATCTAATCATCATTAAGCCTCTGAACTTTTATAGGAAGTTTTGAAACATATTATTTAGGCTAAGGCCACACTAGGCGATAGCGCCGCGATTTGAGTCAAATCGCGGCGCTATCGCCTAGTGTGGCCTTAGCCTTAGACAACAGGTTCACCTCCTTCAGTGTGAATTTTTTTTATGCATTCTATTTAAAGCCTTCATATAGATTTCAAAAACTGATTATTTCCAAGGCAAAGGACACGTCAATTTATTGTTAGTTAATAGAAATGCCATACTGGCTTTAATAATTGCTTAGCCATATTCGTACGTAAAAAAAATCAGAGCGTTAGAAGATTTTCTTTGATTAAGTGGTCACCTTCTGTTATAATGGAGCCTCCTTGTTCTTATAGAAGGACCTTTTAATAAGCTTTTTTTTTCCATAAAATCATTTAGCATTTATGACAGGTTAATTAAGATAATTGGATGAAATAATCCTTTTCTTTCCATTGGATGATTAGTAAAAACAGAAAGCATTGTTCTTTTAGTACTTTGTTTTCTGTCAAGTTTTTATCTTTGTGTAACAATTATGCACAGCTAATATTCTGCTAGCTGACAGGGTTCTCTCGGGTTACTGTAACCTGCTTGACAAATGGCATTGAAAGAAGGAATTCTGAATTTTCTTTCAGAAAATTAATGGTAGTGAGAATGTTTAGCATGATAAAAACGTGCTCCAGTTGTTTCAACGAAACAACAGGAAAGAACAGAAAACAAAAGTCAAGTACTGCTTTGACGTGAGGTTACATTTTCAAATAATGTATATTGGAAATTTGCTTAGAATTAGCAAAATGTGCCTTTTAGTTTCAGTTATTTTGATACTATTGACATTAAAGGGCATGTAAAGTCTAAAATAGGATAAGGCTAGAAATGCTGTATTTTGTATACTAAATATAAACATGAACTTACTGCGCCACAAGCCTAATCAAACAAATGATTTATGCTTTCAAAGTTGGCTACAGGGGGTCACCATCTTGTAACTTTGTCTTTGCAAGACTAAGACTGTGCACATGCTCAGTGTGGTCTGGGCTGCGTAGGGATCGTCATAAACAAAACTGCTTGAGTTCTGCATGGCTGGGAAGTAAGGCGGGGGCTCCCCCTGCTGTTCATAAGTATGATTGTTTCCCTGCTCAGCAGTTAGGGACCATCTGACAATTCCTATCCACAGCAGTAAATGAAGGGAGAATTTCACTGCATACAGTCAGGTTTCATTATAAAAACAGTACACATTTTTTAATTAAAGTATATTGGAGATAGGTTTCTTTTTTATTTTTTTGCCTTTACATGCCCTTCAAAGATATTTATGGACACTATTGACCATAAAAAAATGTTATGTACCTGAAGGCCCATAGTTCATTTTTTATATATTTGTGCAGCTTTACCATATAGTTCTAAATGAAACGTGTCATAACTTGCAGGGATGATAAAGGCTAGTCACATTCCAATGAAATAGTAATGATGACATTTATACATACCTGGTTTAGGTAGTTAATAGTTTAAGTGCAAAAACAAGGCACTTCATAAATTGGGAACTGCACTGCAGAAGTGTATTGATGTACAAAGATATGTATACTGTAACTGGATAGATATTTTCTATTTTTGGGACTGTCTTACACGTTAGACAAAATAAATACACCAATGGCTATATGAAAATGTCATATTATTGGCACAAGTGTGGAAGTTGGGAAAACCCGGATAGTTTCCCAAAATTACTATGGCAATTCTGAATTAAACTTGGATGGTTTGCTAGAAAACTAATCTACTTGGTAGGAAAGGATAGAAACAAAGTTGAAGTTTCATGGAAGCTTGAGAAATATATTGACTAGTTTAATAAACGTTTACACCTGTGCAAATAAACCATTATGACCAATCAGCAGGTAGCATTTACTGGAGCATACTACCTGTTATTAAAGGTGGCTGTAGACGCTACAATTACGATCTTTGCCATGACCATTGGCCGTACGATAGATCTTTCGTCCACTCTACTAATATAGTATTAGTAACTCAACTAATATAGCTAATTTAATAAAATAGCATTTAACAAAAGTTTACACCTGGACAAATAACCATTATGACTTTCTGTTACTAAAAGTGGCTGTACAAGCTACAATTACAATGTTTCCCATAACCATTGGCCGTACAAAAGATCTTTTGTGTTTATATGATTTTTATTGTTTTTCCAAGTTAAACAAGCAGGAATTTTGCCAAAAGATGAAAGCTGAATAGTGATGCTCATTCAGTTATTATAGATGGAGCCATCTTGATTGTTCAAGAGATTAATACACATGAGTTACACCAATCATACAACCAAACTACTAAACTTGAAAGATCTTTCGTCCACTCTACTAATGTTTAGAGTTGAATCCCACAAATTCCGGTAGCAGGCAAAAGCAAAAATATTTCTTAAGCTCTTTCTGACAATTCAGTATGGACCGGATTTCTAAAAGGTGTGCCCCTAGGCCACACACCTCCCTGCCTTGACCACATTCACCCCCCACATGTTTGTTCCCCCACCGCTGACCCACTTTCCCCCCCACTGCCGACCTGCTCGTCCCCCCACCACCGGCTAGCTCACCCCCCGACCCTCTCCTTCGCAAATATCCCAACTGCCGGCACTGGGTGGGCGGGTTCAGATTCGGTGGCGGACAGGTTCAGAGTACCAGATGGGGACAGGTTCAGTTGCGGCCAGCGGGCGGCACGCCGCCCCCAGCATTTTGCCATCCTAGGCCCGGGCCTGTTTAGACATCAAAGTCCTGCCCTACAGACTAGTTGACTGAAGGCATTTTACCGATATTGGTCGGCTTGTCTCCCACCACACACACACCAAGGGGGTTATTTACATCAAAGTCCTGCCCTACAGACTAGTTGACTGAAGGCATTTTACTGATATTGGTCGCCTTGTCTCCCACCACACACACACACTAAGGGGGTTATTTACTAAGCCCGGAATGCAAAAATCACGAAAAATTTGTGATTTTTTTTTATAAAATCTGGCTTTTAAAAATTCACAAATTTTTCAGAATTTATTAAACCCTGATGCTGGAAAACTCCGAATCGGAAATCCCGGCATCTCAGACCTGTCGAGGTTGCATATAAGTCAATGGAAGCAGTCCCAATGATTTTATTGATATGTGCTGGGTCGCGTGCCATACCCCGAAGTTTTCTGAGGTTTCGGGCAAAAATCTGAGTTTTCTGGTGAAAACTCCCAAAAAAATCGTGAAAATCAGGTGAAACCTCTGAAAAAAATCGTAAAAATCGGAGTTTGTCAATTTAAATCTGGTAGAAATTATGTGTTAGAAAACTGTTATGTGTTAGTCCCAAAGGTTTGGTAGCTTTGTTCTCTGTTGTGGCTGTATTGTAAACTCATTGAATTTTTTTTAATTTTGAACTTTTTTTAATTTGAATTACAAAAAATATAATCTTTCAAATGGTTTATAGTTGTTTTTTTTCTTTTTACCAGGAATGTACAGTGTATGAAACAGAAAACAAGATTCTTCATGTGGTGAGTTTAATTTTTCTGACATTCCAAATGAATGTGGATCTAAAACGATGACACTGGAGAGTGAGGGGGAAAAAAGATGTAATTTACACTTTTTTTTTTAAAAAGATTTTAAAAAATTAAAAAGTGAACATTTCTGGAATAAAAGCAGAACAGAATTAAAATTTTTTAATTTTAGTTACTCAGTCTCAACCAAATCTCTGGTTAAATTGTTATAAAATGATGCGAATATATCTATATCCTAATGTCCTAATCCTATCCCCAAACCTTGTAAAACTGGAAGAAAATGTACATATTTCCTTCTACATCTAGACTGGCTTATCCATTTGGACTTCAAACCATGCTGCTTGTTCTCTGCTATTAAGCATGGTAGATTTGTTAGGTAGAGTAATTGTCTTTTAAAGTTTATTAGTTCCAAAGTATTGCTTACTGATGTATTGAAAAAGAGGAGGATGATAATATAATTTTTAAAGCCAGGCTTTCAAATAGTTCTATATATATATAAGAACCATTTGGAAGCCTGGCTTTAAATGGGTTGTTCACCTTCCAACCACTTTTTCAAGATTCACATTTAGGGGCCTATTCATTAAGTTCGAGTGAAGTAATAGAAGAAAAAATACTTTGAATTTCGAAGTGTTTTTTTGCCTACTTCGACCATCGAATGGGCTACATCGACCATCGAATGGGCTACTTCCACCTTCGACTACGACTTCGAATCAAACGATTCAAACTAAAAATTGTTTGACTATTCGACCATTCGATAGTCGAAGTACTGTCTCTGTAAGAAAAAACTTTGACCCCCTAGTTTGCCACCTAAAAGCTACCGAAGTCAATGTTAGCCTATGGGGAAGGTCCCCATAGGCTTGGCTATCTTTTTTTGGTTGAAGGATAATCCTTCGATCAATGGATTAAAATCCTTTGAATCGTTCGATATGAAGGATTTAATCGTTTGATCGAACGATTATTCCTTCGATCGTTCGATTGAAACAATTTGCGCAAAATCTTTCGACTTCGATTTTAATTCCCCAGTTGAATATCGAGGGTTAATTAACCCTCGATATTCGACCCTTGATACATTTGCCCCTCAAAGTTAGAGGTTGTTCACCTTTACATTACTTTCATTAACTTTAATATTATATCGACAGTGATATTCTAAAGCAATTTGAATATTGGTTTTCATTTTTTATATTTGTGGTTTTTGAGTTATTTGGATTTTTAGATTTTTATTCAGCAGCTCTCCAGTTTGCAGATCCAACAATTTGGTTGCTGGGCCCAAATTACCCCCATGTATTGATTTGAATAAGAGATTGAAAAATGAATATGAGAGTGTCTGAATAGAAAAAGGAGTAATAAAAAGTAGCAACAACAATATATTTGTAGCCTTACAGAGCGTTTGTTGTTAGATGGGGTGACCCCCATTAGAAAGCTGGAAAGAGTCAGAAGTAGAAAGAAAATAATGCAAAAACTATTAAAAAAAAGTTGCTTAGAATTAATCATTCTTTAACATAATGAAAGTTAACTTAAATTGAGATGAACTACTCCTTTAAATGTTCCTGTCTCTGGTATTACAGTCTGGCCACTCCGTAATCCAGGTGCAGATTCTGAATTTTTACTGTTTGCTACATTAATTGATACATTTCTCAACAGTTTCTGTGGAATTTGAGAAACTATTGTATCAATAGCCAAAGCAAGCAGGGCCAAAGAAAAGAATTGTGTCAACTTATGTACAGTATCAATTTAGAACAGTTACAAAGTTGGTGACCTCCCCCTCAGCTGCTTCAGAAAGACATAAGAAGATGAAAAATTAAACTTTACAACTAAATATTAGAAAAACTGTCACAAATAGAAAATAAAAAGTAATTGAAAAAAAGTCGTTAATTCTGGTGAATTATCTGAACAACTGAACTGAAAAAAAGTATTGGTAACAACCCCTTTAAATTTATACCTTGTATCCATTAAACCAATCCTTTTTTTTTTGTCAATGTCTAACCTAGTGCAAACCTCTGCTTTCCAATTCTTGTGTACAAATTCATTTGAAATGTTAAATAGGATAGAGAGTTCAGGATTCATCACAGATTCAATAATCATAGGTAGTTTGTGACTTGTTCTTGAAAATATAATGTAGAAAGAATAGGGATGACCTTTATATGGCCAGATTTGATCAAAGTAGTCTAATCTTACTAAAACTATTGATTTGGATATTTTGGAGTTTTAAATTGCAAGAAATTTGCTGGATGTGAAATAAAGATTTATCTTCCATTAAATATTAATATCTAGGAAACTTATTCTGATGTGGATATATTACAATCTAACCAATATTGATCTGTATATAGAAACCAAACTGTTACTGGATGCCCAGCTAGGCTTACAAATTGACTTTATAGATGACCTACAATGTACCCAAAGGCACTAAGGGGGTTATTCATCAAAGTCCAATTTTATCTCAACATTTTCTGCTACAAACTCCGATCAAATCCGCTCTGTTTTTTTACGCTTATTTATCATTACATTTTCCAGAAAATTTGCTTTGCGGGAAAAAAAAATCAGATTTTTGAAATTTCTTCGGATTTTCTCCTGAAAACTCTTTTATGCTTTTTTTGCCAAAAACGTTTGGGTATTGCATGAAACCCAGCGCACATCAAAAAATCATTGGGACCATTGACTTATATGCAACCTCGACAGGTCTGAAATGCTGGATTTTCAGATTCTGACTTTTCCATCCTGTGGGATTAATTTATTCCGAAAAATTCGTGATTTTTTTAAAAGTCAGATTTTATAAAAAAAATCACAAATTTTTCGGGATTTTTGCATTGGGAGTTTAGTAAGTAACCCACTAAGTATGAATTCTACCAGACCAAGTAGATATGTTATCCTTTGTGTGTGTGCGTGTGTGTGTATATATATGTGTGTATATATGTGTGTATATATGTGTGTATATATATATATATATATATATATATATATATATATATATATATATATATATATACATATACATACATATTTTTTTATATAGAGTTTACTTGTGTATGCAGCACTTTAGATTAGATTAAAACAAAAGTATGATAAAATGGACAGGGATCAAGAGAATAATGTAATATAAATAAATATGATAACATTTACACTCAAATGCAAATACAATTAGGCCCATAAATCTTTGGATAGAGACAACATTTTTTTCTAATTTTGGTTCTGTACCACAATGAATTTTAAATGAAACAACTCATATGCAGTTGAACTGCTGACTTTCAGCTTTAATTCAGTGTGTTGAATAAAAGGTTTGCATAAAAATGCGAAGAACTAAAGCCATTTTTGACAATCATTTCATTTCAGGGGCTCAAAAGTAATTGGACAAATTAAAAAACTGAACATAAAACTAATACTTGGTTGAAAACCCTTTGCAGCCTGAAGTCTTGAACTCATGGACATCACCAGATTCTGGGATTCCTCCTTTTTAATGCTCTGCCAGGCCTTTACTGCAACATGCACTTAAACAAGTGAAATGCTGCTCAATTGGGTTCAGATCATGTAACTGACTTGGCCATTCAAGAATATTCCACTCCTTTGCTTTAATAAACTCCTGGGTTGCTTTGGCTGTATGTTTTGGGTCATTGTCCATCTGTATTATGAAACGTCTCCCAATTAATTTGACTGAATTTAGCTGGATTTGAGCAGACAGTGTCTCTGAACACCTCAGAATTTATTCAGCTGCTTCTGTCCTGTGTCACATCATCGATAAACCCAAGCCATCACACTGCCTTTGCCATGTTTTAAAGATGATGTGGTATGCTTTGGCTTCTGAGCTGTTCCACATCTTCTCCATTCCCTTTTCTTGCCATCATTCTGGTAGAGGTTGATCTTGGTTTCATCTGTCCAAAGAATGTTTTTTCCAGAACTGTGCTGGCTTTTTTTAGATGTTTTTTTTTAGCAAAGTCCAATCTAGCCTTTCTATTCTTGATGCTTATAAGTGGCTTGCACCTTGCAGTGCACCCTCTGTGTTTACTGTCATGCAGTCTTCGCTTTCTGGTAGACTTGGATATCAATACATCTACCTCCTGTTGAGTATTGTTCACTTATTTGGCTGTTGTGAAGGGGGTTCTCTTTACCATGGAAATTATTCTTCATCCACCACTGTTGTCTTCCGTGGATGTCCAGGTCATTTTGCATTGCTGAGTTCACCAGTGCTTTCTCAGGATGTACCAAACTATAGATTGTGCCACTCCTAATATTGTAGCAATTTCTCGGATGTTTTTTTTTTCTGTTTTTGAAGCTTAAGGATGTCTTGTTTCACCTGCATGGCGAGCTCCTTGACTTCATTTTGTCTGTTCACAGCAAAATCTTCCCAAATACAAGCACCTCCCCTCAAATCAACTCCATGGCTTTTATCTGCTTCTTTGATATTGACACCCACTGAATTAAAACTGAAAGTCTGCAGTTTAACTGCATCTGAGTTGTTTAATTTACAATTCATTGTGGTAATGTACAGAACCAAAATTAGAAAAAAGTTTTTTTCAAAAAAATGTCCAAAGATGTTTCGACCGAACTGTATACGCTTGCGTTTAAAATGAAGTGCTATGCATTATGAAACAAAGGGAAGGAGATCCCTGCCCTATAGAGTTTAGGCTCAAAGTTAATGGGTAAGTTGTCAAGACAAAGAAGGATCTGACATAATGGTTAATTTACATTTGTTGTATCATGACATCAAGGCGGTGGAAACTGATTGACGATCAATGCATCATTCAAGGAAAGTTCTATCTGGATTTCCTAATTAGGAAAACTGGGAAAATAGTTTTGATCCTGGTAGCCCTCGGATAAAAACAGCCTATCTGGCTCAAAACCAGAAAGGTGGCAACCCTGAATGATTGATTTTTAATGGGCAGTATAACATCTTAGTTTAGCATGAGTTCAATGAATAAGCAAATGAGGCCATTAAAGCATAGACGTAAAAGTCAAGAAAATGATGTTATAAGAAATAGACTCTGTGATGGCACAGGTGCATGTACTTATAGAGCTCTGCTTTGCCTTGTAATTTACTTTTGACTCACATAATTCGTAGTCTAGCACTGTTCTTTTCAGATTATTATCTTCTTGGCTCTAATTCTAGTAATTACTTTTTGCCTTAAATATCAATTTTCACTTTACAACTATCTGTCATTAAAGGGGGCCGTCACCCAAAAAAATTATTCCAAATCCTATTTCATCATGTTGGTCAAGCAAAATGAACTTTAATTACACTATATAAATTATTTGAATCTTGCTTCCTTCAGTCTGGGAATTTATAATTATAGCAAGCAGGCAGGAGCCATTTTGTGGACACTGTTATTAAGACAAGCCTTGTATCATCTAAGAATCTTGTTTGTGCACCAGAATGGGGGACCTGATGTCCATTCCCATGCCCTGGCTACACAAGTAAATGGTTAAGAGAATGGGGGAATGTGGGGAGAGCAGTGACATCTAGGAAGTGCTGAATGGAAAGTGAAAGTAATTGCTTGCCCCACCTCTATGCCCAAGGCATAGAGGAGGGGCAGACAATATTTGATTGACAGCTGATATTTTTAAACGCGTTTACAACAGCTATTAAAGCTTTAATTAAGAAAAAAAGGGGTTTTCATGTTTAATTTGAAAAGGACTTTTTATTATACATTCTTTTTATGTCATAGTTAAAATAGTAGGCAGCAGTCAAGATATCTGACATGCTCTCTCTCGTCATCACAAAATTTTCCACTGGTTTCATAAAAAAATTCACTGATTGCGAAACACGTATGTACGTATTTCACGTATAGTGCAAAATCATTCTAAAATTGCCTACTCAAATACTATATGGCAGTTTTACACTCAAACTTCGTATCACCTCTTTTTACTTGGCAAGTACTTCATTTTACATTTTTTAATTGATATGTTTAAGCAGTAATCCAAAATAGAGCACCCAGTGGAAGCTTTCAGAGGCAAGAACATCTATGCTTCACTGTGACTTTTTTTTATCAAGCATTTAAAAATTAGATTAATGTTCCTTTAATCTTCTTGAGACATAGTTCACAGATTGAATTTTACATTCATGAAAAACAGGTGTGAGTGCAAAAAATGTTTTTTCATAGTTTCAGTCATATTAACATAATTATGTGTTTAAATGTTACTTTCTACTTTTAGTGCAAAACCCTCTCCAGTGTCTGTGATCACATCATCTCTCTCTCATCTGACCCACTGGTTTCACAGTCAGCTCATCTGGAAGTCATCCAACTCTCCAACATCAAGCCAAGCGAAGGACTGGTAAGAAAAGAGCTGTTACTGAGCAAAATCATCAACCGTAGAACAGCAGTGTGCTTTCCGTGCGGCACTGAAATAACATTTCACTCTTATGTGTGATGTTATTAAATGACTCAGGCAATGATAAAGGTTACTGAGGTGTATCTAAGACGCTGAACACTGCTCATGTACAAATTCATCCACACATCTAAGCAGTAGCGTAACTAGATATTACTTAGCCCACACCAAATACATTTTAGTGCCCAAAACATATTCAGAGGTTGACTTGTTTTACCAATATATATAATATATATTGGTATAAATATATATATAAAATTGCTCATTAGTTAGGACCTTATGGGGCCCCCTATACCTCCTGGGCCTCCCTGCAGTCGTAGAGTCTGCTTCCTCTGTAGTTACGCCCCTGCATCTATGTATGGAACATTAGCATAAGTATACTTACATTCATATTCGTATAATTTGGTCAAGAATATACAGTATCAATGCTACAATTTCTGCCTTGTACCAAATATCCCATAAAGCATATCTCTATAGATTAAAGTGTATATCATTGTTCTGATCTTGGTTATAAGGGACTGAAAACAGGGTAATCAGTTTGCTGCCACCCTGGTGCCAGGGTTCATTGTTTGGTTGATGGGTAGGGTTGCCACCTTTTCCCCCAACAAACTCCGGGGGGAGGCAGGGGCGTGATGTCGCAGGGGGCGGGCTGTGACATAGAGGATGGGGCCATGATGTGATGGGGACGAGACTTTGACACCGGGGGAGTAGGGATGTAGCGAACTGTTCTGCTGCAAACTAGTTTGCGCGAACTTCGACCGTTCGCGTCCGCCGAATGTTCGCGAACGTTTGGGAACGTTCGCATTTTGAGTTCGCATTCGATTCGAATACAAATCGTTCGACCATTCGACCATTCGAATTCCTTCGACCGATAAAAATCGAACGATTTCCATTCGTTCGAACGATTGTAAGCATTCTATTGAACGATTTCCATTCGTTCGAACGATTGTAAGCATTCGATCGAAATGAAAAGCATTCGATCGAATGGCTTCGATCGTTCGATTCGAATGAAAATCCTTTGATCGAATGATTAAAATCCTTCGATCGTTCGAATCGAACGATTTTAGCGGGTGTTCGAAGTTCGCGAACTGTCCGCGAACGTTCGCATTTTTTGCCGGTGTTCGCGAACGGCGTTTGCGAACACCAAATCGGCAGTTCACTACATCCCTACGGGGGAGTGGCTATGACACGATGATCGTCGATTGCCTGATCGCCATGCCAATCTCCAGAAATCCTGCCTGGTTTTCCTAATTTGGAAAAACGGGCAGCCAATTATGACCCAAACAGCCCTTCAAAAAAATTGGCTGTCCAGGTTGAACAGGTGGCAGCTCTATTGACGGGGGACAGAGTATAGTGTTGTGCTGGGTGCATCCCAGCTTTCTTGGTACATGTTAGTGTTATTGATAATATCTATTATCTTCTATGCTAAAGGGAATGCCTTTAAGTATCATTCCTTATATCTTACCTGTGCCATATTGTGAGAGTAAAGGAAGCTGAGGGAGCTACTGTAAATGTGTGGCTAATATATTGGTGATGGAAAGGAGGTTTTAGTTTCATATAGCACTAGGCTCATTTTTTGAGGCATTTCTGCAGCATAATAACTGTATGAAGGGTTTTCATAGGGAAACTGGAACAGCCAATGGAATGTGTTTAAAATGCTACTAACAAATATACCTGTTAGTATATACCCCTTATAAATAAGCAAAGATGTAGGAAAAGTAAAAGTTGTTGGACAGAGGAGGTCTTTTAATTAAAATTAAAATTCATGATTTATAAAAAAAAAGAATTCTCACCAAACTTAAATGTGCTCTTATTTATTAAAAATGTGAATCTTGAAAACTCAATTGATTAAGAATGTGGAAAAAAATTAAATATGCAGCACAAAATATGAATAGAAGAAGACCTAAATAGAAAGATGAGTAATAGCAATAACTTTATAGCGTTACGGAGCATTTGTTTTTAGATGGGGTCAGTGACCCCCATATGAAAGCTACAAAGAGTCAGAAGCCAAATATTTCAAAAACTATTAAAAAATGAAGACCAATTGAAAAGTGATAGGTTTATGCCTACTTTTAGCTTTAAACTTCATTTTTTTGCTCATACAAATGGGCCAACTTCAACAACCTTAAACCATTTTGAATTTAAATTACCACTGGTAATTCTTTTGCTTTGACAATTTGTCTATTAGATATCATGTCAGAAATAAACTTCTGTCAGGTTCGTAGGGTGTACACAATAATGATAATTAATAGCTTCATAAAGGAGCAGATTTATATCTGTAATAAACAAGAGTGCACTACTTTACTGAACAAGACCGAGGGGAGTATATTACATTAGATACATAATAAACAACATCATACGCAGGTGAACATAAGAGCAATACACTTCATGCCCTTTAGAGCTTTTAATACAGTTTATCAGAAGAAAATAAAATCTTTATGTATAAAGTGCTCCTGCTCCTTGCAAAATAAAACCTTATAGAAATTATTTGTTTCACAAGTGTTTTCTCTTGATGGACAAGGAAAGCATTTAAACTCAAGGAAAATCTGTTTCCATCTGGTTTACCTTTTTGCCTTTGCTCACTCTTTAGAAGAAAGCTTAACTCAGTTGAATACATAGTTCCCACATATGTTGTACTGTATACTGTATTTGCTATACCCAGTGCATCACTTGGTCCAAAGGGGAACTTTTCCAAACCTTGAAAAGAGAGGTTGCGTTAGTGATAAAATAGTGTATCTGAGATAATAGTTAGCTGACAGTATTGCAGAATCTAAGTTGTTTGTTCAAAGACTGTTCAGGTATATCTTGCCTAAAACATTTGTAATTTGTTTGGGAGAAAGAAATAGTTGGGTAGGAAAACTGTAATCATTAGATTTTCTGTTCTACAGATCAGGAATCTGTACCTAGCTGGCTACTTGGGAAAATCCTACTTATTCCAAGATTACAATCAGCAAGGACATTTTTGGGATTCATTCACCCATGCTGAACATTTTTGAAAAGACTTAGGGGCCCATTCACCAAGCTCGGGTGAATGAATAGAGGGAAAAAAAGCTCGAATTTCAAGTAGTTTTTTGTGCTCCTCGACTATCGAATTGGCGTAAATTCAGCTGTGTAAAATGATTCGAATAGTCGAAGTACTGGATCGAGCACAAAAACGCTGCGACTATTTGCCCATTCGATAGTCGAAGTACTGTCTCTTTGAAAAATACTTCGACTGCCTACTTCGCCACTTAAACCTACCGAATTGCTTTAAAAGCCTATGGGAAAGTCCCGTAGGCTTGTATTTTAAGTTTTTGATTGAATAAAAAGGCATTCGATCGAATGAAAATCCTTCGAGCGAATATTCGATCGAGCGCCTATTCGCCTGGCGAATATTCGCCAATTCAACTATTCGCCAGCGCTTAAATTCGCCCGAATTGCCTATTTGATTCTATTCCCCAGTCGAATTTCGAGGGATTTAACCCCTCGAAATTCGACCCTTGATACATCTGCCCCCTAGTGGTATCGTTGATAAAGAAAATCAAATGGGAACATTTGGAGATACTATAAAAGGATAAGGCAACAAGATATTGGATATGAGGGAAAAGGTTCAAAGGAGAAGGGCCATGGTGGTATGGATATTGGTGTGGGTGAGAGTGAGGGTTGCAAGTATTAAAATTGCCAAGTTGGTATACAAAGCTTAGAGATAATTACTACATGGCCTGTTCAGTGTGAGTAAATGGGTGTAATTATTATTATTCTGTGTTATAATACGCAGCCACACACCCATTCACCACTGAAATTAACAGAGCTCCCTACACAAAGTTACTGCAAGATATATACAGGTATGGGGCCTATTATCGAGAAAGCTCAGGACCTGGGGCTTTCCAGATGACGGACTTTTTCTTAATTTGGATCTTCACACCCTAAGACTACTAGAAAATCATGTAAACAAATAAACCCAATCGGCTGGTTTTAATTATACCTTAGTTGGGATCAAGTACAAGGTACAGTTTTATTATCACAGAGGAAAAAGGAAATCATTTTTAAAAATTTCGATTGATTATAATGGAGTCTATGGGAGACAGCTTTCAGTAATTTAGAACTTTCTGGATAATGGATACCATACCTGTACTGTAAATTAGATGTTTGCTATGTTTCTAAGAATAGCAAGCTATAGTATATACAGTATAGTATACAAGTGCATTTCTAAACTATAGGGCTGACTCCTTGCCACAAGAAGTGCCTAGTACAGCTAATGCAGGGGCTCAACCTAAAGGTGAATTAGGATGAATGCATTTTTGGTGGCTTGGACACAGTCCCCTAGACGTATGGCAGCATCAGGATACACGTAAAGCCAGAAATAGAGTAGAGACCACACTCCCTAAAAGTTTTCAACCAGGGAGAGTATCCCATTTATTAAAAAATAAAACTTTCAGTGACCACAGTCTTTATTTTTGGTTCTACGTGATAAAGCACTAGGCTACTCAACTCCGAAAATAGTTTTTATAGCCTGTGCAAAAAAACTGATATAATAATATATACAAGCAATTATTTTGTGTTTAGAGACCGCAGAAATACATTTGCCAATTGGGACTACAGGATAAATGCTTGATGTTATAGCCATAAATGTATTTATTTTTATAGGTACTGTATATACTGTACACTTGTACCATTAGAATGAATCAATCCCACTGTTTTCTCCATCTAACAAGGTGGTCATCCTTACAATGAACAGGAATATATAGTTATACAGCAGTAGAAACCAACAACCTGTGTTATATACTGTTGTGTTCAGAGTAATAGCATCACTTACCTGATCAATCACTTTTTTTGCCAGAACATCTATTATTTCATGGCAAATAATTTACTAGTAGGTGTAGTAGAGTAATAGAAATAGACCCAACAGTTATGGCATTCATGCTGCTGATTCTGTGTAATTGAATCAATTGAGGCTTGTTCCAAATAATAGCAGTGTTCAAAATAATAACAGCTTGCGAGGTCATTCATTCTGTGAAAAAACAGGTGTCAATTACGGCCACTATTTAAGGTAGAACTACACAAGCGTCTTCAACACGAATGTCGGATCTTGTCGCAGCGTTCATCCAATCCATGACTGTCGGATGCAGATGCCTGCGTTTTGACACATCGCATCGGATCCGCCAGAATCGCATTGAAGAAGCCCGTGTAGTTGTACCCTTAAGGAAGGAAGCAGCAAATATGCTGGTTATAGTGCATGTCTCACTGAAAATCAGTGTAAAATGGCTCATTCCAGACAATGTTCAAAATAACAGTAGAATTTGATTAAAAAGTTGATTAAGAATAGAATGTGCAGTGTTCCCAATGCATTTGCATGTATGGAAATAAAAGCTATTATAAGCATTTTGAGCTTTATTCACTTTTTTAAACACACTGTGGGGCAGATTTACTATGGGTCGAATATCGAGGGTTAATTAACCCTCGATATTCGACTAGGAATTTAAATCCTTCGACTTCGAATATCGAAGTCGAAGGATTTAGCGCAGAAAATTCGATCGATCGATCGAAGGATTATTCATTCGATCGAACGATTAAATCCTTCGAAACGAACGATTCGAAGGATTTTAATCCAACGATCGAAGGATTATCCTTCGATCAAAAAAACTTAGGCAAGCCTATGGGGACCTTCCCCATAGGCTAACATTGGCTTCGGTAGCTTTTATCTGCCGAACTAGGGGGTCGATTTTTTTTTTAAAGAGACAGTACTTCGACTATCGAATGGTTGAATAGTCGAACGATTTTTAGTTCGAATCCTTCGATAGTCGTAGTCGAAGGTCAAAGTAGCCCATTCGATGGTCGAAGTAGCCCAAAAAACACTTCGAAATTCGAAGTTTTTTTACTTCGAATCCTTCACTCGAATTTAGTGAATCTGCCCCTGTATCTCCCCAATAGATAACAGATGATGCTCAGACAGAGTTATTGTTGGCTATAAATTCTGTATTTATAACATATTTATAAGCTTTTAAATATCTGGGTGTAGTGGCAAGTAGAGTAGACAAAAAGTTTTTTTTATGCATAATAACTGAATTATATAACTGATTTGGTACTTTGAAGTCCTCTTAGACATCTTGGTAGCTGCCCAGAGATCATCATTTTTACATTGCTGTAGCCTATTTTATCAATGATTTTGTGGTAAGACATAAAAGCCAGGAAAGAGGGAAGAGACTGTAGTTTAAACTTCCTTCCCAGTGTGCCGGACTCACACAGAGCACGAACATCAGTGCAGAGCTCACACTGAGAAAAGCTCACTACTAAGAGCATAATCATAATTTTTCTTTTGAACAGCAAGCTATATCTTTATGTGATTATGTTCTGATTTGTCTCAATCAATTTTGCAGGACAAAATCTAAAGTAAAGGGAGCAACACTAGAGCGGCTAAAAACGTATTGAATAACACCGCCTGCAAATTAGCCTTGTGACAGTTATTATTGGCATATAGCATATATACAGTGACTGCCTTTTCTTGCTGTAGCTAAAAGTGAAAGTAAAGCAAGTTAAAGGTTTCTATGTTGTGTGCGATCCAATGTAAAATGCACTTTTTCAATCCAGAAATGCTTTCTACATCTGCAAGGTAAAGAGAACCTTTCAGCTTGGAACCAGATTGTAAGTCTTCTATCAGAGCCGGGTAAACCTAAAAACATTTAGGATAATCTAAAATATAGCTTTTGCACCTGTAAAACAATGGAATCCATTTTAGTCTAGCTCTCTATGGTGGCCGGTGCACAATTTGCTTACCTCATTTTCTCAATTTTATTTTAGGGTATGTACATCAAATCCACCTATGATGGACTTCATGTGATTACTGGGACTACAGAAAATGTAAGCATGCATTAATATGCTGTAACTCTTTCTTTTTGTGCCAAATGCAATAAAAAACAGGAATAGTCACATACAGTATCCCATATAGGGATGGGCGAATTTGACCCGTTTCGTTTCGCCAAAAATTCGCCGCCGGCGAAATGTCGCAGACGCCCATTAAAGTCTATGGGCGTCAAAAAAATGTTGTCGTGCGGCGAAACTGTTTTGACCCGCGTCTTTTTTTTTGGACGCACGCCGCCATATCTTAAAAATATATATGAACCAACAGCTAGCATGTACAAATTTGCTAGTTGTGCTAAGTTTGGACAGAATTTAGCAGTCCAATAAAGTTATAGTTTGGCTTTCATTTTCCTATAACAAAAATATGAATTTGAATCCTATACTTGCTGTTATTGTCAAAAGCTGACAGCGATGTCCTACAACACAAGTCTATGGAATGTAACAGCACTGGAGATAAAATACATATTATACGACCACGATTCTACAGTTCATAATGTTCTATTAAAATCTAACAACATAATCTCAATTCTATGGGAACAAATTCATAGACTGTTTTTGCTTCTCATACTTTTAAAAATAGGCCCCAGAGAAGCCAATAATGTCTAAAGCTGGCCATACATGTTTCAAACATGCACCATGGGTATTTGGCCTGATACATCACTCATTAAGCACTTGGTTTGGAGAGCTGAGTCCATAGCTTTTATTGGCCCATGTGTGGTCTTTACAATAATTTGTAATTTTGTGTAGTCTGGCATTATTAGCATTAACTACCATTATTAGAAATGTGCTTCATGCTTTCCTCCAACTAACACCAGTAGCATCCCCGAAGTATCCATCATAGTTAACAATTCCACTATCACCCCCTCTCCCCAGGCCCGGTGCCTTGGGGTTATCCTAGATTCTGCCCTGTCATTCACTCCTCATATCCAGTCACTTATTAAATCATGTCACTTCCACCTAAGGAACATATCCAAAATACAATCATTTATCACCCAAGACGCTGCCTAAATTCTTATTCACTCTCTCATCATATCACGTCTAGACTATTGTAACTCTCTTTTAATTGGCCTCCCCCTCCAGAGACTGTCACCTCTCCAGTCCATAATGAACACTGCTGCGAGGCTCATACACCTCAGCAACCGCTCCTCCTCTGCCTCGCCATTCTGTCAATCCCTGCACTGGCTTCCGTTACCTTTCAGAATCAAATTCAAATTAATGACACTCACTTTCAAAGCACTTCACAACTCTGCTCCACCCTACATCTCTGAACTCATCTCTATATACTCACCCACTCGCTTACCATGCTCTTCTACTGACCTGCTACTCAACTCTTCTCTCATTACCTCCTCACATGCTCGCATTCAAGACTTTGCAAGGGCTGCACCCCTCCTCTGGAACGCTCTCCCACGGTCTGTCCGACTTTCTCCCAACCTGTTTGCTTTCAAAAAATCTCTGAAAACGCACTTCTTTTGAGAAGCCTACCCTCACTCTGCTTAACTACCAAACGCAACACCACATACAGTACCACATTTCTCACCCACTTAATTCGATCTTGCCCACTCCCACACCTTGTGAATTACTCCCTTCCCTTTAGACTGTATGCCTATGCATAGGGCCTTCCTCACCTTTTTGTACCTGTATTGATTGTGATTTATGTAACTCCATATATTCTATATATGTAATTCGTGTGATGTAGTTGTATAATCACATTTACTTTACAGTGCTACGCAATATGTTGGCGCTATATAAATACATGTTAATAATAAATAATAATAATTCTGTACCTATCAATTTGTTTTGAATTTGGTTTATCATATTGTTCTTTCATGGTTTGAGCTTTGCTTGTCTTAAAATAAACAAATGTTTCGATATAGTCATAGTATAAAATTCATACGTAAAATTGCAGTGGTCAGATATATAGTAAGAAAATGTTTATAATGTTGTTTGTTAGTGGAGAGTCTCCATAACAAATTATATTAAATCATTGCATTTATGTGATAGTCACCTGCTGATCGATGCAAGAAAATCCATGCCGGTGATGAAGTAATCCAAGTCAACCATCAAACTGTGGTATGTATCTTGCATTCCGTTCATGGCCATTTGGATTGTCCTGCATGCAGTCAAAGCTTTGCGAGAAAACCGCTATGATGCAAATCCATTGACCCAGAACTTTGTGCATCTGTATGGGTGGAACCATAATGGCTGCTAAAACTGCTTTTATGAAATGAGTTGAGAAATATTTTTGCATGGTATTTTCCTTATTTGTACAGTTGTCGTGGTTAGTGGAAAGAGGATGATTTTGTTCCTTTCTGGGCCCTCCATTGATAAATCTAAAACCCATTGCCCTTCAGTTAAAGCAGATGGATTAAAGGCACATGGAACAAGTAAAAATTAAGGCTAAAGAGTTGACCATACAAGGGCTGATCTTGGCCTCATCTGACCTTCAGTCACCAACCTAGATTATTATATGAGGACAAAAACCAATATCTGGGTGGAGCTCGGTCAAGTACCTATTCACAAGTCAGTATATTCTATTAAAATGTGGACCACACCAGATCGTGGATTGCTGTTTTCTATTAGATAATGATTTCAGTATAAAAATGACATTTTGTAAAGAAATTCTATTTTAAGTGCCTTTTAGTTAAGGATTGTAAATTTTATGGTACTGGATAATGTGCTAGACTTAATTATGTCATTTAAGTAACAATTCTTATGTAGTTAAGTGCTATCATACAGAGAATAGCAGTATAACACCCACGGTGCCGCTTTAATCCATGACCTAGAATTGTCCATAAAAGTTATATTTTAAGCAGCCAATCAGTAGGAAGGTAAAATGCGTAAACCAGGAACTAAAATGATTTTCCAGATTACATGGGTCATCAGCCTCAGCCTGGTACCACTTATTTTGACTAACTGGAATTAATCAGCACTTTACTGAATAATGGCAATGTTGGGATAGGTGGAAGTGTAAGAGATCATACTGCCATCTCCAAACTCAACTGCTGACCCTAATCTTTAAATTTGTCATGAGAAGAAATAACATGGAGTCAGGGTGGAAACTGTTAGAGTGAACATGGCTGCAATGTTTCTATACTTAGTATACAAATATGTTGTGGCTTTATATACCTTTGAATATTTTCTTATGCCTTTCTAATACATATTAAAACTTCTAAAAGTTACTATATTTACTTTGTGTTTCTTTTTTTCTTTAAAATTGGATATTGCGTTTAAGGGTGCAAGGTCATTATATTCTGATATTGTCTTAAAACTATAATCATTTACAAACAGATTGGCAAAATTGCCATTAAATTAGATGAAGACAGCATGCTATTCAGTTTGTTTTGTAGCAATTCCCTTGATATTATTTCTGGCATTAAAGGAGTGAATGTTTATTGCAGATTAGTTTTCAGCTAATTATATTTAAGACAATGAAGCAGTGGACTTATTCATGTAATCATTATATATTAGTATGGCGATACAAACAAAATCATTAGGGAGCATTATTTCAGATGGGATTGTTTGTTTTAGTCTTTTCTTTGCAGCTTTCTGTTTACAGGTATGGAACCCATTATCCAGAATGCTGGGGACCTGGGGTTTTCCGGATAACGGAGCTTTCTGTAATTTGGATCTTCATGCCTTAAATCTATTCGAAAATCATTTAAAGATTAAATAAACTCAATACCTTGGTTTGGCCTCCAATAAAGATTCATTATTTTGATTAATTAGTTGGTATCAATTACAAGGTACTGTTTTATTATAACTGAGAAAAAGGAAATCATTTTTAAAAATTTGTATTATTTGGATAAAATGGAGTCTGTAAGAGACAGCCTTTCCATAATTCACAGCTTTCTGGATAACAGGTTCCTGGATAACGGATTTCATACCTGCAGAAATGTCTTGAAAAATCTGTAGAATCTCCAATTCCAAGGTAATGTCACTAGGGCCAATTTGTTGCTAGTGGGAAATTCTTCTGTGGGTAACATAGCACATGTGTGTCATTGTCTTGCTTTGCCTGTTTGCCTTATCAGTATCGAAAAGTAACATATCTGGCATTTTTGTTTTGGTTCCTAACTTCACTATATTACTGTAAAATATATATTTCCACTGTTTAAGTTCTTTACATTTAAAAGTACACACTGCAAGTTCTCGATAGTATAGGAGACATAATGAACATGATATATTAAAGCCTTGCAAATGGAAAGCCATATAATTTAGTAGCTGGTGTGTCTTTAAAATGAATACATTGTCGTTAACATCAAGCGGAAGGAGTGGACGGGTAGTGTTATGCGACACAGCAGGGCTATTATTGGTATTGATATAGGTAAATTATAATATATATATGTATATATATATATGTATATATATATATATATATATATATATATATAGATAGATAGATAGATAGATAGATAGATAGATAGATAGATAGATATGTTTGCTGCATTCTGCATGATTTTTATTTGTGTAAGGGTCATGGTTGACAGGGAGATTTGTCGCCCATGATAAAAATGCATGACTGCGACCAAGAAATCTTCTGAACTCTTCGCTTCACTTTGGTCTTTTGAATTCATGAGAAGTTGCTTCAGGAGAAAACTTCAGTTGACTTTGCGATGCTCGGGTTTCCATCTGCGATTTCAATTATTGCCAATGGAGATGCAGTGTAGGAGATTTGTCGCCAACTGCCGTGCAGTTTTATCACGAGAGACAAATCTCTCCATCAGCCATGGCTCTAACACCTTGCCTGGCAGACTGTCCTGGGTGGCAGCAGCCTTAAAGATGGAAATTGATTAATGGGCAGCACAGTAGTGCAGTTTTTAGCATTACTGACATGCAGCTCTGGGGTCCTAGGTTGGAGAGGTGCAGGGCCACTTTTAGTTAATCCATGTGGCAGTACTACTGGTACAGAAATGTATGTAAGTTTGAAACCATAAGCTAAATATCATCCCTCTTTCCAGAGCAAACTGACTGTTTTCTCATACATGGAAATATCTCAGCATATATGTCTAGAAGGTTAGCTGTTTTGTTCTTTCTCCGTGTAGTTTCATGAGCCTTTCCTTCAAAGCATGTCTGTAATAATTGCCCATGGGCTTCTCAGCTGAATCTGCAGAATGTCGCTTTTTGTGACGGTAAAAAACACATACAGTACATGCCTGAATGAAAATGTTCAGCCACTCTTAAACCTGCTGTCACTTCTAACTGGACGCACTCGTATCATAAATCTTCTGGCCGCTGCATATTTTTGTGAATGTCAACGCTTAAAGGGTATAGCTTATTATTTACCCAAAACCTTTCTTTTCCCAATGAGAAAGAGAAAAGTTGCCTGAGCACGGTTTGCCTTTAAAAATAATTATTACAAAAAATGAGGTGTTAGTACCACACTTTGGGCAAAATATGTAAATTCACGTGCTACATCATGGCCCCTCATTGTACATGAGTCCTACAGTATCCATTAGTAGTGATGGGCGAATGTATTTGCCAGGCGCGAATTCCCGGCACATTTGCTCGATTCGCCGCCGTCAGTGCGTTTTCACCAAAAAAAGGACGCCGGCGTCAAAAAACGGATGCTGGCATCAAAATAACGGATACCGGCATCAAAAACGAGACGCCAGCGCCGTTTCACGAATTTTTCGCCGTTTTGCAAATTTCGAGGGAAATTCGCGAATTTTCTGGTGAAACGAAATGCCCCAAATTGCCCAACACTAATTAGATACTCTAACTGACAGGCTGAGAAGGGAGACTCAGGTTTAGGAACTTCAAGTAACAATAGGTTAGACCTATAGGTAACTTTTAATGTAGATTAATATTTTCAAAAGATATTTGCCCGGGGGGGGGAAGATAGGCTGGAGTGGAGGGGGTCTATGTAGCAAAAAGCACAACTGCACAGATGAATGGGGACATTTTGTTTAGAAAGACTAATGAAAGGGCAATCGAGTGGCAACTGACAATAGGAGAACAAGTTGAGCCCCTATCATTCCTTATAATGATCAATTCATAATTCAACACTTTTCAGCACCTTCATCCCAGAAACACATGAGCAGAGGAAATTTAAATTGCGTTCCTTTCTGCCAACATACATCTGCTGGAATCAAATTTGTAATTCATCTGAGTGTAATTGGATTGAAGCAGGTAATTTGCAGTAGCAGTGTCATAATACAGTACGTGATTAGGACCTCTTATCCAAAATGCTTGGGACCTAGAGTTTTTCTGGATACCTTGTCTGTTAAAAATTAAAAAAATAAAAAAGCACAATATGATTGTTTTTCTTCCAACAGGGATCATTTATATCTTAGTTGGAATCAAGCACAAGGTAATGTTTTATTATTAGAGGAAATTAATTAAAAAAATGTGAATTATTTGATTGAAATAGTCTATGGAAGATGTTCTTCCACTAATTCAGAGCTTTCTGGATAATGGGTTTCCAGATAGTGGGTCCCATACCTGTATATGAAGTAAATTTGCTTATATGTGGCAAGTATGGCAGTATGGGGAAGTACTGTTGTACATGATCCTCACATTATTTCTAAACAAGGTACAGGTATTGGATCCATTATCCAGAAACCCAGTTTCCAGAAAGCTCCAAATTACAGAAATAGACTTTATTTTATTCAAATAAGCCATATTTTTAAAATTGATTTCATTTTTTCTCTGTAATAATAAAACAGGACCTTGTACTTGATCCAGACTCTGATAGAATTAATCATTATTGAACTTGAAAGCAGAACCAGCCTTTTGGGCTTATTTAACGTTTGCATGATTTTCTAGTAGACTTAAGGTATGAAGATCCAATTTACAGAAAAATCTGTTATCCAGAAAAACCCAGGTCCCATACCTGTAGTGTTATAAGGTATTTTTAACAGTAGGCAAATATGCACTAGGGTAGGAACCCATGGCAGCCATTTGTTAATCATTATTCTTCCCTAAAACAAATCAATGTTTGAGATTATTGCCTAGGCAATAGGTGTGTCTGTCCTGCCACTGGCAGAATCTGTAATCTAATTTTTGTTGCTTTTATGCAATAATCTTAAGAATAAGGATAAGTGGAGGCTTGCACATTACTGTATAGGTTGGGGAACACTAAACTGCCATACACATTGAAGGTGAAAGAGTAGGAAAAGGCTGGAGATTTTTGAAAAGAGTAATGGTAGGACAAAAAGTAGTGCCCTTTAAGTTTCTTGCTAAAATTGCTCCTATGGAAACAATATCCCATGCGTATGTTAAGTTATTGTTTGTTTTATGCTTCGTTTGCCACTTGCCTCTCAATAAATCTCTTCTTAGCCTGATATGATTTTATAATTCTATAGAGCTTTTGAATAAAACAACACATGCCCTGCAATGCCAGTAATAAAACATACATTATGTTACCCGCACTGCACAAAAATGCCTTTAAAGGACTGATAAAGAAAATGAAAAGTATCCATTAGTCTTGACATTCTATTAATTTCTACCCTGTGTCTGTAAAAAATTAGATTAAAAAAAAAAAGTTTTTTTTCTTTTTTTTTATCAGCAAAATAGTTTGACCATTTTTCTGTTTTAAAACAAAGTCGTTTGTGCTCAGTGAAGCCCAAGCGCATACATATTCATGACGCTCCCTCAAACTCATATTTGAAATACATTTATTATCTTGTCTAGAAATAGAGCAGAATTTTCCATTGTCATGTATAAGGGCATTTACATTTTCTGGTGTCTCTAGTCTTATCGTTGTCATTAGCCACAAACCTGTTTAATGCTGTCAGTCTTAGTTTTTCATATGCCATTAGATGAGCTCACCCTGGCCCACTGGGAAGTCTGATGAAGGGGGTTATTTATCAAAGTCCGAATTTATCTCATTGGCCTTTTAAAAGGGTGAAACACCATTTTTTTCATTGGGAAAAAAAACTTGAATTTTTCAGAATATATTAAACCCAGAGTGTTAAAAATCCTAATAAAAAAAGTACTCCAACTCAGACCTGCCAAGTTCATGTAGAAGTCAACGGGAGAAGTCCTGAAGATATCCTGATCTGCCCTGTGTTTCGTGCAATAATTGGAAGAGTTTGTGGTTTTCGGGCATCAAATCCAAAAAAGTCGCAGTTTTCAGTGACAAATCTAAAAAAGTTGTGATATTCGGATTTTATCAAGTTTTTTCCCAGAACAAGAAACTTTGGGGAAAATGTATTGATAAATAAGTGGAAAAATCTGAGATTTTTTTCAGATTTTGATAAATAAACCCTGAAGAGTCCTATAGTTTACAGATGCCAGCTTTACCCCTTCACACTCTCTAGCATATGCACAAGACAATTCATCTCATTTGGTATTGCTGCATTAACCCCTGAATAAATAGGTGTCAGTGAGGGTGACTGCACTTCTGAACTTTGAAAGCCTGGTACATTTTAATGCAAAATAAGAAAAAGTGCATTATTGTTATTAGCTTTGCATAAAATTCCGAAGCTGTAGATATAGAAGGTTGAAACATGGGCCATTCTGGACAAGGTTGAATAATTTGTTAGTTTACAAAGTTCTCAGTCTTTCTTTTTTTTATTTTTATGTGCTTTATTATTGTAGTCATTTTACAATAAACAACAAAGTGATCGAGCTCATTTTAAATATAATAACAGATGAATACAAATATAAATGTATGCATTGTGAATTGGAATCGGTTAACCAAAATAAAATAATTAAGTAAAGAAATAAAGAAATTAAATAAAGAAATTAATTTCTTGTGCTGGAACATGTCTCATTTTGGATAAAGCGAAAAGCTAAGAGGCAGATTTATCAAAGGTCGAGGTGAATTTTCAAATGAAAAAGATTAGAATTTCTGAGAATTTTCTGTGTACTTCGACTAGGGAATAGTCCAAATTCAATTTGAATTTGAAAAAAATCTAAATTTATCATGTACTGCCTCTTTAAAAATTCAACTTGGACCATTCGCCATCTAAAACCTGCGAATTGCTGTTTTAGCCTATTGGAGACCTGTCACAGCCGGCACCCAATACCAGAACAGGTGCCAAGTACCCTGGTCTTGGCTTGGCTTCACCAGTAGTGTGACCACCGTTGGGCTTCGGGAGGAGCCCTCAGCTTACTTGGGTGCCACCTGGATTTAATGAGGGGTACAAGGGTACAAGGCGAGATGTTCTGGCTAGCAGAGGGGCACGGCAGGTAGATAGTCTTTTGGGCCGGAGGTCACGGTACAAATGGAGCAGGCAAGAGAATCGTCAGACAGGCAGGGTCGAGGCAGGCAGATATCAAGAATCGTCAGGCAGGCAGGGGTCAAACCGGGTAATCAAACAGATGGGGTCAGGCAGAAAGAGTAGTCGAGATGCAGGCAAAGGTCAGGATTCGGATATCAGAATAGTCAGGAACAGGCAGGGATCAAAACCGGAATAGCAGATACAAAATACACAGGAACAGACAGCACAAGGCTTCAGGAACCACCAGAATCAAGATTCTATCAGGGGCACTGGCTGGGGGTCAGAATGGGCTTTATATACATTCGAAATTGGCACCAAAATGAGCGTCAATACGTGCTGGCGCAATCACGCCAGCACCTTTAAGAGGCGCGCCATAGAAGAATCAAGATGGCGCCGCCGCACACCAGATAATTTTATTACAGGACCTCAATGGGTGGACTTTGAAAAATCCAAAAATTTTTTTGGGAAAAACTTCGAATTCGATCGAATGCGATATTCCTTCAATTTGAACGATTCAAATTCAGCCGAAAATGGACCAAAAAAAACATAATTTCGGTTTGAATTTCGAAGTTTTTTTTAATTCAAAATTCGACCCTCGATAAATATGCCTCCCAATATCTAAATGGTTTTGAGAAATGGATTCTCTCTGTCTGTAGGAGATAATGACTGACTCCAAAAATTCTGGATTTTAGGACATCGCCATAATAAATGAAAATAATTTGAGGAGGGAAAATTACATTTAGGACAAATGTTGAGGTATTTGCTGTTCTTAGAGTGCCAGTTAAAGCCTTTATATCAAAGATGGAGTAGTCTGTAATTTTGTTCCCTCCAAGTCTCTGAGGAAATTAAGCATAGAATGTGTATTTTAGAATTAAGGAAAGGGTATTATGTCATATTTTGTACATGTATGTTATATGTATTTGTCTTTAATAAAGTGGAGTATTGTTGCAAAATGACAGATACGTCTTTCTAACTAAATCAAATATGCCACTGTTAGTGGATATCTCTCCCATAGACCAAATGCATTTCTCCCAACTGTCCCGTTTTTTCGCAGGACAGTCCCGATTTTGAAAGCTCAACCCGCAGTCCCAGATTATTAATCAAATGTCCCGACTTTCTCTTTGATCTCCTGCACTGAACAGCCAGAAAAAGATACAAAGTTTCTAAAACTTAATTGGCTTTTGGCAGAGATCCCAGAGTATGTGGCAGGTTCACTTGGATACATTTGTATCAATTTAAGATAAGCATAGAAACAATTGTAACAATTTAAAATAAGCTGGTCTCTTGGGAAAACTGTGACTTGCAGCTTAAAGGGCAATTCACCTTCATTAGCAAAACTGTAATAGCAAATAAAAAACACAGAAATGTGTTCAAACTTTCGTAACCTGCCAAATTTTGTAAAATGAACATGTGGGTGTGGCCACAAAAATGAGCATGGTCAAAAAATTGGCCACGGCAAATCTTTTTGTCCCTCTTTCTATTTCCAAAATGTTGGGAGGTATGCATATGTTATTTATATGCAGAGTGTTCTGTGCACTACACAAGCTTCTTGAGAATTTTAATGGTAGGCACCTTTTCCAGGAAATAGCCACATGTAGATGCAGGACCATAGAATTTGAAGTTATTTACATGTGCACACATTCTCCAGTTGTAAGGGGGGTTTTACAGGTTCAGCTGACAGCAAAAAATATTTGCTTATAAATTATAGACAGAACATGCGTAGTGGGCATAATTCACCACCAACCTTTTGCCAGAACAAAATAAAATATTTCTACTGTTAACTGTTCACCCAGGTCCCACATACTGCAAAAAATAAAAAGTAAAAAAAAAATGATTCTTGCCTGGTACCTGGACTGACATTTTTCTCTGTGGCATTCTAGTTGATATGTGTGTAGTAATTTATTTTGTTGTGGTTGCATTTACAACACAGTGTATGATTAAAGCAGGTAAATGTAGAAAATTAAATACAATAGGGAATCAAGTACCCACTGCGGTATCTTCAGGTTTCCTGGTGGGCTGACGCTTCTCAGGTTTTCATTCTTAAGAGGTAAAATATTGATGTTTCCCAAGCTGAAATATTGTAGACATAAAATGCAGAATAAAGATGAGTTAGTTCAGCAGTTGTTGCACTTGCAGAGCACAGCTGGACATTAAGGGGGTTATTTATTAAGCTCAGTATACCCGAAATCCGAAAAATTCAGATTTTTTGGACCTTTAAAAAAATAAATAAATCTGAATTTTTCTGGATTTATTAAGTCCGATGGTATGAAAACTCTGGATCCAAAATCCCGGCATCTAAAAGCTCTCGAGGTCCTGTATAAGTCATCTGGGAATGTTCCTGAGTCTGCGCTGATGTCCATACCGATATCCAATGATTTCAGGGATTCGGAGCAAAAATTCTGAAAAAATCTTAGTTTTTGCAGAAAACTCAGAACGAGTTTTTGGGGAAAGCTCCAAAGTTTTTAGAGTTTTGCTGACCCTTTTTTCTGGCTTTTTTCTTCATAAATAAGGTCCATTTGGGTAATTGGAGTTGCTCGAAGTTGGATATTAGAAATACTGAGATAAAATTGGACCTTGATAAATAACCCCCTAACATTTATCTGCAGGAAGGTGTAAGAGATGAGCACCAGTGTACTTGTGATACTTGAGCTAGTGGATAGTATTTTGCAATATATATTTTTCATTCTAAAGCTTCACACTTCACATCCCTTATGTTTGCATTCTTCAGCTATGTATTTGATTTTGTGGATGTAGCCTTCCTTAGACACACCATAGCTGGTATATACTGTAGTCTGAAATAGTAGCAGAATAATGCCTGTTTTAAATCTGTTACTAACTAGTTAATAGCTGAACATTAGAAACTTAATAATCTTAAGCAAAGTAGGGACATTTGGGGGCCCATTCACTAAGTTCGAGTGAAGGAATAGAAGGAACAAAGCTCGAATTTCGAGTAGTTTTTTGTGCTCCTCGACTATCGAATTGGCATAAATTCGCCTGAGTAGAATGAATCGAATAGATTGAGTGCAAAAACGCTGCGACTATTCGCACATTCGATAGTCGAAGTACTGTCTTTTTTAAAAATACTTCGACTGCCTACTTCGCCACCTAAAACCTACCGAATTGCTTTAAAAGCTTATGGGAAAGTTTTTGATCGAATAAAAAGGCATTCGATAGATCATTCGATCGAATGAAAATCCTTCGATCGAATATTCGATCGTGCGACTATTCGCCGGGCGAATATTCGCCCATTTGACTATTCGCCGGCTCGTAAATTCTCCCGAATTGCCTATTCGATTCTATTCCCCAGTCGAATTTTGAGGGATTTAACCCCTCGAAATTCGACCCTTGATACATCTGCCCCCTAATGTGTCAGTCTAGTAGAATTTATTTATAGGATCCTTGTTCTGTAACTGTATTTGTGTGTAAAAAAAAAAGCTTCACTTTCACAATTCCACATTTATTTATTTGCCAATTTTGAAGGATTATGGATTTCTAAAATTACTTTTGCTGTACTAACACGACACAGTGATACTCATCTGGAAAAGTAGATTTAGCCTGAAAACCAATTTCCCATCAAAGCTTCTACTGAGCTGTGCCATTTGTAATTCTAATAAGTATGGACATTCTGCATTACACTATGTGTTTTACAAGAGATATATAAAATAATATTTTTTATGAATTTTGGCTGAAACCAAAGGTTGCCGTCAGCATTTTTATTAGACTCATAATTGATCTTACAAAATAATATGTGCATACACACATTATATAGTGAATAAAGTACCCCCTCTTGTAAAATATAAGGATATTATAAGTTACCAAGGAGTTTCATGACCATATAAAAACACGAGGCCGAAGGCCGAGTGTTTTTATACAGGTCATGGAACTCCGAAGTAACTTCTAATATCCTCATATTTTACAACAGGGGGTACTTTATTCATTATAATACACAAGTTTCAGTGAGTCATGTGAAAGAAATGACATCAGAACTCACCGTTTATAACTGATGACATCAGAACTCACCGTTTATAAGGATATAATTTACAGGATATTCATGGCTTTTGTGTATTATATCTGTATATATCTATACCTGTAAAGCCATATTCTGATCTTGTCCACTCCTTGTGTCTCATTACCTTGCCCTTTTAGTTTGTTAGCTCTTATGCACAGGGCCTTCCTCCCCTTTTTGTACTGGTACGGGCGGTTATGTATGTAACTCTGTATATATTAATTCATGTAATTTCTTTGTATAAACGCATTTATTTTACACCGCTGTGCAACATGTTGGCATTCTAAAAATACATAGTAATAATAATAATAATAGAAAATGTTATCAATGTGTAACAGTCCAATATTTTGATCTCTAAACATGGCTACAAAGAATTGCTGCAGATAGATTTTTGCCTTTATTTAGAGCAGAACACAATCTCAAGTTCAACGATAAAGAATGTTGTTGTGTTCCTAAAATGCTGCCACAACAACTATGCAGAGTATTTGGAGCAATCAATATTGCAGATATTGTACAGATCTTATGAGAGACAGGAGACTGCTTCCTTAAACCTCTGGCATTTTTTACAAATCAATATCAACAATATCCATTCTGTAAACAGCAGCAACTCAAGGGTCTGCTAGAGGCTTTAGATCCAATATATGTTCAATAGGATGCATCTCTGTGAAGCAACATTAGCCAGTTGATATCTCTGTACAGCACTAGAAATCATTGAGTTGTTATTGATCTTCTTTAAAGCTGTTATTGCAATAAAGCACTAGAGAACCAAGACTGAGCAATAAACTCTAAAGCATAGACATAGTAGCACAGGTGGCCAGAATGTAGATGCAATCATAGTGAGAAGTGAGGAAATGTTGAGAATAGACGGCATGGAAATATTCATGATTCCTAAGAGATAGCAATGGTGCCATTTAAGTGAGTTTTCCTGAATGTACTGTATGTTTAAGTCCATTTTCTGTTTCAAGATATGTTATTATGGGACACATATATTAAGGATCATAGCTCAGGTTCCACAACTGAAAATAATTTTGTAGGGCACATGGTCTCTGCATATACAGGTATGGGATCTGTTATCCAAAAGCCCATTATCCAGAAGGCTCTGAAATACAGAAAGGCTGTTTCCCATAGACTCCATTTTATCCAAGTAATCCACATTTTTAAAAATTATTTCCTTTTTCTCTGTAATAGCAATAACAATAAAACAGTACCTTGCATTTGACCCAAATTAATTTGATTAATTCTTGTTGCATAAAATTGCAAAAACCAGCCTATTGGGTTTATTTAATGTTTACATGATTTTTTAGTAGACTTAAGGTATGAAGATCTAATTACAGAAAGATCCATTATCTAGAAAGCTCTGAATTAAGGAAAGGTCATCTCCCATTGACTCCATTATACCCAAATAATCCGAAATTTTGAAAATGTTTTCCTTTTGCTCTGTAATAATAGAACAGTACCTTGTACTTGATCCAAACTAAGGGGCCGATTCATGAAGGGTCGAATATCGAGGGTTAATTAACCCTCCATATTCGACTGGGAATTAAAATCGTACGACTTCGAATATCGAAGTCGAACGATTTTGCGCAAATCCTGCGATCGATCGATCGAAGGATTTTTTGTTCGATCGAACGATTAAATCCTTCGAATCGAACGATTCGAAGGATTTTAATCCAACGATCGAACGAAAATCCTTCGATCAAAAAATCACAGGCAAGCCTATGGGGACCTTCCCCATAGGCTAACATTGACTTCGGTAGCTTTTAGCTGCCGAAGTAGGGGGTCGAAGTTTTTTTTAAAGGGACAGTACTTCGACTATCGAATGGTCGAATAGTCGAACGATTTTTACTTCGAATCGTTTGAATCGTTCGAATTCGATCGAATTCGATCGAATTTAACCAATTCGATGGTCGAAGTACCCAAAAAATACTTCGAAATTCGAATTTTTTTTTATTCGAATCCTTCACCCGAAATTCGTGAATCGGCCCCTTATAAGTGTGATAAAAATAACTCATCCTGGTGGTTTAGGGGTGCGGCGGGGACACCCGCCGCGCCACTCTTCTTCTTGCACTGTTGTGGCTCCATAATGTGCGCGCGCCCGCTTCCCGTCTTCCTTATAGACGCGGACACGCTGGCGTGATGACGTCAGAGCACAGAGGTGTGCAATGGCACAAACTTCAAACGATACAAAAGGGATTTTAGCTTGCTGTTCATTGCCCATGATAGGAGTTTGTTCCTGGTGCTTCTGAGCGTTTGCTACCCTGTTTTTTGAACCTGTTTTGATTCCTGTTGTGACCCCTGCCTGGCTTTTGAGTATTCTGACTTCTGGATCCTGACCCCTGCCTGAATACCGACTACCTCTTCTGCTTAACCCTTCAGATTGACTTCCTGGTTTGACCCATGCCTGCCTGACTACGTTTATTCTCTGCCTGCCCCGGCCTGATCTGACTACTCTATTGCCTAACGCCTTGTACTACGACCTTCTGCCCAAAGACTCTCGCTACCTGCCCCTCTGCCTATCCAGAACCTCTAGCCTTTCACCTCTCGTTTAAATCCTGGTGGCATCCAAGTAGCTGAAGGCTCCTCCCGAGGCCAAAGGCGGTCACACTACAGGTGAAGCATGAGCCGAGACCAGGGTGCTTGACATTTGTTCTGGTGTTGGGTGCCGACCGTGACACTAAGATATAATTAATCCTTATTAGAAGCAGACCCAGCCTATTGGGTTTATTTAATGTTTACATGGTTTTCTAGTAGACTTAAGGTATGACGATTCAAATTTCTGAAAGATCGGTTATCCAGAAAGCCCCAGGTCCCGAGCATTCTGGATAACAGGTCCCATACGTGAAGTATATGTGACAGGAAGGAACACTGAGACTGATTCAAGATACAATGTTACTAAAGGATAATATAATGTAGGAAAGCATAACTCAATCAAAGCAATTCTGCTGAAGGTAAATTTGAAGCAAACCTTATATCCGTGAGCTTAATAAAAAAGTGTTTTGAAATTTGATAATTATTGTAATGTGCTGCTTTACATGGTTTCTGTAGAGGGACATGGTGATATCCACTTCCTTATCAGCCTGTGACTATAATATAGGCTAATGGAGAACACCGATGGACTTGTGGCATCACTGTAGCTGATACCAAAATATTGTTTTATGTTACTAATACTAGATGAGACTGGATTTTGATGGCAATGGGCTCCCAAGGCCTTAGTAAAAGCTTCTTTGTACAGGTATAACCATAGGCCTTACCAAGTTCATACTTTCTGTATATCCACTCATCAGACACAGGCACAGGTGGGCCAGGAATGGGATGGATCATTTTCATTATTTAGAAACTTGCAGAAGTGGTGAGCAGTGAGAACATGTTAAGAAACTACAGTATAGACCATAAAACTGTCCATTATTCCAAGACTCATTCATTATGCCATGTATGCATCGTTTAAAATGTATGTTCTCTATTTTGGTAATAAATTCAGCATGTTCAGAAGTTTTAGTTTTGGAGCAGGGCAAACCTCATGCCATAGTGAAAGCATTGATATATTTGGTTATGTTCTTTTAATCTGAACAACAGAAAAAACCCTTTCTCACAACTCAAAATCATTTCCATGGACTCTTGCCTCTGCAGCACTGAACAGTAATAGGGTGTATACATCTGTTCTACAAAATATATACAAGTACTGACGCAGGTGGGAAAGATGGTACATTTATTTGAGATTACTGGTTTGGGTCACAAAATGATAGATCTGGTAGTGAATATGGCATTTAGCAGGTGGCATATAATGTATCAAGAAGGAATTCTAGACAGACAAAAGTAAACTTGTATAAAATGATTGGGGAAAAGTCGGATTTATTGTTGAAGGCAGTTCCAGAGAAAACTGGAGACCTGGCATAAGAATATTAGATAGCACTGAGAAAGCCGACATGTTTGGTTTGATGATTGTACAGTAGATTCTCTGCCTGTGTCTGGCAACACAATTCTGGCAATTCACAATTATACTGTGAGTTTCCTGCTCTTTAAACAAATGACCTATTAATAGACAATTTGTCCAGATTCAGAATCCTTGTAAATTGTTTGCTAGGAAACAACAAACAATTGGATGATTAGGATTTTGTTCTCTATGTAAATTCAGTCTGTTGTATTGCCTCTTACTATAAATACTACACTACTCAAGAAGCCCCTTCGCAGTTAGAAGAGGAATGGTTGGGCACTAAAGTAAAAGCCAGCTTTCTGTAAATAAACAATTCATATACTATTATTTTCCTGCTGCTATATTTTTAAATGTACAAGCATATTTCTGGTACCTCAAATAAAACAGTAATAAATATGGTGGTACTACTTTATTTCATACAATAAATATATATCTATCACGGCATTGACCAGTGCTTTCACTGGACTGATACTGTATTTATGAATTTGGTTAGCACCCGGCTCCTAACTATGAATGGTGAGTGCCGATTTACTCTATATATATATATATATATATATATATATATATATATATATATTGTATATATGAAATGTATTTGCAAATATATAATGTATATATAGAGTATACAGGACCATATTATGGCCTTTAGCAAAGAGCCACATTACTTTTGTCAGGACCGCCCTGTCGGCTGTCCTTCCTCTTCGGCACCGCGTCCAAGATGGCGGCGCCCATAGCCAACACGTAGGTAGCAGCGCCGACACAACTATGCTGGCGTCTTGAAGCCGGCACGATGCCGTCATGCGCCTGGAGCAAAATTTGTAGATAAAGGCTCTTCAAGGTCATGGGTTCAATGCCCGATTATAGGAATTGATACCTTCGTTCCTGAGCATTCCTAAATTATTCCTGATTGTGTTTCTGGACTTTGACCCTTGCCTGAACCTGTTCCATGATCCTTGCTGCCTGCCTTTGTATCTTTTGCCTGAATTTGACTACGATTACGCCGGACCCCTTTTTGGATACAGCGAACTCGGACTTTAACCCTAATCTTCCTCACTCCTGACTACTCCCGCTGGGAGCCAATAGGACCCCTGACAACTTTATGAAGCAATGCCCACTTTTTAACCACACCTCTAAATACAACACCCATTTTACTACAACACAGCCCAGATGAGATAATAGAATTACTACAGTATACAAAATTAATAACGAGGATATTAACCCCAGTCATGCCAGTTTAATCCCTAGGTAAAATGTATAACTGGCATGTTAAGGCGGCGAGGCCTAAGTCAAAGAAGACAGCTTGGATGACAACTTTAGAAAAAAAATGTAAATCTGGGAAATCCAAGCTATCACTATTGCTGTTAAAATTTCTCTTCTATCTTCCCTTTAATTCTTTAATCAAGGAGTTATTATGCAGAATTCTCAGGACCTGAGAAGGAGGAAGCTCATTTATTAAATACAGTATTACAGTTTAAAACCTTGAAAAGCCATTTATTTCAGTGCTAAATCCCTAAAGCTATAAAAAGACCATGTTGTAAAATAATTATTTTTCCTTTGACCATTATATACAATATTTTCCAGTTGAACAAATAGAATTTTTTTTCTGTAAATGTCTTTCTCGCCGAGTAAGAACACAGTTCACTTCCCAGTGACAGGGAAACACCTAAGGCATGGTTCAGTAATTGGTTCAATCTTGCTCAAATATTTATTTTCTTTTTTTTTCAGGGGAGTTTATAGAAAAGCAACATTTGGAAATAACCTGTAATTATTCCAAGCCATCCATCCCATTACATATTGTTTTCCGTTATTCTCCCCACCCAAGTTAGAGAGTTTTTGGCTATCTCTGCAGGAATGCAGAATGGGCTGTCAGATTTACAGATCAAGTACTAGCAGTGCAGTGACCTTTCCCTAAGAATTTGCCAACTGTTAATCCTCTCCTACAGTTTTGCCAGATGCTGAGAGTTTTGTCCAAATGCTCTAACCCCATGACAGATGACACCTCCACATTTTCGTCAGCTTGAAGCAACAGAATAGCACCTGCCTAACCTTGTTTTCCTATTATTAATATTTAGAAAGGATTTTAACCTTTTCTTGGATTTTAGTGATCCATGTATTAACGTGTTTAGGGGAATAAAGGTCTCCCTCTGATACGCTCTATTTCTTGCTATAAATGTACTGTCTGTTCGGTTAAAGTTAATCAACTTTAACGCCAGTGTCAAAATTGTCGTGAGTGTCAGAATTGATGTACAGTAGGCGTCAAAATTAACACAATTCACATTTAGCAAATTTTTTGAAATTTTTGAATTTTTTGCAAATTTTGCGAGAAATTCACGAATTTTCCGGCGAATCGAAACAAATTCGCCCATCACTAGACCTGACTCTGCTACTAAGGGTTTATAACAGGTTGCCTTTCTGTTGAATAGGCTTTTATGGGACAGCATAAAGCAAAAAAAAGTTTTTAATTAAAATAATGGGACCGATATACAGAATCGGGGGAATTTGAATTTACAGCATTTACCCTTATTTTCTTGCATCTTTTGCACGAAAAGACGTAAAAGCATTTTTTGTTTTCCCATACTTTCTCACTTTTTGTTTTTGGCCTGGTCAAAGCTGGCAAACATATTTTGGGATAAGAAATGGTGGAAGTGGAGACAAAATTTTATGTCTGAGACACCTCATTAAAATGTATTTGACTTTTGCTGAAAAATTGTCAAATGCTTATGTAAATGTGAAAAATGGACCTATGGGAATAAAATAATTCAATTTTCATTTCACATATACTCAAAGAGACCACAGCAGTACTTAATTGTTAAAATGCTGCATTCATAAAGACTTCTGTTGTTATCATTTACATAGGGATAACATATTCCCGAGCAGGTGTGATCCTGGCCCCTCCGCTGCCTGGGGCAGCAGCAGTTGCTGCTCCCCCGTGCACTTACCTTTTTGCGCCTGAGGGGGTCCAGGGGGGTCCATGAGGGCAGCAGACAGGGCTGCTGCGCTAGAAGAGCAGAATTTCCGGTTTGAAAACCGAAAATTTGACAGTTAAAGTACCAGGAGCGGCATTTTTGCTGCCCCTGGTACCTAGTGGGGCACTGCCACCTGAGGCGACTCGCCCCGAGGCGACCCTGTTCCTGAGTGCTTTATAGAGCTCATAAATCAGTTCCTGGACCAAATAGAGCTCAAGGTCTATGCTTCTTTTACACATATTATGGTCAGTTAACTTGAATGTACAGTATAATTATAGAGTACCTAGAAGAAACCTACAAACACACAGGGGAACCATATAAACTTCTTGCAGATTTTGCCCCGGCTGGAATTGAACTTAGTACCTCAGTGCAATTAGTTATGATTACCATTGCATTACATTGCTGCCCAGTAATGCAGAGTGTAAAACCAAATAAAATGCTACAAAACCAACTGCCTTCATTTTCAAGACTTCTCATCTATTCGTTCAGCTTAGTGATCCAAAAGTTGAGCATTAGCAAGTGTAAGACCTGATCACCTAAAAGTGTCTTTTATATCTGTGGTCTGACCTGCACAAACTATTGTGCTTTCTAAAATGCACTTGATTTGATATATATGACCAGCCCCAGAAATATAATTAAGCTATGCCCACCTGCCCCCATACCCCACTTAAAATAATCACAAGTCTTACTATTTTTTGTTATTATTATGTAACATTATATGAAGTATTGTCTAATATTTAGAGGGCTTATTTTGTATCATGGTTTGTATATATATATTGTTACAGAAAAAAGGAAATCATTTTTCTGGATTATTGGATAAAATGGAGTCTATGGGAGATGGGCATCCTGTAATTCTGAGCTCCGTATAACAGGTTTCCAAATTATAGATTCCATACCTGTAACTGTAATAAAACATAGCTATGAACTTCCCTTATTACATATGCTTTGGACAGTTTAATATTATATAAAATTCTATTTTGGACATTGATTCCGAGGCATGGATTTGCTAATGTCAATTCCGTTTGCTTACCACTGCATGTTAATAATCAATATACAACACAAAAAAGAAATTATGAAATAAACACTGATGCTTGCCTTCCTTGCAGCATTGTCTTATTTAACTTTGCATTTTTACCTTTCACTAAATCAACAAAGAAAAAGACACACAGAATGCAAGGTGACACTTTCTTTTTCTAACCCCCAGATAAATCCATATATGTTGCAGAAGAGCATAGGAATATCCACAGATATTGTAGATATTATACGCCTATGTTCTGCCAAAATGCATTTTTAATTGAACACTTAAATTATATAACATATTTTTCACATACAATATTTGTAATTATTTTTCATTCATTATAATACATTATTAATGGAACAATTAAATGACAAAGGTTAAACTATTGACGTATTAGCAGGACCTAAGGAAACTGTTTTTACACACTAGATATGTATATGTACAAAATGTATGTGTATGTTTAATGTTCAGTAATGATGCAGGAGTGAACTGAGGATCATTCTAATTCTTGAAGAGCTGTTTGTCTTTGGAAAAGATTAGACCGTCTATGTAATTAGGTTTGTTACAACTCACATTAGCTTTGACCTGCTGTAAACCAAAGGGCATACCATGAAAAATGAGAAATGTCAGGATCTGGTTTTCCAATTCCTAATTCCTAATACTGCTTCAGTCTTCTACTTACTGATGTATACTTCCTAAGGCCAATCAAGACATTTTACCTTACTTAAATTCTGATTAGTGAAATATTTTGAATTAGCTTCTTCTACTTAACGACCTTTATTTAATTGCTCATTTTATTCCACCTACCACTCTGTTTGTTTTTCACCACAATTTGAATACAAATTTGAATTTAGCTGCCACCTCTCTGTGTTTTTTGTCAAACTGTGTATATATATATATATATATATATATATATATATACAAAGTAGACAAGAAAAAAGGCAGCACTCGTTGTATCAAAAAGTGAAAAAAGTGTATTTAAGATCAAAGTTCATTACATGAACTTTGCAGGCGGAGAGATGTTCTGCCACTAACAGGTCATGTAATGAACTTTGATCTTAAATACACTTTTTTCACTTTTTGATACAACGAGTGCTGCCTTTTTTCTTGTCTACTTTGTATATGTATGGGAAGCCCACGGAAGTTTCCCCAAAGGCGCTGCACCAACCACAATTGTTAAGCTGAGGATACAGTGAGTGCTGCTAAATACTTGTCTTTTATATATATATATATATATATATATATATATATATATATATATATATATATATATATAAGCCCAAGTTTTGAAAGCACTCACAGCAAATTCCATCAGTGTATAAAAGGTTTATTCACCGCTCACATCTACGCGTTTCAACCCTCAATGGGTCGTCATCATTGAGGGTTGAAACGCGTAGATGTGAGCGGTGAATAAACCTTTTATACACTGATGGAATTTGCTGTGAGTGCTTTCAAAACTTGGGCTTATGTGAATTATGGTTAGCACCCAGCCGTGATACTTTATGTGGTGAGTGCCGTTATATGTGGAATTATATATATATATATATATATATATATATATATATATATATATATATATATATATATATATATATATAACTTGATAGGGGCAGCACTCTGCCTTTGGAACATGCCTCAGGTGCACAGTAAAAAAGTATAATAGCAAAAAAAAAATCATTTTTGCTATATGTATATATATATATATATATATATATATAAGCATTGAATAATAGAAGAAGTTCTTAGAAGCAATATTTTAGTTATGGTAAAGTGATGGTGAAGGGGCTGGCCTTCATGTTTTAACATTCTATTGGTTCCCATACACTCATTGGTCCATTTTTTATCTCACTAATAGTGATGGGCAAATTCGTTTCACTTTGCCGCAAAATTTGCAACACGGCAGAAAAACTTGAATTTTGACACCCGCATAAATTCTGACGCTCGCGTCAATTTTGACACTGGCGTTTAAGTCATTGGGCGTTTGAATAATGTTGATGCACAATGGTTTAGATGCAAGCGACTTTTCCTATGCGCATCCAGATTTTTTGACGTCGGCAAATTTTCACTAATTTATTCCTCCGGCCGCGAAACACGGAAATTCGCCACGATTTCCCGCTTGCCGAACTACTCAATAATGAAAGCAGTTGGTGGAGCTTGACGTAAGCTATTTACATTGAACCTTGTGATTCTACATAGCAACTGTGAATCCTTACTTTTAACTGAACATCCCAGATTGTAGTTATTGTAAATTATACATCAGATGGCTTAGATCTGCTAATTTTGAACACAAACATCAGTAAATTTTCCTCGCTAAAATTCCAGTAGACACCACAACATACTTACAATATAGCATGTGCTCATTTAGGTATAGCACTTTGCACATTTACTACATTCGGAAATTTTTCTTAAGTTTCAGCAAAGCACATTTTCCAAATAAGAACCACAATTTGCATATCTAAATTTGATGGATTTTTTTTTTTAAACTTTTTTAAAAAAGTTTTTTTTGTCCTGGTGTGTTGTAAAGTCATTTGTTGTCACTTGCCTTTATGGACTCAAACTTGGTTTGACCAAAGACTTACAAACAGGCCACAAAGTGTGTGGCGAATCCTGGATTTGGTGTATTTCCACCATATAGTGTATTTTATCTTTTGAAAAGAATTAAAAACTTTATTAGAATTATTTTAAATATTTCTAACAGTACATTATTATTTAGTACCATTAATCTATTTTGTTCTTCATTTTAAAAAGAATGAGTGCAAAGATTGATGATGATATCAAAATATAAAAAAAACATGCAGAAATAATCCAAATACGTAGAATGCTTTGATTTGTCAGTGTGGCATGCAGTGCATGTTTGACCATTACATTTATCTGCTGCATTGTTTATACAGTGTGTGTGTGTGTTTATTAAACAAAGCACAAAATGTGTCAATACTGTGATGGCTGAACTGGTTCTTATGGCTGATAAGAACTGTAATAGAAGATTGAATAAAGCATAGCGTTTAGCTCACTGTAGCACTATTAAGGACCACTGAAAGTGAGGAAAACACTGAAATAGATTTCAGTTGCCAGGCTGAATCTCCATTCACCAGGATTAGGTTCATATCCACTGCCCTCTAAAACAATGATCATTGTGCTAGTGCTTTTTTGAATGGACTAAATGCTTCTTGCACTAGTTCTTTAAGGTTCTTTACCTTGCCAGGCATTTGGGTAACTTAAAAACTTGTGCCGTATGGAATTGAGCATTGCCATGCATTTGTGCTTTCATTGGTGTTGCTTGTATATCATGGCTCATAGTCTCATGGCCAAGGCTTACTTAGATGTTTTTTTTTTTGTTTTTTTAAATGCCATTTCCCTTGTATCAACATTTTGTTTTATAATATATCTATCGTGTATATATCCTAAGTAAAAATATGTATTTGCTCACCCCTTCAATAAGTATTGCCATTCAACTAAACTTTCTATGCACCTCTCCTATTAAGACTTGTGCCTCAAAATGTTAAGGGGCAGATTTATCAAGGGTCTAATTTCGAAGTTGAAAATTCTTCGCAATTCGACCATCGAATTGATTTACTTCGACTTTGAATATCGAAGTTGAAGTTTTTTTTCATCGAATTTGGCCATTTGCGGTCGAAGTAAAATCATTCGATCGAACGATTAAATCCTTCGAATCGAGCGTTTCGAAGGATTTCAGCAATCGATCGAGCGATTTTACTTCGACTGCAGGTTTAATTTGGCGAAGTATTGAAGTCAAAGTTTTTTTTAAAGAGACAGTACTTCGACTATTGAATAGTCGAATAGTCGAACGATTTTTACTTCGAATCCTTCCATTCAAAGTCATAGTCGTAGTCGAAGGTCGAAGTAGCCCATTCGATGGTTGAAGTAGCCCAAAAAAACCTTTGAAATTCGAAGTTTTTTAACTTCGAATCCTTCACTCGAATTTAGTGAATCGCCCCTTAATACATCTGCTAGAGGGTTTTTTAAAAAGCAGTAGTTTGGAGAACCCACTTACAGATCAGAACAATTCCAATGCAATGAAACCATACTGTTTCATTAGGGAGAGGAAATTAAATGTAAAACGCCAGAATAAACTATGAGATAATCAAGGTACAGAAGGCATAATCCCAGCCAAAACAACTGGAAGCAGAGAATCCATTTTATCCCCTAAAACATTATATTAGAAACAACAACTTACCAACAATACTAATTCCTTCAGAAGAATTCTCTTTTTCCCTTTTCAACAAATTGGACATTATTACTAGTCCTGCAATAAATTTAGATTGAATCCCACAAATACAGAGATCAAGTTACATGTAGCAATGATGGAAATAAAGTAAATATGTGGTCATGCAGTAGCATGGCTCTTCTATGCAGAAAGGTATTGGTCTTGAACAAAATATCGTCAAACATGCATTTTTACAACATTTCTTCTGTTACATGAAAGGTTTCCTCATGTATATTGCTACCCACAGAGCCTAATGATAGCAGGAAACAAGATCTTTGAGGAAGCATTAAAATGCTTATCTGAGCATATTTAGTCCTCAGAATCTGGTCTCATTTACTTTTAATTTTTAAACAACACAATTGTGTTTTTATTCAGTGCTATTGTTAGAATGGTCTTCCCCAGATAGTAGAAGATTAACTTGCATATTATACATAGAATCCAACTGCCCAGTGCCATTAAACGGGACCCGTCACCCAAAAAAAATATTCAAAATCCTATTTTATCACATTAGTCAAGCAAAATGAACTTTAATTACACTATATAAATTATTTAAATCCTGTTTCCTTCAGTCTGTGAATTCATAATAATAACAAGCAGGCAGGAGCCATTTTGTGGACACTGTTATTAAGACAAGCCTTGTATCATCTCAGAATATTGTTTGTGCACCAGAATAGGGGACCTGATGTCCATCCCCATGCCCTGGCTACACAATTAATTGGGGGAGAACGGGGGAATGTGTGGAGAGCAGTGATATCTAGGAAGTGCTGAATGGAAAGTAATTGTCTGCCCCGCCTCTATTCCCATGGCATAGAGGAGGTGCAGACAATATTTGATTGACAGCTGAGATGTTTAAATGAGCTTACAGCAGCTATGAATGCTTTAATAAAAAATAGAAATTGGATTTCATGTTTAATTTGAAAAGGACATTTATTATACAGATTTTTGTGTCTGGGTGACAGGTCCACTTTAAATAGCCGATTATTTTGCTTCTATTTGATATCTGATTGTGCCCAAAACAAAATGCGTGTCATATAACCCCTTCTTCAAGAAAGGGGCTCATTACATTATGAATACTTTACCTCAATTATATTGTAATAATTTTGCTGGTTACCAGGTGGGGTGGCAGTTGAAAAATTTGGTGAATGCACTACGAGAGGACCCGAGTGGTGTTATCTTAACTTTGAAAAAGCGACCTCAGAGCATGCTTACCTCAGCACCAGCTTTACTGAAAAATATGAGATGGAAGCCTCTTGCTCTGCAGGTAATAATAACGCTTAATCCATAAGTCATGCAATTTCATATTAGCTTAAGGCAGAGTTTGTTATGCTTTAATGTGCCTCATCTCGGCAGCGTAAAATTACCACTTTACGCCTTTTAGAGTTACTTTTGTAATGACATGCTCTCGTGGCCCCATGGCTTCATTTTCTTCTAATTCATCAGTAGTAGAATTTGATCATCTGCTGCAACTAAAATGACCTAAGCTTTGCAGGAAATAACGCTGCATTCATTTGCTATCCATGTGGCAAGAATAAAATATGGTTAACGTCCAAGTCTTCTCCATACAGCCGCTCAAGAAGCCAAAATGTAAAAATGAATGGCAAATTTTCATTGTCAAGCATTAATTGTTCATTTGCCTATTGACCAAGACACGTAACTACTGCAAATGAATGATAATGTGTCCTTTTATTTTTTTAGTGGTATGATGAGGAAATGAAAACTTATTCCTGGACACGTATATCAGTAAGCAACTTAAAGTTACTAGACTCTTTTTTAGAGAAAGAATGCGTTTTTCTTTTATTTCTGTCTTTTTAAAATACCTCTATTGTGGGGAGTAACTAGACATCGCCATATCTGTCATTTTATAGAAAAAATATTTTATTCTTTTAACTGGCACACCTGTATGCAAGCGGATTTGCTTCTTATTCCTTGTTATTTGATGATTGGACTAACAAGTATGAAATGTATGGATTCTGCATGTGTATTGTGTTAGCAGAACCAAACCAATGAGCACAAGCAGCCCTGGGAATTATTAGTCAAAACCTATAAATGACAGGCAACAGAGTAAAACTCTATAATTTACCCTTTACTATTAATCTATATGTAGAAGATGTTATAACTGAATTGAGGTGAAACTCTGATTAAGGTGAAATTCTATTTGAAACATCTGAAAGTTACCTTTTAATTTCCCAATCCATTAACTGCATTAATTTGAGGTTAGACTTATGATTTCAGTTGCAGTTGAGTAGTGATGTGTGAATTTATTCGCGTGAATTCCAAAAAAAATGGACGCCGGCGTCAAAAACTAGACACGGCGCCGTTTTGCGACTTTTTTGCCGTTTTGTGAATTTTGAGGGAAATTCACGAATTATTCGGCGAAGCAAAACTCGACAGATTCGCCCATCACTACAGTTGAGTGTTTTAGGTGCATACAGTCAAAATACTAATGTAAATGTACTGTGCCATCGCTATGTAGCTTCATTCATCCTTATATCTATGGTCAAAGATATAATCACAGAATTATTCAGATCATAGATTATAACGCAATTTACAGATGTCTGTTACAAAATAGAATCCCTGACCCTTCAAGAGAAAACTATCAATTTTACTGCGGTGTCTTCTGTTGTCTTGTGATTGCTAAACCACAGCTTTAAAAAAAACTTTTCTACTTTTTCTCCTTCCCTTTTATTGCTGTCAAGTAGAGATGGCGCGAACTGTTCGCGCGAACATCGGGTGTTCGCGCTCGCCGGAAGTTTGCGAACGTCGCGCGACGTTCGCCATTTTGGGTTCGCCATTGTTGGCGCTTTTTTTTGCCCTCTCACCCCAGACCAGCAGGTACATGGCAGCCAATCAGGAAGCTCTCCCCTGGACCACTCCCCTTCCCTATAAAAACCGAAGCCCTGCAGCGTTTTTTCACTCTGCCTGTGTGTGCTGAAGAGATAGTGTAGGGAGAGAGCTGCTGCCTGTTAGTGATTTCAGGGACAGTTGAAAGTTTGCTGGCTAGTAATCGTGTTGATACTGCTCTGTTATTGGAGGGACAGAAGTCTGCAGGGGTTTGAGGGACATTTAAGCTTAGGTAGCTTTGCTGGCTAGTAATCTACCTTCTACTGCAGTGCTCTGTATGTAGCTACAGTGGGCAGCTGTCCTGCTTCTGATCTCATCTGCTGACTGCTGCAATAACAGTAGTCCTTGTAAGGACTGCTTTTATTTATTTTTTTGTTCCAATACAGAGCAGTATCAAGCAGATTACTAGCCAGCAAACTTACTATCATCTGTCCCTGAAATCACTAACAGCTCTCCCCCTACACTATCTCTTCCAAGCACACACAGGCAGATTTTTCAGATACATTTTTGCCCTTGATCCCCCTCTGGCATGCCACTGTCCAGGTCGTTGCACCCTTTAAACAACTTTAAAATCATTTTTCTGGCCAGAAATGTCTTTTTTAGATGTTAAAGTTCGCCTTCCCATTGAAGTCTATGGGGTTCGCGAACCGTTCGCGAACCGCTCGCATTTTTGCGCAAGTTCGCGAATATGTTCGCGAACTTTTTTTCCGACGTTCGCTACATCCCTACTGTCAAGTTGATTTTTTTCATTGATTTAATTGATTTCATTGTGTTTGGCCTATAGCAATATCTTTTGTTCCATTATGATCCATTCTTATGAATCGCTATGTTTTAATTTGAGTTTGTAATAATATATATAACAAAAATAATTATAATTAGTTTTAGTTTTTTGATGATCTTTTTGATTGATATCACTCTAAATGACCCCAAGAAAGGCCTAGAAGTCCAGAGGCATAGCGCAAAGCTCTATAATGGTTTTATTTTAATTAGAAGTACCTGAATAAAACATGGGCATTTGCAGTAGTTTTACAAGAAGCTCCCAATGCTTTCATAATTAAAATTCCAATAATAGGATAATAAAAGCTAAAATACCAGGTTTTTAAAAGTTAAATAATTAACTCAGCAAAGTCAGTTTGTTCTAGGCTTTGAAGTTACATATTAAATAAAGACTTGGCTCTATAGAACATGCTCCCAAAATATCTATAGACAGCAGCTGGTAGTAAAGAAAATAAAGTAGTGTTATGGATCATAATAAATTAGGATCATGAACACTGGTAGGTAAATGCAGTAAATCTTTCAGGTCTCAAAGTGAAGAACTCACCAGTTTAGAGAAGGGGTCCAGGTGCACAGCCTTAAACCTTCAGCTGAGGGAGCGGATAAGCATATAGAAAAATTGAGCAGGCACTTCCAAGGACCAATCTTCCAGGCAGACTTTTCAATTAAAAAGTATCTTATTTATTCAAATGCACTAGGACACTTAGGATACTTATTCATAGCCTATGATTAAGTATCCTATCGATACGTTATGCATTAGGTTGTGTCCTGGTACACTTGAATAAATTAAATACTTTTTAATTGAAAAGTCTGCCTGGAAGATTGGTCCTTGGAAGTGCCTGCTCAATTTTACTGATCATAATAGCAACATCTTTAGCAAAGAATACTGTGAGACATTCATGAACACAGAAGCATTGAATGCTGACATCCACAAATATATGGAATTAGATTCCCAACATAAAATTTACTTACTAGTTTATCACCACTGACCATTTACACGCAGCTCACTATTTTCAGGGTTGGACTTCTAAGACTCAAGACACACTTCTAGACAGTACAGTAAAATAAAAACCTCCTTTGCCTTATACCCTGGAGAAAAAAAAACAGAGTAAAATTGCAAGGTCTATGGTATATAAGTGCAGAATATAGTTTATAAGATGAAGAAGAGCAACAGCACATGGACCTAGTTTAGACTCTTTTGGTAGGCCAAATAGTCCCACATCCAAGTGCTCCAAGGCTGTACTTGTTCTCAACTAAAGCAGTTTTTCCCTCTATTTTATGGATTGGGAAACTGCACCAGACCACCCATTTGCATTAATATGTTAACCTCAACTGAAACATTTTTACTCTGAAATTAAGCATTTGACATCAAAATAGTCCAAAAGCACACATGAATTTCATTTGACTTGATGGAATTCCTAAACTCCTCAATCTTTTCCAGGCTTGGCACCATTTTATAGTTTCCTCTTGTTACTTATCTTTTTTCAAGTAGTGTATTGTACAATTATTGACATATCATATGCTTAAATGCACATTTTTAGCAATTGTTAAAGGAGGTAAGGAGGAGGTAAAGAAGGTAAAAGGAAATGTAATAATAATACATAGTAAGTGTCTGTGGATTATGGCCCTCTATTGCCATGTAATGGGTCAAAATCAAACCTGTTCGATCGACCAAACGACCGATCTCCGCCGGATGAAAGATGTCGGCACTCTCCAAACATGACCCGAATATCGGATGAATCCTCGATTCATACGATAGGATCTGTGCGTCTATGATCAGCTTAAGGATGATCCTCTTTAACTATAAATGACTTGCTATATTTTATATCATTATAGTGTGGCTTGTTTTATATTTGAGTTAGAAATCCAGGAAAACTATTACAGGAAAACAATGCAGAATGTATTGGATGTAGAGCAGAATCTGGAAGCCAAAGTTAAATTGCCAGCAAAACAATAACACTTGTATAAAAAGAATTTGCTATGCAGCTCACAATGGGCAGTTGCTGAGATGTTTGCATAGTGAACGTTATTATTTGGAAGACTCAGCAAGGACCTTGTGGCATTCATTAGGCTTCATCTTCAAGTACATGACATTTGGACTCCATTACTGCCGAGACTGTTGCGTACAAATGCGGGTTTAGAACATTACCTTGCACTGTTGTTGCTATAGAGCATTACAAATCAGAATGAAAATGTTCACGCATTTTAGAAACATCAGAAGCATTATGGACTATTTATCATTTAAATATGCTCCATCATTTGTGATTATTTCTTTTCCCATCTACGTAAGTTACATTTCCACCCTGATCTACCCCACAGTAATGTCACATTTATTGAAGGTGGTTTTCAGAAATAAATAGCAGTGGATTTGCCTTAAATGAGAGGAAAACTGTGCAGCAGCAGTTTATTGAACAGATGTTGGCGAGTGATTGTAAACCTTCTTGTAACATTATGTTTAGAAATGTTATGGTCTATTAAACCTGTAGTTGCAGTTGCTTCATATTCTGCTAGTGGGATTTCAATTGTTTCCTTCCTTTTCTGCATCTGTCCAGAATAAACCAATCATTTGCCCTGACTTTTACATTTCCTTGCACATCGCAATGCAGACCAAAGTAAAAAGGCTAATAAGATTGTGCATATATTTGTTTGTATTTGTATTTGTATATTCTTTCATTTTTAAGTTATAGTTTCATGAGAACAGTTATTTAGAGCTGGATTTTTAACCCTTTTTCTCTCATTTACCTAGTTGCCACCTCTTTTAAATTGTGAAAATAAATCACCATATTTTTATTTACTGTGTGTATGTGGATGCATTTATGATATGGACTTGATGATGCTAAGGTATTCAAATAAATGACCTAAAATATTAAAAAATGGCCACATGATGTTGTGGAAAGGGCATGGTAATGTCTCATATTGTAACAGAATGGAAGTTAAAGTGACAGTCACACAGTATGTCATAAATGAAAGGGCTGTGTATGGAAGTTTGACTGCACTCAAGCCTGTTTCTGCAGTTAGGTTAGTATACATGCATACTGCCTGAATCTTCCATATATATATATATATATATTTAGTATTTACACACCATCATTACCTGTAACCCCCTTCCAGGTAGAAATAACAACCCACTATTATAGGTGGGCAAATTTGTCCCATTTCGATTCACAGAAAAATTTTAGAAATTCGTAAAAATTAGAAAAAATTGCAGGTGTCAAAACTGACACCAGTGACAATTCCAACACCGGCGACAATTTGACATGCATTTGAGTCAATGGCCATTCGTTTGATTGTTGACGGTGTCTAAATTGTCACCAGCGGCAAATTTTCGCTGCAATTTCACTAATTTATTCACCTGCAGCAACACATGGAAATTTGCCGTGAATTTGCGCCTGGCGAACACATTTGCCCATCACTACCCATTATATAAATGCAGTGCTACTCTCTGTGACTCAAGAACTCACTGGGACTTTTTTTTGCTAACAAAGGTGCTAATCTGTACCATTTCAGTGACCCATAGCAAGTCCACAAATAGTATTTGCTGATTGGTTACTACTGGTTTAGTACCTACTGTATGTTGGTAAATCAGTCCCAAAGTGATTTCCATTCTTTTATTTTAAAGCATGGCAGCTTTGTAGCATTTACATGGGATTGAAGCCTTCTAAATGGCACAATGGCAATGGTAAGAGCTTATTTTGCTAGTGCAATGATGCCCATGTGTGAGTGTCGTATGAGTTGTACTAAATTGTGTGGTTTAAAGATTTATGAGGGGGCAGTAACAAATTCTAGATCCTGCTGCTGCCCTTGTGAAATTCCAGCTCTGCAAACTGGGAAACATATTTTAGTGAATGTACTGGCAGCCACTTTCGATGGCTGAAGAGAAGAGGGTTGATTTGAGAAATAATATAATTTCTACCCACTGCAGAGATGAGTTTAACAGTATTTTGTTTTTCCAAAACAGTAACTTTATTCCCTACTGAAGTTTCTAAAGCTATTAGAAGGCACTTTGCAGTTTTTTTTGTAATACAGACATGGGACATGTTATCCAGAATGATCAGCACCCTGGGTTTTCTGGATAAGAGATTTTTCCATAATTTGGATCTCCATATCCTACTAAAAAGTCAAAAAAATCTTTTAGCCATTGATAAAACCCGATTGTTTTGCCTCCAATAAAGATTAGTTATATCTTAGTTGGGATCAAGTATGTGTATAGGATCTGTTATCCGGGAAGCCGTTATCTCTAGAGCATCCGAATTAAGTCCATCTCCCCTAGACTCCATTTTATCCAAATAATCCAAGTGATTTCCTTTTTCTCTGTAATAATAAAACAGTACGTTGTAGTTGATCCAAACTAAGATATGATTTATCATTACAGGAAGCAAAACCAGCTTATTGGGTTTATTTAATATATACTTGATTTTCTAGTAGCCTTAATGGGATTAGCATTTTTATGGTGTGGTTTTTATTTCTTAATTACACTGTTTACAGTGTAAATAATTCACTCTACCATGTACATTTTCATTCCTAATCCAACAAGTGTATTTAGTTAGTTGTATTATTGGTGTGTAGGCAGCCATCTCAGGTAATTTCGCATGGTCATGTGCTTTCAGAAAGAGCCAGAGCTGCACTAAGGAACTGCTTTCTGACAGGTTATTGCTTCTCCTACTCAATGTAACTGAATGAGTCGCAGTGGGACATGGATTTTTACTATTGAGAGCTGTTCTTATATCTACCAGGGATCTGTTATCTGGTTACCTTCCTATTGTTTGGCTGATGGGATGCTGGGAGTGATGGGGAGGGTGGGTGATATCACCCCAACTTGCAATGCATCAGTAAAGAGGGACTGAAGTTATAAGTCACATCACTGGGGGCACCTGGGAAACTTACAATATGTATGGCCCCATGTCAGATTTCAAAAATAAATATAAAACAAAAAGGTTTGCTATTTTGAAAAATGGATTTCAGTGCAGAAGTCTGCTGGAGCAGTACTATTAACTGCTGTAATTAGGGAAAACATGGTTTCCCATGACAGTATGCCTTTAAGGTATGAAGATCCAAATTATGGACAGATAAGTTATCTGGAAATCCCCAGGTCCAGAGCATTTTGCATAATAGGTTGATGATAAGCAAAAAAGGAAAAGATAATGGGTTTTTGGATAACTGATCCCATGCCTCTAATAAACCTGCAATAACCCCACAACCATCTCCATGGTTAAATCGGGTTCAAAAAAGACTATAGTCCATCAAGTTCAACCTCCTCCAAATAAAACCCAGCATCCATACACACACCCCCTCCATACACTCACACAAACTATATATACCCATATCTATTCTTATTATACATTTTAGTATCACAATAGCCTTGGATATTATGCTTGTCTCAGAAATCTTAAAAACAGAATCAGCCATCACAACAACATCCGACAGGGCATTCCACAACCTCACTGTCCTTACTGTGAAGAACCACCTCTGGCCTCTAGTGCAGTGATCCTCTTTATGGGTAAAAAGGTCCCCTGCTATTTATCTATAATGTCCTCTAATGTACTTGTTAAGTGTAATCTTGTCACCCCCCAAGTCTTTCCCAGAGAAGAAAATCCCAACTATGACTTCCGTCATAATTTAATTCTTCCATCCCTCTAACCTGTTTAGTTGCACATTTCTGCACACTCATTTATATCCCTCTCATGTACTGGAATCCAAAACGGCATACTTCAGGTGAGGCCTTACCAGGGACCTATAAAGAGGCATAATTATGTTATCATCCCTCAAGTTTATACCCTTTTGTATGCAAGACAGAATTTTATTTGATCTATTGGCCACTGAATGAAACTGAAATTAAAATAGTACTTTTAGGGGCCGAATCACTAAGGGTCGAATATCGAGGGTTAATTAACCCTCGATATTCGACTAGGAATTAAAATCCTTCGACTTCGAATATCGAAGTCGAAGGATTAGCGCAGATAGTTCGATCGAACGATAAAAGGATAATTCCTTCGATCGAAAGATAAAATCCTTCGAATCTAACAATTCGAAGGATTTTAATCCAACGATCAAGGAATATCCTTCGATCAAAAAAAGTTAGCCAAGCCTATGGGGACCTTCCCCATAGACTAACATTGACTTCGGTAGCTTTTAGATGGCGAAGTAGGGGGTCGAAGTTTTTTTTAAAGAGACAGTACTTTGACTATCGAATGGTCGAACGATTTTTACTTTGAATCCTTCGATTCGAAGTCGTAGTCGAAGGTCGAAGTAGCCCATTCGATGGTCGAAGTAGCCCAAAAAAAACTTTGAAATTGAAGTTTTTTCCTTCGAATACGTCACTAGAAATTAGTGAATCGGCCCCTTAATGTCCACATCATTAATAAACAAGTTAAATGGCAAAAGACCAAGTACAGATCCCTGTGGGACTCCACTTACAACACTGGTCCAATT